>CM033469.1:24656150-25276242 GCA_019447015.1 Hymenochirus boettgeri
GCCCTTGTATATTTTTATATCCTGACTAAGTTTGCCTCTTATTAATTGGATTGCTTTATAGATGTTTTATTTGTTAGCTTGTCTTTAGATATAATCATCTTTTATTTAAATTAAAGGAGAACGAAATCAAATTTTAGAAACTGCAGAATCTGAAAAGATTCCCCCTAAAACCACCAATAACTGTAATTACAATTACAGTCCTGCAGGTCTTCGGTGATGAGCATGTGTAAAAAGAACACAATGGTCAGTGACCACACTGTGAGATACTGGATTCTGGAAATAAAACACAAACCCCATGTTAGAAAGTACATTTTTCAACAACCATATAAAAGAGATGAGACACAGATTAATGTTTATATCAAGGTGTTCTACATCTGATTCAATGTTGTTTCTGAGGCTAAAATACAAATGAGCCTCAATGGATTCTGTGTAATTTATAACTAGCAGATAGTGGGAACTGCCACCTCAGCCCTCCTACCAAGTGTGTCCTGGACCCTTGACACAGTTGAACATGCTCAGTAAGTTCTCTAGTACCCCGCCTCCTGCCACCGCTCCCATTCCGCCCAATCTCCTACACCCCACCCCATCCTGTTAGGCAAGGGGATAATCTGGAACCCTGTCTACCTTGACCACTCTTTAATCAAGACTGAGTGATGTAGCTGTATCTGCTGTTCTCTTCCATCATTTGGACCTATGGATCTCTGTATCTTAGCATCGGAGGAACAGGAAGACTAAAGCCTCTCATAGAAAAGCAATTTGTAGTGGTCACAGTTTCCCTTAAACGGATAACCCCCACCCCCATAAAAATAATTTTTAATAACAAGGACCCCCCCCCACCTAGTTTGTTTGTTATTCCGTTCCTTTCCATTACCCCTAGTGATACTAAGCTGATCCCCCCCGGCTCTCTTTTATACTCCTGCTTCCAGGTTTGGTAGTCAGTTAAGCAGCAACTTATGAATGGTGCTTGGCATCCTTGGCGGCGCATGGCAGACACACACTCAGCCACACAGACCACTCTAGCCACACAGAGCACACTATCAGCCACGCAGACACACTCAGCCATGCAGCCACACTCTCACCATGGATACACGCTTAGCCAGCAGACCACACCCTCAACCACAGATACACTCTCAGCTCGGATACACGCCAAGAGCTCGTACTTATTCTTACACTGAGGAGTGTCGCCTGAGAAAAATGCTTCAGTGTGCCTCATGGGTAGAATCAGCCCGCTAAGGCCCCATGACAGTGACCTCACAGCCAATGCTGCACTTACTAGCTTGTAAACCAGCACACAATAGCAGCAGGGGAGGCTGAACCTGCAAGTGAGTAATCGGGATTGGAATGGGTTTGGAGGGGCTTTGCTTGTTACTGGTTAAATCCATTACTAGCAGTTGTACCCGTGTTGCCCGTATACCTTGTGTGGTAAGTATTTGTTACGTGAGGTGTGCGTTTGGGTTAGATGGGAGAGACAGACGCGAAGGCCAGTTAGTATGTCCGTATTTATGTTTAATATTAGTGTTGAGGCGGTGACCATTGTAGGGGCGCTGAGCACCTGTTTCAATTGCCCTTCTTTCCGTCTTTTTCCCTTGGGGTCAATATCAATGTTGTGTGGTGTGCCGCTCTGCCCTACTGGTCCTGTCAAAGCACATGTAACGACAGGCGTCAGCTCTCTTGTGTACGTGCGACTCTTTGCTTGTTGTGCGGGTCGTTTTTTGCTCTGTGGTGTTTTTCTGTGTGTTGTTCCGTTCGTTCTTTGTCCCTTCCAGTGCGATTGTGGGTGTTTTTGACAGTGTGGTCTAGTTTTCCTTGTTAGCGTGTGTCACCAGATGGCGATACTGGCGGCACAGCTTGCAGTGGCCATAGCTCTCATCATAGGGCGTGTCACCGAAGCATGGGCGTGGAGTCTGTGCCTGTTGTGGGAGGACAACGGAGGACATGATGTGACCCCCCACACTTTTTAGCATGCATCTAACATGTGGTCTGCCACCCCCTTACCCGGGCCCACCAAATCTTGGCGACCCAGGATGAGCAAAGTGTTTAAAGCAAGACCCCAAGTCCCCCAACCACATCCGGTGAACCCTGCCAATGTCGCACCCATGGTCGTGGTCCACATGAGCGTTTCAGGCGGAGAGTCCTCAATGTCTGGGGGCACCACACTAGAGACAGCCGGTGTGGTCTACACCAAAGTACCCGGGAATTAAAGTGCCACAACACGACCTATGAGCATGTCCCGGTTATGGGGGCGGACCAAATGTTTTGGGGGTGTTTTTGGGGGTGCACCACATATCTGGTAGGTGGTCCAACATTGTTTGGGGCAAGGTTTGCAATGTGGCAGTAATCTTGGGGGCGGGCCCTCTGATGGCTTGGGTTGAGCGACCGTGATTTTGGGGGGTGGCCATTAAGCAAAATCTGGGTGTGGTCACATCCAGGAGATATGCTTTAAAATTTTTTAAGCGACAATAACCAGCACATGTGTTCTATCCCACAGCAACATAGGGTTCAACACTAAAAGCTCTTATGTTTACACAATGGTGAAGACGTTGCCCAACCAATAGTATCTACGACACAACAACCTTCCAGATTGATGCAAACAAAGAACAATAGTCTTTCCAGGGTTTTATATTTGTATATAAATGTCATTCATATCACACATAGTAACATAGTCTTGCCCAGGTTTATATTTGTATATAAATGTCATTCATATCACCATAGTAACATAGTCTTTCAGGGTTTAGATTTGTATATAATGTTTCATATTACACAATAGTAAAGTAGTTTTCCAGGGTTATATTTGTATATAAATGTGTCATTCACCATAGTAACATAGTCTTTCCAGGTTTAATTTTATAAAATGTCATTCATATCACCAATAGAACATAGTCTTTCAGGGTTTAATGTATAGGCTAAATGTCAGTCATATCACCAATAGTAAATATTGTTGTGTTCAATTAGATCAACGGACTTGAAGTTGTAGTTCTTGCAGACGTTTCGCTAGTCATCCGAACGGCTTTCTCATTCTACTTGAGCAAAGCAGTCGCAGTGTACTAGCGAATGTCTGTCAGCTCACACTTCACAGTCCAGTGATCTAATTGACTAAACAGAATACATGTACTGGCTGAATGAGAACGTCACACACCATAGCTAACATTGTCTTTCCTAGGGTTATATTGTATCTAATGTCTTCATATCACCATGCTTTAGCTCAATAGACATAGTCTTTCCGGGTTATATTTGTATTAAATGTCATCTATATCACCAATAGTAACATAGTCCTTTCCAGGGTTTACATTGTAGTAAGAATGTCATTCATTCACCAATAGTAACCACAAGTCTTTCCAGGGTTTACATGTTGCTACACTGTCATTAGATATAACACCATAGTCACCATTACGATGTCGTTGCCAGGGTTTATATTGCGTCCATGCATTGTCAGTTGATGTCCCATTGCCCTCGTCTTTCCCCGGGTTATATTTGTATTACATGTCATCTACATCCCAACTGTACACACGTCTTTCCAGGGTTTTATTGTATCTAATGTCATTCATTCCCATCGTAACTCTGTCTTTCCAGGTTTACTATTTGTATATACAATGTCATTATTCATCACCAACGTAGTACGTCTTTCCCGGGTTTATATTTGTATATAAATGTCATTCTCCCACTAGTACCCTCCTGTCTGTTCCTTTTTATTTCTATCATTTTCCTCTCTCCTTCCCCGGCTCTTTCTTTTATGTTTATTTTTTTATTCTTCCCCTCCCCTTCTTCCCTTTTTCTGATAGAACCAGTCGTCCGTTCTTCTACACCATATCACGTCCCGTAGATGACTCCCCCAGCCCTTCCGTAGTTACAACACCATACATCGTCCCATGGGATTTTACTCTCCCAGAAATTTCCGATTCTAGTCTTAACCACCATGAACCCCGGATATGTACCTCCCACATAGCCTCCACCTCAGATAGTACCCAGTTTCTGTTCCCTTTGTGTTATTCTTATACTCTAATCACTGTAACAATCTAGTCAGGTGGTAAGAAAAGTCACACAGCGAGATAAAGTTAGGTGTAATTGAAAATGTAAACAGTCATACATAATCCAGGAGTAACATAGTCTTTCCAGGGTTTAATTGTGTAAATGTCCATTCATATCACCAATAGTACTAGTCTTTCCAGGGTTTATATTGGTATATAAATGTACATTCATATCACCAATAGTAACATAGTCTTTCCAGGGTTTATATTTGTATATAAATGTCATTCTATCACCATGAACACAGTCTTTCCAGGGTTTATATTTGTATATAAATGTATTCATAGCACAACGAAGTAATCTAGTCTTTCCAGGGTTTAATATTTGTATATAAATGTCATTCATATCACAACAGTAAACAGTACTTTCCAGGGTTTATATTTGTATATAAAGTCATTCATATCACCGATAGTAACACAGTCTTTCCAGGGTTATATTTGTATATAATGTGATTCATATCACCAATGTAACACTTTCCAGGATTTATATTTGTATATAAATGTCATTCAATCACCGATAGTAACACAGTCTTTTCCAGGTTTATATTTGATATAAATGTATTCATATAACCATGTAACATAGTCTTTCCCAGGTTTATATTTATAATAATCATTCAATCACCATGTAACACAGTCTTTCCAGGGTTTATATTTGTATATAAATGTCCTTCATATAACAATAGTAACATAGTCTTTCCAGGGTTTATATTTGTATATAAATGTCATTCATATCACCGAATTGTACACAGTCTTTCCAGGGTTTATATTTGTATATAAATGTCATTCATATCACCGATAGTACACAGTCTTTCCAGGGTGTATATTGTATATTAAATGTCATTCATATCACCGATAGTAACACAGTCTTTCCAG
Source organism: Hymenochirus boettgeri (assembly GCA_019447015.1). NCBI lineage: Eukaryota > Metazoa > Chordata > Amphibia > Anura > Pipidae > Hymenochirus > Hymenochirus boettgeri. The sequence continues at coordinate 24,661,046 of CM033469.1, forward strand.
GGTTTATATTGTATATAAATGCGTTCATATCACACATGAACTAGTCTCTTCCAGGGTTTATATTTTGTATATAATGTCATTCATATCACCGATAGTACACCAGTCTTTCCAGGGTTTATATTTGTATATATAATGTGATTCATATCACCGATATAACAAGTCTTTCCAGGTTTATATTTGTATATAAATGTGATTCATATCACATAGTAAACAACGTCTGTTTCCAGGGTTTAGTTTGAATATAATTTCCCTAATTGTCCTTACATCACCGTCAGTCTCGTTTCGGTTTCAATTTGTTTATTGGATCTTCACCCGATAGTAACACAGTCTTTCCAGGGTTTATTTTTCTCTAAATGTCATTCCATAATCACCGCTATACCCGTCGTTTCCTTTCCTCCTGGTCTTTATCTCCCCCCCATCGTTTATAACCATATCCCATTCAAGACCCGGACTATTTTCCAGTATCCTTAACACCTAGTCTTACAACCCTCTTCCAGCGTTAAGTAATGTCCAACCCATCCAGTTTACTTTATTTCCTCCGGTACATAGTCTTTCCTACCCCTATATTTGTATATAATGTCTTCACCGAGAACAGTCCCACCCGGGTATATTTGTTACTTCATCACCATGTAATACCAAGACACAATAGTAAAAAGTCGCTCCTGAGCCCCCACGTTTTCCAGGGTTATTCTGTGTTATAATGTCCCAGTACAACTTCGACAATAAGTTGATATAAATGGTTCATACCTTTAGTCGTCGTTATTTTGTTATATCTCCCCGCTGTCTCTTCTTCCAGGGTTTGATATTTGTATAAATGTATTCATATCACCGCATAGTACACAGCTTCCAGGGTTATTTTGTCTATAAATGTGATTCATATCACCGATAGTAAATCAGTCTTTCCAGGGTTTATTGTTGATGATTCATAATCACGCATAGTACCAGTTTAGCTTTCACGGGTTTATATTTGTCTATAAATGTTGATTCATATCACGATAGAACACAGTCTTTCCAGGGTTTATATTGTCTAACACAATGTGGCATTCCTCATATCACCATAGTACTCAGTCTTCGCAGGGTTTATATTTTTCCTGCTTCATATCCCCGATTCCCTTGCGTCTTTCCCAGTATGGTTCTAATTTCACGGTTATGTTCACGTATATATTGATTCATTCCCCATGTAACAAGTCTTTCCAGGGTTTATATTTGTTTATATGTATTTTCATCATCACCATAGTAACATAGTCTTTCCAGGGTTTTCTTTGTATATAAATGTATTTCAATCACCATAGTAACATAGTCTTTCCAGGGTTTATATTTGTATATAAATGTCATTCATATCACCAATAGTAACACAGTCTTTCCAGGGTATATTTGTATATATGATTCATATCACCATAGTAACTAGTCTTTCAGGGTTATATTTTGTATAAAATGTCATTCATATCACCAAGTAACATAGTCTTTCCAGGGTTTATATTGTATATAAATGTATTCATATCACAATAGTAACAGTCTTTCCAGGGTTTATATTTGTATATAAATGTCATTCATATCACCAATAGTAACATAGTCTTTCCAGGTTTATTTGTATATAAATGTCATTCATATCACCATAGTAACAGTCCTTTCCAGGTTATATTTGTATATAAATGTCATTCATATCACCAAGTAAACATAGTCTTTCCAGGGTTTATATTTGTAATAAAGGTGATTCATATCACCATAGTAACATAGTCTTTCCAGGGTTATATTTGTATATAAATGTCTTCATATCACCATAGTAACACAGTCTTTCCAGGGTGTATATTTGATATAAAGATTCCATATCACCCATAGTAACATAGTCTTCCAGGGTTTATATTTGTATATAAAGTATTCATATCACCAATAGTAACATAGTCTTTCCAGGGTTTATATTTGTAATAAAATGTCATTCATATCACCAATAGTACACTAGTCTTTCCAGGGTTTATATTGTATATAAATGTCATTCATATCACCATAGTAAAACAGTCTTTCCAGGTTTATATTGTATATAAATGCATTTCATATCACCAATAGTACATAGTCTTTCCAGGTTTATATTTGTATATAAATGTCATTCATATCACCAATAGTAACATAGTCTTCCAGGGTTATATTTGTATATAAATGTCATTCATATCACCAATAGTAACACAGTCTTTCCAGGGTTATTTTGTATAAATGTCATTCATACACCAATAGTAAACATAGTCTTTCCAGGGTTTATATTTGGTATATAAATGTCATTCATCACCAATAGTAACATAGTCTTTCCAGGGTTTATATTTGTATATAAATGTCATTTCATATCACCAATAGTAACATAGTCTTTCCAGGGTTTATATTTGTATATAAATGTCATTCATATCACAATAGTACATAGTCTTTCCAGGGTTTATATTGTATATAATGTCATTCATATCACAATAGTAACAGTCTTTCCAGGGTTTATTTGTATATAAATGTCATTCATATCACCAATAGTAACAAGTCTTCCAGGTTTATATTTGTATATAAATGTCATCATATCACCAATAGTAACACAGTCTTTCCAGGGTTTAATTTGTATATAAATGTCATTCATATCACAGATAGTAACATAGTCTTTCCAGGGTTATAATTTGTATATAAATGTCATTCATATCACCAATAGTACAAGTCTTTCCAGGGTTTTTTGTATATAAATGTCATTCACCATAGTCCACAGTCTTTCAGGGTTTATATTTGTTATAATGTCATTCATATCACCAATAGTACAGTCTTTCCAGGGTTTATTGTTGTATATTCAAATGTCATTCATATCCCCTCACCTATCGTCTACACATAGTCTTCTCCGGGTTTATTTGATATAATGTCCATTCCATGTCACATACGTGGCCACGTATATCTTTCCAGGGTTTTATTTGTATATAAATGTCTTCATATATCCACCAATAGACAGCCCAGAAACCAAGGTTTACACGGATATCCTTCTAGTAACATGTCATTCATACACCAATCAGTATCACCCCATAGAACATGTTTTCCAGGGTTAGTATATTTGTATCACAATGCTTCATATCACAGAAACACAGTCACCTTATAAACAACACACCATAGTAACTAGTCCTTTCCAGGGTTTATATTTGTATATAAATGTCATTCATATCACCAATAGTAACATAGTTTTCCAGGGTTTATATTTGTATAAAATGTCATTCATATCACCAATAGTACACTAGTCTTTCCAGGGTTATATTATATAAATGTCATTCATATACCAATAGTAACACAGTCTTTCCAGGGTTTATATTTGTATATAAAATGTCATTCATATCACCAATAGTAACATAGTCTTTCCAGGGTTTATTTGATATAAATGTCATTCATATCACCAGATAGTAACATGTCTTTCCAGGGTTTATATTTGTATAAAATGTCATTCATATCCCATAGTAACAAGTCTTTCCAGGGTTTATATTTGTAATAAATGTCATTCATATCACCAATAGTAACACTAGTCTTTCCAGGTTTATATGTTGTATATAAATGTCATTCATATCACCATAGTAACACAGTCTTTCCAGGGTTTATATTGATATTAAATGTCATTCATATCACCATAGAACATAGTCTTTCCAGGGTTATATTTGTATATAAATGTCATTCATATCACCAATAGTAACACAGTCTTTCCAGGGTTTATATTTGTATATAAATGTCATTCATATCACCATAGTACACAGTCTTTCCAGGGTTTATATTTGTATATAAATGTCATTCATATCACCATAGTAACATAGTCTTTCCAGGGTTTATATTTGTATATAAAGTCATTCATATCACCGAAGTAACATAGTCTTTCCAGGGTTTATATTTGTATATAAATGTCATCATATCCCATAGTAACATAGTCTTTCCAGGTTTATTTATATAAATGGTCATTCATATCACCAATAGTAACTAGTCTTTCCAGGGTTTATATTTGTATATAAATGTCATTCATATCACCAATAACATCAGTCTTTCAGGGTTATATTTGTATATAATGTCATTCATATCACCAATAGTAACATCGTCTTTTCCAGGGTTTATATTGTATATAAATGTCATTCATATCACCAATAGTAAACAGTCTTTCCAGGGTTTATATTTGTATTAAATGTCATTCATATCACCAATAGTAACATAGTCTCTTCCAGGGTTTATATTTGTATATAATGTCATTCTATCACCAATAGTAACACGTCTTTCCAGGGTTATATTTGTATATAAATGTCATTCATATCACCAATGTAACAAGTCTTTCCAGGGTTTATATTTGTATATAAATGTCATTCATATCACCAATAGTAACATAGTCTTTCCAGGGTTTATATTTTATATAAATGTCATTCATATCACCGATAGTAACATGTCTTTCCAGGGTTATATTTGTATATAAATGTCATTCATATCACCAATAGTAAATAGTCTTTCCAGGGTTTATATTTGTATATAAAGTCATTCATATCACCAATAGTAACAAGCTTTCCAGGGTTTATATTTGTATATAAATGTCATTCATATCACCAAAGTAACACCAGTCTTTCCAGGTTTATATTTGTATATAAATGTCAGTTCATATCACCATAGTAACTAGTCTTTCCAGGGTTTATATTGTATATAAATGTCATTCATATCACCAAGAGTAACATAGTCTTTCCAGGTTTATATTTGTATATAAATGTCATTCATATCACAATAGAACATAGTCTTTCCAGGGTTTAGTATTTATATAAATGTCATTCATATCACAATAGTAACATCAGTCTTTCCAGGGTTTATATTTGTATATAAATGTCATTCATATCACCAATAGTAAACAGCTTTCCAGGTTTATATTTGTATATAAATGTCATTCATATCACCATAGTAACACAGTCTTTCCAGGGTTTATTGTATATAAATGTCATTCATATCACCAATAGTACATAGTCGTTTCCAGGGTTTATATTTGTATATAAATGTCATTCATATCACCATAGTAACATAGTCTTCCAGGGTTTATATTTGTATATAATATCAGATCACCAATAGTACATAGTACACAGTCTTTCCAGGGTTTATATTTTATAAAATGTCATTTATCACCATAGTAACAGTCTTTCCAGGTTATATTTGTATATAAATGTCATTCATATCACCATAGTAACACAGTCTTTCCAGGGTTATATTTGTATATAAATGTCTTCATATCACCATAGTACACAGTTTTTCCAGGGTTTATATTTTATAATAATGTCATTCATATCACCATAGTACACAGTCTTTCCAGGGTTTATATTGTATATAAATGTTATTCATATCACATAGTAACATAGTCTTTCAGGGTTTATATTTGTATATAATGTCATTCATATCACCAATATAACAAGTCTTTCCAGGGTTTTATTTGTTATATAAATGTCATTCATACACAATAGAACTAGTCTTTCCAGGGTTATATTGTATATAAATGTCATTCATATCACCATAGTAACACAGTCTTTCAGGGTTTATATTTGTATATAAATGTCATTCATATCACCATAGTAACATAGTCTTTCCAGGGTATATTTATATAAATGTATCATATCACCATAGTAATAGTAACATAGTCTTTCCAGGGTTATATTTGTATTAAAGTCATTCATATACCAATAGTAACACAGTCTTTCCAGGGTTTATATTTGTATATAAATGTCATTCATATCACCAATAGTAACATAGTCTTTCCAGGGTTTATATTTGTATATAAGGTCATTCATATCACCAATAGTAACATCAGTCTTTCCAGGGTTTATATTTGTATATAAATGTCATTCATATCACCAATAGTAACATAGTCTTTCCAGGGTTTATATTTGTATATAAATGTCATTCATATCACCAATAGTACATAGTCTTTCCAGGGTTTATATTTGTATATAAATGTCATAATATCACCAATAGTAACATAGTCTTTCCAGGTTTATATTTGTATATAATGTCATTCATATCACCAATAGTAAACAAGTCTTTCCAGGGTTATATTTGATAAATGATTCATATCACCAATAGTAACATAGTCTTTCCAGGGTTTATATTTGTATATAAATGTCATTCATATCACCATAGTAACATAGTCTTTCCAGGGTTTATATTTGTATATAAATGTCATTCATATCACCATAGTAACATAGTCTTTCCAGGGTTTATTTTATTTGTATAAATGTCATTCATATCACCATAGTAAAACAGTCTTCCAGGGTTTATATTTGTATATAAAGTCATTCATATCACCATAGTAACAAGTCTTTCCAGGGTTATATTGTATATAAATGTCATTCATATCACCAAGTAAACACAGTCTTTCCAGGGTTTATATTTGTATATAAATGTCATTCATATCACCATAGTAACAGTCTTTCCAGGGTTTATATTTGTATATAAATGTCATTCATATCACCAAGAGTAACACAGTCTTTCCGGTTTATATTTGTATATAAATGTCATTATATCACCAATAGTAACATAGTCTTTCCAGGGTTTATATTTGTATATAAATGTCATTCAATCACCAATAGTACAATAGTCTTTCCAGGGTTTTATTTGTATATAAATGTCATCATATCACCATAGTAACAGCCTTTCCAGGGTTTATATTGTATATAATGTCATTCATATCACCAATAGTAACACAGTCTCCAGGGTTATATTTGTATATAAATGTCATTCATATCACCAATAGTAACTAGTCTTTCCAGGGTTTATATTGATTATTAAATGTCATTCATATCACCATAGTAACACAGTCTTTCCAGGTTTATATTTGTATATAATGTCATTCATATCACCTGATAGTAACACAGTCTTTCCAGGGTTTATATTTTATATAAATGTCATTCATATCACCATAGTACCACCGTCTTTCCAGGGTTTATATTTGTATATAAATGTCATTCATATCACCAATAGTACACAGTCTTTCCAGGGTTTATATTTGTATATAAATGTCATTCATATCACAATAGTAACACAGTCTTTCCAGGGTTTATATTTGTATATAAATGCATTCATATCACCGACTAGTAACAGTCTTTCCGGGTGTTATATTTGTATATAAATGTCATTCATATCACCATAGTAAACAGTCTTTCCAGGGTTTAATTTGATATAAATGTCATTCAATCACGATAGTAACACAGTCTTTCCAGGGTTTATATTTGTATATAAATGTCATTCATATCACCATAGTAAATAGTCTTTCCAGGGTTTATATTTGTATATAAATGTCATTCATATCACCAATCGTAACACAGTCTTTCCAGGGTTTATATTTGTATATAATGTCATTCATATCACCATAGTAACACAGTCTTTCCAGGGTTTATATTATATATAATGTGATTCATATCACCAATAGTAACATAGTCTTTCCAGGGTTATATTTGTATATAAATGTCATTCATATCACCAATAGAACACAGTCTTTCCAGGGTTATATTTGTATATAAATGTCATTCATATCACATAGTAACATAGTCTTTCAGGTTTATATTTGATATAAATGTCATTCATATCACCATAGTAACATAGTCTTTCCAGGGTTTATTTGATATAAATGTCATTCATATCAATAGTAACACAGTCTTTCCACAGGTTTATTTGATATAATGTCATTCATATCACCAATAGTAACATAGTCTTTCCAGGGTTTATATTTGTATATAATGTCATTCATATCCCAATAGTAACAGTCTTTCCAGGGTTTATATTGTATATAAAGTCATTCATATCACCATAGTACATAGTCTTTCCAGGGTTTTATTTGTATATAAATGTCTTTATCACCGATGTCACCCGTTTTCCAGGGTTTGATTTGTATTCTCCCCTGTCATTCTTCCTCACCATAGTACGTCTTCCTAAATGTTTTCCCGGGTTCTCATTTGTTTGTATTATTCGCTGTATATCCCTCAGTTTTGGGTTCTCTATGTTTCCCGTCTCCTTCCGTGTCCCTTGTAACCACTACCATACAACACACAAAGTACACGCCTGCTCAGACGTCCTTCTCAACACCCGCGTCGTCATCCCTCAGTCTTTTCCGCAGGGTTTATTATAATGTATCATCCCTGTGCCTTTCTCCTCGATACACAGTTCACGGGATGTATTGTCTTCAGTAACACATAAAATAAAATAATTTCAATAACTCAATAACAATTATCCAGCTTACAATAGATACACACCAACGCAACATGTTATTAAATCACAAGTACACCAATAAACAATTCCAGGGTTTTATTTGTATATAAATGTATTCATATCACCATAGTAACAGTCTTTCCAGGTTATATTTGTATATAAATGTCATTCATATCACCAATAGTAACACAGTCTTTCCAGGGTTATATTGTATATAAATGTCATTCATATCACCAATAGTAACAAGTCTTTCCAGGGTTTATATTTTATATAAATGTCATTCATATCACCAATAGTACATAGTCTTTCCAGGGTTTATATTTGTATATAAATGTCATTCATATCACCAAAGTAACACAGTCTTCCAGGGTATATTTGTATATAATGTCACATATCACCATAGTAACATAGTCTTTCCAGGGTTTATATTGTATATAAATGTCATTCATATCACCAAGTAACATAGTCTTTCCAGGGTTATATTTGTATATAAATGTCATTCATATCACCAATAGTAACATAGTCTTTCCAGGGTTTATATTTGTATATAAATGTCTTCATATCACAATAGTAACATAGTCTTTCAGGGTTTATATTTGTATATAAATGTCATTCATATCACCAATATAACACAGTCTTTCAGGGTTTATATTTGTATATAAATGTCATTCATATCACAATAGTAACACAGTCTTTCCGGGTTTATATTTGTTAAAAGTCATTCATATCCAATAGTAACACAGTCTTTCCAGGGTTATATTTGTATATAAAGTTCATTCATATCACCATAGTAACAAGTCTTTCCAGGGTTTATATTTGTATATAAATGTCATTCATATCACAATAGTTAACATAGTCTTTCCAGGGTTTATATTTGTATATAAATGTCATTCATATCACCAATAGTAACACAGCTTTCCAGGGTTTATAATTTGTATATAAATGTCATTCATATCACCAATAGTAACACAGTCTTTCCAGGGTTATATTTGTATAAATGTTCATTATATCACCAATAGTAACACAGTCCCAGGGTTTATATTTGTATATAAATGTCATTCATATCACCCAATAGTAACACAGTCTTTCCAGGGTTTATATTTGTATATAAATGTCATTCATATCCCAATAGTACACAGTCTTTCCAGGTTTTATTTTGTATATAAATGTCATTCATATCACCAATAGTAACATGTCTTTCCAGGGTTATATGTATAAATGCATCATATCACCAATAGTAACATAGTCTTTCCAGGGTTTATATTTGTATATAAATGTCATTCATATCACCATGTAACATAGTCTTTCCAGGGTTTATATTTGTATATAAATGTCATCATATCACACAATAGTAACACAGTCTTTCCAGGGTTTATATTGTATATAAATGTCATTCATATCACCAATAGTACACAGTCTTTCCAGGGTTTATATTTGTATATAAATGATTATATCACCAATAGTAACAGTTTTCCAGGGTTTATATTTGTATAAATGTCATTCATATCACCAATAGTAACAAGTCTTTCCAGGGTTTATATTGTATATAAATGTCATTCATATCACCAATAGTAACACAGTCTTCCAGGGTTTATATTTGTATATAAAGCATTCATCATCACCAATAGTAAAATCAGTCTTTCCAGGTTTATATTTGATATAAATGTCATTCATATCACCAATAGTAACACAGTCTTTCCAGGGTTTATATTTGTATATAAATGTCATTCATATACCACATAGTAACCAGTCTTCCAGGGTTTATTATTTGTATATAAATGTCATTCATATCACCAATAGTAAACATAGTCTTTCCAGGGTTTATATTTGTTATAAATGTCATTCATATCACCAATAGTAACATAGTCTTTCCAGGGTTTATATTTGTATATAAATGTCATTCATATCACCAATAGTAACATAGTCTTTCCAGGGTTTATATTTGTATATAAATGTCATTCAATCACCAATAGTACACAGTCTTTCCAGGGTTTATATTTGTATAATAATGTCATTCCATAATCACCAATAGTAAACAGTCTTTCCAGGGTTTATATTTGTATATAAATGTCATTCATATCACCAATAAGTACACAGTCTTTCCAGGGTTTATATTTGTATATAAAGTCTTCATATCCCCAATAAACTAGTCTTTCAGGGTTTATATTGTATATAAATGTCATTCATATCACCAATAGTAACACAGTCTTTCAGGGTTTATATTTGTATAAATGTCATTATATCACAATAGTAACATAGTCTTTCCAGGGTTTATATTTGTATATAATGTCATTCATATCACCAATAGTAACACAGTCTTTCCAGGGTTATAATTTGTTAATAAATGTCATTCATATCACCAATAGTAACATAGTCTTTCCAGGGTTTATATTTGTATATAAATGTCATTCATATCACCAATAGTAACACGTCTTTCCAGGTTTATATTTGTAATAAATGATTCATATCACCAATAGTAACATAGCTTTTCCAGGTGTTATATTTGTATATAAATGTCATTCATATCACCAATAGTAACACAGTTCTTTCCAGGGTTTATATTTGTATATAAGTCATTCATATCACCATAGTTAACACGTCTTTCCAGGATATTTGTATATAAATGTCATTCATATCACCATAGTAACACTAGTCTTTCCAGGGTTATATTTGTATATAAATTCATTCATATCACCATAGTAAATCTTTCTTTCCAGGGTTTTATTTGTATATAAATGTCATTCATATCACCAAGAGATAAACATAGTCTTTCCAGGGTGTTTATATTTGTATATAAATGTCATTATATCACCAATAGTAACACGTCTTTCCAGGGTTTATATTGTATATAAATGTCCTTCATCACCCATAGTAACTGTCTTTCCAGGGTTTATATTGTATAAATGTCATTCATATCACAATAGTTAACAGTCTTTCCAGGGTTTTATATGTTATAAATGTCATTCATATCACCAATAGTAACACAGTTTTCAGGGTGTATATTTGTATTAAATGTCATTCATATCACCAATAGTAACAGTCCTTCCAGGGTTTATTTTTATAAATGTCATTCCATATCACCAATAGTAACAACACGTCTTTCAGGGTTTATATTTGTATATAATGTCATTCATTCACCAATAGTAATATAACACAGTCTTTCCAGGGTTATATTTGTATATAATGCTTCATATCCACCATGTTACCAGCTTTCCAGGGTTATATTGTGTATAAATGTCATTCATATCACCATAGTCCCCCGTCTTCCAGGGTTTATATTTGTATATAAATGTCATTCATATCACCCCCAATGTACACCTGCTTTCCGGGTTTATATTTGTTAGATAATGTCCCTTCCTCTCACCAATCGTCCCCGTCTTTCAGGTCCTCTTGCTCTCCCTGTCTTCCCTCCCCTACGTCCCCGTATCATTCGCAAGAGCCAACACCTTCAAGCCCTGACTAAGCAACCCCTTTACCACCCACCGTCGTTCTATGATCACACGAACCCCACTCGTCACTCGTCCTTTCCGGTTCTTTGTTCTCAAGCTTCCTGCTCACCCTCGTCCCCCCCCCGTTTTCCAGGGTTCTCTTTGTTCTAACTTTATTCCCTCCCCCTTCGTCACGTCTCGCTTTTCCGGCGTAATCTTGTCTCTCCCTGTCATGTCCGCTCCCCCTCGCCCCCCGTCTTTCCCGGGTTTCTGTGTCTCTCCCTGTTCCCTCACTCAACACAATCCGTCCCCGCGTCTTTCCGGCGAGACCACCCCCCACACGGTTCATCACATCTTTGTCTATCACAGAGATCCTTCTTCCCCCACCCATCCACCCCACACCCCTACCAGCTACCCCCGACGTCTATTACCACAGGGTTCTCTTGTTCTTCCCTGTCTTCTACCCCTCGTCCCCCGTTCTTTCGAGTTTTATCTTTCCTCGCCTGTGCTTCTCTCCCCTCGTCCCCTCCGTTTTCCAGGGTTTCTCTTTGTCCTCCCTGTCCTCCCTCTCCCCCTCGTCCCCCCGTCTTTCCGGGTTCTCTTTGCTTCCATGCCGTCCTCTCCCCCCCTCGTCCTGTTTAGGGTTCAATACGCAGCATACTCCACAACGCGAACATCCCTTCTCCCTCGTCCCCCGTTTTTCCCGGTTTCTCTTGTCTCTCCCCGTCCTTCTCTCCCCCCCTAGTCCCCCGTTTATCACCCGGGTTCTCTTTGTTCCCCCAGTAACCTCACAATCCCCCCTACCCGCCCTCTTCTCCCAAGCTTTCCACCCTGAATCACACCGCACTACCCACCCACACCTTTCCCCTCGTCCCCCGTTTTCCCCGGTTTCTCTTTGTCTCTCCTGTCTTCCTCCTCCCCCCCTTTCCCCATTCCCTTTCTTCCCCCTCCTCCCCCCTCCCCCTTTTCTTTCTACTTCCCCTTCCCCTCCCCCCCCTCTTCACAGATTCTCACATTATCTTGGCTGTGTGTTTTTTCGGTTTGCCCGCACCCTCCTACCACTCCGATACTATGTGTGTTCTTCCTGTCTCTCCCCCTTTTTTCCCTCTACTGTCTCCCTCAGTGGGTCGAGGGGCTATGAATTACAGAGGGGGAGCGCGTTCGTTGTTGCTTTCTACAATGGACAGAGTCAGCACAAATAGAGACCCCAGAGAGTCGAGTGGGAGATAGTATCGGGAGGGGGTGCCGTGGTAGGGTTGAGTATTGGAGATATGATTGGATGTGTGCTGAGCTGTGCCACCACAGGACATGAGATGAAGAGTGTAAGTGGGGAGGGGGGAGTAGTGGCGTGTGTGGGTGAGGGGGTGGAGTGGAGAAGGGGGGCCCATATTCCTAGCACCAGGGTGGGGTTACACAGTCTTTCCAGGGTTTATATTTGTATATAAATGTCATTCATATCACCAAGAGTAACATAGTCTTTCCAGGGTTTATATTTGTATATAAATGTCATTCATATCACCAATAGTAACACAGTCTTTCCAGGGTTTATATTTGTATATAAATGTCATTCATATCACCAATAGTAACACAGTCTTTCCAGGGTTTATATTTGTATATAAATGTCATTCATATCACCATTAGTAACGTAGTCTTTCCAGGGTTTATATTTGTATATAAATGTCATTCATATCACCAATAGTAACGTAGTCTTTCCAGGGTTTATATTTGTATATAAATGTCATTCATATCACCAATAGTAACATAGTTTTTACAGGGTTAAAGTTTAAAACCTTCTAGGAGCAAATTGTGATTGTCTTACAGACCTTAAGGGCACGGGCACACTGCGCCGCACATGCAATCGCATGCGATTGTATGTGCGTTTCCCGTGCATTTGCACACGTGATTTCTCCTTTTGAGATCCGAAAAGGAGAAAAGGAGATTTTGCAGACAGCAAACAGAAATTCAATTGCATGCGTTGCCACGATTGCAATGTTAGCAAAAAATGCATTCACATGTCTGTCCATAAAGTTATTGTTTGGGGGAACCCCCTGACCTCTTCTGTTTTAATATCATCATCTGGACCGGGGATGTCAAACTTGCTGCCCTCCAAGTGTAAACACAAGTTTGACATCCCTGGGCTGTAGGCACGAAGGAACGTAAGCTGTATATAGGCAGGAAATATTGAATGTACAGCCGTATTGACACCATTGAATTTCTCCCATTCACCTTATGGTCTCGGACGCCTCTCAGGATCCAGTTTCCCAGGTAACTAAATATTTCTACATTTAACTTCCCACTGTAAGGTTTCACCGGCAACCTTTATCCATCACATTAGATACCAGACGGTGACATTGAAATACAAGCAAAGTTTGTAAAGGGCATGTCCACCCCCAAAACTAAAATTTAACCCCATACTGGGCCCACTGTGTAGTTTAAAATCATCTTGACTCTCCTTAATAATCTCTCCTTATGGTTCTCCTGCAATGCCTGTTCAATGTCCAGGAAAGTGAAGAGTAGAAGCTGTCAGTGAGTCATACATTCCCTGCTGCTTCCCTAACCTCAACAAGGTCTGTTACATGAGCAGAGGAGCCTTAACCCCCCCCCCCCATCCAAATCCATCCTCTGCAGCCATGGCACCTAGTGTGAATCCATTTGGACACAAGGTATGTAAATAGGGTGGTGGAACCATTTATATCGGGGGGGGACGGGGACCCATGTGGTGACATAGAAGTCTTTGAATAAGTTAAACACAAAGAGTTAAATTACCCCTTTATTGCATGGTGGAAATTCCCTACAAGATGTTTTAAAGGACAGTTAAACCAATTGCACCACCACCCCCTCCTGTTACAAGAACCCGTGGTTAGGACCTAAACCTCTAACAGCTGTAATACAGTAACTCCACCCCATCCGACTGTCAATAACATGACCAATGGGAAGATGCGCATTATGAGCATTTTGGAGAAATTCTCTTATTAATTCTGCACGCTTGGACAGACCCTGATACATAGTTGCACATGCTCAGTAACTTTTCTATCCTTTCTCCCACTTACCTTGTGCCAGAGCTGCAAGGTAACTGCTGGGTGACCTGCCCATGGCCTCTCTCGACACTGAGCAGTGAGTAAACCAATTTACTCAGTTGGAAGGAGGGTCTCTCAGAAACCTGCACAATTGCAGGTGATTTCTGCACTAAAGCTGGGTACACACCATACAATAATTCAGCCCAACTGACTGGCATTTCAGTGTTTCGTTCCTTCGTACGACTCCACGATCAGACTGGTCATAAATCACGACCGATCCTGCAGTCCTCTATGGACCACGAACAACAGTCCATTCTCCTGGCCAGCTGGTCAGAAGCCTCGATCGGTCGGCAAGGAGGAAGAATTGTATGATGTGTACCTTAAAGGGTATGTCCACCCTGAAAATCAATTTTTTATATATGATTCCTCCTGTCCCCCCAGCCCCAACCGCTCTATTTATACTCTTAGAAAGCCCCCCAAACTTTACTTACCTCCCCTCTTTCCTTCGCCGCGCTGCCGGCCCTCTGCTTGCGAGAAAATGCAAGCAGAGGGGCGGGACTGGCAGTCGCGTCTGTGATTGGCTGAGCCAATCACGGACGCTCCTTTTTATGATTGTTGCTGCGATCACAAATTTACAATTCCCCATAAAAATATAATTTCAGTGTCTGCGTAAAGCATGGGATCGTACGCACGAGCATTCATACATTTACTAATGATCATTAGTGTGATCATGGCCAGTTTACTATAAACATTTACTACAAACGATCATTAAAGTACAATCACGCAATACATTTACATCCGCGGTTTTACAATGACGAAAACCCGGGGTATTGGAAACTTGCTATACAGCAGGTTTATAAATATGGGTCATAGTGAGACTGGGACAAGGGACAGAGACAAGGGGAAAGTGTAGGAAGGGTTACTGTGTCTGTTCTGTATTCATTTCCCTACAGTAATAGTGATTGGGAACACTAGCCAGGTACCTAATATATACTATCAATAGGGATAGGGTGATACACAAGGACATAGTGAGGGTGGGACAAGGGACAGAGACAAGGGGAAAGTGTAGGAAGGGTTACTGTGTCTGTTCTGTATTCATTTTCCCTACAGTAATAGTGATTGGGAACACTATCCAGGTACCTAATATATACTATCAATAGGGGATAGGGTGATACACAGGGACAATAGGAGGGTGGGACAAGGGACAGAGACAAGGGGAAGTGTTTGGAAGGGTTACTGTGTCTGTTCTGTATTCATTTCACCTACAGTAATAGTGATTGGGAAACTAGCCAGGTACCTAATATATACTCAATAGGGAAAGGGTGATACACAGGACATAGTGAGGGTGGGACAAGGGACAGAGACAAGGGAAAGTGTAGGAAGGGTTACTGTGTCTGTTCTGTATTCATTCACCTACAGTAATAGTGATTGGGAACACTAGCCAGGTACCTAATATATACTATCAATAGGGATAGGGTGATAACAGGGACATAGTGAGGGTGGGACAAGGGACAGGACAAGGGGAAAGTGTAGGAAGGGACTGTGTCTGTTCTGTATCATTTCACCTACAGTAATAGTGATTGGGAACACTAGCCAGGTACCTTATATACTATCAATAGGATAGGGTGATACACAGGGACATAGTGAGGGTGGGACAAGGGACAGAGACAAGGGGAAAGTGTAGGAAGGGACTGTGCTGTTCTGTATTCATTTCACCTACAGTAATAGTGATTGGGAACACTAGCCAGGTACCTAATATAACTATCAATAGGGATAGGGTGATACACAGGGACATAGTGAGGGTGACAAGGGACAGAGACAAGGGGAAAGTGGGAAGGGTACTGTGTCGTTCTGTATTCATTTCACCACAGTAATAGTGATTGGGAACACTAGCCAGGTACCTAATATTACTATCAATAGGGATAGGGTGATACACAGGGACAATAGTGAGGGTGGGACAAGGGACAGAAGACAAGGGGAAAGTGTTGGAAGGGTTACTGTGTCTGTTCTGTATTCATTTCACCTACAGTAATAGTGATTGGGAACACTAGCCAGGTACCTAATATAACTATCAATAGGGATAGGGTGATACACAGGGACATAGTGAGGGTGGGACAAGGGACAGAGACAAGGGGAAAGTGTATGGAAGGGTTACTGTGTCTGTTCTGTATTCATTTCACCTACAGTAAAGTGATTGGGAAC
Source organism: Hymenochirus boettgeri (assembly GCA_019447015.1). Lineage (NCBI taxonomy): Eukaryota > Metazoa > Chordata > Amphibia > Anura > Pipidae > Hymenochirus > Hymenochirus boettgeri. Next base: position 24,677,901 of record CM033469.1, read on the forward strand.
ACTAGCCAGGACCTAATATATACATCAATAGGGATAGGGTGATACACAGGAGCATAGTGAGGGTGGGACAAGGGACAGAGACAAGGGGAAAGTGTAGGAAGGGTTACTGTGTCTGTTCTGTATTCATTTCACCTACAGTAATAGTGATTGGGAACACTAGCCAGGTACCTAATATATATATCAATAGGGATAGGGTGATACACAGGACATAGTGAGGGTGGGACAAGGGAAAGAGACAAGGGGAAAGTGTAGGAAGGGTTACTGTCTTGTTCTGTATTCATTTCACCTACAGTAATAGTGATTGGGAACACTAGCCAGGTACCTAATATATACTATCAATAGGGATAGGGTGATACACAGGGACATAGTGAGGTGGGGAAGGGAAGGACAAGGGGAAGTGTAGGGAAGGTTACTGTGTCTGTTCTGTATTCATTTCACCTACAGTAATAGTGATGGGGAACACTAGCCAGGTACCTAATATATAATCTAAATAGGGATAGGGTGATACACAGAGGACATAGTGAGGGTGGGACAAGGGACAGAGACAAGGGGGAAAGTGTTGGAAGGGTTACTGTGTCTGTTCTGTATTCATTTCACCTACAGTAATAGTGATTGGGAACACTAGCCAGGTACCTAATATATACTATCAATAGGGATAGGGTGATACACAGGGACATAGAGGGTGGGACAAGGGACAGAGACAAGGGGAAAGTGTTGGAAGGGTTACTGTGTCTGTTCGTATTCATTTCACCTACAGTAATAGTGATTGGGAACACTAGCCAGGTACCTAATATATACTATAAATAGGGATAGGGTGATACACAGGGACATAGGAGGGTGGGACAAGGGAAGCAGAGACAAGGGGAAGTGTGGAAGGGTTACTGTGTCTGTTCGTATTCATTCACCTACAGTAATAGTGATTGGGAACACTAGCCAGTACCTAATAATTAAATCAATAGGGAAGGGTGATACACAGGGACATAGGAGGGTGGGACAAGGGACAGAGACAAGGGGAAAGTGTTGGAAGGGTTCTGTGTTGTTCTGTATTCATTCACCTACAGTAATAGTGATTGGGAACACTGCCAGGTACCTAATATATACTATCAATAGGGATAGGGTGATACACAGGGACATAGTGAGGGTGGACAAGGGACAGAGACAAGGGGAAAGTGTGGAAGGGTTCTGTGTTGTTCTGTATCATTTCACTACAGTAATAGTGATTGGGAACACTAGCCAGGTACCTAATATATACTATCAATAGGGATAGGGTGATACACAGGGACATAGTGAGGGTGGGGACAAGGGGACAGAGACAAGGGGAAAGTGTAGGAAGGGTACTGTGTCTGTTCGTATTCATTTCACCTACAGTAATAGTGATTGGGAACACTAGCCAGACCTAATATATACTATCAATAGGGATAGGGTGATAACAGGGACATAGTGAGGGTGGGACAAGGGACAGAGAAAGGGGAAGTGTGAAGGGTTACTGTGTCTGTCTGTATTCATTTCACCTACAGTAATAGTGATTGGGAACACTAGCCAGGTACCTAATTATAACTATCAATAGGGATAGGGTGATACACAGGGACATAGTGAGGTGGGACAAGGGACAGAGACAAGGGGAAAGTGTTGGAAGGGTTACTGTGTCTGTTCTGTATTCATTTCACCTACAGTAATAGTGATTGGGAACACTAGCCAGGTACCTAATATCTATATCAATAGGGATAGGGTGATACAAGGGACATAGTGAGGGTGGGACAAGGGACAGAGACAAGGGGAAAGTGTAGGAGGTTACTGTGTCTGTTCTGTATCATTTCACCTACAGTAATAGTGATTGGGAACACTAGCCAGGTACTAATAATACTATCAATAGGGATAGGGTGATACACAGGGACATAGTGAGGGTGGGACAAGGGACAGAGACAAGGGGAAAGTGTAGGAAGGGTTACTGTGTCTGTTCTGTATTCATTTCACCTACAGTAATAGTGTGGGAACACTAGCCAGGTACCTAATATATACTATCAATAGGGATGGGTGATACACGGACATAGTGAGGGTGGGACAAGGGACAGAGACAAGGGGAAAGTGTTGGAAGGGTTACTGTGTCTGTTCGTGATTCATTTCACCTACAGTAATAGTGATTGGGAACACTAGCCAGGTACCTATAATATACTATCAATAGGGAAGGGTGATAACACAGGGACATAGTGAGGGTGGGACAAGGGACAGAGACAAGGGGAAAGTGTAGAAAGGGTTACTGTGTCTGTTCTGTATTCATTTCACCTACAATAATAGTGATTGGGAACACTAGCCAGGTACCTAATATATACTATCAATAGGGATAGGGTGATACACAGGGACATAGTGAGGGTGGGACAAGGGACAGAGACAAGGGGAAAGTGTAGGAAGGGTTACTGTGTCTGTTCTGTATTTATTTCACCTACAGTAATAGTGATTGGGACACTAGCCAGGTACACAATATATACTATCAATAGGGATAGGGTGATACACGGGACATTAGGGGGTGGGACAAGGGACAGAGACAAGGGGAAAGTGTAGGAAGGGTTACGTTCTGTTCTGTATTCATTTCCACCTACAGTAATAGTGATTGGGAACACTAGCCAGGTACCTAATATATACTATCAATAGGGATAGGGTGATACACAGGGACATAGTGAGGGTAGCAAGGGACAGAGACAAGGGGAAAGTGTTGGAAGGGTTACTGTGTCTGTTCTGTATTCATTTCACCTACAGTAATAGTGATTGGGAACACTAGCCAGGTATCTAATATATACTATCAATAGGGATAGGGTGATACACAGGGACATAGTGAGGGTGGGAAAAGGGACAGAGACAAGGGAAAGTGTTGGAAGGGTTACTGTGTCTTTTCTGTATTCATTTCACCTACAGTAATAGTGACTGGGAACACTAGCCAGGTACCTAATATATACTATCAATAAGGATAGGGTTATACGCAGGGACATAGTGAGGGTGGGACAAGGGACAGAGACAAGGGTAAAGTGTTGGATTGGTTACTGTGTCTGTTCTGTATTCATTTCACCCACAGTAATAGTGATTGGGAACACTAGCCAGGTACCTAATATATACTATCAATAGGGATAGGGTGATATACAGGGACATAGTGAGGGTGGGACAAAGGACAGGGACAAGGGGAAAGTGTTGGAAGGGTTACTGTGTCTGTTCTGTATTTATTTCACCTACAGTAATAGTGATTGGGAACACTAGCCAGGTACCTAATATATACTATCAATAGCGATAGGGTGATACACAGGGACATAGTGAGGGTGGGACAAGGGACAGAGACAAGGGGAAAGTGTAGGAAGGGTTACTGTGTCTGTTCTGTATTCATTTCACTACAGTAATAGTGATTGGGAACACTAGCCAGGTACCTAATATATACTATCAATAGGGATAGGGTGATACACAGGGACATAGTGAGGGTGGACAAGGGACAGAGACAAGGGGAGAAGTGTTGGAAGGGTTACTGTGTCTGTTCTGTATTCATTTCACCTACAGTAATAGTGATTGGGAACTAGCCAGGTACCTAATATACTATCAATAGGGATAGGGTGATACACAGGGACATAGTGAGGGTGGGGACAAGGGACAGAGACAAGGGGAAAGTGTGTAGGAGGGTTACTGTGTCTGTTCTGTATTCATTCACCTACAGTAATAGTGATTGGAACACACTAGCCAGGTACCTAATATATACTATCAATAGGGATAGGGTGATTCACAGGACATAGTGAGGGTGGACAGGGAAGGGACAAGGACAGAGACAAGGGGAAAGTGTTGGAAGGGTTACTGTGTCTGTTCTGATTCATTTCACCTACACGTAATAGTGATTGGGAACACTAGCCAGGTACCTAATAATACTATCAATAGGGAAGGGTGATACACAGGGACATAGTGAGGGTGGGACAAGGGACAGAGACAAGGGGAAAGTGTAGGAAGGGTTACTGTGTCTGTTCTGTATTCATTCACTACAGTAATAGTGATTGGGAACACTAGCCAGGTACATATATATACTATCAATAGGGATAGGGTGATACACAGGGACATAGTGAGGGGGGGGACAAGGGACAGAGACAAAGGGGAAAGTGTTGGAAGGGTTACTGTGTCTGTTCTGTATTCATTTCACCTACAGTAATAGTGTTGGGAACACTAGCCAGGTACCTAATATATACTATCAATAGGGATAGGGTGATACACAAGGACATAGTGAGGGTGGGACAAGGGGACAGAGACAAGGGGAAAGTGTGAGGAAGGGTTACTGTTCTGTTCTGTATTCATTTCACCTACAGTAATAGTGATTGGGAACACTAGCCAGGTACCTAATATATACATATCAATAGGGATAGGGTGATACACAGGGACATAGTGAGGGTGGACAAGGGACAGAGACAAGGGGAAAGGTTGGAAGGGTTACGTGTCTGTTCTGTATTCATTTCACCTACAGAATAGTGATTGGGAACACTAGCCAGGACCTAATATATACTATCAATAGGGATAGGTGATACACGGGACATAGTGAGGGTGGGGACAAGGGACAGAGACAGGGGAAAGTGTAGAAGGGTTACTGTGTCTGTTTCGTATTCATTTCACCTACAGTAATAGTGATTGGGAACACTAGCCAGGTACCTAATATATACTATCAATAGGGAAAGGGTGATACACAGGGACATAGTGAGGGTGGGACAAGGGACAGAGACAAGGGGAAAGTGTTGGAAGGGTTACTGTGTCTGTTCTGTATTCATTTACCCTACAGTAATAGTGATTGGGAACACTAGCCAGGTACCTAATATAACTATCAATAGGGATGGGTGATACACAAGGACATAGAGGGGTGGGACAAGGGACAGAGACAAAGGGAAAGTGTTGGAAGGGTTACTGTGTCTGTTCTGTATTCATTTCACCTACAGTAATAGTGATTGGGAACACTAGCCAGGTACTAATAATACTATCAATAGGGATAGGGTGATACACAGGGACATAGTGAGGGTGGGAAGGGACAAGGACAGAGGACAAGGGGAAGTGTGGAAGGGTTACTGTGTCTGTTCTGTATTCATTTCACCTACAGTAATAATGATTGGGAACACTAGCCAGGTACCTAATAATACTATCAATAGGGATGGGTTGCACACAGGGACATAGTGAGGGTGGGACAAGGGACAAAGACAAGGGGAAAGTGTTGGAAGGGTTACTGTGTCTGTTCTGTATTCATTTCACCTACAGTAATAAGTGATTGGGAACATTAGCCAGGTACCTAATATATACTATCAAATAGGGTATGTTGAGTGAACACAGGGACATAGTGAGGTGGGACAAGGGACAAGACAGGGGAATTGTAGGAAGGGTTACTGTGTCGGTCTGTTCATTTCACCTACTGTAATAGTGATTGGAACACTAGCCAGGTACCTAATATATACATCAATAGGGATAGGTGTGATCACAGGGACATAGTGAGGTGGGACAAGGGACAGAGACAGGGGAAAGTGTTGGACGGGTTTACTGTGTCCTGTTCTGTATTCATTCCCTACATAATAGTGATGGGAACACTACCAGGTACCTATATATACTTCAATAGGGATAGGGTGATACCCAGGGACATAGTAGGGTTGGGACAGAGGGACAGAGACAAGGGAAGTGTGAAAGGGTTACTGTGTCTGTTCTGTTTTCAGTTCCCTACAGTTAATAGTGATTGGGAACACTAGCCAGTACCTAATCTACAATCATAGGGATAGGGTGATACCAGGGAATAGTTGAGGTGGACAAGGGACAGAGACAGGGAAAGTGTGAAGGGTTACTGTGTCTTGTTTCTGTATTCAAGTTCTACAGTAATAGTGATGGGAACACTAGCCAGTACCTAATATATACTATCAATAGGGAGAGGGTGATACACAGGGACATATGAGGTGGGACAAGGGACAGAGACAAGGGGAAAGTGGAAGGGTTACTGTGTCTGTTCTGTATTCATTCACCACATAATAGTGATCGGGAACACTAGCCAGGTACCTAATATATACTATCATAGAGGATAGGGTGATACACAGGGACATAGTGAGGTGGGACAAGGGACAGAGACCAAGGGGAAAGTGTTGGAAGGGTTACTGTTGTCGTTCTGTATTCATTTCACCTACAGTAATAGTTGATCGGGAACACTAGCCAGGTACCTAATAATCTACTTCAATAGGGATAGGGTGATATACCAGGACATGTGAGGGTGGGACAGGACAGAAAACAAGGGGAAAGAGTGTTGGAAGGTTACTGTGTCTGTTCTGTATTAATTTCACCTACAGTAATAGTGATCGGAAACACTCAGCCAGGTACCCTAATATATACTATCATAGGGATATGGGTGATACACAGGGACTAGTGAGGGGGACAAGGGACTAGAGACAGGGGAAAAGTGTGGAAGGGTTACTGTGTCTGTTCTGTATCTATTTCATTCACCTACAGTAATAGTGCTTGGAACACTCAGCCAGGTACTAATATTACTATCAATAGGGATAGGGTGATACACAGGACATAGTGAGGGTGGGAACAAGGGACAGAGACAAGGGGAACGTGTTGGAAGGGTTACTGTGTCTTTCTGTATTCATTTCACCTACAGTAATAGTGATCGGAACACTAGCCAGGTACCTAATATATATATCAATAGGATAGGGTGATCACAGGGACATAGTGAGGGTGGGACAATGGACAGAGACAAGGGGAAAGTGTAGAAGGGTTACCGTGTCGTTTCTTTATTCATTTCATTCGTCACCTACAGTAAAGTGATGGGAACACTATCCAGGTACCTAATATATACATCAATAGGGACTAGGGTGATACACAGGACATGTGAGGGTGACAAGGGACAAGACAAGGGGAAAGTGTTGGAAAGGTTTCTGTGTCTGTTCTTGTTTAATTTCCCTACAGTATAGTTGTTGGGAACATAGCCAGGTACCTATATATACTATCAATAGGATAGGGTGATACACGGGACATAGTGAGGGTGGGACAAGGACAGAGACAAGTGGAAGTGTAGGAAGGGTTACTGTGTCGTTCCTGTATTCATTTCACCTACAGTAATAGTGATGGGAACACTAGCCAGTGTACCTAATATATAGTATCAATAGGGATAGGGTAATACACCAGCCATAGTGAGGGTGGGACACAGGACAGAGACAGGGAAGTGGAGGAAGGGGTTACTGTGTCTGTTTCGAATTCATTTCACCTACAGTAATAGTGATTGGGAACACTATCCAGGTACCTAATATTACTATCAATAGGGATAGGGGTGATACACAGGACATAGTGAGGTGGGACAAGGACAGACAAGGGGGAAGTGTTAGGAAGGGTTACTGTGTCTGTTCTGTATTCTTTCCACTCAGTAAATGTGATTGGGAACACTAGCCATGTACCTAATATAATACAATCTCATAGGATAGGTGATACCCCGGGACACAGTGAGGGTGGGACAAGGACAGAGACAGGGGAAGTGTAGAAGGGTTCACTGTGGTCTGTTCTGTATTCCATTCACCTACGTAATAGTGATTGGGAACACTAGCCAGGTACCTAATACTATACTATCAATAGGGATAGATGGTGATACACAGGGACACTAGTAGGGTGGGACCAGGGACAGAGACAAGGGGAAATGTGGAAGGTTACTGTGTCTGTTCTGTATTCATTTCCACCTACAGTAATAGTATTGGAACATAGCCAGGTACCCTAATATTATACATCAATAGGGATAGGGTGATACACAGGGACATAGTGAGGGGTGGGACAAGGGACAGAGACAAGGGGAAAGTGTATGAAGTGGTTACTGTGTCTGTCTGTATTCATTTCACACCTACTAAATAGTGATGGGAACACTACAGGTACCTAATATATACAATCAATAGGGATAGGGGGATACACAGGGACCTAGTGAGGGTGGACAAGGGACAGAGACAAGGGAAATGTGTAGGAAGGGTTACTGGTGTCTGTTCTGTATTCATTTCCCTACAGTAATAGTGATTGGGAACACTACCAGTACCTATATACTATCAATAGGGATAGGGTGATACACAGGACATAGTGAGGGTTGGGACAGGACAGAGACAAGGGAAAGTGTTGGAATGGGTTTCGTGTCTGTTCTGTATTCATTTCACCTACCAGAATAGTGATTGGGAACACTAGCCAGTACCTAATATATACATATCAATAGGGATAGGGTATAACCATGGACATAGTGAGGGTGGGACAAGGGACAGAGACAAGGGGAAAGTGATTGGAAGGGTTACTGTGTCTGTTTCTGTATTCATTTCCTACAGTACTAGTGATTGGGACACTAGACCAGGTACCTAATATATTATCAATAGGGAGGGTATACACAGGGACATAGTGAGTGGGACAAGGGACAGAGACAAGGGAAAGTGTTGGAAGGGTTACTGTGTCTGTTCTGTATTCATTTCCCTACAGTAAGTGAGTCGGGAACACTAGCCAGGTACCTAATATATACTATCAATAGGGTGGGTGATACACCAGGACATAGTGAGGGTGGGAACAGGGACAGAGACAAGGGAAAGTGTAGGGAAGTTACTGTGTCTGTCTGTATTCATTTTCACCTCACGTAATAGTGATGGAAACAGCCGGTACCTATCTATACATCAATCGGGATAGGGTGATACACATGGGACATAGGTGAGGGTTTGGACACGGGACAGAGACAAGGGGAAAGTGTTGGAAGGGTTTACTGTGTCTGTTCTGTATTAATTTCACCTACATATAGTGATGGGAACACTAGCAGGTACCTAATATATTACTATCAATAGGGATAGGTGTATAACAAGGGACATAGTGAGGGTGGGACAAGGACGAGACAAGGGGAAAGTGTAGGAAGGGTTACTGTGTCCTGTTCTGTATCATTTCACCCTACAGTAATAGTGATCGGGAACACTAAGCCAGTTACCTAATATATCCTATCTAGGATAGGGTGATTACACAGGGACATAGTGAGGTGGGACAAGGACAGAGACAAGGGAAAGTGTAGAATGGTTATACTGTGTCTGTTCTGTAGCATTTCACCTACAGTAAAGTGATGTGGAACATAGCCATGGTACCTAATATATACTATCAATAGGGATAGGGTGATACACAGGGACATAGTGAGGGTGGGACAGGGAACAGACAAGGGGAAGGTTGGAAGGGTTACTGTGTCTGTTCTGTATTACATTTCACCTACAGTACAGTGATTGGGAACATAGCCAGGTACCTAAATATAGATCAATAGGATAGGGTGATCAACAGGACATAGTGAGGGTGGGACAGGGGACAGAGACAAGGGGAAAAGTGTAGGAAGGGTTACTGTGTCTGTTTCTGTATTCTTTTTCACCTACAGTTGTGACATGGGAACACTAGCCAGGTACCTAATATATAGTTCAAATGGGAAGGTGATACACAGGGACATATTGGAGGGTGGGACAAGGACAAGAGACAAGGGAAGTGTTGGAAGGGTTACTGTGTCTGTTCTGTATTCATTTGCACCTACGTAATAGTGTTGGACACTAGCCAGGTACCTATAATCTATCATAGGGACGGGTATACACAAGGACATAGTGGAGGGTGGGACCAGGGAAGAGACAATGGGAAAGTGTTGAGGGTTTACTGCTGTCTGTTCTGTTCATTTGCCTACAGTAATAGTGTTTGGGAACACTAGCCAGGTACCTATAATCTACTATCAATAGGGATAGGGGGTGATACCAGAGGACAGTGAGGGTGGACAAGGACAGCAGACAGAGGAAAGTGTTAGGAAAGGGTTACTGTGTCTGTTCTGTATTCATTTGCACTACATAATAGTGTTTGGAGAACACTAGCGGTACCTAATATATACTATCAATCGGGATAGGGTGATACACGGGACATATTAGGGTGGACAGGGACAGAACCAGGGGAAGTTTGGAAGGGTTACTGTGTCTGTCTGTATTCATTTCACCATCAGTAATAGTGATTGGGAACACTAGCCAGGGTACCTCATATATATATCAATAGGGATAGTGATACACAGGGACATAGTGAGGTGGGACAAGGGACAGAGACAAGGGGAAAGTGTAGGAAGGGTTACTATGTGTCCGTTTCTGTATCTCTTTCACCTACAGTAATAGTGATTGGAAGAACACTAGCCAGGTACCTAATATATACTTCAATAGGGATCATGGGTGATACACAGGGACATAGTGAGGGTAGGGACAAGGGACAGAGACAAGGGGAAAGTGTAGAAGGGTTACTGGTGTCTGTTCTGTATTCATTTCACCCTACGTAAAGTGATTGGGATACACTAGCCAGGGTACCTAATATTATACTATCAATAGGATAAGGTGATACACAGGACACTAGTGGAGGTGGGACAAGGACAGAGACAAGGGGAAATGTGTAGGAAGGGTTACTGTGTCTGTTCTGGTATTCATTCACCTACAGTAATAGTGATTGGAACACTAGCCAGGTACCTATATATACTATCAATAGGATAGGGTGATACCAGGGACATAGTGAGGGGGACAAGGGACAGAGACAAGGGGAAAGTGTGGAAGGGTTCTGTGTCTGTTCTTATCATTTCACCTCCTAATAGTGATTGGGAACACTAGCCAGGTACCTAATATATCTATCAATAGGTAGGGTGATAACAGGGACAATAGTGAGGTGGACAAGGGACAGAACAGGGGAAAGTGGTAGGAAGGGTTATGTGTCTGTTCTGTATTCATTCATTCACCTACAGTAATAGTGATGAACACAGCCAGGTACCTAATTATACTATCAATAGGGATAGGGTGATACACAGGGACAAGTGAGGGTGGGACAAGGACAGAGACAAGGGGAAAGTGTAGGAAGGGTTACTGTGTCTGTTCTGTATTCATTTCACCTACAGTAATAGTGATTGGGGAACACTAGCCAGGTACCTAATATATACTATCAATAGGGATGGGTGATACACAGGGACATGTGAGGTGGGACAAGGACAGAGACAAGGGAAGTGTGGAAGGGTACTGTGTCTGTCTTGTATTCATTTCACCTACAGTAAAGTGATCGAACACTAGCCAGGTACCTAATATATACATCAATAGGGTAGGGTGATACACAGGGACATAGGAGGGTGGGACAAGGGACAAGACAGGGGAAGTGTAGGAAGGGTTACTGTGTCTGTTCTGTATTCATTTCCTACAGAATATGTGATTGGGAACACTACCAGGTACCTAATATATACTATCAATAGGGATAGGGTGATACACAGGGACATAGTGAGGGTGGACAAGGGACAGAGACAAGGGGAAAGTGTTGGAAGGGTTACTGTGTCTGTTCTGTATTCATTTCACCTACATAATAGTGATCGGGAACACTAGCCAGGTACCTAATATATACTAATCAATAGGATATGTGATACACAGGACATAGTGAGGTGGGACAAGGGACAGAGACAAGGGACAGTGTGTAGGAAGGTTACTGTGTCTGTTCTGTATTCATTTCACCTACAGTAAGTGATCTGGAACACTAGCCAGGTACCTAATATAACTATCAATAGGGATAGGGTGATCCACAGGACATAGTGAGGGTGGGACAGGGACAGAGACAAGGGGAAAGTGTTGGAAGGGTTACTGTGTCTGTTCTGTATTAATTTCACCTACATAATAGTGATGGAAACACTAGCCAGGTACCTAATAATACTATCAAAGGGATAGGGTGATACACAGGACATAGTGAGGGTGGGACAAGGGACGAGACAAGGGAAAGTGTTGGAAGGTTTACTGTGTCGTTTCTGTATTCATTTCACCTACAGTAATAGTGATCGGGAACACTACCCCAGGTACCTAATATATACTATCAATAGGGATAGGGTGATCACACAGGACATAGTGAGGGTGGACAAGGGACAGAGACAAGGGGAAAGTGTGAAGGGTTACTGTTGTCGGTTCGTATTTCATTTCACCTACAGTAATAGTGATGGGAACACTAGCAGGTACCTTAATATACTATCAATAGGGATAGGGTGATCACAGGGACATAGTGAGGGTGGGACAAGGGACAGAGACAGGGGAAAGTGTTGGAAGGGTTACTGTGTCTGTTTCTGTATTCATTTCACCTACAGTAATAGTGATGGGAACACTAGCCAGGTACCTAATATATCTATCAATAGGGATAGGGTGATACACAGGGACATATGATGGGTGGGCAAAAGGGACAGAGACAAGGGGAAGTGTAGGAAGGGTTACGTGTCTGTTCTGTATTCATTTCACCTACGTAAGAGTGATGGGAACACAGCCAGGGTCCCTAATATATACGTATCAAGAGGATAGGGTGATACACAGTGACATAGTGAGGGGGGACAGGGATCAGAGACAAGGGGAAAGTGTTGAAGGGTCACTGTGTCTGTTCTGTATTCTCCTACAGTAATAGGATTGTGGAACACTAGCCAGGTTACCTAAATATATACTATCAATGGATAGGGTGATACACAGGGACATATTAGGGTGGGACAAGGGACAGAGACAAGGGAAAGTGTGTGGAAGGTTACTGTTTCGTTCTGTATTCATTTCACCTACAGTAATAGTGATTGGGAACATAGCCAGGTACCATAAATATACTATCAATAGGAGAGTGTCCACGGGACATAGTTGAGGGTGGGGACAAGGGACAGAGACAAGGGGAAAGGTGTAGGAAGGGTACTGTGTCTGTTCTGTCGTATTTCATTCACCTACAGTATAGTGATTGGGAACACTAGCCAGTACCTAATATATACTATCAATAGATAGGGTGATACACAGGGACATATGAGGGTGGGACAAGGGACAGAGACAGGGGAAAGTGTTGGAAGGGTCCTGTGTCTGTTCTGTATTCATTTCACCTACAGTAATAGTGATTGGAACACTAGCCAGGTACCTAATATATACTATCAATAGGGAACGGGTGATACACAGGGACAATGTGGGGTGGACAAGGGACAGAGACAGGGAAAGTGTAGGAAGGGTACTGTGTCTGTTCTGTATTCATTTCACCTACAGTAATAGTGTTGGGAAACTAGCCAGGACCTAAATATACTATCAATAGGGATGGGTGATACAACACAGGGACATAGTGAGGGTGGGACAAGGGACAGAGACAAGGGGAAACGTGGAAGGATGGTTACTGTGTCTGTCTGTATCCATTTCACCACAGTAATATGATCGGAACACTAGCCAGTGTACCTATATATACTATCAATAGGGATAGGGTGATACCAGAGGGACATAGTAGGGGGGGACAAGGACAGAGACAGGGGAAAGTGTGAAGGGTTACTGTGTCTGTTCTTTATTTCATTCCCTACAGTAATAGTGATTGGGAAACACAGCCAGGTACCTAATATATACAATCAATAGGGATAGGGTGATACACAGGACATAGTGAGGGTGGACAAGGACAGAGACAAGGGAAGTGTGGAAGGTTACTGTGTCTGTTCTTTATTATTTTCACTACAGTAATAGTTGATGGGAACACTAGCCAGGTACCTAATATATACTATCAAATAGGGATAGGGATACACGGGACATAGTGAGGGTGGGACAAGGACAGAGACAAGGGGAAAGTGTGGAAGGGTTACTGTGTCTGTTCTGTATTCATTTCACCTACAGTAATAGTGATGGGAACACTAGCCAGGTACCTAATATATACTATCAATAGGGATAGGGTGATACACAGGGACATATGAGGTGGGACAAGGACAGAGACAAGGGGAAAGTGTGGAAAGGGTTACTGTGTCTGTTCTGTATTCATTTCACCTACAGTAATAGTGAGCGGAACACTAGCCAGGTACCTAATATATACTATCAATAGGGATAGGGATACACAGGGACATAGTGAGGTGGGACAAAGGGACAGAGACAAGGGAAAGTGTGGAAGGGTTACTGTGTCTGTTTCTGTATTATTTCACCTACAGTAATAGTGGATCGGAACACTAGCCAGGTACCTAACTATATACTATCAATAGGAATAGGTGATACACAGGGACATAGTGAGGGTGGGACAAGGGACAGAGACAAGGGGAAAGTGTAGGAAGGGTTACTGTGTCTGTTCTTATCATTTCACCTACAGAATAGTGATTGGGAACACTAGCCAGGTACCTAATATATACTATCAATAGGGATAGGGTGAACACAGGGACATAGTGAGGGTGGGACAAGGGACAGAGACAAGGGGAAAGTGGTGGAAGGTTACTGTGTCTGTTCTGTATTCATTTCACCTACGTAATAGTGATGGGAACACAGCCAGGTACCTAATTATACTATCAATAGGGATAGGGTGATACACAGGGACATAGTGAGGGTGGGACAAGGGACAGAGACAAGGGGAAAGTGTTGAAGGGTTACTGTGTCTGTTCTGTATTCATTTCACCTACAGTAATAGTGATGGGGAACACTAGCCAGGTACCTAATATATATATCAATAGGGATAGGGTGATACACAGGGACATAGTGAGGGGGACAAGGGACAGAGACAAGGGGAAAGTGTTGGAAGGGTTACTGTGTCTGTTCGTATTATTTCATTCACCTACAGTAATAGTGATTGGGAACACTAGCCAGGTACCTAATATATACTATCAATAGGGATAGGGTGATACACAGGGAACATAGTGAGGGTGGGACAAGGGACAGAGACAAGGGGAAAGTGTAGGAAGGGTTACTTGTCTGTTCTGTATTCATTTCCCTACAGTAATAGTGATGGAACACTAGCCAGTACCTAATATATACTATCAATAGGGATAGGGGATACACAGGGAACATAGTGAGGGGGGACAAGGGACAGAGACAAGGGGAAGTGTAGGAGGGTTTACTGTGTCTGTTCTGTATTCATTTCACCTACAGTAAATATGTGATTGGGAACACTAGCCAGGTACCTAATATATACTATCAATGGGATAGGGTGATACACAGGGACATAGTGAGGGTGGGACAAGGGACAGAGACAAGGGGAAAGTGTAGAAGGGTTACTGTGTCTGTTCTATTCATTTCACCTACAGTAATAGTGATTGGGAACACTAGCCAGGTACCTAATATATACTATCAATAGGGATAGGTGATACACAGGGACATAGTGAGGGTGGGACAAGGGACAGAGACAAGGGGAAAGTGTAGGAAGGGTTCTGTGTCTGTTCTGTATTCATTTCACCTACAGTAATAGTGATTGGGAACACTAGCCAGGTACCTAATATATACTATCAATAGGTAGGGTGATACACAGGGACATAGTGAGGGTGGGACAAGGGACAGAGACAAGGGAAAGTGTTGAAGGGTTACTGTGTCTGTTCTGTATCATTTCACCTACAGTAATAGTGATTGGGAACACTAGCCAGTACCTAAATATACTACAAGAGGGATAGGGTGATACACAGGGACAGTGGAGGGTGGGACAAGGGACAGAGAAGGGGAAAGTTGTGGAAGGGTTTCTGTGTCTGTCTGTATTCATTTCACCTACAGTAATAGTGATGGGAACACTAGCCAGGTACCACTATATATACTATCAATAGGGATAGGGTGATACACAGGGACTAGTGAGGGTGGGACAAGGGACAGAGAACAGGGAAAGTGTAGGAAGGGTTACTGTGTCTGTTCTGTATTCATTTTCACCTACAGTAATAGTGATTGGGAACACTAACAGGTACCTAATATATACTATCAATAGGGATAGGTGATCACAGGACATAGTGAGGGTGGGACAAGGGACAAGGACAAGGGGAAAGTGTGGAAGGGTTACGTGTCTGTTCTGTATTCATTTCACCTACAGTAATAGTGATGGGAACACTAGCCGGTACCTAATATATACTAATCATAGGATAGGGTGATACACAGGGACATAGTGAGGGTGGGAACAGGGACAGAGACAAGGGGAAGTGTAGGAAGGTACTGTGTCTGTTCTGTATTCTTTTCCTCAGTATAGTGATTGGTGAACACTAGCCAGGTACCTAATATATACTATCAATAGGATAGGTGATACACAGGGACATAGTGAGGGTGGGGACAAGGGACAGAGACAAGGGGAAAGTGTGAAGGGTTACTGTGTCTGTTCTGGTTCATTATCACCTACAGTTAGTGATCGGAACACTAGCCAGGTACCTAATATATACTATCATAGGATAGGGTGATAACCAGGGACATAGTGAGGTGGGACAAGGGACGAGACAAGGGGAAAGTGTTAGCAGGGTTACTGTGTCTGTTCTGTATTCATTTCACCTACAGTAAGTGATTCGGGAACACTACCAGGTACCTATATATACTATCAATGGGATGGTGATACACAGGGACATAGTGAGGGTGGGACAAGGGACCAGAGACAGGGGAAAGTGTTGGAAGGGTTACTGTGTCTGTTCTGTATTATTCACCTACAGTAATAGTGATGTAAACACTAGCCAGTACCTAATATATACTATCAATAGGGATAGGGTGATACACAGGGACATAGTGAGGGTACAAGGACAGAGACAAGGGGAAAGTGTTGGAAGTTTACTGTGTCTGTTCTGTATTCATTTCACCTACAGTAATAGTGATGGGAACACTAGCCAGGTACCTAATATATACTACAATAGGGATAGGGTGATCACAGGGACATAGTGAGGGTGGACAAGGCAGAGACAAGGGGAAAGTGTAGGAAGGGTTACTGTGTCTGTTCTGTATTCATTTCACTCACTACAGTAATAGTGATGGGAACACTAGCCAGGATCCTAATAGTATCTATCATAGGGATAGGGTGATACACAGGACATAGTGAGGGGGGACAAGGGACGAGAGACAAGGGGAAAGTGTTGGAAGGGTGTACTGTGTCTGTTCTGTATTATTTCCCTACAGTATAGTGATTTGGGCACTAGCCAGGTACCTAATATATACTATCAATAGGGATAGGGTGATACACAGGGACATAGTGAGGGTGGGACAAGGGACAGAGACAGGGAAGTGTAGGAAGGGTTACTGTCTGTCTGTTTCTATTTTTCACCTACAGTAATAGTGATTGGGGAACACTAGCCAGGTTCCTAAGTATACTATCAATAGGATAGGTGATACGACAGGACTAGTGGTGGTGGGACAAGGAACAGAGACAAGAGGAAAGTGTTGGAAGGGTTACTGTGTCTGTTCTGTATTCATTTCCTACAATTAGTGATTTGGGAACACTAGCCAGGTACCTAATTATACTATCAATAGGGATAGGGTGATACACAGGGACATAGTGGGTGGGACAAGGACAGAGACAAGGGGAAAGTGTAGGAAGGGTTTACTTGTTCTGTTCTGTATTCATTTCCTACAGTAATAGTGATTGGGAACACTAGCCAGGTACCTAATATATACTATCAATAGGGATAGGGTGATTACACAAGGGACATAGTGAGGTGGGACAAGGACAGAGACAAGGGAAAGTGTGGAGAGGGTTACTGTGTGTCTGTTCTGTATTCATTTCCTACAGTAATAGTGATTGGGAACACTAGCCAGGTACCTAATATATTCCTATCAATAGGGATAGGGTGATACAGGGACATGTAGGGTGGGACAAGGGACAGAGACAAGGGGAAAGTGTGGAAGGGTTACTGTTCGTGTTCTTGTATTATTTCACCTACAGTATAGTGATGGGAACACTAGCCGGTACCAATATATACTATCAATAGGGATAGGGTGATACACAGGACATAGGGGGTGGGACAAGGGACAGAGACAAGGGAAATGTGGAAGGGTTACTGTGTCTGTTTCTGTATTCATTTCACCTACAGTATAGTGATTGGAACACTCACAGGTACCTAATATACATCAATAGGGATAGGGTGATACACAGGGACATAGTGAGGGTAGGAGACAGGGACAGAGAACAGGGGAAAGTGTAGGAAAGGGTATACTGTGTCTGTTCTGTATTTTCATTTCACCTACATGAATAGTGATTGGGAACACTAGCCAGGTAACCTAATATATACGTATCATAGGGATGGTTTGTGATCACAGGGACACATAGTGAGGTGGACAAGGACAGAGACCAGGGGAAAGTGTAGGAAGGGTTACTGTGTCTTCTGTATTCATTTCACCTACAGTAATAGTGATTGGGAACCTAGCCAGGTACCTAATATATACTCAAGGCATAGTGTGATACAGGGACCTAGTGAGGGTGGGACGGACAGAGGACAAGGGGAGAAAGTGTAGAGGGTTTACTGTGTCTGTTCTGTATTCATTTCAACCTACAGTAATAGTGTCGGGAACACTAGCCAGGGTACCTATATATATATCAATAGGGGATAGGTGGTTATACACAGGACACAGTGAGGGTGGGACAAGGGACAGAGACAAGGGGAAAGTGTAGGAAGGTCTGTGTCTGTTCTGTATTCATTTCACCTACAGTAATAGTGATTGGGAACACTAGCCAGGTACCTATATACTATCAATAGGGATAGGGTGATACACAGGGACCATAGTGAGGGTGGGACAAGGGACAGAGCAAGGGGAAAGTGTAGGAAGGGTTACTGTGTCTGTTCTGTATTCATTTCACTACAGTAATGTGATGGAACACTAACCGGTACCTAATCTATCCATACATAATTACGCGTGAATAGGTGATAGTGCAGGGACAGCAAGGGTGTAGTAGGGTGTGCGACTAGGGACATAGCATGGAACGCTCCCTGTGCAGCGTATCTTGTATAGTTGCTACAGGACTGAGCGACTAGAGCTAAACTATCTGGGCATCGCGAGAGATACGACCAATATGAGGGGAGTGGGTGTGGAACGAACAAAAGTGGAGGAGAGTCGGTTACCATCTAGCCTGTATGTGTGCCGTACCAGGTTCCTTGTAGTTCTATACGTATCATAGGGATAGGTGGTGTGACTACACAGACTTAACAGTGGCCAAGCGGGACACAGGAGGAGCAGAGTGGTGCATGTATTTAGGTGAGTGCGGGACATGTGGGACTGTTCTGGAAATCTATAGCGCGGTCCGGAGATCGCTGTATTGAATGTGGATGATACAACTAGGGTGTACAAGGCATAGTGAAGTGGTGAGGACAAGGACAGAGACAGGGAAAGTGTAGGAAGGGTTACGTGTCTGTTGCTGTCGTTACTATAGAGGATGGGGGCGATAAATTGACTACAGAAGTGATGGAAGTGTGGTCACTAGTATATCGGGAACGACTACCAGGGTACATCGAGGTATTACTGATATGTCACTATCATAGGGATAGATACCGGGACATAGTGAGGGTAACCAAGGGTCTAGAGGTGAATTTCGAAGGGGCAGGGTACGTGTGCAAGATCAGGGGGGAGGGAGGTTGTTTGAAGGGTCTGTTGGCTGTTTCTGTAATTCAGTTCACCTTCAGACTCGATTGAGGGGGGAAGCAGGGGGAAGAGGAGGCAATTGCCAGGACGTAGGAGGGAGTGCACTGACATATGGAGATTTTGGGACAGGAGGGTGACAGAGACAACGTGTCTAGTGGCAGAGTAGGAAGGCGCGATGTGGTTATCGTTTGTGATCTAGCTTCTGTATCTCTATGTCACTACAGTGTATTAGTGATTGGTCAACACTACGTCCTTAGCATATCGCGAGGATAATGATCTACTACTATCAATAGGAGAAGGGTGGATACACCACGGGACATAGTGAGGGGTGTGCACAATGGCGGTGCGATCGGGAAGCGAGAAGGTTGGCGTCGGTATACCTAGAGGCAAGTGAACATTGGTGATGAGGGTACCATGTAAGGAGGCCGTGTTCGATCATAATAGGTGATACACTGCTAGGCTGTAGTCACCTTTTGTGATACCGGTGTGGAAACACTAGCCAGCCAGGTACCTAAATATATACTATCAATAGGGATAGGGTGATACACAGGACATAGTGAGGGTGGGACAAGGGACAGAGACAAGGGGAAAGGTGGAGAAGGGTTACTGTGTCTTTTTCTGTATTCATTTCACCTACAGTAATAGTGATGGGAACACTACCAGGTACCTAATATATACTATCAATAGGGATAGGGTGATCACAGGACATAGTGAGGGTGGGACAGGGACAGAAACGAGGAAAGTGTGGCAAGGGTTACTGTGTCTGTTCTTTTGTATCATTCACTACTAATAGTGATCGGAAACACTAGCCCGTACCTAATATACTATCAATAGGGATAGGGTGATACACAGGGACTAGTGAGGGTGGGACAAGGGACAAGACAAGGGGAAAGTGTGGAAGGGTTACTGTGTCTGTTCTGTATTAATTTCACCTACAGTAATATGATTGGGAACACTAGCAGGTACCTAATATATACTATCAATAGGGATAGGGGATACACAGGGACATAGTGAGGGTGGGACAAGGGACAGAGACAAGGGGAAAGTGTGAAGGGTTCTGTGTCTGTTCTGTATTCATTTCACCTACAGTAATAGTGATGGGAACACTAGCCAGGTACCTACTAATACTATCAATAGGGATAGGGTGATACACAGGACATAGTGAGGGTGGACAAGGGACAGAGACAAGGGGAAAGTGTTGGAAGGGTTACTGTGTCTGTTCTGTATTCATTTCACTACAGTAATAGTGATTGGGAACACAAGCCAGGTACCAATATATACTATCAATAGGGATAGGGTGATACACAGGGACATAGTAGGGTGGGACAAGGGACAGAACAAGGGGAAAGTGTTGGAAGGGTTCTGTTCTGTTCTGTATTCATTTCACCTACAGTAATAGTGATTGGGAACACTAGCCAGTACCTAATATATACTCATCAATAGGGATAGGGTGATCACAGGGACATAGTGAGGGGTGGGACAAGGGACAGAACAAGGGAAAGTGTAGGAAGGGTTACTGTGTCTGTTCTGTTATTCATTTCACCTACAGTAATAGTGATTGGGAACACTACGCAGAGGTACCATAATTATATCTATCATAGTGATAGGGTGAATACACAGGGACAGTGAGTGGACGGGTGGATCAGGGACATAAGAGGACAGAAGACAGAGGGGAAAGTGTAGAAGGGTTACTGTGTCTGTTTTCTGTTTCATTTCACCTACAGTAGATAGTGTGGGAAACACTAGCCAGGTACCTAATATATACTATCAATAGGGGTAGGGTGATACACAGGACATGTGAGGGGTGGACAAGGTAGAGGCAGAGGGGAAAGTGTAGGAAGGGTACTGTGTCTGTTCTGTATTCATTTCACCTACAGTAATAGTGATTGGGAACACTAGCCAGGGACCTCTATATACTATCAATAGGGATAGGGTGATACACAGGGACATAGTGAGGGTGGGACAAGGGACAGAGAGCAAGGGGAAAGTGTTGGAAGGGTTACTGTGTCTGTTCTGTATTCATTTCACCTACAGTAATAGTGATTGGGAACACTAGCCAGGTACCTAATATATACTATCAATAGGGATAGGGTGATACACAGGGACATAGTGAGGGTGGGACAAGGGACAGAGACAAGGGGAAGTGTTGGAAGGGTTACTGGTGTCTGTTCTGTATTCATTCACCTACAGTAATAGTGATTGGGAACACTAGCCAGGTACCTAATATATACTATCAATAGGGATAGGGTGATACACAGGGCATAGTGGAGGGGGACAAGGGACAGAGACAAGGGGAAAGTGTAGGAAGGGTTACTGTGTCTGTTCTGTATTCATTTCACCTACAGTAATAGTGATTGGGAACACTAGCCAGGTACCTAATATATACTATCAATAGGGATAGGGTGATACACAGGGACATAGTGAGGGTGGGACAAGGGACAGAGACAAGGGGAAAGTGTAGGAAGGGTTACTGTGTCTGTTCTGTATTCATTTCACCTACAGTAATAGTGATTGGGAACACTAGCCAGGTACCTAATATATACTATCAATAGGGATAGGGTGATACAAGGGACAGAGTGAGGGTGGGACAAGGGACAGAGACAAGGGGAAAGTGTAGGAAGGGTTACGTGTCTGTTCTGTATTCATTTCACCTACAGTAATAGTGATCGGGAACACTAGCCAGGTACCTAATATATAGTATCAATAGGGATAGGGTGATACACAGGGACATAGTGAGGGTGGGACAAGGAACAGAGACAAGAGGAAAGTGTTGGAAGGGTACTGTGTCTGTTCTGTATTCATTTCACCTACAGTAATAGTGATTGGGAACACTAGCCAGGTACCTAATATAACTATCAATAGGGATAGGGTGATACACAGGGACATAGTGAGGGTGGGACAAGGGACAGAGACAAGGGGAAAGTGTTGGAAGGGTTACTGTGTCTGTTCTGTATTCATTTCACCTACAGTAATAGTGATTGGGAACACTAGCCAGGTACCTAATATAT
This sequence comes from Hymenochirus boettgeri, assembly GCA_019447015.1. Taxonomy (NCBI): domain Eukaryota; kingdom Metazoa; phylum Chordata; class Amphibia; order Anura; family Pipidae; genus Hymenochirus; species Hymenochirus boettgeri. The sequence goes on from CM033469.1 coordinate 24,700,219, forward strand.
ACTATCAATAGGGATAGGGTGATACACAGGGACATAGTGAGGGTGGGACAAGGGACAGAGACAAGGGGAAAGTGTAGGAAGGGTTACTGGTGTCTGTCTGTATTCATTTCACCTACAGTAATAGTGATTGGGAACACTAGCCAGGTACCTAATATATACTATCAATAGGGATAGGGTGATACACAGGGACATAGTGAGGGTGGGACAAGGGACAGAGACAAAGGGAAAGTGTTGGAAGGGTTACTGTGTCTGTTCTGTATTTATTTCACCTACAGTAATAGTGATTGGGAACACTAGCCAGGTACCTAATATATACTATCAATGGGATAGGGTGATACAACAGGGACATAGTGAGGGTGGGACAAGGGACAGAGACAAGGGGAAAGTGTAGGAAGGGTTACTGTGTCTGTTCTGTATTCATTTCACCTACAGTAATAGTGATTGGGAAACTAGCCAGGTACCTAATATATACTATCATAGGGATAGGGTGATACACAGGGACATAGTGAGGGTGGGACAAGGGACAGAGACAAGGGGAAAGTGTAGGAAGGGTTACTGTGTCTGTTCTGTATTCATTTCACCTACAGTAATAGTGATTGGGAACACTAGCCAGGTACCTAATATATACTATCAATAGGGATAGGGTGATACACAGGGACATAGTGAGGGTGGGACAAGGGACAGAGACAAGGGGAAAGTGTAGGAAGGGTTACTTGTGTCTGTTCTGTATTCATTTCACCTACAGTAATAGTGATTGGGAAACACTAGCCAGGTACCTAATATATACTATCAATAGGGATGGGTGATACACAGGGACATAGTGAGGGTGGGACAAGGGACAGAGACAAGGGGAAAGTGTTGGAAGGGTTACTGTGTCTGTTCTGTATTCATTTCACCTACAGTAATAGTGATTGGGAACACTAGCCAGGTACCTAATATATACTATCAATAGGGATAGGGTGATACACAGGGACATAGTGAGGGTGGGACAAGGGACAGAGACAAGGGGAAAGTGTAGGAAGGGTTACTGTTCTGTTCTGTATTCATTTCACCTACAGTAATAGTGATTGGGAACACTAGCCAGGTACCTAATATATACTATCAATAGGGATAGGGTGATACACAGGGACATAGTGAGGGTGGGACAAGGGACAGAGACAAGGGGAAAGTGTTGGAAGGGTTACTGTGTCTGTTCTGTATTCATTTCACCTACAGTAATAGTGATTGGGAACACTAGCCAGGTACCTAATATATACTATCAATAGGGATAGGGTGATACACAGGGACATAGTGAGGGTGGGACAAGGGACAGAGACAAGGGGAAATGTTGGAAGGGTTACTGTGTCTGTTCTGTATTCTATTCACCTACAGTAATATGTGATTGGGAACACTAGCCAGGTACCTAATATATATATCAATAGGGATAGGGTGATACACAGGGACATAGTGAGGGTGGGACAAGGGACAGAGACAAGGGGAAAGTGTGGAAGGGTTACTGTGTCTGTTCTGTATTCATTTCACCTACAGTAATAGTGATTGGGAACACTAGCCAGGTACCTAATATATACTATCAATAGGGATAGGGTGATACACAGGGACATAGTGAGGGAGGGACAAGGGACAGAGACAAGGGGAAAGTGTAGGAAGGGTTACTGTGTCTGTTCTGTATTCATTTCACCTACAGTAATAGTGATTGGGAACACTAGCCAGGTACCTAATATATACTATCAATAGGAAGGGTGATACACAGGGACATAGTGAGGGTGGGACAAGGGACAGAGACAAGGGGAAAGTGTAGGAAGGGTTACTGTGTCTGTTCTGTATTCATTTCACCTACAGTAATAGTGATTGGGAACACTAGCCAGGTACCTAATATATACTATCAATAGGATAGGGTGATACACAGGGACATAGTGAGGGTGGACAAGGGACAGAGACAAGGGGAAAGTGTGGAAGGGTTACTGTGTCTGTTCTGTATTCATTTCACTACAGTAATAGTGATTGGGAACACTAGCCAGGTACCTAATATATACTATCAATAGGGATAGGGTGATACACAGGGACATGTGAGGGTGGGACAAGGGACAGAGACAAGGGGAAAGTGTGGAAGGGTTACTGTGTCTGTTCTGTATTCATTTCACCTACAGTAATAGTGATTGGGAACACTAGCCAGGTACCTAATATATACTATCAATAGGGATAGGGTGAACACAGGGACATAGTGAGGGTGGACAAGGGACAGAGACAAGGGAAAGTGTAGGAAGGGTTACTGTGTCTGTCTGTATTCATTTCACCTACAGTAATAGTGATTGGGAACATAGCCAGGTACCTAATTACTATCAATAGGGATAGGGTGATACACAGGGACATATGAGAGTGGGACAAGGGACAGAGACAAGGGGAAAGTGTAGAAGGGTTACTGTGTCTGTTCTGTTATTCATTTCACCTACAGTAATAGTGATTGGGAACACTAGCCAGGTACCTAATATATACTATCAATAGGGATAGGGTGATAACACAGGGACATAGTGAGGTGGGACAAGGGACAGAACAAGGGGAAAGTGTAGGAAGGGTTACTGTGTCTGTTCTGTATTCATTTCACCTACAGTAATAGTGATGGGAACACTAGCCAGGTACCTAATATATACTTCAATAGGGATAGGGTGATACACAGGACTAGTGAGGGTGGGACAAGGGACAGAGACAAGGGGAAAGTGTAGGAAGGGACTGTGTCTGTTCTGTTTCATTTCACCTACAGTAATAGTGATTGGGAACACTAGCCAGGTACCTAATATATACTATCATAGGGATAGGGTGATACACAGGGACATAGTGAGGGTGGACAAGGGACAGAGACAAGGGGAAAGTGTGGAAGGGTTACTTGTCTGTTTCTGTATTCTTTCACCTACAGTAATAGTGATTGGGAACACTAGCCAGGTACCTAATATATACTATCAATAGGGATAGGGTGATACACAGGGACATAGTGAGGGTGGGACAAGGGACAGAGACAAGGGGAAAGTGTTGGAAGGGTTACTGTGTCTGTTCTGTATTCATTCACCTACAGTAATAGTGATTGGAACACTAGCCAGGTACCTAATATATACTATCAATAGGGATAGGGTGATACACAGGGAATAGTGAGGGTGGGACAAGGGACAGAGACAAGGGGAAGTGTTGAAGGGTTACTGTGTCTGTTCTGTATTCATTTCACCTACAGTAATAGTGATTGGGAACACAGCCAGTACCTAATATATACTATCAATAGGGATAGGGTTACACAGGGCATAGTGAGGGTGGGACAAGGGACAGAGACAAGGGGAAAGTGTATGAAGGGTTACTGTGTCTGTTCTGTATTCATTTCACCTACAGTAATAGTGATTGGGAACACTAGCCGGTCACCTAATATATACTATCAATAGGGATAGGGTGATACACAGGGACATAGTGAGGGTGGGACAAGGGACAGAGACAAGGGGAAAGTGTGAGGAGTTACTTACTGTGTCTGTTCTGTATTCATTTCACCTACAGTAATAGTGATTGGGAACACTAGCCAGGTACCTAATATATACTATCAATAGGGATAGGGTGATACACAGGGACATAGTGAGGGTGGACAAGGGACAGAACGGGAAAGTGTAGGAAGGGTTACTGTGTCTTTCTGTATTCATTTCACCTACAGTAATAGTGATTGGGAACACTAGCCAGGTACCTAATATATACTATCAATAGGGATAGGGTGATACACAGGGACATAGTGAGGGTGGGACAAGGGACAGAGACAAGGGAAAGTGTTGGAAGGGTTACTGTGTCTGTTCTGTATTCATTTCACCTACAGTAATAGTATTGGGAACACTAGCCAGGTACCTAATATATATCAAATAGGGATAGGGTGATACACAGGGACATAGTGAGGGTGGGACAAGGGACAGAGACAAGGGGAAAGTGTTGGAAGGGTTACTGTGTCTGTTCTGTATTCATTTCACACTACAGTAATAGTGATTGGGAACACTAGCCAGGTACCTAATAATACTATCAATAGGGATAGGGTTGTACACAGGGACATAGTGAGGGTGGGACAAGGGACAGAGACAAGGGGAAAGTGTTGGAAGGGTTACTGTGTCTGTTCTGTATTCATTTCACCTACAGTAATAGTGATTGGGAACACTAGCCAGGTACCTAATATATACTATCAATAGGGATGGGTGATACACAGGACATAGTGAGGGTGGGACAAGGGACAGAGACAAGGGGAAAGTGTTGGAAGGGTTACTGTGTCTGTTCTGTATTCATTTCACCTACAGTAATAGTGATTGGGAACACTAGCCAGGTACCTAATATATACTATCAATAGGATAGGGTGATACACAGGGACATAGTGGAGGGTGGGACAAGGGACAGAGACAAGGGGAAAGTGTAGGAAGGGTTACTGTGTCTGTTCTGTATTCATTTCACCTACAGTAATAGTGATTGGGAACACTAGCCAGGTACCTTATATACTATCAATAGGGATAGGGTGATACACAGGGACTAGTGAGGGGTGGGACAAGGGACAGAGACAAGGGGAAAGTGTGGAAGGGTTACTGTTTCTGTTCTGTATTATTTCACTACAGTAATAGTGATTGGGAACACTAGCCAGGTACCTAATATAACTATCAATAGGGATAGGGTGATACACAGGGACATAGTGAGGGTGGGACAAGGGACAGAGACAAGGGGAAAGTGTAGGAAGGTTACTGTGTCTGTTCTGTATTTTCACCTACAGTAATAGTGATTGGGAACACTAGCCAGGTACCTAATATTACTATCAATAGGGATAGGGTGATACACAGGGACATAGTGAGGGAGGGACAAGGGACAGAGACAAGGGGAAAGTGTTGAAGGGTTACTGTGTCTGTTCTGTATTCATTTCACCTACAGTAATAGTGATTGGGAACACTAGCCAGGTACCTAATATATACTATCAATAGGGAATAGGGTGGATACACGGGACATAGTGAGGGTGGGACAAGGGACAGAGACAAGGGGAAAGTGTTGGAAGGGTTACTGTGTCTGTTCTGTATTCATTTCACCTACAGTAATAGTGATGGGAACACTAGCCAGGTACCTAATAATACTATCATAGGGATAGGGTGATACACAGGGACATAGTGAGGGTGGGACAAGGGACAGAGACAAGGGGAAAGTGTGGAAGGGTTACTGTGTCTGTTCTGTATTCATTCACCTACAGTAATAGTGATGGGAACACTAGCCAGGTACCTAATATATACTATCAATAGGGATAGGTGATACACAGGGACATAGTGAGGGTGGACAAAGGGACAGAGACAAGGGGAAAGTGTTGGAAGGGTTACTGTGTCTGTTCTGTATTATTTCACCTACAGTATAGTGATTGGGAACACTAGCCAGGTACCTAATATATACTACTAAATAGGGAAGGGTGATACAGGGACATAGTGAGGGTGGGACAAGGGACAGAGACAAGGGGAAAGTGTGGAAGGGTTACTGTGTCTGTTTCTGTATTCATTTCACCTACAGATAATAGTGAGGGAACACTAGCCAGGTACCTAATATATACTATCAATAGGGATAGGGTGATACACAGGGACATAGGAGGGTGGGACAAGGGACAGAGACAAGGGAAAGTGTTGGAAGGGTTACCTGTGTCTGTTCTGTATTATCATATTCACACATACACAAAATAATAAATTAACAATAACTATTATACCATATATTACTACCAACAATAATAACAATAAGTAATTAATACAAAAAAAATGTCAGCACATAGGCAATCACAACACAAGAATATTCAAGTTTTATCAGTCCTACAGTAGTATGGATTGGGAACACTAGCCAGGTACCTATATATACTATTCAATAGGGATAGGGTGATACACAGGACATAGTGAGGGTGGGACAAGGGACAGAGACAAGGGGGAAGTGTAGGAAGGGTTACTGTGTCTGTTCTGTATTCATTTCACCTACAGTAATAGTGATCGGGAACACTAGCCAGGTACCTAATATATACTATCAATAGGGATAGGGTGATACAAGGGACATAGTGAGGGTGGACAAGGGACAGGAACAGGGGAAAGTGTTGGAAGGGTTACTGTGTTGTTCTGTATTCATTTCACCTACAGTAATAGTGATTGGGAACACTAGCCAGGTACCTAATATATACTACAATAGGGATAGGTGATAACACAGGGACATAGTGAGGGTGGGACAAGGGACAGAGACAAGGGGAAAGTTGTAAGGAAGTTACTGTGTCTGTTCTGTATTCATTTCACCTACAGTAATAGTGATTGTGGAACACTAGCCAGGTACCTAATATATACTATCAATAGGGATGGTGATACACGGACATAGTGAGGGTGGGACAAGGGAACAGAGACAAGGGGAAAGTGTTGGAAGGGTTACTGTGTCTGTTCTGTATTCATTTCACCTACAGTAATAGTGATTGGGAACACTAGCCAGGTACCTAATATATACTATCAATAGGGATAGGGTGATACACAGGGACATGTGACGGGTGGGACAAGGGACAGAGACAAGGGGAAAGTGTAGGAAGGGTTACTGTGTCTGTTCTGGATTCATTTCACCTACAGTAATAGTGATTGGGGAACACTAGCCAGGTACCATATATATACTATCAATAGGGATAGGGTGATACACAGGGAATATTGAGGGTGGGACAAGGGACAGACAAGGGGAAAGTGTAGGAAGGGTTACTGTGTCTGTTCTGTATTCATTTCACCTACATTATATGATTGGGACATAGCCAGGTAACTAATATAACTATCAATAGGATAGGGTGATACACAAGGACATAGTGAGGGTGGGGACAAGGGACAGAGACAAAGGGAAAGTGTTGGAAGGGTACTGTGTCTGTTCTGTATTCATTTCACCTACAGTAATAGTGATTGGGGAACACTAGCCAGGTACCTAATATATACTATCAATAGGGATAGGGTATACACAGGGACATTGAGGGGGTGACAAGGGAAGAGACAATGAGGAAGTGTTGGAAGGGTTACTGTGTCTGTTCTGTATTCATTTCACCTACAGTAATAGTGATTGGGAAAACTAGCCAGGTACCTAATATATACTATCAATAGGGATAGGGTGATACACAGGGACTAGTGAGGGTTTTTTTCTTTTTGTTTTTTGTTTTGTTTTTTTGTGTGTTTTTTTTTTTTTTGGGGACAACGGACAGAGAGAGTCAAAGGGAAAGTGTAGAAAGGTTATGTGCTGTTCTGTATTCATTTCACCTACAGTAATAGTGATTGGGAACACTAGCCAGGTATCCAATATATACTATCAATAGGGATAGGGTGATACACAGGGACATAGTGAGGGTGGGACAAGGGACAGATACAAGAGGAAAGTGTAGGAAGGGTTACTGTGTCTGTTCTGTATTCATTTCACCTACAGTAATAGTGATTGGGAACACTATCCAGGTACCTAATATATACTATCAATAGGGATAGGGTGATATACAGGGACATAGTGAGGGTGGGACAAGGGACAGAGACAATGGGAAAGTGTAGGAAGGGTTACTGTGTCTGTTCTGTATTCATTTCACCTACAGTTATAGTGATTGGGAACACTAGCCAGGTACCTAATATATACTATCAATAGGAATAGGGTGATATACAGGGACATAGTGAGGGTGGGACAAGGGACAGAGACAAGGGGAAAGTGTAGGAAGGGTTACTGTGTCTGTTCTGTATTCATTTCACCTACAGTAATAGTGATTGGGAACACTATCCAGGTACCTAATATATACTATCAATAGGGATAGGGTGATACACAGGGACATAGTGAGGGTGGGACAAGGGACAGAGACAAGGGGAAAGTGTTGGAAGGGTTACTGTGTCTGTTCTGTATTTATTTCCCTACAGTAATAGTGATTGGGAACACTAGCCAGGTACCTAATATTTACTATCAATAGGGATAGGGTGATACACAGGGACATAGTGAGGGTGGGACAAGGGACAGAGACAAGGGGAAAGTGTAGGAAGGGTTACTGTGTCTGTTCTGTATTCATTTCACCTACAGTAATAGTGATTGGGAACACTAGCCAGGTACCTAATATATACTATCAATAGGGATAGGGTGATACACAGGGACATAGTGAGGGTGGGACAAGGGACAGAGACAAGGGTAAAGTGTTGGAAGGGTTACTGTGTCTGTTCTGTATTCATTTCACCTACAGTAATAGTGATTGGGAACACTAGCCAGGTACCTAATATATACTATCAATAGGGATAGGGTGATACACAGGGACATCGTGAGGGTGGGACAAGATGATGAAATTTGATTTTAAAAATTCAGACATTTTACTCTCACTTTTGGTGGCCATACATGCTACAATTTTACAATATTATTTCCTTTTGGGCCTTTAGAAAAAAAGAAATTTCGTCAGGCCCTCTCATCATGCGATCGCGTTGTTTTGTCTATGGCCAACATTAGATTGCGTTTGATTAGATTTTTCGGTTGTACAGAAAAGTGTCACATTCCGTACATTGGAAGAAGCTCTGTGGTTTCATCTTTTGTCTCCCATTGCAGTCATAAAATAGTAGCATGGTAGGAAAATACCAATAGTGTTTGGGATTTTACGCCTGAGTTGTTATCTTTTATCTCTGTGTTACACACACAGAAAACTGATTGTCCTTTCTTTACGCTACTACCCAGGATGTAAGGGGAAGTTTACATTGGGTTATTTCCTTCTAATATATTCATTTTATTTTAGATGACGCAGAAGGCGTGTCTAATAGAGAGGCCACATTTATAGACAATAAGTAAATTCCCTAACAATAAACCTTTATTTGTGGCCTATTGAATAATATACACTTGCAAGCATTATGGTTTTAATCCATTTTTAAGGACAACTAAAATGCAGTGATAAGTTCAGGTGATTGTCCAATTAATCATGGCCAGACCTACAACTATACATGTTCGTCCTGCAAAATAAAATTGTGCAATATTACGAACAAATCCTCCTTCCCAGAATTATGGGGCTTATCTATATATCGGACATTTCCAATACTGCGAGTTTATAACAGACGCTAACAATGATGCTGTAAAGCACCGATCGATATTTATGACGCGTTATTATTTTATGGCTGTTGGTGTAAAACACTGGAAATCCTAAAAGAGAATAGACAGGGTTAATTAGAGTTCAGTCCATTGCAAAGCTGTATCTTTAAATAACACACTGTTACTCTTATTTTCTAAACTATTGGCGAAGCTTACCTGTCCCACTTTACTTGCTGGCTCTTCATGCTCACCTGTAATCTTGTTCCATCTACTACTCCTGAGAGACTTGCTGGAGGTGGAATCTCATTCGGTCAGATATTCAGGAGTTCCCTGCTAGCTGTATATTACACTTAAAGGGTATGTACACTGACAAATTTGTTTTTTCTAAAATTGCCCATTAGTGGAAACTAGGGGGCATATTTATAAAAGTTCGCTATTTTCTCCATTAATCGCAATGACAAATAGCGATATTTTCGCCTTATTTATAAGACCGCTCATTTTCGCCTTTGCGAAAAAGTATCGCTGTGTCTATCTGTGGCGATAGTCTTCGCCTTATTCATTGCGTTAAGTGTGGTATCACTGCGAAAAGAGAGATTGCTCTCTAGTGTAATTTCAGTTATCTTTGTCACTTTTTTATTTAAAGCTATTTATAAATAGGGGGATTTTATTTAAAGCTATTTATAAATAAGGGATTTTATTTAAAGCTATTTATAAATAGGGGGATTTTCGCCTTTTTGCCTTCTTGCTCCGCTTTGTTGCATTGTTTGCAGTTTTAACAGAATTTTTGCCAAACGTCATTACTTACTGGAATGTTCCATTAACATGACTATTACTTACACAGCACTATGGTATGTTCCCATATTAATGGAACTGTTTTTCTGAAAATAAGCAATACTAAAAAATATCCTATCAATAAAATAGAGAAAATTCGCCTTTTGAGTTTTACACTATTTATATCTTTGGCTGAAAAAAACCACCACATTTTTATTTTAGATAACAAAGATAGGTGTTCAGTGTGTATTAACCAATTTACGGTAATACTACTTTAAAATCCACCAGGGAGTATTACCTATTTACCACCATATGTGCTGAGCTTTTTCAGCATTATTTGCTACTTTTTGCTACATAATTTTCGCTTTTGATGAAAATTCGCCTTTTTAATAACTGATGAAAGGAAAAGATGAAGTTTAAAAAAATTATGGTAAAGGCTGGTGGGGAAAAAAACAAAAATAATGCTCTATAAATATGTCCCTCAGACCCCCATTTGATTTTATTGGTGAATAAAGAAAATCGAAACATTAAAAAAAAAAAAAAAACTTAAAAAAGCAAAATCTCAGAGCGTATTACAGTAAATGCTGGAAAATAGTCTAACACTCCCCTGAGTACTTATTAGTATTGAGAAACACTCCACAATGTACTGACACCTCCATGGACCCATTGACAGGCTAAATAAATGGCCACCGATGCGTTTTCGCCACCTCAGACTTGGCGAATTGAGTGGCTTAACGTAACGCAAAAATATACTTTTTGCCATTTTATAAATATTCTTGAGAGGTTACCGCAGCGATGTATGGCGAAAAGGCCAAATTAGGCGAAAATGCTGCGTTAAAGAAGGCAAAAGTTTAACAAACCTTTATAAATATGCCCCTATAATTCATCCTAGCTATAACTGTACCATTTTTTTGTTGATCTGCCCCCTATTTAATTAAATATCCAATCTGAAACATCTTACGGTTTAGCATTTCTTTGAGCAGTTTTGCTATAGCTAGAATGGTTTGACAGTTGGTGTGCTGTGTGCTGTATTCAGTTTTGACAGTTGGTATGTAGGAAAATAGTCAGGTCAGTGGTCAGAGCAAAACAAGTATTGTATTGAAGGCATGCAGCAACACTCACGTAAAATTAATGCTTGCAAAAAAAAGGACAAATGGAAAAGAAAAACACTTTGTTTGAAGTGTGCAAGAAGTTCACAGGAACATTTCAAAATCTTAATAGCAAAAGAAAATTTAGGGGAGCACACTCCAATGGTGAATCCAACAATTTATTAATGTGACAACAACAACGACGTTTCGGGCCACCCTGTCCCTTCCTCATACCTGACATCATCACGCCGCACGCGCTGTTAAAAGCGCGCACGGCGCGATGATGTCACACGCACAGGACTGGCACTAGATCTTTTGACACAGCCGGGAACAAGGTCCAACAAGTCTCGGGGGGTGGAGCTTACCTGATGGAACAATGTATCCAAGATGGCCAGCACTTTGTGTCCATCCAGGAACAGGAGAAGAGATTACATTGCGTGGCACATTTACCTGTGACATTAGGTTTGCCATTTATGTTATTGTATGTCCTTGCAATTTAATCTACTTTGGAGAGACCACCCAAAAGGTGAAGACTAGGATTAGCCAACACAAGTCATCCATTAACCTGCAACATCTGCACTTACCTGAGTCCAAAAATTGCATGTAACATAAATAAGGGAATCTCCAATTTTCAGCACTAGAGACCATACCAATGACTACTTATGGTGACAGACAGTTACGCTTAAAACAGAGAGACGCTTGGTGGATCAGGCGCCTTGGAGATTTGTCTCCGGGTGGCCTGAACATAGACTATAACTTGTACTTTTTTTTATGAATTCAGAATAATCCGTCTATTTGATGTGGTTCATGCATTTCGGATCTGCCTGATGGGTTTACAATATGTATATAATATATCCCTGTAGTATGCATGATTTAATATATGATGTCACTCCTCCCCTGGGAGGGGTTATATAATTGGGCTGTATAATTGGACAAAGATTACCTGCTTACAAACTTGACAAAAGGCGTTACACTCCCGAAACGTTGCTTGACTTATTTGTAAGCATGTCAATAAACTAACTGTATCTGCTTCAGTCCTCAGTGTGCGGCTCTATTTCTATTTATTTTATATAACAGGCGGCGCACTCCATGGACTTTAGAATATACGTTTTTATTTGTACCTCAGTAGGTCCGTGTACCTACGCGTTTCGGCCCAATGGTGGTACATGGACCTACTAAGGTACAAATAAAAACTTATATTCTAAAGTCCATGGAGTGCTCCGCCTGATGGACTGGTATGGATTGGTGAGTTTACGGTAACACCCGGGCATTTTAGCGGAACGGAGTGCGAAGGAGCATAGACGATTTGGTATATATAATATAGATTCTGGGACTATCGGTAACTCTGGTTCTATAGTGTTAGGTGCTCGGTGGTGGAAATTAAACATTGGAATAGTGGGTCACCTTATTGTACAACAGGCATCTCATCAACTGATCATTAAAGCCTGGAAAGAAATACATCAAATAACTTACCAATATCCGAACATCATGTGGTTAAAATTGTGTTAGATAATACACACAAATATCCACAAAATGTAACTGCAAAACAAAATAAAAAACCCAAAGAGGTCACTGCTATTTTTTGGGACATTGTGTCCTCTTCTAAAACCATCTGTATAAATTTTGTATTAATCATAAATTTTTAAAAGACCCGACCAAACATTGACACCCTGGGGCTTCCACTTTGTACATAAACACAGAGACAGCTGAAAACTCAGATGCTCTGTCTGGTGATGTCCCACTAGTGCTGCAGTGCAGATACATTGTTATTGACAGGTTTAGAGCCACGTAACGACACAATGGGAAAGGAATGTGGGAGTACCACGGGGATTTTTCATTGATCTCATTCATAATTTGTGGATAATTTACACATTCTTGTATGTTTGTCACGGGTATAAACTTAATCCTTACCACAGCCAGCTACTTTGTCCTATGAATTCATTGCTGTGTGCCTTATATGCTTCTGGATGCCTCATGGAAACTGAGCAATTTAGAAACCTGTACTGAGCCTGTACTGAGCCTGGGCATGCTCAGAAGAGGCAGACAGGGGATTAACATTCAGTCATTGTCTGTGATGTCACATGTCAAATCCATAACTGACAGTTACTAACTGGAAGAACCAGGAAGCAGAAACAGGGGAAACAGGACATTGTGCAGGATTTCAGATTAGACATAAATTTAGGTAAATCACCCCTAAAACCCTAAACTGTAATAGTTTGAAATCTGAAATGTATACATTTTTATTTGAGGGCTGGACTTGCCCTTTAATTTGACCCCATCACTACACGGTGTGCCTTACTAATGTGACTCGGTACATTTAATTGTTAATTGATGATCTTACAGGAGATTTTGCAGTCCAGTTCATGCTAATACTGGTACCAGGACAATAAGCATGAATGTGAAAGGGATAAGTATGGAAATAATAACCATATTGAGTAAATGGGGAATTCTGGGTACCTGTAAACCCCTCCTTCCTCCTTAAACGCAACTATAATTCTGCACGTTTAAATCCATTTTGAATTTTTTTGGGATATGGTAGAATACAGCCACACTGCCCAGTGTATGCCAAGTACCAGGTTCCAACACGAGATGTGCAAGATCCAGTAATGGCCCACAGCCCAGAAAGGCTTTACCCTAGAGCAATTCCATCTGTGCATTCCTCCCAACTGTCCTGATTTGCACAGGCCTGTCCCGCCAGGGGTGCTCCTAGGGTTTTTGACACCTGAAACAACTTTTGAATGCTGCCTATCAGTAGACGGGTGGTAGCACGTTAAGTGGGTGTGGCTTCATCAGGGAACATAGGCGTGGCTTGTGGAGTGGGTGTGGTGGGCTGACTAACACTGAATGGTGGACTGGAGGGCTGACTTAACAGTGATTGGTCGTCTGGAGGGCTGAAGTGCAGTATTGCAGGAAGGAACTAAGGTTTTTTTTTTTTTACCGCTGCCTTTTAAGTGTTCTGCAGGGGTGCGCCCTGAGCAAATGTTTCAGTTTGCTTCATGGTAGGGGCACCCCTGTGTCCCGCTCTCCTGGGTCTGCAGGACTTCATATACAAACAATGGATTGGAGAGGTGCCAGACAATGCAAATATAGGTAACATTTATAGCCGAAAGTTATCATACTGTTGGCTTTGCTTACTCAGCTGTAACATAGAATATGCGTTGACACACAGGAAATCAGTCGACGTAGATCACTTTCTGTCCATGAATCATTTAGCTAAAATTTCAAGTACAGCAGGTTAAATAGTAAGAATTTTATATACAGTATATTGGAATATGAATATAAAATGTTCCAATATAAAGAGTTTGTCTATTAGGATAATGCTGCCCCCTTGTGACGGATCTGGGCTATTAAATTAGTATTTATAAAAAATAAGCAATAAGCGTTGATTGCTACAGAGAAGCAATAAACGGGTGTTAGACAAAAATGTGAAGTTGCATATATACTGGTGTCTGAAACACCTAAATGGACCCAGTGCTTTTCTGTGCATGCAGAATGCAATAGAGCGCAGATCTAGGGGCAGATTCAATATAGAGAAATTAGAAGAGATTTCGGGTTAACGTGGGTTTTAGAGCACAGTGCCATATCCAAATGTTATTAGAAATAACTGTGCTAACCATCCAAAACCCCTACCATTAAGTTCTGTGCTACTGTACTGTGTGGGAGGCTTTAAAGTCGCTTTACTTACTTTAGCCCGATCCAGCAATGCAATAACTGACGTAATCTCTTTTACGTCAGGTATTGTATCACGGGATGGGGTTAAGGTAAGTAACGCGATATTAAGTATTATCAGGGAGATTCAATATAAGTTCTTATCGATTAAAATGGTGCTAATTTTGCCCCAACCAATCAGATCTTATTTAACATTTGTAAGCTTACATCTGATTTGTTGGGGCAAAATTAGCACCATTTTAAACGATAAGAACTTTTATTGAATAACCCTGTAAATCTCCCCGAAAATATCCAGTGGGTGTAAACACGTTTCAGCAGTAATACATTTTATCTGCACTAGATGGCAGCAATTCTTTTTTTAATAAAAATTTTAAAGTTGAGTTTGTTCGTTTTCTTAAATTTTCAGTAGTCTATAATATAACCATGAAAGCACCATTTTATCAACAGTGATAGGAAAGATAATATCTAATATAATACATATATATATATATACTTACCTTTTAACCTCAGTTCCCCTTCATTGATTAATACATATATACAAGATGAATACGGAGCACTCCACGGGATTTCTTTAAAAGTAAAACGTAACTTTTATTATGTGCTTATAAAACTGGTCAATGCATTTGGGTGTCCATATCGGTGGTGTCAGGACTTGGTAATACATCACTTCCTCCTGGATATATAAGGTACGGATGGTAAAAACACTCCCCCTTCCCACCCCCAACACACCCATTGTTGATACAAATGATGCAAAAGATACAAGTATATTGAATACTAGAATACAAGTGTATCCACAGAAAGATAAAAATACCATATATACTCAATAAAAACATACACAACATAAAAACAGCAATCATGTATATCTACTACAAAAGATACTACTAAAGATAATACCGTAGGATACTTATATACTACATGGACAACAGAGTGTCATAGGACAGTTTTAATAGTTATAAGGACATTCTTATAGGAACTTAAAGGACAATTATACTCACCTCCCCCTCGTTCCTTTCCCCCCACTCCTGCAAAGTACCCAGGGTAAGGACCTAAGACGCTAAGTCCTCACCTCTGGGTACTTTACAAAAGCCCTGCACTTGCCCTCTGCAAGGAGGTGTGTCTTCCCATTGGCTGCCTCCTGGATTATCACTGACAGTGTAAGTGGGGAGGATCCAACTGGAGCGACGAGGGCGAATACAAGTTAGTAGTGAAGGACTTTTGTAAAGTACCCAGCCCTCAGAGGTGAGGACTTCAATTCACTAATGATAACCCCACCCACTAAACATGGATCCATCAATCATTCTCATATAGCCAAAACATGTGCAAACCAGCTTAATTATTAACCTTTAAAGTGTCCTAGTGCTAAACATATATATTTTGCTATAGAAGTGATATGGCCTTCATAAAGTGCTATGAGTCAAAGTGCTGAAGCTAAAAAAGTGCATAGTTTTGTGTTTGTTTTTAATACTATAAAATACATAAACTTAATATATAAACCACTAGTGTTAAAAGCTGCTCGTGTAAAAACCAAAGTGAAACATGATATACTAGTGTAGCCGTATGGATACAATTATAGTAAAAATCTATAATGCTAATAAATACTAATAAAATATATATACACACTCTTACTCAATTTAAAGACCTACCAAAAGTTAATACCGTAATACTCGAGTATAACACGAGTTTTTCAGGCTGAAAAATCAGCCTGAAAACTTGGACTCGGTTTATACTTGATCAGTAGCTTACCTGAGCATTCCGGCAGCCGCACGATCTTTCTGTGTACTGGCGCGCTGGCCTGACGTACTGCCTGCGGCGCCGGGCAGTGTTGTCAGCCGGCGCGCCAGTACTGGAATGAGCGCGCGGCTGCCGGAATGCTCAGGATACCGCTAGGATACCGTACCTGCCAGGAAGCCCTTGGATGGAGGAAGCCCTTGGATGGAGGAAGCCCTTGGATGGAGGAACCCTTGGATGGAGGAGAGCCCACAGGAGAAGAGCACACAGGTACAAACTGAACTGGGTGGGAGGGTGAGGGGGGCATCAAGATGTTTGGGAACTACAACTCCCAGCATGCTTTATTAGCTGGGAGTTGTGTGTTCCAAACATCTTGAATGCCAAGTTTCTACCCTCGGTTTATACTCGAGTCAACAACTTTTATTAGGATTTTTAGCTGAAATTGGGTACCTCGGTTTATACTCGGGTCGGTTTATACTCAAGTATATACGGTAAATTTAATTCATTTAATTCTACACAGGAGTTAAGAGTAAAAAACTATCTATCTGTCAGGAACATTTAAACAAGCAGTATTCATTAAGTCCATCTGGTGTGATAGTATTAAGATACTTAATCCAAAACTTCTCTCTCTGGGATAGCTTCTTAGCTCTGTCACCACTTCTAGAAGAAAGGGGAATGTGTTCAATGTCCATAAATTTCAAGTCATCCAGTGTATGTCCGTGTTCCAGAAAGTGTTTCGCTACAGGTTTTACCGTCTTGTTGTCTCTATAAGCTGTATTTAGGTGATCGATGACCGTCCATCCGTAATTTTAATGTGAGTTCCGTTTTTTCCGATGTACATCAGGTTACAAGGACACCAAATAACATAGACCACATGCGTAGTCTGGCAAGTGATGTGTTGCCTAATCGTCATAAGTTATCAATGTGTGAATGTTTGAACATTTGCCTGTTACTATATCTACAAGAAATACATTTGTGGCATCTGTAGCAGCCCAATTTACTGTCCTGTAGCCATGTCTTGGTCGGTCTATAAGATTGTATAGGGTACGTTTTGACCAAAATGTCACGTAAATTGCGTGTCATCTAAAACCTTTTGTAGTCGTTCCGGTAACTTTGAATTACCGTGCTGTATACTATCCCTAGATACATAAAGACACATGTGAGCGGCCATGGCCCAGCCTATGCTAATTTATATATGCACAAATATGAACATGATAGCATCTTACTACAGTATGCTGAACACCTTGTTTTTTATTGCAGGTATATAGACGATATCTTTTTGATTTGGCATGGAGTGAAAGTGCATCTTAATATGGTTGATACCCTCAATCAACTTAAAGGTATTATTAGATTTACCGCTAAGCACAGTAAAACTGATATCGAATATTTGCGGTAAGTGTGAAAACAACATCATTGGAGTATACACTGTTTAGGAAGCCCACTGACAGAAATACACTGTTGCACTACAATAGCTTCCACCCACAAGCTTTAAAGGACTCAATACCATTGGCACAATTTTCTAGGGTTATCAGAAACAATTAAAATTTTGAAAATGTGAAATTCACTTCAGGAAATGAGATTGAGATTTCTACAAAGGCTATCCTTCAAGATCAAGCAGTGCTTAAAGCAAGGGGGAAATCTGACATTATGCCTGACACTCTCACGAAAGAAAAAACTTTTATTTGTGGTACAAATTACACCTCATTGGCCCTAATGTTCGAAAGAGCCTGTTGAAAATTGGCGTATCCTTAGGACCGACCAAGTGCTTATCAAAGTTACCGGAACGACCTACAATAGGTTTAGACGATCACGCAATTTACGTGACATTTGGTCAAAACGGACCCTATACAATCTTTAGACCGACCAAGACATGGCTAGAATTAAATGAAAAATGTATTAAACTTTTGGTAGGTCTAAATTGAGTAGGAGTTGTGTATATATATCTTATTGTATTATTAGCATTATAGATTTACTATTAATTGTTATCCACTACGGCTCACACTAGTATCATCATGTTCACTTTGGTTTAACACGAGCAGCTTTTAACACTAGTGGTTTATATATTACGTTTATGTATTTTATAGTATTAAAACAAGTTAGACAAACCAAGGAATATGATGTTGCAAAATCAAAAGAGAAAGCAACAAGCAAGTCCAATGTTTCAAATGGTAACACTATATCACATATGGCAGGACTACATATCACATGCATATTCAGCAGAGATGTCAAGGCGAACATACGGTTCAATATAATGAATTCCTAGACCAGTGGTGGCAAACCTATGGCACGCGTGGCAGAAGTGTCACTCTGAGCCCTCTCTCTGGGTACTCAGGCACAGCAAAGTTCACCAGAGTTTATTGCCAGAAAGCAGAGCCTCATCCCGTCTTTCCGTTCCCCGCCCCCCCATTTTGGCCACTGAACTATCAGTCAATCTTGACGAAAATATGCATAGTATGTGCAACTTGTCTGTGGGGCTAATATATATAACATATTGTCACCTTTAACTTAAAGGGATCATTTTACTTTAATATATATTTATTAATAGGCATGTTTTTCCACTAATCGTACGCGTACGGAAATTCGGACGGGTACCATTGGTGGTCTAACGAGGTGATCCAATGAAGGATACAGTCAAACATACACTATTATCGCACGTCTGTACCAGCCTTAAGGGTATATCGGGCCCAAATTAAACATTTCTATTAAATCAAAATATCTATCGATTACACAGTTCTGTGCAAAACTTGAACTTTCACGCCAGCATCCAATGAATTTACTTCCTTATCTTGTACGAGACCTCACCAATCAAAACTGCGTGGCCGTTAGTACCATTTACAGCACTGGATTAAAAAAGTCCCACAATCTATCATGGCAGGGATCAAGAATCCCTTTAACTCCCAGCGTCAATTTATAGAACGTAAAGAAGGACCTACACTGCCTTATCACTAATGATAGGAGGAAGCTGGTTATGTTTTGCACGGCCTCTATCTGCTCCTAAACTAACACAAGCCGATAAGATTGTGTTAATACACCATTAAATGTCTCCTATCGCTGCAGTTTAAAGTCCCATAACCGACCGTCGTTTATAATAAGTTATGTAAAGAGAACCTGTCAAGATTCCAGTTGACCGTTTATTTGGGTCGCTCGAATCTCAAAAAAAACTAAAACCATTTGACTGCATAGAAACAACGTATCATTTAGGACAACTACTAATGCTGGCCGACCTCCCAATGTTTCATCAAAGTTCCCCATCCTGACTTATTCATATTGTGATCAAATGGGAATTGTAAAATAGTAAAATAATTGGGACAGGCGGGTGTCCAAACATCAAGGCATAATTAGGAGGTAGGTTTGAGACCGGCAGTTGTGCAAACATCAAGGGATCATCTGTAGGTAGGTGACCAAACATCAAGGGTTATCTGTAGGTAGGTGACCAAACATCAAGGGGTTATCTGTAGGTAGTTTGGCACAGGCAGGTGTCAAACATCAAGGGATCATCTAAAAAGGTAGGTTTGGCACAAACAGGTGTCCAAGCATCAAGGGATCATTAGGAGGTAGGTTTTCTTGAGTATGGCCAACATAAGCATATAACTTTCCTATTTTATAATTACCTTCTTATACAAGATAAAAATGTTCTGTTACAAAGATCAAATTCTCATATTAGACCTTATCATCTTACAACAATGGAATAAACATACGTGAGTCAACTCTACCAACACAACCTGTCAAACCTAACATAGAAAGAACACGACTTCTCCTATTATATTATACAGTGTTAAGCCCCAAGACTCCCAGTGTGAAGATTATATTTCAGACAGGAAATCAAAGCTTTTAAGTCTATTACCATTAAAGGAAATCATTAAGCGAAATCACATTTTTACCTGACTTAGATCCCAGAAAGTGCAGATGAAAACAATGTATTACTGTCTTTATAGGCGATTTCTCCACAAAAATACAATATTCTAAAGACAGGAAAAAACTTTCGCTAAAGTAATCAGCCCAACCACCTTCTCATTCCCCTTCATACATAGAAATACAAAGTAGCTGATTGGAGAGCTACTCTCTTTATATCCTTGGATCAAGCACAATGAGCATGTGCAGAACATAAACCAGGGGAGGGGGCGGGCAGTACGGGTATAAAGATAAACTTTATAATGTATTTCTGTTAAAAATAAATCACTTAAAAAGGCAAGAGATGCATTGCTAAAATGTACAATAACGTAAAGACATCCTATACATTTCTACACCAAAAAAAAATCATATGCTCCAGAATGGATAAGGTTATTACAAAAACATACTGAAAATGTCTCTCAGGGGGGGTAGTTTGTCTGTAACAAATCTTTCACTTAAGGACTTGCAATCCCTGCAAATCTTAGGTAAAAACACTCTTGGATTGCTGTGAACCTATCTGTGGTAAGTACAGTGAAAATATACCGTGTGATCACAGAGCGTCGTGATTATTACCCCAAGGGAAAAGCAGACAGGTGAGAGTCAATTCCGACTGCTGTTTTTTTGAATTCAAATAATTTCAGTAATCTTGTGCACAAATAGAATAAAGGTACAGTTCTGCTACATCGGATTTAATCTTCTAACCAGTTACTGCGCTCATGATCATGGCAACCAAAAAAAAAACTTTGGTTAAAATCTGCATAAACCATACGGACTGCAAAGATGCCTACATACTGGAGTCTTCAGCTGTTAAATGAATGTACTCCCTGTGCTGGAGCTTAACATCACCTAGACAACACGGGAGGCTTAAACGATGTATAATAAAAATGTGATTCACCAGAAATGGAACTCCAACAGTATGATCTCACTGAACTACAACTCCAAGCATGCCTTCGTTGTCTATGCTGAGAGTTGTAGTTTATAAACATCTTGGTGCCAAAGTCTGACACCACTGACAAACACATAGAAGTATAAAACTCCCAAAAAAACACAAGGAGGTACCATAAATCAGACTCTAGATTCCATAGACAAAATATAAATATTGCATTATCATTTCATGTCCTCGCTATAAAGTAAACAAGCTCACACCATATCCAAGCACTCTTTATCTCCTTACCGATTAAGGTAGTTCCTTTGATTCATCCCTTTAAATCGCATTAAAAATAATGGACAAGTAAAGAGATTGAAAAAAAAACATCTATTTTATGGGCTAGAAAGGAGAACCTCGAACAGGCAGCATCCGAGAGGAAGAAATCTTATTTATTATAAAGCCCGGACCAGTTCCGTACACGATATTAATATTGAATGAATTGCTCAGACGTTTTAAGCTTTTAAGCTTGGATCTGAAAGTTTCTTGTTGCCATCAAATAAATGACTGCTGGCCAAGGAAATCCTGATGGCAATGATCTATGACACAGCGACGCCAATACTCGATGGGTCTTCTTTGTAAACTGGGCAATCCTATGCCATTACGATAAAACAGAAGAAAAATACAAATGTATTTGACCATTAAAATAGATGCTGAAGCAGCAATTGCTTTGGGAATTTTTTTGTTGTTGCAACAAATACAGTAGTACAATAAATGTTTCTATCTCCCGATCCACAACAAAACCTTTTCCCACTCGCGGAGGGGTTAACCCGTGACATAAGCAGTTTCAGGCTTAAAATAGTACATTCAGCTGCGCTTCCCTTTAAAATAGAAATGAGGAGGATAATGACTACTTACTGATCAGGCAATTAAATCCCCAAAACTGGAAATACACCAAAAAGAAAAAATCTGCAGCAGAGTTCCGGTTCCCTATAGGATGCTTCCTACCATGTGTGGATGCTGGAGACCAGTCCAACTTACTGTGATGCCAATGAGGGTTTGGAGCTGAACCTTGGGGGGGAGTGGTCCTAGAGAAGGCTGGAGATTCTATAGCTAAGCTCTATTGGTGCTAAATCCTAAACAGGCGGAGAGTCAGTGTCAGCCTGAAAAACTCACCCCCTGCTCTCGGCGACCAGAATGACCAGGAAAGCAGAGGGACAATAAATGGAATGTTGGGAGATAGCAAGCCAAGAATGCAGGGAAATCCACATTCCAGCTGCTGCAGGTTGATAGGGAGAAGTGGGGAAAACCAATCAGCTGCTGAGTAACGGGGCTGGGAGAGCTCGGTGCCAGATTTGGCTCAGAGGCAGAGAACCTGGATACAGAGATACAAGTAAGTGATACACTGAGAGAAGGATCCACTGTGTGCACGTGCAAGGGACCGTGCAGTGCAGAGACAGGGCAGGTGTGAGTGTAAAAGGAAGGGACAGGTGTGAGTGTAAGGGACGGGGCAGGTGTGAGTGTAAGGACGGAGCAGGTGTGAGTGTAAGGGACGGAGCAGGTGTGAGTGTAAGGGGGAGCAGGGTGGAGTGTAAGGGACGGAGCAGGTGTGAGTGTAAGGGACGGGGCAGGTGTGTGGAGGGTGAGTGTAAGGGACGGGGCAGGTTTGAGTGTAAGGGACGGAGCAGGTGTGAGTGTAAGGGACGGGGCAGGGGTGTAGTGTAAGGACGGGGCAGGTGTGAGTGTAAGGGGGCAGGGGTAGGGCGGAGGTGTGAGTGTAAGGGACGGGCAGGTGTGAGTGTAAGGGACGGGGCAGGTGTGAGTGTAAGGGACGGGGCAGGTGTGAGTGTAAGGGACGGGGCAGGTGTGAGTGTAAGGGACGGGGCAGGTGTGAGGTAAGGGACAGGGCAGGTGTGAGTGTAAGGGAGGGGCAGGTGTGAGTGTAAGGGACGGGGCAGGTGTGAGTGACGGTTCAGGTGTAAGTTAATGGATACTGCAGGTGCCAGTTTATTAGGACATTGTTGCTTTGCACCCAAACAAGGTAGAGGGGGTTGTCAAATAATAACAGATTTAAAGTCAAGTGGTAAATTCTATTTTGCGAAACACTGACTTACTGTATATGGGGATGGGGAGAAACTGCTGAATTGTATGGATACACTGCAGTAATTACAGGACGCTGCACAGACAAGGTGGATAGAAATGAATGGGAACATGGGGCTGTGCTGGCTTACACTGGGTTATAATGATTTTATAAGCCTCTCGTAGTTTGCTGTTACATAGATACACTGATAGAATAGACAGAGAGACAATATAGACAGACGGACGACACATAGATAGAATAGACAGACCAAATGGAGAGACATGGATGGAGATTAGACAGATGTACAGAGAGAACGGACAGACACTGATGTTAGATTGACAGAAGGACAGAGAGAACGGACAGACACGGATGGATAGAATAGACAGACGGACAGAGAGAACGGACAGACATGGATGGATAGATTAGACAGAGAGAGAACGGACAGACACGATGGATAGAATAGACAGCGGACAGAGAGAACGGACAGACACAGATGGATAGAATAGACAGACGGACAGAGAGAATGGACAGACACGGATGGATAGATTAGACAGAGAGAGAACGGACAGACACGGATGGATAGAATAGACAGACGGACAAAGAGAACGGACAGACACGGATGGATAGATTAGACAGACAGACAGAGAGAACAGACAGACACGGATGGATAGAATAGACAGACGGACAGAGAGAACGGACAGACACAGAT
This sequence comes from Hymenochirus boettgeri, assembly GCA_019447015.1. Taxonomy (NCBI): domain Eukaryota; kingdom Metazoa; phylum Chordata; class Amphibia; order Anura; family Pipidae; genus Hymenochirus; species Hymenochirus boettgeri. Next base: position 24,724,065 of record CM033469.1, read on the forward strand.
GGATAGAATAGACAGACAGAGAGAACAAACAAACACGGATGGATAGAATAGAATGACGGACAGAGAACGGACAGACACGTATGGATAGAATAGAGAGACAGACAGAATGGAAAGAAATTAATGGATAGATTAGACAGACGGAAAGACAGGATACACAGAAAAGATTCTATAGTCAGAGATATGGTTGAAAGAAAGCTAGGATAGACGATAGACAGACGGCTAGGATAGACGATAGACAACGTCTATATAGACATAGACAGACTCTAGGATGACGATAGACACGCGCTAGGATAGACGATAGACAGACGGCTAGGATAGACGATAACAGACGGCTAGTGACGATAGACAGACGGCTAGGATAGACGATAGACAGACGCTAGGATAGACATAGACAACGTTAGGATAGACGAGAACAACGGGCTAGATAGACGATAACAGACGGCTAGCTATAGACGTAGACAGAGACGGCTAGGATAGACAGACGGCTAGGATAGACAGACAGTACACTGGTATATCTCTTATCACAGGCATTTTCCTACATTTTGTATTTATACAGAACATAGGAACTGTCACACTTTTTACTTACATTACAAGGTTTTATTTGTATTTCTATGTATGGGTGGGAGCTGCCATACTGTTTTCTCAGGCAGTACATAAGAAGAATGGAGTTTACTGTGGACATAGGATATAACTTTTCCACTTGCGAGTAATTGGCTATAAGGGTTAAAGGTTCCATAGCATTTCCACTTAGTACTTTACAGTATATGCTTTGAGGGAGGGAGGGGGTTTATAATATGTGCCTGTGCTGTTAATATTTCAGCAACCAATCAGATCTTGTCCAATATTTGTAGTAATGTGTATTAGCAGATTGGTTACTGCAAATTAAAAACACAGACACATTATTTAATAATGTTTATAACACTGGATGGGAGCCGACAGTTAATGTGGACAATACCTTATTAGGATAAAGCTTATTACGGTACACATTCCTTCTCTGGATTTCCCTATATGCGGTCCCTATATGAATAAAAACTGCTATTTTCCCCAGGGTGTTTTACTTCCCCTTGAACATCTAACATTATCCGATCTCTGTATTACAGGATAACCAGGTGGGATTTGTCCAGTCTGGGACACTGCATTTACATTTAAATATCTGATAAAGTTTTAGGTTTACAAAATAGGCAACAACCATCATACTGGTCCACAGAGCTTGCAATCTAGTGAGCGGACACAGAAGATTATAAAATAAACTTTAAAATGTGTTTAAAGATCTTTCAATTAATTAAATTTTATTTCCTCTGCAGCTAATCAGCCTAATGTTTCCTTGTTTACAATATTTCACCCTAGAAAAGGAGTCTTAAGACCAGAAGTGCCAAAATTATGCTAACAGATTCCCAAAGGATAATAAATAAGAGAACTTACCCTTTAAATGCAGAGATCAACCAATCAAAATCTTCCACAACCTTGCCCAAGTAAAAATCCCAACTGAATGATAACAGGACAGAGATCCCCCAATAAAGAGAGACACACCCCAGATATCTAACAGCCATTACCAGTAACAAACAGAAGATGATCAATTCGATAAATGATGCTTTTAACCCTTCCACGTCAGCAAATACGGCACTTCGCCTCCCTAATTAGATGAACGTTCTATTTATAGCCAAAGCCTGCTATTAGAAACCGTTATGTTAGTTTCAGGCAAACGCAATGAGGCTGAACAGAATACACTATAATTATTAGTAATATTACTATTTATATTTTGCATCGCTGAGCAATGTCCTTTTGCATTTATCAGTATCATGTGCAAGTTCCTGTATTGCAAACTTCTACTTTAACTATTTATGTCTCTGCTGTTTACACTTTCAATATTATGTCACATTTTTAAGAATGAATTGGAAAGGATTTTGGTGGGTTTGGTCGCTCAACTATAGAATGACAAATTGGACGTGACCTAGAATCTCCTTAAGGCTGGGTTCACATTATAAAAAGGTTCGTTCTAACTGACCAAATGCAGTGTTCTCCCCAGATTTCTTTTCCAGCCAGGTGGCATGAAAAAGTAGCCGGGTGGGGTGGGACAGGGAAATTTGGTGGTGGGGAAAAATGTGCACTGCATCGTGCTCATTATATAGGTCAGGGATGTCTAACTTTTGTCCCACTAGATGTTTGAAAACTATCAAGGGAATGCACCAATGGGCACATCACTCCTGTTTTGGAGATTAAGCATGACTTAATCTCCTTCCTTGCGGCGGCTGCGTGGCTAACGCGAAAGTTAACAGTGCAGCCGCCGCAAGCAATGTTATATGCCGAAATCAGCATTTTATTTCAGCACTTTCAACACCAGCTAATAGCCGGCGTTGAAAGTGCCGGAATAGAACAGAGCCAGGTAGTGATGTTCCGAGCACCACTATCGGCATATAACATCGCCGGGCTCTTTGCACCGGGTTGCCGAGAGCGGCGCTCAGTGCATTGCCCTGTTTGACTCCCAGCAATCCGTGGTTGCAGAATGTAGAGAGTTGTAGTTTGTCAACATCTGTAGGGAGTTGCAGTTCGACAACATCTGAAGGTAACCCATGTAACATGGCAGCACAAGCACATGTGCCACCCTTTTGAGGCCTTGGGGATCTTGGATAAGCTAGATAAAATAATCTTGCAAGTGTAAAAAATGGGTCTGGACTGGGCAGTGTTGGCGGGAGTTTTTACTGACCTATTGGCACCTATTAAACCTACATCTAAATTCTTAGTATTCTCTCAAGAAATTGTTTCCAGCCGGGTGGGCCGGCCAGCTAAAAGACCCTAGGGAGAACACTGAAATGTTTGCAACCATTGAGCAGTCGGCCGGAACAAATAACTAAAAGTAACTGCGGCCAACAGTTTGCCATGACCAATCATGATTTTCCGGGCTCAGTATCCCCCCTCCCACTTTTAACCACCCCCCCTTCCATCTGACCAGACTTTCTACGACTCTTTGCAGCTGAATGATTCATGGATCAATCAACTGGGAAACTGCCCTTGTGACTAAGCAACTAAACCATCAGGAAATAGATGGGGAACAATGGCTGCTTGATGTAGTTTAACTTTTTGTCAGTCTCAGTCCCATGTTAACATGTGCCAAAATCATTTCCACAGGCAAGAAATTTGTTTTTAATACAGGTGCTATATTTCCATATTTGTTTTCATAACTACTTCAATTCTCCTTTAATATAAAGTTTTCTTGAAAAATATGTGTAGAAGATATCTGCAGAGTAACAATATTGTGCACTATTCTGTACTGTCCGAGGGAAACAATATGGCAGCTCCTACCCAACCATATCCACATATACTCTGAGAATACCTTTATCAAGCAACAATTTCATTTTCCCTTTAAAATGCCAGAATATATTACATCATATGACAAGGAATTTTCAAATCTGCGGGACCAGCATCAGCAAAACTGCGATCGCCATGGTTTCTTAGGCAACAAAAATATCTGGGTCACATCCCCAAAGATGCAAATAGAAGCGACGCATCGAGTTATCCAATGCCACCACTAAACAAGAAAACAGTAATCAAAGTCTATAGACGCAACGTAATTATCCGGTTACCAGGCAATGGCTCCGCCAATCAAGTCAGACTTTCTGCCCATAAATATAAAGTATATTTATTATACTCAAACCACACAATGGCATAACCTGTATTTAGCTTTAGTACAGATATTTCATTCCACATCTGCAACATTTTACACGATTTATTTTCAAGGATACATTTTTTTTTTTAAAGCTGCTGAAATGATGGATCACTTGACATTCAGTGTTTCTTACACGTTGATCCAACGATTTGCGAGACTTTAACCTCTTTTTGTGCCAGCTGCACTGGGATCGCAAAAGATAGCGCCATTACTTGATGCACAAATCGCCATTACGGTTCGAGGTAAATCTCCCTGTATGGTTTACTTCCTCGCCCTAAGAACAGTTTAGGGCGGCAATAATACAGTGCAGGCTCGTTCACACAATACAGTGCAAACGTAGAGCAAAATATAACGCCATATATGCAGGAAATCGCACAACACAAAAAGAATGCCTGCTTGCTTTGATTTTAAATGAAAACGCATGTCGCCTACCCCAACTGATTCAGCCCATTACCTGCATTACTAATCCGATATTAGACGATAAGTATTGACCTAAATCTGGCCCCTCCCCCCATGCAGTTAACCAAGGCTGTAACTGTCAACATCACAGCCAATGATATAGGGGCCATTTGTATGTCTTAAAGGGTATGTACACTGGAAAAAAAAAAATTGAATTGCCTATAAGTGGAAACTATAATTCGTCCTAAATATCACTGTATTTTTTTTTTTTTGATCTTCCCCCTATTTCTTTAGATATCCAATCTGAAACTTCTTGCATTTCAGCATTTCTGTAAGCAGTTTTGCTGTAGCTGGAATGGTTTGACAGTTGGTGTGCTGTATGCAGTATTGACATTTGGTATTAGGGAAAATAGTCAGGTCAGTGGTCAAAGCCTGAACAACACACCCACCTCAGAGTAAGTGATGATGCAAAAAAAAGATGATGCAAAGTCATTTTTTCAGTATACATACACTTTAATAGACAGAATGTAAAATTGCATCAAAACAAAAATATTGCAAGGAAAATAAACTAAACTGCAGAATTTCTCACCCTCAATCCTTCCCGGCCTAAATCAAATAAAGTAGAGCTATAATTTTTTTTCTTACAATTTAGGTAATAAAATAAGGATTTTAGGCAATTGTTTAACAATCCAGTCACATAATGGGAGCGCCCTCTATTGGATTAAAAAGAAAAACTGAACAGTTTCACATTGGAAAACTCTTATTTCCTGAGCCACCAAATTTATGGCTGCGTATGGCTGGGATCTTAATTCGCAGCAATCAAACAAATGATGGATTTTTACAGGTCTACTGCAGAAAACATCTGATTGGTTGCTGCAGATTAAAGGCTTATGACCCAAGAGGTGCAAACGTTTGCCTTTGCTCTTAGTTTTTATTTCATGCTGTAATCTTTGTTGAGTAACGACAGTAGTTCCATTGATCAGCAGGTCACATCCACCAACCACATCTTGGTGCCAGACCCCTGCCTGCTGGTTCTCTTTCAGGGAAAGGCCCAATTAAAGAGTCAAATACTAGCCTGGTTGCCCGATGAACAACATAAGGGCAGACATACATGTCGATATTTTAGTGGAACGGCCTGAATTTCCATTAATGCTGCATGTGGTACATGGTTCATTTTCCATAAACTCTGTATGGACCTTTTACATGCTCAGAATTTCATTTCTTTTCGAAGCAAAGCGCATTGCTATACATTCCCGGAGTGAAAGGAATCCTGTAATTATAAAGAAAACCTGCTTGTCAATCTCAGCGTGGCTTCCGAGGGCTTGTTTATGTGAAGAGATTTTCCCTGCGTGTATCACCTAAAATAGATCAGACAAAGAGAACGGGGGGGGAGCTTTCTCCCGGGGATTAAGGTTTTTAGGGTTCTCCTTAAAAGGAGAACTAAACTAAAAATATTAACTGGTGGTTAATATAAAGCAGCACTGAGCTAGCACCTCGGATAGCTGCCTTCCACTTCACTAAAGTTAATATTCTGGAAGGACCTTTGTTCTTGCATGGTCATGACATCTCATGGTCCACCAACTCTTCAGGCTGGTGGACATCTACCTATAACCTACCCCTGTAGTTTATTTCTATGGGGGGGAACTGTAGGATTATAGCCTTATAATACCTGTGTATGGGTAGCCATAGGTAACTTATCCTGTGTTAGTGGGCACGGTTTACCTAAATAATCAGATATAAGATAAGGGTCAAGGGCTCGGAGGACAGGCCACCAAACAGATGTAATTAAACTAGTCCAGGCCTGGGCCATCCCTGGGTGCAGGCAGCCAATGCATATAGAAATCTACACCTGCTTTTAAGGGTTTTCTATAGATTTTAATGTATTTAATGTACCAAAATAAAAAGCAGACTGGCTTCTAAACAATTATATTCTGAACCAGACCACCTAGTGATTGTGAGGGGTTCCCCAACATTTTTAGGGTCACCAGTTGCTCATTAGAGAAAGCCTGTACCTCATTATAGGAAGGAACATTTATCTTTTTCTCCGAGCTGAAAGCAATCTACAGCCGCAGACGTCCCAAAGGGGATTGTTTCCACGGCGACCAGGTGAGCCAAACCAGAATTTAGGGGAGCGTATGGGGATTAGATATAAATGGGATTTCAGTTTATTCCAAGTACAGCAGACAGTCCCCGAGGACTAAAGGAGGTTCAGCCCCATGGGGACGTTTGAATGCGCAGGAGAGAATTGTGGAATGAGAAAAACAGAACACACACAGGCATGGCACTATTTGCCTGCTGAAAATCATTTTCCAGTGAATCCGGTCCTCAATACAGGACTCTATGCCCCTAGTCACGGACTGACAATGCATAAAGCTCTATTGAAGTCAATGCCCCCATTTCTGCAGAGTAAAAGGTTAGCATGAAAAGTTGTATAAAGACATACGTCCATCTAGTCCAACCTTTATACCCTACCCATAATGTCTGTATAACAGTTACATTATAACATGGTATTGGAGGTTGTATAAAGACATACGTCCATCTAGTCCAACCTTTATACCCTACCCATAATATCTGTATAACAGTTACATAGTAACATAGTATTGGAGGTTGTATAAAGACATACGTCCATCTAGTGCAACCTTTATACCCTACCCATAATGCCTGTCTGTTACATAGTAACAGTATTTGAGGTTGTATAAAGACATACATCCATCTAGTCCAACCTTTATACACTACTATACACTATAATGCCAAACAGTAACATAGTATTGGAGGTTGAATAAAGACATACATCCAATCTTTATACACTACTCTTTACCCGTATTTAACAGTTTATATAGAGGAAGACAATAGAAGAAAAAAAAAAAAACAGCGGAATAGGGCAATTGGAAAGGTTCCTTGGATCAACCAGAACTAAAGTATATGTATTAACCAGTAACCCTCCGATTCTTTTAAAAATCAGGCCCATCCCGGCACATCTTACACTCCCCCTGCGCACCTCTTACTCGTGGACCGGTTCCCCACAGCACACTCCAATACGATCTGTGGCTGAAAACAATGCAGTACTTTGTGTCCGTGGTGAGTCCGTAACTGCAGGTTAGTATATAAGATACCAGTAATTCTCAATATTATATAGTATCCCTGTACCAACCAGAACTACAGTATATGTATTAATACCAGTAATTCTCAATATTATTAGTGGCCCTGTACCAACCAGAACTACAGTTATGTATTAATACCGAATTCTCAATATATATGTATCCCTGTACAACCAGAACTACAGTATATGTATTAATACCAGTAATTCTCAATATTATATAGTATCCCTGTACCAACCAGAACTACAGTATATGTATAATACCATGAATTCTCATAATATAGTATCCCTGTACCAACCAAACTACAGTATATGTATATACCAGTAATTCTCAATTTATATAGTATCCCTGTACCAACCAGAACACAGTATATGTATTATACCAGTAATTCTATATTATGTATCCCTGTACCAACCAGAACTACAGTATATGTATTAATACCAGTAATTCTCAATATATATAGTATCCCTGTACCAACCAGAACCTACTACAAGTAATTATTAATACCAGTAATTCTCTATATTATATAGTATCCCCGTACCAAGCAGAACTACAGTATATGTATTAATACCAGTAATTCTCAATATTATATACAACCAATCGAATATTATTTTTTAACCTAGTTAGATAACATCCGATTGGTTGCTGCAGATTAACACACTTTTGCATTTTATTGGATTCGTTTCCAGGATTTCAGGAACTCCATGATTGACATCCGGATCTTGATTCACTACTGCTATACTCTAAATATAATGATACCCCACGCAATAGTATAAGGAAGCATTAATGAAGACTCGGTACAATCCATTTACCATGATCAGAAACGCACTATATACAGATTGACCCTCCATGCTATAACATATAAATAGCACTTACAGCTTTTTGGATTAACCCATTTATTGTGAAAGTCTCCGTCTCCCACCATGAAGATGCACCTCAACAGAAAAGGTCCATAAAGCATTAGTGATTGGACCCCTTCTCCATATGACTAGATCAGGAACCCACAGTAACAAAAAGGACAAACCCAGGAGCCATCTATAGACATTTATATATAGTACTGTACACACCTCCATACCAGATCACAATTCTACATCCCCAGCAAGCACACACACCCCTATCCTAGATAAACATTCCAGGATATGCCTCAGTAGCAGGCATACTTCACACACCTACTAACCCTGTTGCAATTGGTTTACAGATATACCTTTCTATATTGGTAACCCTGTATATATCATAGGTATATAGCCTGACCTACCACACACACACACACACCAGAATCACTTAGATCAGGAACCCTATATACAACACAGGTCACGTATACTTAGATCTGAAACTCTGTATATACAGCCTGGCCATAGCAGATCCAATTTACCATTAATCAAGAACATTGTACATACAGCCTGACATCCATAGACCCTATATACCATAGATCAGGGACCTTGCACATACAACCTGACTTTTATAGACCCTATATACCATAGATCAGGGACCTTGCACATACAGTCTGACACCATAGACCCTATATACCATAGATCAGGGACCTTGCACATACATCCTGACACCCATAGACCCTATATACCATAGATCAGGGACCTTGCACATACATCCTGACTTCTATAGACCCTATATACCATAGATCAGAGACCTTGCACAAACGCCTGAATTCCATAGACCCTATATACACCATAGATCAGGGACCTTGCACAAACAGCCTGACACCCATAGACCCTATATACCATAGATCAGGGACCTTGCAAATACAGACCCTATATACCATAGATCAGGGACCTTGCACATACAGACCCTATATGCCAAAGATCAGGGACCTGGCACATACAGAACCTATATACCATAGATCGGGGGACCTTGCACATACAGACCCTATATACCACAAATCGGAGACCTTGCACATACAGACCCTATATAGACCCTATATACCATAGATCAGGGACTTAGTATCAAAAACACTAAGAGGAAGGAACCAGTAACTCAACCCTTTCCTCTTAGTGTTTTTGATACTATTTATTTCTTTTACCAAGAGCACCTCCTGTCTATTTAGACATTTATATACCTTGTGCACTGCTAAATTTTGTTCTATAGATCAGGGACCTTGCACATACAGACCCTATATAGACCCTTTATACCATAGATCAGGGACCTGGCATATACAGACCCTATATACCATAGATCGGGGACCAGGCACATACAGACCCTATATAGACCCTTTATACCATAGATCAGGGACCTTGCACATACAGACCCTATATACCATAGATGAGGGACCTGGCACATACAGACCCTATATAGACCCTATATACCATAGATCAGGGACCTGGCACATACAGACCCTATATACCATAGATCGGGGACCAGGCACATACAGACCCTATATAGACCCTGTATGCCATAGATCAGGGACCTTGCACATACAGATCCCATATACCATTGATCGGGACCTTGCACATACAGCTTCCTATATAGACTCCATATACATAGATAGGACCTTGCACATACAGAACCTATATAGACCCCATATACCATAGATCAGGGACCTGGCACATACAGACCCTATAAACCATTGATCAGGGACCTGGCACATACAGACCATATATACCATTGATTAGGGACCTGGCACATACAGACCCTATATACCATTGATCAGGGACCTGGGTCCCTGATCTATGGTATAAAGGGTCTATATAGGGTCTGTATGTGCAAGGTCCCTGATCTATAGAACAAAATTTAGCAGTGCACAAGGTATATAAATGTCTAAATAGACAGGAGGTGCTCTTGGTAAAAGAAATAAATAGTATCAAAAACACTAAGAGGAAGGAACCAGTAACTCAACCCTTTCCTCTTAGTGTTTTTGATACTATTTATTTCTTTTACCAAGAGCACCTCCTGTCTATTTAGACATTTATATACCTTGTGCACTGCTAAATTTTGTTCTATAGATCAGGGACCTTGCACATACAGACCCTATATAGACCCTTTATACCATAGATCAGGGACCGTAAAGAAAATGATTAAAGGACATCACCACCCTCCAGCAGAACAACTTTTGGTTATAACGTAGGGCATCCCTGCCAACCCCCAATGCTATGTCAGATTAGTAAAATAAGAATCAGAAACTGAACTACAGCCCCTTCTCCTGCTGCGCTCTGATCCGGCTCCCTGCTTGCCGGAATTGCAAACAGGGGCTGGACCCGTAGCCGCGTTTGTGATTGGCTGACAGGCAGCCAATCACAGACGCGGTTGCCATTAATGGAGAGTGCTGCAGGAGGGAAGGGCTTATAAGTAGAGTTCTGCTTATTTTTTTAACAATCTGATGTGTGCGGTGGGGGTGGGCAGGCATAGCCTACACTACAGCAAAATGGTTTTGTGCTAGGTGAAGGGCAGCAAGAGAGTGATCCGAAGGGTGGGAGGGAGGGGGGGAAGAGCTTCCTGCGCATGTCACAATACCCAGGAGGACAGATTAGAGACTTTTGACAGGAAGTGCCTCCTATACTTCAGTGTCCTGGACTTTGGACAAGCACTGCGGAGAACCATAAGGAGCAGAGATGTAAGGTAAGGATGATTTTAAACTACACAGTGGGGCCAATAGTGAGTTACAGTTCAGTTTGGGGGGTGGACATGCCCTTTAAAGGAACTGTACTGCAATGACACTACTGCTCACAAACAAAATAAACCAACATATTTGAGGGTGCCGATATGTGACAAAGGTAACCAAATAGCAAAAACATAGAGAAACTTGCATATCATAAGGGATATCTAACCCTTACTATGAAATATAAGGATATGACCTATGTCACCTTGGAGTTCAGGGTTATATGGTCATCTTAAAAAAATCACATGTCTAATGATAAAAAAAAAAGATTATTTACTAACGCTAGGGCGATTATTGAGAGAGGATGATAGAGAGAGTGGTAGAGAGGAGCAAAGGGTTGATAAAAAGTGGTAGAAAGTGGTAGAGATGGTAGAGAGTGATAAAGAGTGGTAGAAGGTGGTTAGAGAGAGAGGTAGAGAGTGGTAGAGGTGATAAAAGTGGTAGAAGGAGGGTAGAGAGAAGCAGAGGGTCATAAAGAGTGGTAGAAGGTGGGTAGAGAGAGGTAGAGAGTGGTAGAGGGGTGATTAAGAGTGGTAGAGAGTGGTAGAGGGTGATGAAGAGTGGTAGAAGGTGGTAGAGAGAAGCAGAGGGTCATTAAGAGTGGTAGAAGGTGGTAGGAGAGGTAAGAGAGTGGTACGGGGTGATAAAGAGTGTGTAGAAGTGGTAGTAGAGAGAAGCAGAGGGTTGTAAAGGGTGGTAGAGAGAATAAAGAGGGGTAGAGGGTGATAAAAGTGGTAGATGGTGGCAGAGAGAGAAGAAGAGTAGTAGAGAGTGGTAAAGAGAAGTAGAGAGAGTAGTAACGGGGCAGGAGAGGGAAGCAGTATAAATATGGGAAAAGGTAAAGAGGAATAGAGAGTGTGGAATAAGTGTGGAGAGGTGGAGGAAAGGCACAAGAGAAGACGATTGGTGTATAAGGAAAATCTTTGTTCCAAAATAAAATTTACCCAAAAGCAACAGAAACTGCCCAATGTAACTCTTGCCCAATGTAATGCTTACAGAAATACAGCATTATAAAGTTATCTTGTCAGTAGACAACCCTGGTATCTGCCCCCTCCTCTGTTAAACGGCATGGGCATGCTCAGTGGGGGTTCATCCAGGTAGAGAGAGAACAGCTCTCCAACCAGATACTTATCATAAAGCAGCAATCAACTCACATTGTGTGATAGATTGTTCACGATTAGTCGTTTAATCTAAGCATTAACTCAGATAAATAAAAATCTGTTTTATACTATAGACTTCTTTAAAAATATTACCAATTAATTTTAAAATCTCCTAGAGTTCCAAATACGGTAAATCTGCTTTAGAGCCGGCGGTCCAACTTTCTGTTGTTCCCGAGCCGTGAATCCATCTGCTGACAGGAGGATTTAATTTCCTGGTATTTGTTGTGATGAGATCTCATTCATTACTCCCCCGTCATGTTTAGATTGATTTTTAGTTATCTGCCAACACGAGTGCAATACTTCCTCCAATAAATAACTAAATGTTTCTAAATGGAATGAAGTGGATGAGAAAGGTTAAAAGACCCACAGTAACGATACAAAATAAAGCTTTTCATCTTATAAATAATGGATCGCTTAGGACTGAAGATTCTACAATTAAGGCTGGCACATGGTCAACAGTTGACTGTTCTCCAATAGCCATGACCTACTGAACCGCAGAATCACCTGTGATTTTCCCGATCAACAATTGTCTGACATATATACGGACTGAGACCGAGATTGGTTGCAACTGCCTGTGAAACACACCATACAATTTTGGCCGGTCAGTTCAAAAAAAAAATGGGGTTGTACCGAGACTAATGTCCCGAAAATTGTCAATAATGAGGGGTAACGCTTCCACGGATTCCTAAGCTAGATAAAAGCACACTTCTCCATGTGTACCACACCTCGTATCCAATTTTGTGTCTCTGGTAGAGATGGACGAACTTCCTGTAGCTCGGTTCATTTCCAAACTTTAGTAAAAGTTAGAAAGTTTGAAACAAAACCCCTTAAAGTCAATGGGAGTAAATAGTTTGAAAAGTTTGGGCTAAATTACAGTTAAACTAACAATGGTAACTTACTGTAAATGGCTGTGGCACCTGGGAAATGGTTCTGGGGAACACAAACATATCAACAAAACTTCTTTCCCCCCACGATCGGGCAATTGACGGGATTCCGCATGCTACATTTGAGGGTTACGACCAATTTGAGCGTTACCGAACGATACTTTCGAGGGTTACAGAACAATACATTTAACAGTTAGCAAAATTGCTACATTGGAGGGTTGGGACATGCTTTAAGGGCACGGCCACACTGCATCGCAAACGCACATTGCACATGGAATCGCATGCTATTTCATGTGCGATTTTGTTGCGTTTGCGCATGCACTTCATCATTAGGTATAAGTAAACGCATACAATTTCGGTGCGTTGCCGCGTTTTCAATGATCTGAAAAAAAGCAAACGCACAAAAAACACAGCAGTGTGGCCTAAGACTTGAATAAAGAAGTTTAGTCTTCAAGTTAGGAAAGGGTTTTTCACTGTGAGAATGGTAAAGCTATGGAAATGTCTCCAGTGGACGTTGTTATGGCAGGTTCATTGGTCAGTTTAATAAAAATCTGGATGAGTTTCTGCAAACAAGGAATGTTACAAGTTAATGGTATTGATACATAAAGTAGAGTTGGGAAAGGGTTTGTCACTGTGAGAACGGTAAAGCTATGGAACTGTCTTCCAGTGGACGTGTGATGGCAGGTTCATGGTCAGTTTAATAAAAAGCTGGATGAGTTTCTAAAACAAGGAATGTTACAAGTTAATGGTATTGATACATAAAGTAGAGTTGGGAAAGGGGTTGTCACTGTGAGAACGGTAAAGCTATGGAACTGTCTTCCAGTGGACGTTGTTATGGCAGGTTCATTGGTCAGTTTAATAAAAAGCTGGATGAGTTTCTACAAACAAGAATGTTACAAGTTACTGGTATTGATACATAAAGTAGAGTTGGGAAAGGGTTTGTCACTGTGAGAACGGTAAAGCTATGGGACTGTCTTCCAGTGGACGTTGTTATGGCAGTTCATTGGTCAGGTTAATAAAAAGCTGGATGAGTTTCTGCAAACAAGGAATTACAAGTTACTGGTATTGATACATAAAGTAGAGTTGGGAAAGGGTTTGTCACTGTGAGAACGGTTAAAGCTATGGAACTGTCTTCCAGTGGACGTTGTTATGGCAGGTTCATTGGTCAGTTTAATAAAAAGCTGGATGAGTTTCTACAAACAAGGAATGGTTTACAAGTTACTGGTATTGAACATAAAGTAGAGTTGGGAAAGGGTTTGTCACGTGAGAACGGGTAAAGCTATGGAACTGTCTTCCAGTGGACGTGTTATGGCAGGTTCATTGGTCAGTTTAATAAAAAGCTGGATGAGTTTCTGCAAACAAGGAATGTTACAAGTTACTGGTATTGATACATAAAGTAGAGTTGGGAAAGGTGCTTGTGAAGGTTCTCATTATCCAGGTCATGGTATATCTGTTGATTCAATTAGATCAACTGGACTTGAAATGTAGTTCTTGAAGAGTTTCGCTAGTCATCCGACTGGCTTTCTCAATTCAGAATGACTTGTACAAGAATCTGTGGCAATTATGTACCCTGGAAAATCCCAATAGCATATCCAGCCAGGTGTTAAGGGTGGATTAGATAGTGGCTAAGAGGTGTTATGCCCCATTCACTTTATCAATATAGAGGGCAAACAACATTTGCCTTTTCATTTAGGTGTATGGGCACCATTAGGCAACAAACTCATTTCCTACAGTATGTATTTCCTATGTACTGAAGGTGTAGGTGATGCTACGTCACTTCAACCCTTGTCATGATATAAGTCATTTGTGTGGCCAAGGTAATGGTAGATTGTAAACAATGGCCCAGTGGCTCATATCACACATCTTTACATCATAATGCTTCCGTAGTGTAGATGTCTATGGGGATCTAAAAGGACAACTGCACTGTAAAAATCTACTTTTAAAAACGAAAAGTATCTGGGGCAGGGAGGTAGGATATTCCCAATATATTTTTGTTGAGAAGTGCCAGCATGTCCAGTTTCCATCTGCCAGGTTAGTGTCCTGGGCCTTCCCTATTACAGATATTGCTGAAGCACAGAGGAAGCCTGGCAGAAAGCAGTTTTTCTTCATGCTGGAACTCCACATAAAAATTATATTGGGAGGTAAGAATTACCAATCCTAGCTCCTTGCCCTATGTTCTTTTATTTTAAATGCTTTTTAAAAGTTTATATGCACTATAGATCTCCTTAAAGTTGGGTTTATTAATGCTAGGTACACCAATACAGATTTACAAAATTCCATTAGACAATGTCTGTCATTAGTTACAGATCTGGGAATAACAGTACTTTGTATAATCTGGGTATAAACAATACTTTGTATAGGGAGATCTTGTCGATGGATAGTGGGCGCTATCTGGTCTCTATACTACAGTAAAGGGCCAATATAAATGTTTATTAATTGGCACAGTGTGTACCCAGCTATAATTTAAGGCATTTTCCTACAATCAGATACAATCATTGAGATAAAAACCTCATTTAGATACTGGTGGGAATAATAATTGAATGGATCTCTCAGTAACATCCATTGCATGTCTATCATTGCTTAGCTACATTAATAGTACGGGTTCCTTCCAACCCTGGGACTCTCACTGCAGTTAACACCAATCTGAGTTCACCTGTTCATTGGTTAATCTGTAGGTAGATTGTCCATGCAAAATAATTTACAACTGTGAGCCAGCTAAACTATATCTATTAAACTTTCATTAAGAAATACTGCCCCAACGTTCTGCCTGTGCCAGTCAATGTTCTCAATTCACTAAATTGCAATGAGAAGTATTAAATATCCCTAGCTTTCAAATGTCTGGCTACAGCCAATGATGTAGTGCATGGCCAGACTGTACAATATCCGTATTGACTAAATTATCCAATAAGGAGGGCCCGTGAAATAAGCTCTGTAATATTTGTTTTAACTGCCTGGGGGATGTTGAGGATTGAAGTTTACCAACATACTAAAAGGTTTCCAATGTTGTCCTTGTTGCTGACAGGTTAACAGCTGTCAGTTTAACATACATCGGAGGTTACAGCTTCCATTTTCCAATTGAGTTTAGCACACAGCAGATGATTGAATCCATCATGGATAATTCCATGGGCAAGCACACTGTTACACTGGAAAGCTGACCAGCCCTCTCTGTGTTTGTCACTGGATGCACTGGATAGACTCTGGTTAGTAGGAGGCGCTGTAGACACCAATCCAATATTCTACACATCCATAATTTAATGGGAGACTGCTTTACTGCAATTATCCTCCTATAAAACACAATATCATTGGAATGAATAGCCATGGGCAACAACTGTGCATAATTAATCGTCTTTCTCTGTGTATGTTCTAAACACAATATACCATAATGTCCACGAACTAAGACCTTCACCCTTTACACAATATTTTCTTCTCGCTATAATTAGAATCAGTAAATTCTCAGAAACTGAAGACTTAGGGCTAGGCCACATGGAATCGCTTTAAAGCGCGATCCGACCGCGCTTTTTTAAGCGCACACTAGGGTGGCCCAGTTGATGTCCCTAGGGAGCGCTGCGTGTGTGATCCGTAAATCAGAGCGCATGCGATACACATTTTTGTGCAATCGCATGCACTCCGATTGTAAATCAAGGGGGATCGTAATCGCATGTCAATGGGCTCTCGCGCAACCGGGAACGCAGGTGAAATCGCGAGCGCTCACGCGTGCGTTTCCGTGTGTGCAGGAGCGCATTACAGTGTGGCCTCAGCCTTACAGGGCTATGGACGGAGAGCTGATATTGCTCTCTATTGCCTCCTCTATGCAATGCACTGAGCCGATAGTGACTCTCAGTGTATAGCGAATGGGGTTTTCCCATTCCTAATCTCTAAGGGAATAATTCACTGCAAAAGTGAACTCTTCTTTTAATGCATTGATTGAAGACCAGGAGGTTAAGGAGCTATGTCTAACCTCCCGTTCTTCAATCAATGCATGTGGAGCCCGGAACAAAGATATAACAAATTTCGATTGTGCAATGAGATCAGCCTTTCAATTGGTTTTCTTAGTGGTCAGTTTTTTTTACAAGGAGGTCATGGGCAGGTCACCAAGTAGTTACCTGTCAGCTCTATCATTAAAGTGAGGAAGGAGCGTTAGAGAATTACTGAGCATGTGCAGCTGTTTATCAGGGTCCAGGACCCACTCTGTAAATGCTACAGTTCACTGCAGACCACCACCATCGTTGGCAGTTACAGAATTTGTGCATGGTTCTCCTTTAGAGGGATTTGAGGCTGTGTGGTATAGGGTCCAGTGTAGGTATCAGGGCGCGCTGTCAATTGGATGATCGTCAGTCTTTGGAGAATTCCTGCAGTAAACTGATGGGCTTTGTGAGGCGAAAGAAAAGAAATGAATGAAAGTCCTATAAATGGTCGGCATGCCCAGTTCCATCAAAAGCAACACATTTTACTATTAGAATTTACTTTCCCTTAAAAATTCTCTTTAGAACAACAGATTGGGAATTAAAAAAAACCCAAAAAGTGTCCCTTTATGGCGCTGCGGGTGACTGAGCACTGACTATTATGCTGGGCCACATCTGTTATCGGGGAGGGGGAATAAGTACCTGTTCCCAAATGTCCTCCTTGTGTTCTTGTAGATTTGGGCATCTGACCTGCGGGTATATTTGGTTAATTTAATCAATCATTTGTAACTGAGAGGTTAGTTATTTTTTTGCTTAACTCATGGCTGTGGAATTTATCAATGGATCTTTAAACAACCAGTGATTGGACGTTGCACAGCTATTACGATCTTTACGCCGTTATTACACGGCAGACGGATGTTCCACTGCAATAAACAATGCAACTCAATGTCTGTGGGCAGCGGAATTTCATTACACAGATTCCATTATGTCCACTTACTGGCAATGCAATTACAGTGTAAGATCCATTCACAGGTTCATCCTGCAGGAGATTTCAATTTGTGGCTGCAGAGACCAAAGCACAGATTTAAGGTTCGGATCCGACGGTATCAGGGCTTTAACGGTACTGTGTGTACCCAGCTTAAAGCTTACACAAGTGACCAATCAACGTTCTAGGAACAGGTCCTTATACTGTAGTCCCACCAACGACACCTGTACATACATGTGACATGAACGATAGTCCGTAGTTTGTGCGTGTATTCAGGGGTGTCTCTAGGGTTTTTGCCACCTGAGCCAAACTTTTAAATGCTGCCCCTGTGTATTACTAGGTGCTATGTTTATTTTCCTTCTGCTCCTCCTGACACTTTTCTAAGAGAATTGAGCTCTGCCTGCCGCCTCTCTGATATTTAGCATGGGTGCCGCCCCGAGTATTTTGCTCATATTGCCTCATTAGAGAGACACCCCTACCTGTATTCAAACATTTACGTTCATAATATCTCGTAATGCTCTGCATGGGCATTTATTCCTATCATACATCACAGTTAACGGTAACCTACCGATTCTGTACACATGCATGCGATCAGCATTTTTGAGCATCACAGCGCAATCGGACGATAACAAGCGGAAAAACGTGAGTGCGGAAGCTTTTCCAGTGCGTTGCTGCCTGGCGTATGTGAGGCCTCACTGTTTGTATTGTCACCATTAAAAATGTATTGCTAATCATCCTATACACATTTAACGATGTGCCTGAATCCCATTTATTGGAAACGTAAAAATTATTTTATGTATGGTGATATTCAGCAATAAACATGCTAATTTTTAACTATGCTCGTTGTGATAACTGGGCTGCAGTTAACGTATTGTATATATGATCTCACCTCTCTGAGGAAGGTAGCAGGACAAACAGGAAATATATTTACAATGCATTTTAACCAACACTCCATGATATCTGAAGTTTGAGAGATAAAGGAACAGCAATCAGTGAAGATCATCACACGTTAATAAAGGTATCGCCTTTACATCACATGTGTTTCATCCCCAAAGTACTAACTTGTAGCCCGAGGGACTGGGGCTCTTAGGCAGTACAGTTCAGAAACACTCTAGCACACCGCTGTTGGCTTGCTGCCAGACAATGGATAGGTGCTGTCCCCCGCTCTCTACTCCACAAGCTCAGGTCAGGGGTGCCCCTACCATGAAGCAAACTGTAACATTTGCTCAGGGAGTGCCCTGCAGAACACTTAAAAGGTGGAAGTTAAAAAAAATCCTCCTTCCTGCAATACCGCATTTCATCATCAGTCCACCAATCAGTGTTAGTCGGCCCCCCATACCCACCTCCACAAGCCACGCCTATGTTCCCATGTTTAACAATTTATTGTGAACAAACATACAATGTTTCGGGACATTGTGGCTCTTATACAGTACATACAAGCTTGCTGTTAAATGGAGCTCACAGCAGAACTAAGACAAAGTGAGCATTTTCAGTTCTGCGTGAATGACCAACCATCGTTAATTATATTTGCGGGGTTTCTGGCTTTGCAGAGTTGGGTAATCCTCCTTTTAAGATTTGGTCATGGCATTATTTGCAGCAGAACCTCCAATAGCACCATGGGAAGGAGGGTGATAGAATAAGACATTCCAGTAGACTAGCCCCCATAGTGTGACAGGCACATTCTGTTACTATATCATTATGGATTTTCTTCTTTTACTGCCTGTGCTGGAAAGTCGATGATATGTTCATTTGCGCTCTTTAGATCCTATCACAGGCAATGCATAATAAAAAAGAAGATGTTGCCCAGGCTGCCAGGACGAAAGGAATTACAGAGCAGTAAAGAGATCTACGGGGTGATGTAATGAGATGGGGGAATGTGCTGACTTACAGGAATCGATGAGCCAAGAAATAGAAAATTCTTTTAACTTTCCCTGATGAGTCATTGAAAAACCCAATAATTTTAACCCTTTAGGGCTAGGTCACACCACAGCATTTTTTGCAATCCGATCGTGCGTTAAAAAGCGTGCACTAGTTTTGGCTAATTGCTCTGCCACACTAGGTGCGCTACGATCCGATAATCAGAGCACATGATATCTGCTTGCAAGCACGCTTACGGTGCGCTAGGACACGTGTTGTGTGGCCTGGGCCTTAATGTTCTATAGGAGGTCGGTAATTACGGAGGTAGTGTCAGTTCTGGTAAACAGATATACAAGGAGGAGATACCAAAGCCATGTCCAATTATCTAACAGAGAAGTCGTATGGACTTTTGATCTAATGGCTGTGATCACCGAGAATTTGCATGGAGAATTTTAGTCTAATTATTAATAAGTTCATTTCCCGTTTAATATTAACTTAAACCGTTATATTTTTTTCAACTTTATTGGGGATATTGTTCTGCCTCTTCTTCCAGATTTCTCTCCTGCTGGTAACACCTTATACATCATCATTACCATATTGAATTTAATAGACGAAAGGAGAACTAAACCCACGTATTACACTCCAGAATTCAAAGACTTGCAAGCGGAGAACCTGAATCTTTGGCATTAAATGTAGAAGGCAGTATTCCTCAAACTTCTTTCTGGCTCCTCCCAGTCATTGTCGCTGACAATTCTCCCATCTCTGACATTGGAGAATGTTAATAAAGGAGGGGAGGTGCTTTAAAACCACAGTAATCCTAGGGAATGCTGGCAGTTGTAGTTTGAACATCTAAAGGGCCACAGATTGGACATATCTGGTTTAGAGCTGTTTATCCATCTCGTGAGTGCAAACGGAAAAGTATAGATTAATGTTAACTATGTAGGATTCCCAGAAGGTGTGAAGCTAAAAGGAAGGCCAATCATTATTTAGAATGTGGAAAGAAATGACGTATTGATCTTTAATAAACCCTGTGGTTTACAGTGACTTGTGGGAAAATTCAATACACTGATAAATAAATTAAACAAAGGGCAAACAGGGACACAGCTGAGAGGAAGGTGTGAATAACAGAGAATCGCACAAAACAGTGATGTGTGCTACATCACAAGGCCTGCTAATTCCACAGGGTTGTGTGTAATACAAATAGTGGACTATGACACAGTATTAGTAGACCATGTTTACTATAATAACTTTAAGGACACATAACACAAATGGACCCGCTATAATTTCAACTTTAAATAACAACTCCACAACCCGAGCGTGAGGGATGTTTCTATATATAATCAGCCGGTTAACTAAAGACATTGTCATGGTTGTCAACTCACCCCTTTAATTAGTCTATCCCAATGTAGGCTGGGTAGGTTCACATGTTCTATTATTTCTTAAAGGGTATCTAAACTGGATTTTTATTTTATTTTTTTTATAAATTATTGCCTATAACTGGAATTGCCATAACTGGAAATTTGAATTCTACCCAACTATCACCATTTTTGTTTTTGATCTTCCTCTGTTACTTTAGATATCAAATCTGAACCATCTTCATTTCAGCTGTCAATCAAGTGCCTTATTATCATAAAACTATTCTGCGGTGTGCAGTTTTGCTCACTGGTATGTGTGAATTGCATGGTGGGAAATTTCTCTCTCCCAGTGGCGCTCCTCCTAGTGATTACTGAGCATACTTGCCCTTGCAGATTAGTCAGAATTTCCAGATTATTCAGGGAGGGGGCACCGAGCACCCTTACACCAAATGATAGTTGACCAATGGACGTTCATCTCCCACTGTGCATCACAGGTCAGCCCCACAATCACACGTGGGTATGTAGGTTTAGTGCTGCTTGCATATAAACATTTATAGATTAAGATGAGACATAGTCTAATTTATTTCTAGTTACATTGTCACTGTGATATTACACACTATATGTGAAATGGTAAGAAAAAAAAACCAGTATATTTTGCAGTAATAACTTTTCACATTGTCGCTCAGCTGTACCAAACTGATCAGCCAGCAGCAAGAACACAATTTAAGTAGATTCAGACGGCCCGTGGGATGCTAAATGTTGAATTATGTACACACTGTAATAACCTTAGCTACAGAAAGCTAACAAGACTGTACTTTGAACATTATAAAGCATTTTTCATTTGATCTCCTTGCTCTTATTAACGTTTTTAAACCTACCTACATTATCTGTGAGGGCTGCCACATGACATTAAGGGGGAGTTGCAGGAATGAATGGAATGGTTAGCGAGGATTTTGCAATTTTTTCAAAGATTTTTGGACTTAGCACACAGCACAAGCGATGCAACAAATAGATTGATTTATGTGCCAGTATGTAAAGTGCAAATTAACGCCTTTTGCAGGTAGGATGTGATAGGGAAATTCATTGCATCTCCAAATCTGTGGAATTCAGTTAGATCAACTGGACATGAAGTTTAGCTCTTAAAGACGTTTCGCTAGTCATCCAACTGGATCTCTCGATTCAGATCCCCCTTTTGTTTTCACGCAGATGTCATAAATTTATGCAACCCCTCTACTGCATGGCAAAGGTTTTGTATAGTGCCTGATATCACATTCCCGTCTGTCACCACAACCACCTGCTGATTCTTTAGAACCTCGAGCTTTCATTCCTATCCCAGTGAATAGATAATGGAAGTTTAGGTATTTAAATCCATGTATTGACTGTCAGCACAAAGGGTCGTTGTAAGGGCACAAATGCACTGACTGCATCTTCACATAATTCCCTTGCATCTATGGTCCTTACACAGAGACCCATCTAACTAATGTGATGTACAGAGGCCAATGTATTAAAGTCTCCGATCAGGGATGTCAAGCGTGCATTCTGGGAGTTGCAGTTTGACTATATACTAGTGCTGTAAAATAGTAAATAGGCTCATATTGCTCATAACATTTTACACATAATGCACGGTACGCAATAGTGATTGTCAGCTTAGCTGCCCAAGAGGCTCTGCAGCAGCTGTGGTGGTATGGTAGCAGCGGGTGTGCGTTCATTCCTACAAGGGAATGGGACAGCTATGGAAATGCCAAATAAAAAAAAGCCCCTGGCGCGTCGCCTGTGTCAAAACAAGAAAGGCGCATTACTCTGTGTTTACTAAACATGTCCTGATTGCTTTCCTTTCTAGCAAAGCCTCCACAATTGGCCTCGGCTTAATGGCATCCAGCGTGTTTGGCGTACCGAGAGCAGCAGTCTCTGGCAACGTGAGAGCGGCCGTCGGAGCTGCCACAGGGCTTTCAGGAAAGGGACCGACATCTGCCTCTTAGCTCTGCCAAACAACCAAAGTCAAAAGCTGCAGCCGTCCAAACAGTGGAGCTGCTGTGAGACTATTCAGCCCAGAGACGTTCACATCCTCAGCAATGTAGTAAACACTCTCGTAAACACACCAAAGGATAGCAAGCAGGATACGATAGATCTCACATTTTGTGAAGAACTACTGTTCCCAGCATCCCCTGAGAGCTTACACACACTTAAAAATATTGAAGAACTACAATTCCCAGCATCCACTAATTCTTAAAGATATTATGGAACTACAGTTCTCAGCATTCCTGAAACTAGTTTTTAAAGATATTATAGAACTACAGTTGCCACATTCCCTGAATTTTTTAAAGATATTGTGGAACTACAGTTCCCAACATTCCTGGAAACTTATTTTTAAAGATATTGTAGAAACTACAGATCCCAGCATTCCCTGAAACTTTTTAAAAAATAAATTGAGGAACTACAGTTCCCAGCATCCCGAGATGTATTTTTAAAGTTGTAGAACTACAGTTCCGAGCATTCCCTAAAACTTATTTTTAAAGATTTGGTGGAACTACAGTTCCCATCATTCCCTGAAACTTGTGTTTTAAAGAAATTGTAGAACTACAGTTCCCAGCATTCACTGAAACATATTTTTAAGGATACTGTAGAACTACAGTTCCCAGCTTTCACCGAAGCTTATTTTTAAGGTTATAGCAGAAGTACAATTCCCAGCATTCCCTGAAACTGTTTTTAAGGATATTGTAGAACTACAGCAGTTTCAGCATTCACTGAAGCTTATTTTAAGAATATTGTGGAACTACAGTTCCCAGCATTTACTGAACCTTTTTTTTTTTTTAAGATATTGCAGAACTACAGTTCCCAGCATTCCCTGGAACTTATTTTTGAAGACCTTGTGCACTACAGTTCCCAACATCCCTTGAAAGCTGACACTTATTCTCATGCTCCTGCAGATCATTCCCTGGACTGTGAGTTTGAATGGAACCTTAAATCAGGGGCTTCAGCCCCCACAAACACCAGGACCACACACCACGCCCTAACTCCCTGGGAGGGGTTAGGGGGAGGGTTCTTTGCTCTTGGCCCCGCCCCACTTCCCTGTGCAGAAGAGAGAGGGGAGGGGTCTCCGCTTTAGACCACGCCCTGACTAGCTCCCTCCTCTACCCTGCTTCCCCGCTGCACTAAAACTTCCAGTATTGGACGTTGGAGACGATGGGCTGAGACCGGGGGGAGCCCGATCAGTACCCGCACCGCGATGGCAGCCAGACGGGTTTTCCACCTACAGCCATGCGGTAAGGAAGCGACTGGGAGCTCTTTGGGACCACACAGCTCTCATGGGACAGACACGATGAGAGTTACAATCATCTCCATCGCTGTGCAGGGGGTCATGGGAGGGATGGTCCTGCATTGTTCCTGCTTGCGCACTGCAACTCCCGCATGCAACGTGAGCCATCTGTTTCATACACAGTTCCATGTGGTGGGTCCATGTGTGTGCAGAGTGGGACAGTGCTGACTGCATTCAATGTTTAATTATATAGATCCATATACGTAATGTTATCTATGGTATATAGGGTCTATATAGGGTCTGTATGTGCCAGGTCCCTGGCCTATGGTATATAGGGTCTGTATGTGCAAGGTCCCTGATCTATGGTATAAAGGGCTATTAGGGTCTGTATGTGCCAGGTCTCTGACCTATGATATATAGGGTCTGTATGTACAAGGTCCCTGATCTATGGTATTTAGGGTCTGTATGTGCCAGGTCCTGATCTATGGTATATAGGGTCTGTATGTGCCAGGTCCCCGATCAATGGTATATAGGGTCTGTATGTGCCAGGTCCCTGATCAATGGTATATGGGGTCTGTATGTGCCAGGTCCCTGATCTATGGTATATAGGGTCTCTATAGTGTCTGTATGTTCCAGGTCCCTGGTCATGGTATATGGGGTCTATATAGGTTCTGTATGTGCAAGGTCCCTGATCTATGGAATATGGGGTCTGTATGTGCCAGGTCCCTGATCAATGGTATATGGGTCTGTATGCAGGTCTGATCAATGGGTATGCGGTTGTATGTGCCAGGTCCCTGATCAATGGTATATAGGGTCTGTATGTGCCAGGTCCCTGATCAATGGTATATAGGGTTGTATGTGCCAGGTCCCTAATCAATGGTATATATGGTCTGTATGTGCCAGGTCCTGATCAATGGTTTATAGGGTCTGTATGTGCCAGGTCCCTGATCTATGGTATATGGGGTCTATATAGGTTCTGTATGTGCAAGGTACCTGATCTATGGTATATGGAGTCTATATAGGAAGCTGTATGTGCAAGGTCCCTGATCAATGGTATATGGGACTGTATGGCAAGGTCCCTGATTATGGCATACAGGGTCTATATAGGGTTGTATGTGCCTGGTCCCCGATCTATGGTATATAGGGTCTGTATGTGCAGGTCCCTGATCTATGGTATATAGGGTCTTATAGGGTCTGTATGTGCCAGGTCCTCATCTATGGTATATAGGGTCGTATGTGCAAGGTCCCTGATCTATGGTATAAAGGGTTATATAGGGTCTGTATGTGCCTGGTCC
Organism: Hymenochirus boettgeri; assembly: GCA_019447015.1. Classification (NCBI taxonomy): domain Eukaryota; kingdom Metazoa; phylum Chordata; class Amphibia; order Anura; family Pipidae; genus Hymenochirus; species Hymenochirus boettgeri. The sequence continues at coordinate 24,749,527 of CM033469.1, forward strand.
CCGATCTATGGTATATAGGGTCTGTATATGCCAGGTGGGTCAGACAGTCGACACAGCCACACCCCTATCCTAGATAAACATTCCAGGATATGCCTCAGTAGCAGGCATATACTTCACAACCTACTAACCCTGTTGCAATTGGTTTACAGATATACCTTTCTATATTGGTAACCCTGTATATATCATAGGTATATAGCCTGACCTACCACACACACCACACACACCAGAATCACTTAGATCAGGAACCCTATATACAACACAGGTCACGTATACTTAGATCTGAAACTCTGTATATACAGCCTGGCCATAGCAGATCCAATTTACCATTAATCAAGAACATTGTACATACAGCCTGACATCCATAGACCCTATATACCTAGATCAGGACCTTGCACATACAACCTGACTTTTATAGACCCTATATACCATAGATCAGGGACCTTGCACATACAGTCTGACACCCTATCCCTATATACCATAGATCAGGACCTTGCACATACATCCTGACACCCATAGACCCTATATACCATAGATCAGGGACCTTGCACATACATCCTGACTTCTATAGACCCTATATACCATAGATCAGAGACCTTGCACAAACAGCCTGAATTCCATAGACCCTATACACCATAGATCAGGGACCTTGCACAAACAGCCTGACACCCATAGACCCTATATACCATAGATCGGGACCTGCAAATACAGACCCTATATACCATAGATCAGGGACCTTGCACATACAGACCCTATATGCCAAAGATCAGGACCTGGCACATACAGAACCTATATACCATAGATCGGGGACCTTGCACATACAGACCCTATATACCACAAATCGGAGACCTTGCACATACAGACCCTATATAACCCTATATACCATAGATCAGGGACTTAGTATCAAAAACACTAAGAGGAAGGAACCAGTAACTCAACCCTTTCCTCTTAGTGTTTTTGATACTATTATTTCTTTACCAGAAGCACCTCCTGTCTATTTAGACATTTATATACCTTGTGCACTGCTAAATTTTGTTCTATAGATCAGGGACCTTGCACATACAGACCCTATATAGACCCTTTATACCATAGATCAGGACCTGGCATATACAGACCCTATATACCATAGATCGGGGACCAGGCACATACAGACCCTATATAAGACCCTTTATACCATAGATCAGGGACCTTGCACATACAGACCCTATATACCATAGATGAGGGACCTGGCACATAACCCCCTATATAGACCCTATATACCATAGATCAGGGACCTGGCACATACAGACCCTATATACCATAGATCGGGACCAGGCACATACAGACCCTATATAGACCCTGTATGCCATAATCAGGGACCTTGCACATACAGATCCCATATACCATTGATCAGGGACCTTGCACATACAGCTTCCTATATAGACTCCATATACCATAGATCAGGTACCTTGCACATACAGAACCTATATAGACCCCATATACCATAGATCAGGGACCTGGCACATACAGACCCTATAAACCATTGATCAGGGACCTGGCACATACAGACCATATATACCATTGATTAGGGACCTGGCACATACAACCCTATATACCATTGATCAGGGACCTGGCACATACAGACCCTATATACCATTGATCAGGGACCTGGCACATACAGACCCTATATACCATTGATCAGGGACCTGGCACATACAGACCCCCATATATATACCATTGATCAGGGACCTGGCACATACAGACCCCATATTCCATAGATCAGGGACCTTGCACATACAGAACCTATATAGACCCCATATACCATAGACCAGGGACCTGGAACATACAGACACTATAGAGACCCTATATACCATAGATCAGGGACCTGGCACATACAGACCCCATATACCATTGATCAGGGACCTGGCACATACAGACCCTATATACCATAGATCAGGGACCTGGCACATACAGACCCTAAATACCATAGATCAGGGACCTTGTACATACAGACCCTATATATCATAGGTCAGAGACCTGGCACATACAGACCCTATATAGACCCTTTATACCATAGATCAGGGACGATAGCAGATATAATATAAAACTAGATAGCAGATAGACAGATAGCCGATATAATATAAACTAGATAGCAGATAGACTAGATAGCAGAATTAATAATATAAACTAATAGCAGATAACAGATTAATATAAACTAGATAGCGAGATAGACTAGATACCAGATATAATATAAACAGATAGCAGATAGACTAGATACAGATATAATATAAACTAGATAGCAGATAGCTAGATAGCAATATAATATAAACTAGATAGCGATAGACTAGATAGCAGAATTAATATAAAATAGATAGCAGTAGCAGATATAATTAAACTAGATAGCAGATAGACTAGACCAGATATATAATAAACTAGATAGCGATAGACTAGATAACAGATATAATATAAACTAGATAGCAGATAGACTAGATAGCAGATATAATATAAACTAGATAGCAGATAGACTAGATAGCAGATATAATATACAATAGATAGCAGATATAATATAAACTAGATAGCAGATAGACTGATGCAGATATTAAATATAAGGGATTTGCGCCCCTTACAGTTTAATATAAGGATATACGCCGTAGGCTGAGTGCTTTTATAAAGGACAGGGAACTCCGAGGTGGCGTAATGTCCTTAATTATAATGTGAAGGGGCTCATTATTTCTTATAATACATAAGTATTGGATTCCTTCACCCTATCTCGCTTTAATTTCTAGCTTGTCCCTATTTCCACCTTAAATCCCCAAGCTACCTTCTGTAACTTAAACCCAGTAGAAAGGAACATCCCAGCCCAGCATCTATGCAGTTAAACAAATCTTTGTGGAGGAGGAGAGAGACATTGGTTATGCAGTGACAGGAAGCAGCTCCAGCAGATTCTGTTAGTGAAGTTAAACACTGCAAAAAATGCTGAGTCATTGTCCAGGCATGAACACTGGATGGGCGGAGTAGTGGCATATAAGAATATAAGAAAGAGTCACTTAGTGACATAGCTGAGTGTTTTTATAAGGATATATACCACTGCAGCTCCCATTATAAAATATCACACTTAGTATTATAAACTAGATAGCAGATAGACTACATAGCAGATAGACTAGATAGCAGATATAATATAAACTAGATAGCAGATAGATTAGATAGCAGATATAATATTGACTAGATAGCAGATAGACTAGATAGCAGATATAATATTGACTAGATAGCAGATAGACTAGATAGCAGATATAAAAAACTAGATAGCAGATAGATTAGATAGCAGATATAATATAAACTAGATAGCAGAAGACTAGAAGCAGATATAATATAAACTAGTAGCAAATAGATTAGATAGCAGATAGATTAGATAGCAGATATAATATAAACTAGATAGCAAATAGATTAGATAGCAGATAGATTAGATAGCAGATATAATATAAACTAGATAGCAGATAGACTAGATACCAGATATAATATAAATTAGACAGCAGATAGATTAGATAGCAGATATAATATAAACTAGATAGCAGATAGACTAGATAGCAGATATAATATAAACTAGATAGCAGATAGACTAGATACCAGATATAATATAAACTAGATAGCAGATAGACTAGATACCAGATATAATATAAATAAGACAGCAAATAGATTAGATAGCAGATATAATATAAACTAGATAGCAGATAGACTAGATAGCAGATATAATATAAATTAGACAGCAGATAGACTAGATACCAGATATAATATAAACTAGATAGCTGATAGACTAGATACCAGATATAATATAAATTAGACAGCAGATAGATTAGATACCAAATATAATATAAATTAGACAGCAGATAGATTAGATAGCAGATATAATATAAACTAGACAGCAGATAGACTAGATAGCAGATATAATATAAACTAGATAGCAGATAGACTAGATACCAGATAATAATAAACTAGATAGCAGATAGACTAGATAGCAGATAAATATAACTAGATAGCAGATATAATATAAACTAGATATCAGATAGACTAGATAGCAGATATATAAAACTGATAGCAGATAGACTAGATACCGATATAATATAATTAGAACAGCAGATAGATTAGATAGCAGATATAATATAAACTAGATAGCAGATAGACTAGATAGCAGATATAATATGACTATAGCAGAGATAGACTGGAAGCAGATATAATATGACTAGATAGCAGATAGACTAGATAGCAGATTTAATATTGACTGAATAGCAGATAGACTAGATAGCAGATTTAATATTAACTAGATAGCAGATAGACTAGATAGCAGATATAATATGACTAGATAGCAGATAGACTGGATAGCAGATATAATATTGACTAGATAGCAGATAGATAATAGCAGATATAATATATGATGATAGCAGATATAATATAAACTAGATAGCAGATAGACTAGATACCAGATATAATATGACTAGATAGCAGATAGACTAGATAGCAGATATAATATAAACTAGATAGCAGATAGATTAGATAGCAGTATAATATAAACTAGATAGCAGCATAGACTAGATAGAGCAGATATAATATTAACTAGATGCAGATAGAATGGATAGCAGATATAATATTGACTAGATAGCAGATAGACTAGATAGCAGATATAATATTAACTAGATAGCAGATAGACTGGATAGCAGATATAATATGACTAGATAGCAGATAGACTAGATAGCAGATATAATATTGACTAGATAGCAGATAGATTAGATAGCAGGTATAATATAAACTAGATAGCAGATAGACTAGATAGCAGATATAATATTGACTAGATAGCAGATAGATTAGATAGCAGGTATAATATAAACTAGATAGCAGATAGACTAGATAGCAGATAGACTAGATAGCAGATATAATATTGACTAGATAGCAGAGATAGTTAGATAGCAGGTATATATAAACTAGATAGCAGATAGACTAGATAGCAGATAGACTAGATAGCGATATAATTGACTAATAGCAGATAGATTAGATAGCAGGTATAATAAAACTAGATAGCAGATAGACAGGTAAAATACAGCTTGAGTATACTGCTAGAGGTACAGAAACGCACATACTGTAGGTCGCTGCTTTGGTAGGCACTATCACCACATGAACCTCATTAAGTCATTTCTCCAGAGCGATGAGCTCTTGAGCGATCTTCTTTCAAAGGGATTTTCTGTTTCAAAGGGATTTGTCTGTTTTTAAGGGAAAAGCGTTAAGAAACAAAAGTGTTTATTAACTGTGGTTGCAGCCTAGTAAATGTACTAACCTAACACTATTTATTTCTAGGAGGGTGCCTGTGTAAGTAATTAATCACTGGTGTGTTTGGTTGTTTTTGTTTGGGGTTTTTTTTTTTATACTAACTAATTACTACTTGAATAAGGTAGTAGGAATTATTGAGTAAACTCAAAGCACTGGGTTACTAAAATAAATACTGGTGTTAAAAATAAAATAAATACTGGTGTTTAAACAGCACTGTTACCTGCAAGGTGGGGGCTGGTAAGAGACAAAAGAAAGGCTTTTTTTTTCTTTTCTCTCTGATTGTGATGGGTGTAGCCAATTGGTTAAATTGGCCGGGAGCTGTTGGATCTTTGGTTTTGAACCTCATTTAAGTCATTTCTCCAGAGCGATCTTCTTTCAAAGGGATTTGTCTGTTTTTAGCGTTAAGAAACAAAAGCGTTTAGAACAAGAAAGGGGTTAAGAACAAGACTGCTATTTCACTGCTGGTATGTTGTTGTTTCTTGTGTATTGCTCTTTCTCTGTGCTGTTGGTGTGTATTGGTGTTGGTGTGTATTGCTGTTGGTGTGTATTGCTACTTAGTATGGACAGTTTTGTTGGGGCCACGCAATGTGCATCCTGCCGCATGTATGGGATCTTGGAGCAGCCGCCCCAATGGACCTATGTATGTGTCAGATGTGAGTGGGTTGCCCATTTGGAATCTGAGGTCCAGAATCTAAAGGGGAAACTTGCAGCATTGCAGGGCTTAGCAAACCTGGGGGAAATGCGGGTACTGGCAGGGGCCAGTAAACTGGAGGGTGGAGATGGGGCAGTGGTAAAGGAGATAGATTTGTAAGGGTCACCAGGGAAGTAGGGGACGGAGGAAGGATAGGGACGCTTCTTCCCAGCTGGTCGATCCCAACAGATTTGCTGTGTTAGGCGAAGATGTGGAGGACGATGGCTCGGAAGCAGCATGTATGGAGCGGGCCTTTCCCTTGGCACCCAGGGGACGGCCATCTCCAATACAAGGAGGGAGAACTGGGGGCTAGGCAGGATAGGCAGTGGTAGTGTAGTGGTAGGGGATTCCATTATTAGAAGGGTAGATAGGGTAATCTGTCGCCAAGACCCTGCATGCCGAACAGTGTGTTGTCTGCCTGGTGCTAGGGTTCGACATGTGGTGGATCGTGTAGACAGATTATGGGTGGGGCTGGGAGTGACCCGGCGGTCTTGGTTCACATTGGTGCCAATGACAAAGTTAGAGGAGGAGGTGAGGTCCTTAAAATGATTTCCGAGAATTAGGGGCCAAGTTAAAGCAAGGACCTCATGGGTAGTGATTTCAGAATACTACTGCAGCCTCGGGCTACGCTAGGGAGGCAACTGGAGCTCCGGAGTATAAATGCGTGGCTAAGGGAGTGGTGTTCTTCTTTTGTTATCCCTACTAGATAGCAGATATAATATAAACTAGATAGCAGATAGACTAGATAGCAGATATAATATAAACTAGATAGCAGATAGACTAGATAGCAAATATAATATAAACTTAGATAGCATATAGACTTAGATAGCAGAATTAATATAAACTAATAGGCAGATAGCAATATAATATAAACTAAGATAGCATAGACTAGATCCAGATATAATATAAACTAGATAGCAGATAGACTAGATACCAGATATAATATAAACTAGATAGCAGATAGACTAGATAGCAGATATAATATAAACTAGATAGCAGATAGACTAGATAGCAGATATAATATACAATAGATAGCAGATATAATATAAACTAGATAGCAGATAGACTAGATAGCAGATATAATATATAAGGGATAATGCGCCCCTTACAGTTTAATATAAGGATATTACGCCGTAGGCTGAGTGCTTTTATACAGGACAGGGAACTCCGAGGTGGCGTAATGTCCTTATATTATAATGTGAAGGGGCTCATTATTTCTTATAATACATAAGTATTGGATTCCTTCACCCTATTCGCATTTTAATTTCTAGCCTTGTCCCTATTTCCACCTTAAATCCCCAAGCTACCTTCTGTAACTTAAACCCAGTAGAAAGGAACATCCCAGCCCAGCATCTATGCAGTTAAACAAATCTTTGTGGAGGAGGAGAGAGACATTGGTTATGCAGTGACAGGAAGCAGCTCCAGCAGATTCTGTTAGTGAAGTTAAACACTGCAAAAAATGCTGAGTCATTGTCCAGGCATGAACACTGGAATGGGCGGAGTAGTGGCATATAAGAAATATAAGAAATGAGTCACTTAGTGACATAGCTGAGTGATTTTTATAAGGATATATACCACTGCAGCTCCCATTATAAAATATCACACTTATGTATTATAAACTAGATAGCAGATAGACTACATAGCAGATAGACTAGATAGCAGATATAATATAAACTAGATAGCAGATAGATTAGATAGCAGATATAATATTGACTAGATAGCAGATAGACTAGATAGCAGATATAATATTGACTAGATAGCAGATAGACTAGATAGCAGATATAATATAAACTAGATAGCAGATGATTGAGATAGCAGATATATAATAAAACTAGATAGCAGATAGACTAGATAGCAGATATAATAGAAACTAGATAGCAAATAGATTAGATAGCAGATAGAATTTAGATAGCAGATATAATATAAACTAGTAGCAAATAGATAGATAGCAGATAGATTAGATAGCAGATATAAAACTAGATAGCAGATAGACTAGATACCAGATATAATATAAATTAGACAGCAGATAGATTAGATAGCAGATATTAATATAACTAGATAGCAGATAGACTAGATAGCAGATATAATATAAACTAGATAGCAGATAACTAGATACCAGATATAATAAAACTAGATAGCAGATAGACTAGATACCAGATATAATATAAATAGACAGCAATAGATTAGATAGCAGATAGATATAAATAAATAGATAGAAGATAGACTAGATAGCAGATATAATATAAATAGACAGCAGATAGATAGTACCAGATATAATATAAACAGATAGCTGATAGACTAGATACCAGAATAATATAAATTAGACAGCAGATAGATTAGATACCAATATAATATAAATTAGACAGCAGATAGATTAGATAGCAGATAAATATAAACTAGACAGCAGATAGACTAGATAGCAGATATAATATAAACTAGATAGCAGATAGACTAGATACCAGATAAATAAACTAGATAGCAGATAGACTAGATAGCAGATATAATATAAACTAGATAGCAGATATAATATAAACTAGATATCAGATAGACTAGAAGCAGATAAATTAAAAACAGATAGCGATAGACTAGATACCAGATATATAATAAATTAGACAGCAGATAGATTAGATAGCAGATATAATATAATACTAGATAGCAGATAGACTAGATAGCAGATATAATATTGACTAGATAGCAGATAGACTGGATAGCAGATATAAATGACTAGATAGCAGATAGACTAGATAGCAGATATAAATGACTAGATAGCGATAGACTAGATAGCAGATTTAATATTAACTAGATAGCAGATAGACTAGTATAGCAGATATAATATTGACTAGATAGCATATAGAATGGATAGCAGATATAATATTGATAAGATAGCCGATAGACTAGATAGCAGATATAATATTGATTGTGATAGCAGATATAATATAAACTAGATAGCAGCTAGACTAGATACCAGATATAATATTGACTAGATAGCAGATAGACTAGATAGCAGATATAATAAACTAGATGCAGATAGATTAGATAGCAGGTATAATATAAACTAAGATAGCAGATATAATATTGACTAGATAGCAGATAGACTAGATAGCAGATATAATATTGACTAGATAGCAGATAGACTGGATAGCAGGAGGGCGAATACAAGTTAGTAGTGAAGGACTTTTGTAAAGTACCCAGAGGTGAGGACTTCAATTCACTAATGATAAACCCCACCCACTAAACATGGATCCATCAATCATTCTCATATAGCCAAAACATGTGCAAACCAGCTTAATTATTAACCTTTAAAGTGTCCTAGTGCTAAACATATATATAGTTTGCTATAGAAGTGATATGGCCTTCATAAAGTGCTATGAGTCAAAGTGCTGAAGCATTAAAGTGCATAGTGTTGTGTTGTTTTTTAATACTATAAAATACATAAACGTAATATATAAACCACTAGTGTTAAAAGCTGCTCGTGTTAAAACCAAAGTGAACATGATATACTAGTGTAGCCGTAGTGGATAACAATTAATAGTAAAAATCTATAATGCTAATAAAATACTAATTATATATATATATATATATATATATATATATAAGGCTTACGATGAATAACAGAAATAAGCCTTCTATTTTTCCAGTCATTGGCTCTGGGTGTTGCTGCCAATAATTTTTCTTGCTAATAGTAATACTAGGTCATTCTGAAACATGGTTTAATTCGTGCACATTTAAGAAGCACGGGGATTTTTAAACAAATACAAAATCTAATATGTATCAACTTTGAATCTGCCACTTTTCAGCTAACTATCAAACTCCCTTTTGCAATGATTACTTATTGTTTGTAGACAGTGCACTGCATTGTTTTGGAGTGTTGGAAATAACAAGACATATATCAATATTTAAATTATTGTTCTGCTTACAGAATGTGGTGTTTTGCAATCAAGTGTACACCCTCTAGTGACCATAAATGTGTATGTTAGTCTAGTCTATTCAGAATGATCACAAACATAACTTAAGTTCCCTTTTCTAGGAAATATACTTAAGACGGTGTCGGGTGTAGCTCTAATGAGGCAAATTGAAATATTTGTTTCAGGGTGGCAGGTGCCCTGGTCTAAGAGGGATGGCAGGCTAACCTGTTTCATATACTTTGTAGAATAAATTATTGGGTTTTATGTTATATGACACATGGGGACTGTTAGAGTAACTGTATAACATACCTCTGTACTTATTTTACATAACTTACTATTTAGCCCTTCCCATTTTTCAAAATGCACCGCGCAAAATGGGGTGGGGGGGGGTGGGGGGGTTGGGGGGTTGGACACCTTTTCAGTTTTTGTTTCAGATGTCAAAAAGTCTAGAAACACCTCAAAAAAAATTTAGGTCTGTCACAATGTGTGTTTGACAAATCAGTGGTCAAAATGATGCGAAAATGGAGTTAAATAATAAACAATAAAAAATATCGAGAAATTTGCATAGTAATGCAAAAGTAATGCCCCACTATAAATGTGTCATCATAGACAAAGCCCCAACAGACCTAGTATAAACCGAGTTTTTCAGGCTGTAAAATCAGCCTGAAAACTTGGACTCGGTTTATACTCGAGTCACAACTTACCTTAGCATTCCGGCAGCCGCACGATCTTTCTCTGTACTGGCGCGCCGGCCTGACATCACTGCCCCGCGCCAAGCCCGGCGCCGGGCAGTGACGTCAGGCCGGCGCGCCAGTACAGGAATGAGTGCGCGGATGCTGGAATGCAGAGCAGGAATACCGTACCGTACCTTCAATGCTGGCAGGAAGCCCTTGGATGGAGGAAGCCCTTGGATGGAGGAAGCCCTTGGATGGAGGAAGCCCTTGGATGGAGGAGAGCCCACAGGTACAAACTGAACTGGGTGGGAGGGTGAGGGGGGCATTCAAGATGTTTGGGAACTACAACTCCCAGCATGCTTTATTAGCTGGGAGTTGTAGTTTCCAAACATCTTGAATGCCAAGTTTCTACCCTCGGTTTATACTCGAGTCAACAACTTTTATTAGGATTTTTAGCTGAAATTGGGTACCTCGGTTTATACTCGGGTCGGTTTATACTCAAGTATATACGGTAAATTTAATTCATTTAATTCTAGCACAGGAGTTAAGAGTAAAAAACTATCTATCTGTCAGGAAGCATTTAAACAAGCAGTATTCATTAAGTCCATCTGGTGTGATAGTATTAAGATACTTAATCCAAAACTTCTCTCTCTGGGATAGCTTCTTAGCTCTGTCACCACTTCTAGAAGAAAGGGGAATGTGTTCAATGTCCATAAATTTCAAGTCATCCAGTGTATGTCCGTGTTCCAGAAAGTGTTTCGCTACAGGTTTTACCGTCTTGTTGTCTCTATAAGCTGTATTTATGGCTGATCGATGACCGTCCATCCGTAATTTTAATGTGAGTTCCGTTTTTCCGATGTACATCAGGTTACAAGGACACCAAATAACATAGACCACATGCGTAGTCTGGCAAGTGATGTGTTGCCTAATCGTCATAAGTTTATCAATGTGTGAATGTTTGAACATTTTGCCTGTTACTATATCTACAAGAAATACATTTGTGGCATCTGTAGCAGCCCAATTTACTGTCCTGTAGCCATGTCTTGGTCGGTCTATAAGATTGTATAGGGTACGTTTTGACCAAAATGTCACGTAAATTGCGTGATCATCTAAAACCTTTTGTAGGTCGTTCCGGTAACTTTGAATTACCGTGCTGTATACTATCCCTAAGATACATAAAGACACATGTGAGCGGCCATGGCGCCAGCCTATGCTAATTTATATATGCACAAATATGAACATGATAGCATCTTACTACAGTATGCTGAACACCTTGTTTTTTATTGCAGGTATATAGACGATATCTTTTTGATTTGGCATGGATGTGAAAGTGAACTCTTAAATATGGTTGATACCCTCAATCAACTTAAAGGTATTATTAGATTTACCGCTAAGCACAGTAAAACTGATATCGAATATTTGCGGTAAGTGTGAAAAACACATCATTGGAGTATACACTGTTTAGGAAGCCCACTGACAGAAATACACTGTTGCACTACAATAGCTTCCACCCACAAGCTTTAAAGGACTCAATACCAGTGGCACAATTTTCTAGGGTTATCAGAAACAATTAAAATTTTGAAAAATGTGAAATTCAACTTCAGGAAATGAGATTGAGATTTCTACAAAGAGGCTATCCTTCTAAGATCAAGCAGTGCTTAAAGCAAGGGGGAAATCTGACATTATGCCTGACACTCTCACGAAAGAAAAAACTTTTATTTGTGGTACAAATTACACCTCATTGGCCCTAATGTTCGAAAGAGCCTTGTTGAAAATTGGCGTATCCTTAGGACCGACCAAGTGCTTAAATCAAAGTTACCGGAACGACCTACAATAGGTTTTAGACGATCACGCAATTTACGTGACATTTTGGTCAAAACGGACCCTATACAATCTTATAGACCGACCAAGACATGGCTAGAATTAAATGAATTAAATGTATTAACTTTTGGTAGGTCTAAAATTGAGTAGGAGTTGTGTATATATATCTTATTAGTATATATTAGCATTATAGATTTACTATTAATTGTTATCCACTACGGCTACACTAGTATATCATGTTCACTTTGGTTTTAACACGAGCAGCTTTTAACACTAGTGGTTTATATATTACGTTTATGTATTTTATAGTATTAAAAAACAAGTTAGACAAACCAAGGAAATATGATGTTGCAAAAATCAAAAGAGAAAGCAACAAGCAAGTCCAATGTTTCAAATGGTAACAACTATATCACATATGTGCAGGACTACATATCACATGCATATTCAGCAGAGATGTCAAGGCGAACATACGGTTCAATATAATGAATTCCTAGACCAGTGGTGGCAAACCTATGGCACGCGTGGCAGAAGTGTCACTCTGAGCCCTCTCTCTGGGTACTCAGGCACAGCAAAGTTCACCAGAGTTTATTGCCAGAAAGCCAGAGAGAAAGTGTAGCGACTGTAGCAGAGAGAGGTGACGTGCTATAACATTCAGTCCCTGTATTAGATCTCAAACTCCTGTCTAATAATGTCAGGGGTGTTAATGGCATGTATTAGATCTCAAACTCCTGTCTAATAATGTAGGGTTAATGGTCACTGATTAGATCTCAAACTCCTGTCTAATAATGTAGGGTAATGTCACTGTATTAGATCTCAAACTCCTGTCTAATAATGTAGGGTTAATGTCACTGTTTATATCTCACACTCCTGTCTATAATGTAGGGTTAATGTCACTGTATTAGATCTCAAATCCTGTCTAATAATGTAGGGGTAATGTCACTGTATTAGATCTCAAATCTCTGTCTAATAATGTAGGGTTAATGTCACTGTATTAGATCTCAAACTCCTGTCTAATAATGTAGGGTTAATGTCACTGTTTTATATCTCACACTCCTGTCTAATAAGTAGGGTTAATGTCACTGTATTAGATCTCAAACTCCTGTCTAATAATGTAGGGTTAATGTCACTGTATTAGATCTCAAACTCCTGTCTAATAATGTAGGGTTAATGTCACTGTATTAGATCTCAAACTACTGTCTAATAATGTAGGGTTAATGTCACTGTATTAGATCTCAAACTCCGTCTAATAATGTAGGGTAATTGTCACTGTATTAGATCTCAAACTCGTGTCTAATAATGAGGGTTAATGATCACTGTTTTATACTCAAACTCCTGTCTATAATGTAGGGTTAATGTCACTGTATTAGATCTCAAACTCCTGTCTAATAATGTAGGGTTAATGATCACTGTTTATATCTCAAACTCCTGTCTAATAATGTAGGGTTAATGTCACTGTATTAGATCTCAAACTCTGTCTAATAATGTAGGGTTAATGTCACTGTTATAGACTCAAACTCCTGTCTATAAGTAGGGTTAATGTCAAATGTAGATCTCAAACTATGTCTAATAATGTAGGGTTAATGTACACTCAAGATATCAAACTCCTGTCTAATAGTAGGGTATGAGCACTGTTTATATATCAACCTGTCTAATATGTAGGGTTAATGTCACTGTTTTAGATCCAAACTCCTGTCTAATAATGTAGGGTTAATGTCACTGTATTAGATCTCAAACTCATGTCTAATAATGTAGGGTTAATGTCACTGTATTAGATCTCAAACTCCTGTCTAATAATGTAGGGTTAATGTCACTGTTATAGATCTCAAACTCATGTCTAATAATGTAGGGTTAATGTCACTGTATTAGATCTCAAAACTCCTGTCTAATAATGTAGGGTTAATGTCACTGTTATAGATCTCAAACTACTGTCTAATAATGTAGGGTTAATGTCACTGTATTAGATCTCAAACTCCTGTCTAATAATGTAGGGTTAATGTCACTGTATTAGATCTCAAACTCCTGTCTAATAATGTAGGGTTAATGTCACTGTATTAGATCTCCAAACTCCTGTCTAATAATGTAGGGTTAATGTCATGTATTAGATCTCAAACTCCTGTCTAATAATGTAGGGTTAATGGTCACTGATAGATCTCAAACTCCTGTCTAATAATGTAGGGTTAATGTCACTGTATAGATCTCAAACTATCTAATAATGTAGGGTTAATGTCACTGTATTAGATCTCAAACTCCTGTCTAATAATGTAGGGTTAATGGTCACTGTATTAGATCTCAAACTACTGTCTAATAATGTAGGGTTAATGTCACTGTATTAGATCTCAAACTCCTGTCTAATAATGTAGGGTTAATGTCACTGTTATAGATCTCCAAACTACGTTAATAAGTGGGGTTAATGTCACTGATTAGATCTCAAACTCCTGTCTAATAATGTAGGGTTAATGTCACGTATATCTCAAACTCCTGTCTAAAAGTAGGGTTAATGTCACTGTATAGATTCAAACTCTGTCTAATAATGTAGGGTTAATGTCACTGTATTAGATCTAACTCCTGTCTAATAATGTAGGGTTAATGTCACTGTATTAGATCTCAAACATGTCTAATAATGTAGGGTTAATGTCACTGTATTAGATCTCAAACTACTGTCTAATAATGTAGGGTTAATGTCACTGTATTAGATCTCAAACTACTGTCTAATAATGTAGGGTTAATGTCACTGTATTAGATCTCAAACTACTGTCTAATAATGTAGGGTTAATGTCACTGTATAGATCTCAAACTACTGTCTAATAATGTGGGGTTAATGTCACTGTATTAGATCTCAAACTACTGTCTAATAATGTGGGGTTAATGTCACTGTATTAGATCTCAAACTACTGTCTAATAATGTGGGGTTAATGTCACTGTATTAGATCTCAAACTACTGTCTAATAATGTAGGGTTAATGTCACTGTTTTATATCTCAAACTCCTGTCTAATAATGTAGGGTTAATGTCACTGTTCTAGATTCAAACTCCTGTCTATAATGTAGGGTAATGTCACTGTTAGATCTCAAACTCCTGTCTAATAATGTAGGGTTAATGTCACTGTTCTAGATCTCAAACTCCTGTCTAATAATGTAGGGTTAATATCACTGTTCTAGATCTCAAACTCCTGTCTAATAATGTAGGGTTAATGTCACTGTATTAGATCTCAAACTCCTGTCTAATAATGTAGGGTTAATGTCACTGTTCTAGATCTCAAACTCCTGTCTAATAATGTAGGGTTAATGTCACTGTTCTAGATCTCAAACTCCTGTCTAATAATGGGGTTAATGTCACTGTTTATATCTCAAATCCTGTCTAATAATGTAGGGTAATGTCACTGTTTTATATCTCAAACTCCTGTCTAATAATGTAGGGTTAATGTCACTGGATATCTCAAACTCCTGTCTAATAATGTGGGGTTATGTCACTGTATTAGATCCCAAACTCCTGTCTAATAATGTGGGGTTAATGTACTGTATTAGTCTCAAACTCCTGTCTAATAATGTTGGGTTAATGTCACTGTTATTAGATCTCAAACTCCTGTCTAATAATTAGGGTTAATGTCACTGTATTAGATCTCAAACTCCTGTCTAATAATGTAGGGTTAATGTCACTGTTATAGATCTAAACTCTGCTATATGTAGGGTTATGGTCACTGTATTAGATCTCAAACTCCTGTCTAATAATGTGGGGTTAATGTCACTGTTTTATATCTCAAACTCCTGTCTAATAATGTAGGGTTAATGTCACTGTTTTATATCTCAAACTCCTGTCTAATAATGTAGGGTTAATGTCACTGTTTTATATCTCAAACTCCTGTCTAATAATGTAGGGTTAATGTCACTGTATTAGATCTCAAACTCTTGTCTAATAATGTAGGGTTAATGTCACTGTATTAGATATCAAACTCCTGTCTAATAATGTAGGGTTAATGGTCACTGTTTTATATCTCACACTCATGTCTAATAATGTAGGGGTAATGTCACTGTATTAGATCTCAAACTCCTGTCTAATAATGTAGGGTTAGTCACTGTATAGATCTCAAAATCCTGTCTAATAATGTAGGGTTAATGTCACTGTATTAGATCTCAAACTCTGTCTAATAATGTGGGTTAATGTCACTGATTAGATCTCAAACCCTGTCTAATAATGTAGGTTAATGTCACTGTATTAGATCTCAAACTCCTGTCTAATAATGTAGGGTTATGTCACTGTATTTAATCTCAAACTCCGTCTAATAATGTAGGGTTAATGTCACGTGATTAGATCTCAAAAACTCCTGTCTAATAATGTAGGGTTAATGTCACTGTATTAGATCTCAAACTCCTGTCTAATAATGTAGGGTTAATGTCACTGTATTAGATCTCAAACTCCTGTCTAATAATGTTAATGTCAACTGTTTTATAGCTCAAACTCCTGTGTGGTAATGTAGAGGTTAATAACTAATCTATAATCAATCAATCTAATGTATTGGCCTGTGTCTATTTGAGTTGTTCCTAAAGTAAAAAGACCTGTGAGTGCGTCCTACATTGTCCTGTATATATATATAATATATATATATATATATATATATATATATATATATATATATATTACCCTACGAGAATCTGAACTCTGAACTTCTATAAATATCACTCGGTCCCACTATGCATGTTTTGTGTGCTTGCATTTTGTGATCCACAATGACAGCCTGACATCAGTGCATCTTGTTCCATTCTATTTTTTTCTGCACATTAAGTCAAGTCTATGGTAAAATAAAATGCAGACAAATGCAAATGTAATGCAAAGCCAGGCTTTTCTATAATTAACCTTTGGGCTCCCATTATATGGTTTGATAACTTAGTTACTCAGTTAAAGGACATGTCTACCCCAAAAAACTGGTGACTTGTCAGTTACCTGCCCCCCAAACCCAACTGCTATTATTCCCACTTTATCACATACATCTGTAACCAGATATTAACCAGTTCTGTTCCTTTCTAGAAAAAGGTATCTGCCTCCTTCCTCTGCTCAGTGAGCTTTTAAAATGCTTGAGCATGTGCAGAGAAGGGAGCAAGTGAAACAGTCAATTATTGGTTGTGATGTCAGTTGTCACAGCCTTAACTGACTGAATGGAGGGAGGGGCCAGCTTACTCTGCCAGAATGGGGACAATAATTATCCTTAAATATCTGGTCAGTAATGCAGGTAATAAAGTGCAAAATATATCAGTTGGGGTTGGGGGCAGGTAACTGACAATTGACCAGTTTTTTATTTAAGGGAGTGAACTTTGCTACAAACTGCCAAGGGCCAGTTCTCGGTCCTGATTCTCCTCAACCTATCAGCGGCCTTTGATAGAGTGGGCCACTCTCTTCTTACGCAAATTCTAAATTCTCTGGGATTAACAATGTCACTAGGACGTGACATTTTCTCCTTAGCAATATTGCCAAGATCCGCCCTTTTCTCTCTCTCGCTCCACTACTAAAATGCTCATCCATGCCCTTATAATCTCCCGTCTTGACTACTGTAACATTCTATTACTTTAACTCCCGGCCTCTCCTCTCTCTCCTCTCCAGTCTATCTTAAACTCGGATCATCTCGATCTCCTCCTAAAGAGAACCCGCAACCCCGATACTTCAGTCCATAGGGTGGCTTCCTATCAAACAATCATATTCAATACCCTTCTTTTAACCTTTAAATCCCTTTCACTCTACTGCACCTCCCTACTTATCTTCTCTCTTGGTCCCTTATGTTCCAGGCCGTGCCCTCCGTTCCTCGCAAGGCAATCTACTTCACAAACCCCCTATGGACACTGCTTCCTCCCTCCTTAAACCATTCTCTCTTGCTGCTCCCTACCTTTGGAACTCTCTCACTCTCGCTTCGCCTGGTGACATCCTTTGGCTCTTTAAAATCTAAACAGTTACCCTACATTTCTGAAAACCGGCACTATTAATGATTGTTAGCCGCCTGAGCACTTAATCCCTCCCCCCACTTCTATCACTATGTTGTCCCTCTCATTTAGATTGTAAGCTCTTCGGGGAAGGTGTGTCAAGGCACACCTCTCTTGTTTTATATATACATATATTATTATTATATATTGAATAGGAGTGGAATATAGACAATGCACCTTGGGGTATCAAATAGACAGATTGTCCACCTGGTACATGGACCCAATCCTTTGTCTTTAACATTGCCAAATATCAAAGGAAAGAAACTACAGATGATCACTGAAAACATTTTATTGGTAGCCAAATACATTTTTGACCTTCTGTGTTTCACCATACTCCCCCCATTTGAAAAACCTTACAACGTCTACTGCCCCCAGCTCAAGAAATTAAACGTTTTTAGTTTGACTTTCCCTTTACAACAATCACAAGACTAGCAAAGCAATGGAAGGGATTTTTAATTCCCAGACCCACGTCCGACCATATCCTACAACTACGTCCAATCATATTCTAGTACCACGTCTGATTAGATCTAGGGGCATTCCTGGAGATTTTGTTGATTGAAAAAAACCTTTAAAGCTACCCCAGTATCTTCCTGTGGGGCGCTAAGTGCCGAAAAAAGTGGAGTGGATGGTGGAGGTGGTGGGCTGACTTACACTGGCTGGTGAACTGGAGGGCTGACTGTGCCCATAAAATAGACTGGTAAATATAAGATGCCCACAGACTTGTAGATTTAAGATGCCCAGCCCACAGACTTGTAAATATAAGGTGTGCCCATACTGACTGGTAAATATAAGGTGTGCCCATACTGACTGGTAAATATAAGATGCCCCCATGCCGAGCAAACAGACTTGTAAAATAAATGCCACTTCCGATCATATCCTAGTACCACATTGATCATTCAGAAACAGGATAAACCTACTGTTACCCTCTGTTCTCTAGCAATAACCTGTACGGAATATTGTGGTAGTTCACACTGTGAACATTCAGAACCTTTAAACTTCCTGAACTGTTCATTCAACCCACAGAGCTATGCACGCAGCAGGGATTTCATACATTTAATGGTATTATTGTACATTCCACTGATATGTCGTAACAAAATACACTACTCAGCATGTCTGACAGACCAAAAAGAAACAAATTTGTCGGTTACCATTAGCCACATGATTATTTTATCAGAAATAATGTACGACTGTATTGCTATGTGTATGGCCACCATTAATTAACATGGCTGATTTCTGGTGCACATTCATTTTTAAATACAGTATAAAATATATATATAGAAATTGCTGCCACACTGACTTTGTTACTGACAGAAACACTTTATATAAGTAATAAAAACTGGAGTATTTTTTGTTAGTCAATGAAACAATATGATTTCAATATGATACACAAGAGCCTGTAAAAACAGCCTGAAATCTGAACCTAGACTTATACTCGAGTCAGTCACTAACTAACCTGAAATGAGGAATCCAGTGTCAGCATCCACTGACGTTACTACTCGGCGCTGGGAAATGAGACCGGCGCCGAGTAGTGACGTCAGTGGATCCGCCGGTTAGTGCAATGTAGCAGTCGGATTCCTCTTTTCAAGTTACCGTAGATGATGGCTGGTCTCTGACTCCTGGTATTTGGCCCAGACTCACCTGAAAACAGAAACTGGAAAAAGTCTGAATGGGAGAAGGCTACATGAGAAGATGGGTGCAGGGAGGGAGAGTAAGGGGGCATTTGGGTCAGGGACAGGATAGTTGGTTCAGTGTGTGCAGTTCCACTGTAGATGTTTGTAAACTACAACACCCAGCAACTAAAGCATGCTGGGAGTTGTAGTTTACAAACATCTGGAGTGCCAAGGAATCAGAAGGCAGTAGTGGTCGACTTATACTCGAGTCAATCAGTTTTTACTCCTTTTTAGGTTAAAATGGGTACTTCGACTTATACTCAGATCGACTTATATTCAAGTATATACGGTATGTCATCTAATAGATGGACGTGTGTCTTTATACAACCTCCAATACTATGTTACTATGTAACTGTTATACAGGACATTTTTTTTTTTCTGGGTAGGGTATAAAGGTTGACTAGATGGACGTATGTCTTTATACAACCTCCAATACTATGTTACTATGTAACTGTTATACAGACATTATGGGTAGGGTATAAAGGTTGGACTAGATGGACGTATGTCTTTACACAACCTCCAATACTATGTTACTATGTAACTGTTATACAGACATTATGGGTAGGGTATAAAGGTTGGACTAGATGGACGTATGTCTTTATTCAACCTCCAATACTATGTTACTATGTTACTGTTATACAGACATTATGGGTAGGGTATAAAGGTTGGACTAGATGGACGTATGTCTTTATACAACCTCCAATACTATGTTACTATGTAACTGTTATATAGACATTATGGGTAGGGTATAAAGGTTGGACTAGATGGGCATATGTCTTTATACAACCTCCAATACTATGTTACTATGTAACTGTTATATAGACATTATGGGTAGGGTATAAAGGTTGGACTAGATGGATGTATGTCTTTATTCAACCTCCAATACTATGTTACTATGTAACTGTTAGACATTATGGATAGGGTATAAAGGTTGGATGTATGCCTTTAATTAACCTCCAATAATATAATTTCATGTAGTCATAGAAGTCATTGGGGACTTAAAAATGCACAGTTCTCTCAGGGATTATGGGACATACTGATTGGGTCACCCAATGCGGTAAAATAGCAGCGTCCTACAGGCAAAATTATGAATGACTTTACAATATAATGAAGAATGGTGAAACAGATCTATAAGATAGAAAGAATATGACTGTTCAGTTGCTGTTTAAACCATTGTTTATTGATAGATTTTTTTCTTCGGTGCTCTGTATTTATTTATTTTTATTCCAGACATCTCAAATATTTACAGAATAGACCCATAGCAAAATAAAATATATCTTAAGCAGCATGTAGCATATAGAAACCAAGAATGAGCATGCGGAGTTTCTCTCTATAGATATCGGACTTCCGCTAAAGCATCAAGGAGCCTTTTTCTTTTTTTTTTTTTTAAGTCAAATATTTATAGTGATACTTAGTATCAGTAAATCCGTAGCATACTCATAATCGGAAAAAGAGAGACAACTTATTCTTCCCCTTTAAGGGAAAAAAAAAGACATCCCCCTTAAAAAAAAAAAATCTCGACAAAAATAGGTTTCATATAGATTTAGCAATGAAAATTAAAGGCACTGCAAACACATTCCAAACCAAAAAAAAAAACAAGATGCATGAAAAGAAATAGAATTTGTCAAGGTGCTAGGTATAATTAACCTCACACCAACATATAAGTATTTACAAAAATATCTTCTCTCTCTTTAAACAAACAAAAAAAAGTCTCTCAACGTTCAGCCCTATATAAAAGACATCATGCAAAATTCACATCAGATACGACAGAATCCATTCACGTCGGAGCAGCGATTAACTTCCATTTTGTTACGGAGATTTTAACACAACACTGAGATGACACAGGTGATACAGAATGTCTTGTTGTTGATCATCATAGCATTTAAAAGAAAATCCCTTTATTTCTGTGACACCATTGTTGGTCCCTTTAATTAGAAGAGATGACATTGTTTTTATTTTGTATTGCTGATTACCCCATAAAATCTTGCATCCTTTCCCTAATGAGTGCATCGAATGCACTAGTACCTACTGTTGTTTATTAAAGGAGGATCAGGGATATTTTACCCCTTTTGGAGTAAAATATCCCTTTAGGGGCATAATGGGTGAGGAGTCCGAAAGTGGACAGTTAATGGACAAGTATAATGTCCCTTTAAGAATAAAACGGACAAGCTACAAAGATTTCCATGTGGTTCATCTAATCAGCACGCTTTCTAAACCATTTAGCGGTTGTTGAACTGTAACTCCCAGCAGAAGGCAGATTTCTTATCCGTTTTACAACATTCGCGCTCTTTGAAGCTATATTTGTATATAGACAAACACAAACAAAAAATCCCCACCTGTCCATATCTACTGAACAATATCCCAGCAGTATGGACCTCACCGACAAGGTCATATATCCATCCACTAGTGTTGTATAAACATTATACATAAATATGCATATAAAATGCATTGGTACACGTATGCATGAATGTATATACGCTCACATACATATTAACGACATTCAAGAGCTTTATGTTTAGGGGAGGGGGGAAAGTGCTGGTATCTGAGTGAATTTATGCACAACGCCCAATGTCTTGCTGTGCAAAGTCCCAACTCAAAAGGAAACAGTTATAAAACTTCAAAAGTCCCAAATAGCTTAAAGTGTATAGCTGCTCTAGCTGTCGCTACCAATAGTACTCATGAACACTTTTGGTTGGCTGGTAGACATTCTACTCATGCGAGTGGGGACCAATAAGAATTATCAACATTGTTCGGTTCTAAAATAAGAATTTACAAGAAAAAAAAAAAAAAAAAACACGTGTCCTTCACTTTCCCGGGATCCAAGTCTGTAGTCCAAGCGCTAAGTGTGAAATTATTTCACAAAAGTCATACTAAAAATATTGCAAGGTTCATCGGAGAGAAAAAAAATATACAAATATACATCTATATACTTTTTAGCCCCTCACCATAGGAATCGTGGGTAGCCTAACAACGCAGCAAATCAAAATTTGTTTCTTTTCGTATGCGATACATTTAAAAGATCAAAAAAACATTTTTTTTTCAGCCCATCTTCAGTATAAAAAGAACTTCTTTGGGGTTTCCCATTGGCGTCGTATAAAACTTGTTCTTTTGCAATCTACAAAACAAGTCATTGGATTCCACTTGCAGAAGTCATTCGAACCTCAGCTGCTCATAGAAAAGTCTTTGCAATACCCAAACATGTGCGATTCGCCCCCATAGGAGAGGAACGTTTTACATTCCAGATTAAAAAAAAAAAAAACCAACAAAGAAAATAAACCAGTCAAAGCTGGGCCAATTCTAATGCTCAGCATCCATGGCATCTAAATACTTTGATTCAATTATCTTGGGTAAAAGGTTGTATCTGAAAAAGGAGAGCAGAAAATAATTTTAGCATTAAAATGATGTTAAATATCTGTCAACTTTTTAGCGTGAATGTCGGCAAGGTGAATCCAGCTACTGTGCTTGATCTAGCCAGAAATGATAAGGATCACGCCAGAGATCCATATCACTGCACACATTATGGGAAATTTCCAAGAGAACATCTGTAGAACACAGTTAGATAAAGGTGAAAGTGGCTGCTTTGAGATTGACACTTTTCCTTAAAGAGTCTTTTAGTGAACATTGAGAAGTAATAACAAATTTTCTAACACATGCAGTGATAACGTCCAGAAACCCAAAAGTAGCACTTAAAAAAACTCTCAAATCTTGCAACAATTTTTATTGTTTTATGAAACAGTTTATATTATTAATTTAAACTAATAACTAATTGTTCAAAATATTTTCTTCCATTTTGAAAAATCAGTTGAATTTATACCCCTTGCTATTCCCTGCTGTTGACATTAGTGAGGATCTTCCTTTCCCAGAATGCACCACTACCTTGGAATGTTCCCAACAGTAATTTCTACTGATTGGCTGTTGGATGGGTCAAACATGCTCAGATTTCTACTGAGCAACTGATTCAACCCAGGCACTGGGTCAAGGGCAAGACCATAACGGTCTCTACTAGGGGTCCTGCAAACAGGAAGTCAGTATTTTGGTTGCATTTATTTAAACACAGACACAATGCTGAATGGGCAGGTTAAGGTCATTAGGACAGAAAAATACTGCTCTTTTTTCTTAAAAGTATATGTATTTGCACTGAACTTCCCCTTTAATCAAGTATTTTCACTGAACTTCCTCTAATAAAGTATTTGTAATGACCTTCCCCTTTAAGCTATGTTCTGAGGGTGGATTAATATTGGCCGCCAATGAACGATTTAACGTCTGTACATGGTCACACAGGGATCTAAGTTATGTGTCTGGTCAGATCTCTCAACACTAGTACATGATGCCCACCAGTTTCCCTATAATCACACGAGACAACTTGGAAGGGCATTGTTGGTTGGTCCTGCGGGACGGGCAACAAACAAAGCCAAACTCAATGGCCACACTGGTCCGATTATCACCCAAAATGGCTATTTGTCAGCCAGTCGTTTGTCGGACGTGAAATCCCACATTTATATTGATCTCCTGTGATTCTCTCTGTGTGCCTCTTGCTGCAATGCCCTGCATGTGTTTACGGTCTAGGGGCTAAAGATCCCCGTTGAAGAGGAAAAGAATGTCAAATAAAAGCCTCTTTATTGCGGTGCCATTAATTACAGGTGTACCTTGGTAACCATTTGTAATGACTGGTAAACTTACCAATGGGCTTTGATGGAACCTCTTATTTATGGCTGTAATGGGGATTAACTTAAACCAAGATATTTCCTGACAGCTCATTAACAAAGCCAATTAGTGACTAATCTCTCGCTTTACAGCACAAACAGAAAACCTCCTCAGTATTGTAAAGCTGCACGGGTTCTACTATCAATGGCTCCTAGATAGGCTTCTATTTCCATTGCTCTGTGTGCGGGGATTATCTGTAGGTTATTTCACGGTAGCCATGCACATGGGCGATATTTCACAAATTCCAAAGCAAGGCGCGGGAACTAAAAAAACAACTGACCGCAATGGCGGCGAAATTCGGGACAGTTAAAGGATAACTGTATTGCCTCTATGCATTTTTTTTTATAATTGCTTTAGAAAGAGTAACGGTGTGCAGCCCTCCCCATACATTTTCCCCCCTGATTTCTAGCCTCTCTCTGCCTTCAATTAGCCATGCTGTGAAGGGGGTGTAACAATTCTGTCTGCCTGTTAACTGTCACTCAGAGCTAGCATGGGAGAAAACACTCCTCCACCCATCCTTGATCAGCGTGATTATGTAGGCTGTATCCTAGCAACCGGACATTTCAAGTTCGTTTAACCGGCCGAGGAGGAGGAGAGGTTGTTACAGACATTCCCTCCAGCCAATGACAAGTGTTATGTTAATCATGGCCCTGGGCCGTCTAGGAGGCGGGCTTTTAGCACTCCTCTTTGCTGTGTGATATCTGAGGGAGAGCTGCACGGCTGTAAATGTGAGTATGTGATTTCAGCTGATGTAATGGGGGTGATGTTGTTTTTTTTGATATTGTGGTCCTTTAACTAAGCTTACCACCCCACGTGTGGAGAGGTAACCTCTCAAGAAGAATCAGGGAATCTCCATTATCCAAGATTTTAACCTTAAAACCTTAACCTATAAACTTATCTTACGGGGGGAGGGGGGGAATGAAGGAAGCGGTGGGACCCAGTCGCTTTTTGTATACAGTACCTGATGGGAATCATTCCTATCATAATGAGAGGGAAGATCATCTTCATGTACGGCAGAGGAGACATCCCAAAACCACACAGGATGACCAGTTGTAGAACCTGTAGCCCGGTGAAATAATGAATTTTCCTCTGCGGGACTCTCCGGATATAATGCGTTGGCGGGTATGCAGTCTGGAGGATGGAACAGAAAGTTTAAGAAAGCAAATACAATGCAAATAAACACTACCCATAGAGGGGAACTGTGCCCTCTATTTAAAAGAAACACACTGCTACCTTTAAATGACTCGAGGATCAAGCTTCTAGCTGCAGTCTATCCAAAGTTACAGCAGCATAAAGGGGGGTGCTTCCTGCCTACACAGTGAGCGGTGACATCACCAGTAATATCTCTACTGGTACTTTCACACACACACCTCTTCTTCACTTTAGCAACATTTTTGCTAAATAAACTATGGCACGATGGAAGCTGGTAAATAATTAAAAAAAAAAAACATCTGAAAAACCAATGTTTCCCCAATTCTATGTTACCCATGGTCCACTGGGCTTATAAAACATTACACAAGCAGTACCACATCGCCATCTATGGGCCAGCTTTTTCTTTACGGAGTCGTCAGTACAGAGTAGCCAACTTCTTGTGGTTGTTCGTGTTGAGCCTTTTATTGGCCATTAAACGGTTTGCTCGTGGCACATAATGCCATTAAAAGCTGCCATGGAAACGATTACCCAGAAGTCTCCTCTATGGCGAGGCTTGTGTATATGTAGCAAACAGTATGAAAAACTAGAAATACCACAAAAGAACATTTCTGGAAACTGCTGCTAACTCAGGGGAGAAAGTCCCCATGAAGCTGGCGACTCTACAGGTGTTTCCCACACATCATAGTAAAATCTCGAGCCCAGATGGGGAGATTATACAGCAGTCGCCCATACACACTAATAGGGACTTTGATGTATTCTGGCTTCCCTAGAGGAAATGGAAAGGAAGTAATTCTCTAGGTTTTCTAGCGCATCCTGATCCCCACTACGTACCTGCTCTTTCAACAGGAGGGCGACCCTTTCAAAGAGCTGGCTGCCGTCAATAGAGGTCAGAGCGATGTACAGGAAGAGGCCATACAGGACGGGCTTGGGAATCCACTGAAGTGGGTAAGGAAGAAGGAAAAGAGAGAAGCCAACGAGGATGTTCGCAACCAGTGATGTCAGGCGGGTCTCTCTTACACTCACAATCCTATGCAGGTGGAAGGAAGAAACAGATGGTTGAGAATATTGTCCTATTTTCCTCTAGTTCTACATATATACAGCTGCTAAACACAATGTACAACTGAACAGAGCAATACAATAAACCAGACCTCTCATACAACCTGTATCCTGTAACCGACACAATGTAGCACTACCGGCCATGTGAATAACACACAAGAGCTGTGAATATCTTGTAAATTATAAACAACACTTAGCAGTGCTAAGCTATATAATCATTTATAATCGTACTGAGCCGTTTTACAGACACTTGTTTATGATATAGGCAGTTAACAACGCTATAGATAGATATCACAATATTATAGTGTCTAATAAACTGCACTGACAGATTTCTACAAGATATGGAGGGGAATGGTGGTTTATCTCTCATAGTTCTGTAGATCGGACAGTTTTCCTATTAATCCATCCTAATGATCTCATCAAAACATGTCCTTGTACTTTTATCATATATAATAAAACCCCAAGTCCCTGTGTCCGTGTGTGTGTCACTGCAGTTCCTATGGACTCACCACTAGAGGGAGAGTGTCTGCAGTTCCTATTGACTCACCACTAGAGGGAGAAACACAGGAAACACACGGAGGGAGAACAGCAATTAAACAGACTGCAGGTAAGGTTGCTTGGGACAGGGGCCCCTGGATTTGGGACAGAGGGCCCTGGATTCGGGACAGACGGGGGGGTCCTTGGATTTGGGACAGTGGGGGGGCTTGGATTTGGTCCAGGGGGAGCTCTGGGACAGGGGGGGCTGGATTTGGGACAGAGGGGGGCCTCTGCATTTGGGACAGAGGGGCCCCTGGCCTTGGACAGAGGGGGGACTCTGGCCTTGGGACACTAAGAGGGTACTCTGGCCTTGGGACATGGAGGAGGACTATGGCCTTGGGACACTAAGGGGGCACTCTGGGCTTCTAGCGCCCGTTACTGTAGCAGGCTTAATGTCTAGTATATTATAAAACTCCTGGGTGACTTTTAGTAATAAATATTTTTTAATATAGGAGGTGCATTATCTGTGAAAGGTACATTGGTATCAGGTATTAGATAATGTAAGTTTTTTAAAGGGTTAAACTGCATTGTTCTGCACTAATGATTTTGTAGCCCATGTTAAAAAAGACAAAGGTAGCAAAGAAACAAATTTAAAGGGGAACTGTGCTCTCCATACAAGAGACCTTTAATATAAAGAGCACAGTCATACCTTTAAAATCACTCCAGGATCATGCCTCATATTTTTAAAATAAGGTACAGAGAATGGTTGCAGGTCTGTAACTAGCTTCAGAAAAGATCATTTTTTGGAGGGTGGGGCTTATAACAGCACATCATCTATTCCACTGGGAAGAGCTAAAGCAGGGAGGCGCTGATAGCAGATTCTGGTTGGCTTTAGTTGAGCTGTGGTTTCGAGTCAGCAATGCCACTCGCCTCACAAACTGAGGCTTTTAAGTGACTGAGTACGAAGGTCTTTGAACTTGGGAAATCTGGAAGATGGATCTCCTGTTCCTTGGGTGGACATTGAGAAGCAGTTTCATTTAGAGGCCTGAGGGATCTCTTCTCTTGGTTTGTTTAATAGACCACCGCTTTATCAAGACCACAACCTTTTTGTTCTTGGTTTAAACCTTCCAATCGTGGCTTTTTTCCATAAACTTGACCTACTGGAAGGTTCTGTTTTTGTTTTTTTTTTACCGCTACTCTGCTTCGCTTTGGTTTCTGTCGTCTTTTGGAACAGTTGATGCCTCTAATACAGTGCTAGATACCGTCGATGTGCTTCTGCTGCTGTGACCTATTCTAAAGTTTGTGAAAAAGTATCATTACTGCTGCTTCATCCCATACACAGCCGTGCCGCCCTTCAGCTCTGGTTTCCTTAAAAAGAAATTTTCAAGGGGCTGAAGGGTCACTGCATATAGACGTATTTATTTTTTTGTTTCTTTTGGGGGAATGTATACATCTTCTTTCTTCTGAGCTAACTGTTAGTAACATCTAGATTTGAATGAATCATTCATTAGTGTTCCGTATACATCACATGCCTTCCAAGAGTGCAATACACAATACCACCTGGATCTTGGTTTTAGCCTGATATAGATATTTGATGTAATGGATATATACTTTTAAAAAAATAGGATCTACCATGCAGTCAACCTCAATAGGAGAGCTTTACATTGTCAATAGACTGAGCTCTTGGCTAGATAAAAGGTCCAGAAGAGCCATGTGCTACTTGCGCCATCCCTATATTACAGCCCCAAGCCCATTTGCAAGCCAGGGAATGCTGAGAGATTGTAGTTTTCAAACACAAGTTTGACATCCCTGTGCTAGACTATGACCTGCTTTAAATAAAATGGGTACTTACTAAAGATGGACAAGTCTGTAAGCTACTAGTATAGCACCGTTGCTTCATTGGACCTTTATGGGTAAGCTGTTTATTTTATTACTATACATAGTTAATGACTTCCACTGTAGGGGTTCAGTGATAATCCTATAGTACGGTTATAGCACATTAATAGCGAGCTGAATGCTCTCCAAGATGGCACACGTCATTCTGCACTTCCCCCTTCCTTAAGATAGTTAAGGAAGTGTCATCAATGCCAATCTGTCACTTACAGTTCATCTACATGTGCTCCAACAGGTTGTTTGAGCTATACATTAGTCCTCAATCACCCCTTTAACTGGGGCCAGTTCCTAGTTACTGTATACAGTTATAATTGTTAAAAGTTACAGCAGGTAAAGCCCAACAGTTATAATGCCCTTATAGTGTTAAATTTACCTCTAGCGCCCCCTTCCCTGAGGCTGTGTATGATACTTTTATACTATGGCTAAAGTATATAGTGGGCAGCTCTGCTGCCTAGTCCTAGAATATACAAATAATTAGTGTTTAGCGATAGGTATATTGTCCATTTAACATTAATATTTAGTTCCCTTAACACGTGGATTTTAAACTGCCCTAATGCCTTTAAAAATAAAAGAATCTCATTGCATTTGAGATCTCCCAGGCTCGCTGGGAAAGCAATTGTAAATGGCTGTGATCTGCAGAGGTTAATATGATTTTATATGTGTTTAAATACCATGTGGGATTGCACCGTGCCGCCCAGAACCACTTTCATTTGTGATAAAGGGACCCTGTGTGTTTATTTAATCTGCAGATGATGACGGCACCTATTCATTCATACTGCCAGTAAACCTTATTTGGGTCCCCTTTAATCCAGAAACAATCATTCATTCGCGATATCAGAGAATATTCAGAAAAGAATAAAGTCCCATGATTCTCTAGCTGGTGGCAGTGTTATGAGCACTTTAGTCTCTAGGCTTCACATTGAATCAGCATTAACTTCAGATAAAACTTAAAAGCCAGCCACTGTACGTAATATTTAGCGTCCACTTTCAGGGAAAGGACATTTGTTACTGTATTATCATACATCATTTCTACATCTCTGCTTACCCATTTATGGAGCTTTAAAACTCTCTACTTCCTGTTCTCTAATTGCTCTCTTCCTTGTTCCGGAATGAGGCTCCATTTGTTAGACATTGCATCTAAAATACACGACTTGCTCAGAGTGACTGGTGCTAAATGATAACTCACGTTACTTATACCTGGGGGCTAGCTTAGCTAAATGCACAGGTTTTGATTGGCGTGAACTTTTTGCCTTTTTAATAGACGCAAACGTTAGTTGCTTATTGCATTCATAAACCTTCCTAGGAATTTCGGAAGAGAGGGAGCTTGTGTGTACAGCTTGCCAGCTATAATAACATTTTTTCGGAAGAACACCGAGGCCTCCCACTCAGATCACACAGAGGATATTTGTTAGAGAAGAAACATTACCTATAGTTTCTGTGAAAATAACTCCTCTCTGCCAAGGGTTTCCTAGACCTTTTTATCTTCAATTGCTTGTTTTACAGTATAAAATTAACTAGAAAGCTTGTCTCTTTAAGACCTGCCTGGACAGTAATACAATAGGTTGTACGCAATACTCGACTGTATATTAAATTAAGATCTGAACCTAAAAGCATAATCCTTGGGGGGAAAATAAGGCACCGACTTTAGATAATAGTAGGGGAGAGAGAACTTCGCGTTAATATCCATGTTTCCATGGTGTCTCTTAAGGAAATGCTGTACCTTCTATGAAACTGTTACACCTCTATACTAGGATAATGGAGAACCAAAGTTTTAAAAACAAGGTACCATTTTATTTAACCATCACCAGTACAAATAGGCCTCTGTAAAGCAAAATTCAAATGAGTTTCACGAAGTGATCAAGTATTACCCAGAAGTCTTCACTCACTTTATAGCAAAATGAGTACTGCTCTTTGACATAACTCTCTGGGCCATGTTGTAATTGATGATGGCTCAACAATGCCTGAACCGCCGTCTACCAACGCGGTCTTGGTTTTGCACTATAAAAGCCTTGTAGCAGGATAGCATTCTATATTAGGGCTGCCATGGAAACATGCAGATTACTTTTTACCCTGTGATCTAGCTTGTTGGGTTTCTGCCATATTTCCCTAAGTTCATTTTTCTTTGTTTTGTTCTCTTTTAAATCTCTAGAAAAAAAAAAATGAAAAGACTTTGCCTTGGTTTTGGCGGGATTGGGATTTTAAGAAATAAAGACTTTCAGGAAAATTCAATAAAAGTTCTTATCATTAAAAATGGCTCTAATTTTGCCCCAACCAATCAGATGTTAGCTTTCAACATGTTTATAATATCCGATTGGTTGGGGCAAAAATTGCCCCCATTTTTAACAAAGATAAGAACTTTTATTGAATAACCCTGTTTTTGTCTTGTGGTTTGTTAATTGTGGAATGGCAAGTGACCTGTCTTTGTTGTATACAAACCTATGATTTATTAATAGAAATGTTAGATGAACAGAGACTTTCTAGTTACTTTTTATTCATTGTATTATAATACCCGCCAAAGCTATTTCATGTTTTCACTCCCTGTTAGTGGCCCTTTAAAAACCTACGCATGTGACTCTGTCTTTATGTATGGGAAGTTTGTTGTAAGAGAAATACGATGTACCCCTTTTCCTCTCTTTATCTCGTTCCAGATGTACAGAAACCATTGTAGGCCAGTGTATTGGAGGGGTTATTTATTCTGCTGTTGTCTGGGCAACCTTTGGTTGTTTTTATTAACCACGGCTCCTTTGGCTTGTATATAAATGGTAAGTCTTTTAAAGGGATATGGCAATGTTGTTTTATAATCCTATATTGCATTCTTATGTGATGACACCACCTGGGCGTGAGAGGCCCTCTGTTTGTGCTGTGGACAGCTTGCTTGCTGGGGTTAATGGGGGTGGGGGTGTATGAGCAGACTTGCAGGTGAGACCTCAACATGCCCCATCCCTTGAACTGTACCCAGGCTTGAAGGTTGCGACCTCCTTCCTGCAGTTGTGAGGTTTAGATTCCTTACCCTTGGTAAGTTCGTGGGTGGATGCTTGCTTTGCAAGGATTGTTGGCCTTTTAAAGTATTGCTATACATCTGAAAACAACCACTATTTAAAATGGGTGTTGAGGGGAAATTCTGCACTTGCAAAGCTTTTGCAATAGTTTCATGCTTTTTTTAAAAGACAACTCCATCCTCAGAATAACAATTTTAGAATGAATGGACTCTTTAAAATATGTCCTTTGAATGACTGTATGCCTGCTATACTTATCTATGCCTAGTGGAAAGAGAATTTAATGAGCTGTACTGAGCCTGGGCATGCTCAGAGAAGAGGCAGATAGGGGATTAGCATTCAGTTATTGGCTGTGTATGTCAACTGTCAAATCCATAACTGACAGTTACTAACTGGAAGAACCAGGAAGCAGCATAAACGGGAAACAGGACATTGTGCAGGTTTATATATTTCAGGGGTCTACCTGTATGATAAGTTTTGAGGGCTGCACTTGCCCTTAAAAGTTTGTTATATTCTCCAAACCCCCCCTGTGTTAGAGAAATAGGAAATAATAAATAAGTTGGTCCTTTTTTTTTTTTGTAGCTACTAAATAAACACCCAGCCTCTGTATTCCACACTCAGCCGGACCCATCTGGTACAAGCCTCTTGTGTTAATTGAGTGAAATGGAAGTTTGACCATACACTGCCCTGTCTAAATACACTAGTAGGTCAAGTGCGAATCTTCGCGAAGCTCCGGCCCCAATGTTCTATGTAATTCTTCTCTGCCTGCACCAACGTGGGTGGATGTGAGTGCATTGAATTGGATTTCATTGTTAAAGAATGATTTAGTTCTCTGAGTCATTTGTTCCCCCGCTAGACAGAGATGAACAATGTGACTGCAAGGTACAGTTCCACTCCGGTTAACCTGTCCTCCTTTTCTCCTGCAGTGATCCGAGGGATCTGTGTGATTAGATTATAACTGGACTTTAAGGCATTCTATGCTTGGACTGGACTATGGAACAGCTGCTTCCTTATCCTGTATTCTCTGTTCAACTGTAGCCTGCTGATGAAACATGTTCAGAGGTGATTTTCCAATTTCCCTTTCTTGGGTTTAGCTTCACCCAGGGAAAGTTGCTTTTAGGAGAAGTTTATCTTAAAAATAATTTTTATTATAATGTATAGCCCATAAATTTATATTCATCTCTTACTGTTCAATGGAAGTTTCACAATTCTGGTGTGTTTTTCTGTAACTGATTGGCGACGGTTGGCATGCGTGAATTGCATGATGGGGAATTCCCTTTTGCAATGTTAATAAGACTGCATGCCTGCCCTCATAGAAAGTCTGGTCAGATGGAAGGGGTGTGGTTAAGAGAGGGATTGGAAGCACGCAGCAACACACACACACCTAAGAGTAAGGGCTACTTACATGTTTTTAACTTTAAGTTGAGAAATGTGTTTAGTCTAAATTCGATTGTTGTAAGAAAAAAGGATAATCTTTATTTATTATATAAAGCATTATGTAACATTAAAGTAATGTATGGCTTATATAGTATACATTAAATAAGTTGTATTATTTATTCTGGAATCTTAATTCTCAGCAGAACAGAAAGGCGCATCTTTTGGTAGGGGGGTGGGGGGCAATGTTTTTATCAGGTTTGACATTGTATTATAAGAGTGGTAGCTTTGCAATATGCACCACATAGTAAATTTTGTTTTGGGCTGCGCTTAGGTCATGCGATATTCAATCAAAAAATTGGTTATTAAAAATCACATGATATTAGAATGTCTCTGAAGATCGAAGTAACTCAAGTTCCAAATGCTCATTGAGACTCCATTGCACCTTGATACCATGTACTCAATGTTTTGATCTATAATAATTGACCCAAACCTTTATTAAAACGTTTTCTGTCTCCAAGGTCTACAGAAGAAATCATAGCACTTTTCATATCTATAACTTTTGTGCTGGATGCACTTAAAGGGATCATCAAAATTGAGTTATTAACCTATCCACTGGGTAATTGGTCTGTCTGTGTAGGTAGTGATAGTACTAGAATTAAAGGGTAAACCCAGGAGGTTCTAACCATGGGTACAAGGTGAAAGATATAGTTATGTTAGAAGTGCCTTCCAGTGTATTTACATTTTAAAGTGGCAGTGGATTATTTTCTATCATAAACAAGTTATAGTGAGTCATGTGATATCAGTGACATCGCTAAGCACAATTCCAACTAATGACATAGATAAACACCTTTTATAAGAATATTATTTACAGTTCATGTATAGTCATAATTATAGAGAAGTTAAATTTTATCAACAAAAGGTTTTTTAATTTATGAATTTAGAATAGGCTTCTGTCACACAGAGCCCTCCCTTTATGAACGTGATATAATGTAACCGTACTGTTTTGTATTTGTATTGTATTGCCTTGAAACTGACTTTTTACACCGCTGGAAGTGGGGGAGATACAGCTGCAATAACTGTTGTCGTAGGGGCCAGCTAACATTTTAAAAGGTCCACTTGCTATAGAGGCAGCTCACCACCTGTCCTTTAGAGACCCTCTGTCTAGCAGTGCATCCTTTGCAGCTGCGCTTGTCTGTGACCTTTCCCAAACCCTCTTCTCTGTCCTTAGGGTTTCAAACATAAATAAAAAATATAAATCTTCTGTTTATAGGCATTTCTGTCACTCCCCAGTTTTATCTGCAGGGGGCTTAGTCTCATTAAAGCTTTTAAGCGAGAAGATCTCTGCAGTACATCGTCAAATGGTTTGTGTCCTGCAGTTTATTCCATCAAACATCACTTCTTCCCAGCAGACTCTCCCAATAGCACAGACATAGTAGGAAATCAAGTCCTGTTCTGTTTTGTGTGTCTGCATATCTAACACCCGGCTCACTAGAAATGTGTCTGTAATCTTCAGACGTGAGCGTGATTGTTTGAATTTTCCTGCTGCATATTTTGATTGGCTGGTATATTAGAGTAGTGAATCATGTGTACTACTTTCTGCCCTCCTCGAAAGTCGGTGACCTGTACACTGAGTGTTTGGTAGAAATCCAGGACAGGAAAACAGAATGGAGATATTTGGGAATTTGTAACAAATAGAAATAGCTGTACTGAGACCTATCATTGGTTGTCTATATGTATATTTTGTTATATTTCCAATTCAGCTGCGCCACCCAATCCGCTTTAGATTAAAGTGATCTATACTGTATTGCGCCGTTATATAGAAAATCCATAGGCTCTGGTGCATAGTTCTTCACAGTTTGTTAAATTACAAATGCTAAACACAAATGATATTTGAAGGTATTTGCAGGAAGTGGCAATCATGTACAGCCCTGCAATAAGGACAAAACATATTTAGAAACATACTGTATCCAACATACCTCCTTTTGATTAAAGAATATATCAAGGCAGAGCACCTTGGTATAAAAACCTGTTATCTATGTCAAAGTATGTCTCGCCTTTTAAATTCATGTAGCTGCTGTGATAGTCACCTTAATAACATAGGGTGTGTGCTTTATTTTCCAGCATTCGATATTGCATAGTATGGTCACTGACCTTTATGTTCTTTGCACATGCTCAGTCCTAAATTACAGCAGCAACCCACCCACTAGTTGTCTCTAATCTACAGTATAGATTAGGCAGAGAAGCATGTGACCAAGGTCACATGTTCTTGGGTTGACTGTGTTTTCATATTTATGGAGTATTAAACCTTTAAGCCACCAATGCACACGATCGAAATTTTGAGTGGTCATTATTTTATTCAATTGCCTCAAAATGCTGCTTTTCCGAACGACCGCTCAAAAGGTTGAGCGGTTTATCGGATAAGAAGACGTAAGATCGAGTTCAGGCGAAATTTTTCAGACTACCCCATGTTCGGTCCCCACCCCCCGCATATTTCAAGCAGAAGGATCGGAGCCTTAAAGGCGGAAGTCTTTGAGCGGTTCTTTCGATCGGATTTGTTGCACTCAATACATTTGCCCATGTATGGTCAGCTTTAGGGTGCAGACAAAACACATACAGGCCTATGTAATAAAGTTCTTACAGTTGAAATGCATTTGAAAGACAACATTTGATTGGTTGGGGAACAATTTGCACCATTTTTAACAATAAGAACTTTTTTTATTCCATAGGCCTGATACTATCCAAGGTTAAGGTGATGTAATGGTTGACGCTTGCTGTGCTGTCTGTTCTTAGTCCCTGGGTGAATCATGGATTAAAGTTTTCAATTCCGATGTTTATTTCTTTCTGTCAATTAATATTTTATCTCTCCTTCATTTCCTAATTGAAGGAGAGACTTTACTGAGAAAACAATTTCCCTAGTGTTACATAGATAGAAAGGGAACTCTATTTACTACTTCATTACAGGTGTAACATGACCATAAATCGTCATGTCGCAGGGACGTGGCAGGTAAGAACAGCCGCTGTATTCGGCATTGAAGCCAATTCAGCGCTGGTCTTTTCAAGATGTGAGTGATGATAAGTATAAGTTAAGACCCTTTCTACTGTATTGTGGTGGTGATTACCATAGCAAGCATTGCTGTGTTAGGTTATCTTACACCCTATCAGCTCTCTATAAACTAGGGATGAGGCTGTGTGCCATGAAGGATATCTTCTGTGTTCTTGTAACATCTCCATCTTGTTTCCTGCAGTTTTTTAAAAAGTATTACATAGAGGTCTCGGACTGTCACGTGATCCTCGATAAGGCATCTACTGGAAACGTGCCAAACCTCAACTTCACTTACGACATTTTATAAATTCGACGTTGAACAGTTCGGTGCTGGCACAGACAAATCACACCGCCAGATCACGAGGACGTACACTATGGGAGAGAGTCGGCCGTGCTCAGCCTTATGTTGATGTTAGGGACCCTCGGCTTGGGACACACGTGTATCAGTTCAAAAAGAGAGTAATGAAGGTTTTAAATGAAGTCGGTAATGTTACCTCATTCCCACTGCCTGTTCTATCACCCTCACCCAGTGTGCTGGACCAGTTGAAGTTATCCCTGCCCGGTTATGTGGTATTTACAGGAAAAGAACAGGTAAAGGAGCTTGAATGGCTTTTATCATTCATAACGAATAGTTGGGTCTTTTGCCTCTGAAGTCTGAGGAATCGTGGGAGAATCTATCTGTTCTCTGAGAGTTCTTCTGAAGTCTCTCCCACCGCCCCTCTGAACCGATACTGGATACTCTCCGACCTGAACATGATCGGGATAGATGAGGTGAGTGATACAGCCAGAAACCTGCAGATTGCTCTCTTTAAAATGTTGCTTTGTTACTTCCGCATTGTAAAATAATCATTTATTATTTCTTTTTGTTCTTCTTAAGTGGAGAAAAGCTTTTTCTGTAGCATAAAGTCCTAGTCAAGTGCCTTTGTGCTCTTTGGGGAACTGGTAGACGTCCTTGTATTGCTGAAGTTCCTATTTTTGTCTCGGTCAGACAATAACAATGTTATCACCGTGCTTACATTTTAAAATGGAAAGAATATTTTGAATTCCTTACACAATTGGGTATTTTACA
Organism: Hymenochirus boettgeri; assembly: GCA_019447015.1. NCBI lineage: Eukaryota > Metazoa > Chordata > Amphibia > Anura > Pipidae > Hymenochirus > Hymenochirus boettgeri. The sequence goes on from CM033469.1 coordinate 24,787,312, forward strand.
TTCGCTGGTAGATACAAAACTAAATTGATTGGTGTGCGATCCTCTGCTTTTGTAAGTTTGCTGAAACGGTTGTGTTGAGGAGAGAACCATTTGAGGTATCTGCACCCAGAATTTAGACAAGAGTGCACCTCCAGCTTTACTTCTTGTGGAGATAGAGAGCAGGCTATAGTGACCCTCCACAGAGAGAGAGAGAGCAGGCTATAGTGATCCTCACAGAGAGAGAGCAGACTAGTGAGACTCCAGAGAGAGAGCAGCTATAGAATAAAGAGAGCAGGCTTAGTACCCTCACAGAGAGAGAGAGCAGGCTATAGTGCCCTCACACAGAGAGACGAGAGGAGAGAGCAGGCTATAGTGACCCTCACAGAGAGAGAGAGAGCAGGCTATAGTGACCTTCACACACAGAGAGAGGAGAGCCACGTCTCTAGTGATCCTCACAGAGAGAGAGAGAGAGAGCAGGCTATAGTGACCCTCACAAGCGAGAGAGAGCAGGCTATAGTGACCTTCACACACAGAGAGGAGCGCTCTAGTGATCCTCACAGAAAGAGAGAGAGCAGGCTATAGCTGCCTCACCCTCAACACAGAGAGAGCAGGCTATAGTGACCCTCACAGAGAGGAGAGCAGGCTATAGTGACCCTCCTACAACACAGCAAAGAGAAGGGAGAGCAGGCTAAAGTGACCCTCACACGCAGAGAGAGGGCTATAGTGACCCTCACACAGAGAGTTAGAGAGCAGGCTATAGTGACCCTCACAGAGCGAGGAGGAGAGAGCAGTCATAGTGACCTCACACAGAGAGAGAGAGAGCAGGCCTATAGTGATCCTCACAGAAGGGAGATAGAGACAGAGCAGGCTAAGTGATCCTAACAGAGAGAGAGAGCAGGCTATAGTGTCCCTCACACAGAAGAGAGCAGACTATAGTGACCCTCACACGAGAGCAAAAGAGAGCAGCTTAGTGACCTCAACAGAGAGAGAGAGCTAAAGTGGCCCTCACAGAGATGAGAGAGCAGGCTATATGTGACCTCACACAGAGAGAGAGAGGCTATAGTGACCCTCACACAGGGAGAGAGGCTATAGTGACCCTCACACAGAGAATGAAGCAGGGTGAAGAGGCTATAGTGACCCTCACACAGAGAGCAGAGGGCTATATAGTGACCCTCACACGAGAGAGGGCTATAGTGACCCTCACACAGAGAGAGAGGGCTAAGTGACCCCACACAGAGACGAGAGGGCTATAGACCTAACAGGAGAGCGGATATGCCACACAGAGAGAGAGGGCTTAGTGACCTCACACAGAGAGAGAGAGGTCTATAGTGACCCTCACACAGAGAGAGAGGGCTTATAGTGACCCTCACACAGAGAGAGAGAGCTATAGTGACCCTCACACAGACGAGAGAGGCATAGTGACCCTCACAGAGAGAGAGGCTATAGTGACCCTCACACAGAGAGAAGAGGGCCTATAGTGACCCCACACAGAGAGAGAGGGCATAGTGACCCTCACACAATGAGAGAGAGCAGCTATAGTGAAAAGGTATACAGTTGCGTGTGGCTGCCTGTGGGTTACAATCAAAGTTGACATCTGTCTGTGTCAATGATTTATGTCCGGCGAGTCTGCAGGAGAGATTCCTTTAAAGTTTAAATCGCCTTTAATTGGTTTTATCCGCTGTAAGATTTGCTTTTTTATTTTCAGCCCTTACTTACATTCCCGAGTACGTGAAATGCTGTCAGACTGTGCCCTGCCCATATCCGTACTGACCTTCTCTGTGGTGGGCTCCTACTTCTTCAAGAGATTCACAGTAAGTCTCCTGCTCATCTGCTGGTGCCATAATATTTGCCGCCTGGAATTTCCGTTCCGGAGAACGATCTCATGGTGACATCATATTAATGTCCAATTAAGGGGAATTAGAAAGCATTTATACAGAATTCCTGCACTGGGTTGGTAGTTGTTCATTGAAATTAAACCTGTTTGATCTTAGATGATTGGAACGTTACAGAATTATGAAAACAGATCTCTAGATAAGGTTTGCACAGAATGGAAATGACATTGACTTTGCAGAAAGTTCCTACAATTAATTTACACATTTAACCCTATACTTGTGTATCCCACCGTTCATACATTTGAAGTTCCATTGAACTCTGTCCGTAACATCCAATGTGCTACATTTTAATGCCCAGAGAAGTCACATACACTATCAGGGAGATTCAAAAAGTTTTCTTTTAAAACGGTGCTAATTTTGCCCCAACCAATCAGATCTTATTTAACATTTAAAAGTTAACATCTGATTGGTTGGGGCAAAATTAGCACCATTGTAAACGATAAGAACTTTTATTGAATAACCCTGTATGTTTTGATTGATTTTATGCCTTTACCACATTTATGGAAAATTCCACTTACCTTTAACGATCAACTTTATGTTCGAACAAAAAAACAGGAAGCGGTTTGTCCCTTTTAATAGCAGATGTGTTTGGCGCAACATTTAGAGGTTTGGGGGGTCATTCTCCACATTTGGTGCAACCTGCGTCTTTTTGTATTGTAAAGGGAGGGGGGTCTGTGGACACACAATAGGGATCAGTTGGCAGAAGGAATATTATTTCCCATTCTGGAAAAAAAAAAAAAAAAGACATTCAGGGTAGCCAAGAAATTTTTATTTCAACAAGTATGCTTTATAAACGCAAAACGAGTTTATATTCATTAGTCACAGGGCTGGGTTAACAGCAGATTTTCCCAATTGAATCGATAGAATTACCAGAATAAAATAAACTGCTAACCCTGGGTTTCCCATGGTTAGTCCACAATACTTACCTAAACTTGTGATTGCACTCATGTTGGTCTTATGTTAGCCAAACACGGGCCTATGGTAATACAATCGGAAGTGTCTGTCATTATTCCCCACCACGTGCCACCGATGCCTTTGTTGGTGGCCCACAGTGGAGGGGAGTGACCTTTCCGCTTCCATAAGAGCTGTGTCATCTAGCTCTTCCCTGCTTCTCAATTGTCTTTCTACTTTCATTTTCCGTATGACGTTCCAATATAACTATTAAAGCACCGGTGCTGAAGGCTATCAGGAATCTGTTAGGAGGCTGTTGTTTCCCTTTAATAAATGTCCTTTGTATACCAAACATTCATTTGTTCTTGTGCATTTTCTTTTTTGCAGTTGCCAAGTTTAACTACATAAAGACAGAAAGCAGTTTGTACTGGCCCCGATTGGTGACCTATCAATGGGTCCCATATCCAGTGCATGGGGCTTGGCTTCCTTCTGTTATGTTGTTCTTTATTGAGCAGAACATTGTAGCCTCTCTCACCAACGCGCCTGAGAACAGGTAACGTTCCGTGTCTGAGATTCTTTCTGGTTTCACTTCCTGTTTAAAGAAACGTAGAATTAAAAAATCACTTTCATTTTCATTGAAACGCCACTAGGAACATTCTGCATGTGGTGGAGGGTTGGCACAAGATGCCCAACAATTTATTTTCTAAATTTCATGAGCTTAAAGGAAAAGTCCAACCTAAAACAAATTCTTCACTGACTTAAAAGTCGAAACTGCCAACTAAAATAAGTATCCCTTTTATGTAATTTATGTAATCCTAATGATTTACCTTTTAAAGTCCATGACCCTTATGTTCACTTGTGTTTTTACTTCCCCTTCCCTTTAATCCCGGGTGAATTATACTGAGCATGTCTGAGCTAAAAAGCTAGAGAAGTGGGTGGTAACTGCAGAACTCTACCGTATAATTTTAGTGTGCTTCATAAAAGATTAGATAAGAAGTACAATATTTAAAGGACAACTAAAGCCTCCGAACAACACTCTTTCAGAAGGAGGCATTTTAATATAAAAGCAGTAATCTGTCTCACCTGTATTTTTGATATGGTTGTTAGGATATTTACCTTTCTAGCTTGGGGTTTGTGTTTTATCACCCAGTGTGGTCATGACCATTGTGTTCTTTAAACATGCTCAGTCCAAAGATACTGCAGAACTCTTTACAGTTGGTACACTTGGTCACACCCACTAGTAGCCTCTAGCAATCCTTTTTTAGGACAGATTAGGAAAGGGAGCATGTGACTGAGCTGAGGGGTGTGGCCAGTCACTGTACATACACACAGTTATTTCATCCAGTTCTTCAGGGGGGTTACATTTACTTTAATGCTATTTACTGTATTGCTATTTTACAGTCTATTGGTGTTTTTAGAGGGACTATGTTCAGATTCTGGAGTGTAAAAAAATGGGTTTAGTTCTCCTTAAATCTTCCGTTTCTGACAATAATCAGGGAAAATGTTAGAGTAGATTTTTTTTTTTTCCTTCAAGATTTTTTGTCATGGCTACTTATAAATATATAAAATGTGCTGCAGGGGCAAAATACGTCCTATAACCCTGAAATTCTCATTGCCACTTTCCCCTTGGCTATTATCAATATTTTATAATGTCCTGCTCCTACGGGAAAACCCCATTGATAGCCACCTTGTTTTTACTTCCAAACCTGCCGAGTTTGCCATTTTGCTGAAGCCTTTACCGGGTATATGTAAAGTGGTAGATAGTTTAACACATTTCTGTGCTTTATTTAGGGGGAGTTTACCCAGGTTTTATTTATTTTTTGTTCAGGAATCACAATAAGAAGGGAATTGTTACATCTATATCAGTTTAAATAATTTTAAATACCAATACATATTTTTACCTTTGAAAATCTGTTTTTTCCAGGTTAGTTAAAGGGACGGCTTACCACTGGGATCTGCTGCTTGTGGCGCTTATAAACACCGGACTGTCTGTGTTCGGGATGCCATGGATACATGCTGCCTTTCCTCACTCACCAATGCATGTGCGGGCACTGCCAATGTGGAAGAGAGAGTCGAGCATGGACATATCTATGAAACGTATGTGTTAAAGGTTACAAAGCAGTGAGCATTTTCCCTGCCAAATCTTTTAAGGTTTTGATTGGTTAGAGTGACAATAGACATGACAGATATTATAGTACATGGGCAAAAGTTTTTATGCCATTTTTACACAGATTAAAAGATCTTTTCTAGCAGTTTCCTTATGGCTATGCCTCATCAGGCCATTTCAACGCGCGATCCAATGGTGGGTTAAAAAAACACACTAGTGGGTCCAACTAAAGTGAACACACGGTGCGTGGGACAGTTAGCAGCGCAAGTAGTCACGCAACGCGCACGCTGTGTGGCCTCGAACTTACACATGGTTTTAAAAATAAAGGAAGTCTTGTTCGTCATTGGAGGTTGGGTAATAATAGGGCCAAGAGTAATTAACCACGTACTGATATTGGTACATAAAGTAGAGTTTATCTAGGGATATTTCCGATGCCACTTGGAGTCAATCCCCTCAACCTCAACCTCAAATACTATACTAACTAAATATAACTATACTATACTATTCTATTTTATACTACTATACTATACTATAATAAATACTATACTATTCTATACAAAATACTATTTTATACTATACTAAATACTATACTATACTACTTTAGTATAATAGTTAATATTGTATATATCATATATGTATTGTATATGTATGTTAGTATATAAGTTATATATTGTATATAGTTAATACTATACTATTCCATACTAGACTATACAAATAACACTATACTAAATATTATACCTTTCTATACAATCTGTACCATTCTATACTATACTAAATACTATACTATTCTATACTAAATACTATACTATACTAAATACTATTAAATATTATACTAAATACTATACTACACTTAATACTATTCTATACTATACTATACTAAATACTATACTATACTAAATACTATACTATACTAAATTCTATACTAATCTAAAGATTCTATACTAAATACTACTATACTAAATACTAATATTATACTAAATACTAACTACACTTAATACCATATTCATACATATAACATACATACAAATACATACTATACTAAATTCTATCTATACTAAAACATACATTCTATCTAATACTATCATACTATACTAATACTATTCTATACTATACTAAATACTATACTATTCTATACTAAATACATACTATAAATATATACTATACCATTCTATACTATACTATTCTATACAAATACTTCTATACATACTAAATACTATTCTATACTAAATACTATTCTAACTATACTATACTATACTGCACTACACACCCATCCAAATCCTTATGACTGAGGAGCACAGGTCATTTTGTTAATGTTATTACATTATTACATAGCCCTGATTGATTTTATTTGTCACATATCTGAGAAATGGAATCACTGATAGGTTAACATAAAATCTATTTAGTATGTCGGTGATTACAATGATTGTTTTTTATTTAATGACAATGTAATTACATCACAGAAATACAGCAAACACCCCTAGTATGATGTCATGGGTTATAATGGGTTAACAGCAGACAAAACTATGCTGTCCATTAGACTTTCCACTCAGCCTTAACCCTTTGTGTGAGTTTAATTCCTGATTGACAGTTATTTTGGGTTTTGTATTTATATTTGCTGGGTAAAGCCGGATTTGTTAATACTTCAACCAGAATAAAAACCAAATTAGCACCTTATAAAAAAAACAAAGAACAAGATTGACTTGGTGGAGTTAGTGCGTTCCTCGGTTCTGGGCAGCTGTGCCAGTTGGCCCATGTACTGTTTTCGTAGTTAATTCCTCCCTATCCATTGTGTTAGCTATGGCACAAGCCTGGCATGTGTATGGCAATGTTAATTTACATTGTGCTTTGTCTAACGCACCCAGCAGTAGCCCAGCAGTTAAAGGGAGTTAGAGAGTCTGTTTGCCAAAGGCGTTTGCACTGCTTGGTGCGTAGGAAGCACATCCCCTCATCTCTTCAGTACAGAACACCGGCCTTTGGGGTGAGAAGTTAATTAGAATTTTAATTGGAAATGAGTGCAAAGCATCGTCTCAAGATGTTACAATATGAAAGAACAAAAGGCCAACGCAGACATAGCTAGTCAACAGTCACATAGGACAGGGAATGATTAGCATATATCGGAGGATAAATTAATGGACGCTCGTCTTCTTTAGATAATGTAGAATGCCTAAAGGTTCACGCACACGTGGGACACAATGTGTACGAACGGCCGTTCCGGACAATAATCGGCCCGTGTATGGGCACTTTATCGGCCAAAACGGACGTTTATTTGGAGATCATTGCCCGATCCACCAGGTGGATCCCCAAACGAGCGACCTTTTCAGCCGATGAAGTGACCATTCACAGGCCGATTATCGCCAGAACCAGCCTTTTGCACACATCGTGCATCGCATGTGTACGAACTTTTAGTCAAGGCAAGCTATATGGCAGCTTCAGCTGTTTTTAAATAGCCATGTGCATAAATTAAAACATTGTTTTTACATGTTAAACATTTTCGATGTAAGAGGAAAACAAGACATAAAAATCCCATGCAAACTTTGTAAAAGTTCCCCTGAGCGACGGTTTAAAGGTAACTTTCTGTGACAGTCACATGATGTGCTGTGTTATAAGCCCCACCCTCCAAAAATGATCTTTTCTGTGACAGTCACATGATGTGCTGTTATAAGCCCCACCCTCCAAAAAATGATCTTTTCTGTGACAGTCACATGATGTGCTGTGTTATAAGCCCCACCCTCCAAAAAATGATCTTTTCTGTGACAGTCACATGATGTGCTGTGTATAAGCCCCACCCTCCAAAAAATGATCTTCTGTGACAGTCACATGATGTGCGTGTTATAAGCCCCACCCTCCAAAAATGATCTTTTCTGTGACAGTCACATGATGTGCTGTGTATAAGCCCCACCCTTTTCAAAAAATGATCTTTTCTGTGACAGTCACATGATGTGCTGTGTTATAAGCCCCACCCTCCAAAAAAAATGATCTTTTCTGTGACAGTCACATGATGTGCTGTTATAAGCCCCACCCTCCAAAAAATGATCTTTTCTGTGACAGTCACATGATGTGCTGTTATAAGCCCCACCTCCAAAAGATGATCTTTTCTGTGACAGTCACATGATGTGCTGTGTTTAAGCCCCACCCTCCAAAAATGATCTTTTCTTTGTGACAGTCATATAACACAGCACATCATGTGACTGTCACAGAAAAGATCATTTTTTGAAAAGGGTGGGGCTTATAACAGCACATCATGTGACTGTCACAGAAAAGATCATTTTTTTGGAGGTGGGCTTATAACCAGCACATCATGTGACTGTCACAAAAGATCATTTTTGGAGGTGGGGCTTATAACAGCACTCATGTGACTGTCCAGAAAATCATTTTTTGGAGGGTGGGGCTTATAACACAGCACATCATGTGACTGTCACAGAAAGATCATTTTTTGGAGGGTGGGCTTATAACACACACATCATGTGACTGTCACAGAAAAATCATTTTTGGAGGGTGGGGCTTATAACAAAACACCAGCACATCATGTGACTGTCACAGAAAAGATCATTTTTGGAGGGTGGGGCTTATAACACAGCACATCATGTGACGTCCACAGAAAAATCATTTTAATTCAGGGTGGGGCTTATAACACAGCACATCATGTGACTGTCACAGAAAGTTACCTTTAAACCGTCGCTCAGGGGAACTTTTACAAAGTTTGCATGGGATTTTTATGTCTTGTTTTCCTCTTACATCGAAAATGTTTAACATGTAAAAACAATGTTTTAATTTATGCACATGGCTATTTAAAAACAGCTGAAGCTGCCATATAGCTTGCCTTGACTAAAAGTTCGTACACATGCGATGCACGATGTGTGCAAAAGGCTGGTTCTGGCGATAATCGGCCTGTGAATGGTCACTTCATCGGCTGAAAAGGTCGCTCGTTTGGGGATCCACCTGGTGGATCGGGCAATGATCTCCAAATAAACGTCCGTTTTGGCCGATAAAGTGCCCATACACGGGCCGATTATTGTCCGGAACGGCCGTTCGTACACATTGTGTCCCACGTGTGCGTGAACCTTTAGGCATTCTACATTATCTAAAGAAGACGAGCGTCCATTAATTTATCCTCCGATATATGCTAATCATTCCCTGTCCTATGTGACTGTTGACCTAGCTATGTCTGCGTTGGCCTTTGTTCTTTCAATATTGTACATCTTGAGACGATGCTTTGCACTCATTTCCAATTAAAATTCTAATTAACTTCTCACCCCAAAGGCCGGTGTTCTGTACTGAAGAGATGAGGGGATGTGCTTCCTACGCACCAAGCAGTGCAAACGCCTTTGGCAAACAGACTCTCTAACTCCCTTTAACTGCTGGGCTACTGCTGGGTGCGTTAGACAAAGCACAATGTAAATTAACATTGCCATACACATGCCCAGGCTTGTGCCATAGCTAACACAATGGATAGGGGAGGAATTAACTACGAAAACAGTACATGGGCCAACTGGCACAGCTGCCCAGAACCTGAGGAACGCACTAACTCCACCAAGTCAAATCTTGTTCTTTGTTTTTTTTATAAGGTGCTAATTTGGTTTTTATTCTGGTTGAAGTATTAACAAATCCGGCTTTACCCAGCAAATATAAATACAAAACCCAAAATAACTGTCAATCAGGAATTAAACTCACACAAAGGGTTAAGGCTGAGTGGAAAGTCTGAATGGACAGCATAGTTTTGTCTGCTGTTAACCCATTATAACCCATGACATCATACATAGGGTGTTTGCTGTATTTCTGTGATGTAATTACATTGTCATTAAATAAAAAACAATCATTGTAATCACCGACATACTAAATAGATTTTATGTTAACCTATCAGTGATTCCATTTCTCAGTATATGTGACAAATAAAATCAATCAGGGCTATGTAATAATGTAATAACATTAACAAAATGACCTGTGCTCCTCAGTCATAAGGATTTGGATGGGTAGTGTAGTGCAGTATAGTATAGTATAGTATAGAATAGTATTTAGTATAGAATAGTATTTAGTATAGTATAGAATAGTATTTAGTATAGAATGATTTAGTTATAGTAAGTCTGTGAGTATAGTATAGTATAGAATAGTATTAAGTGTAGTATAGTATTTAGTATAATATTTAATAGTATTTAGTATAGTATAGTATTTAGTATAGAATAGTATAGTATTTAGTATAGTATAGAATGGTACAGTATTGTATAGAATAGTATAATATTTAGTATAGTGTAGTATTTAGTATAGTCTAGTATGGAATAGTATAGTATTAACTATATATACAATATATAACTATATATACTAACATACAATATACAATACATATATGATGATATACAATATTAACTATATATACTACAAGTAGTATAGTATAGTATTTAGTATAGTATAAAATAGTATTTTGTATAGAATAGTATAGTATTTATTATAGTATAGTATAGTAGTATAAAATAGAATAGTATAGTATAGTATATTATAGTGTAGTATAGTATTTTGAGGTTGAGGTTTGAGGGGATTGACTCCAAGTGGCAATCGGAAATATCCCTAGATAAACTCTACTTTATGTACCAATATCAGTAACGTGGGTTAATTACTCTTGGCCCATATTATTACCCAACCTCCAATGACGAACAAGACTTCCTTTATTTTTAAAACCATGTGTAAGTTCGAGGCCACACTAAGCGTGCGCGTTGCGTGACTACTTGCGCTGCTAACTGTCCCAGCGCACCGTGTGTTCACTTTAGTTGGACCACACTAGTGTGTTCTTTTTAACGCACCATTGGATCGCGCGTTGAAATGGCCTGATGAGGCATAGCCATAAGGAAACTGCTAGAAAAGATCTTTTAAATCTGTGTAAAAATGGCAATAAAACTTTTGCCCCATGTACTATAATATCTGTCATGTCTATTGTCACTCTAACCAATCAAAACCTTAAAAGATTTGGCAGGGAAAATGCTCACTGCTTTGTAACCTTTAAACATACGTTTCATAGATATGTCCATGCTCGACTCTCTCTTCCACATTGGCAAGTGCCCGCACATGCATTGGTGAGTGAGGAAAGGCAGCATGTATCCATGGCATCCCGAACACAGACAGTCCGGTGTTTATAAGCGCCACAAGCAGCAGATCCCAGTGGTAAGCCGTCCCTTTAACTAACCTGGAAAAAAGCAGATTTTCAAAGGTAAAAATATGTAATTGGTATTTAAATTATTTAAACTGATATAGATGTAACAATTCCCTTCTTATTGTGATTCCTGGAACAAAAAATAAATAAAACCTGGGTAAACTCCCCCTAAATAAAGCACAGAAATGTGTTAAACTATCTACCACTTTACATATACCCTGGTAAAGGCTTCAGCAAAATGGCAAACTCGGCAGGTTTGGAAGTAAAAACAAGGTGGCTAATCAATGGGGTTTTCCCCGTAGGAGCAGGACATTATAAAATATTGATAATAGCCAAGGGGAAAGTGGCAATGAGAATTTCAGGGTTATAGGACGTATTTTGCACCTGCAGCACATTTTATATATTTATAAGTAGCCATGACAAAAAAATCTTGAAGGAAAAAAAAAAAATCTACTCTTAACATTTTCCCTGATTATTTGTCAGAAACGGAAGATTTAAAGGAGAACTAAACCCATTTTTTTACACTCCAGAATCTGAACATAGTCCCTCTAAAAACACCAATAGACTGTAAAATAGCAATACAGTAAATAGCATTAAAGTAAATGTAACCCCCCTGAAGAACTGGATGAAATAACTGTGTGTATGTACAGTGACTGGCCACACCCCTCAGCTCAGTCACATGCTCCCTTTCCTAATCTGTCCTAAAAAAGGATTGGCTAGAGGCTACTAGTGGGTGTGACCAAGTGTACCAACTGTAAAGAGTTTCTGCAGTATCTTTGGACTGAGCATGTTTAAAGAACACAATGGTCATGACCACACTGGGTGATAAAACACAAACCCCAAGCTAGAAAGGTAAATATCCTAACAACCATATCAAAATGACAGGTGAGACAGATTACTGCTTTTATATTAAAATGCTCTTCCTTCTGAAAGAGTGTTGTTCTGAGGCTTTAGTTGTCCTTTAAATATTGTACTTCTTATCTAATCTTTTATGAAGCACACTAAAATTATACGGTAGAGTTCTGCAGTTACCACCCACTTCTCTAGCTTTTTGAGCTCAGACATGCTCAGTATAATTCACCCGGGATTAAAGGGAAGGGGAGAAGTAAAAACACAAGTGAACATAAGGGTCTATGGACTTTAAAGAGGTAAATCATTAGGATTACATAAATTACATAAAAAGGGATACATTATTTTAGTTGGCAGTTTCGGACTTTTAAGTCAGTGAAGAATTTGTTTTAGGTTGGACTTTTCCTTTAAGCTCATGAAATTTAGAAAATAAATTGTTGGGCAATCTTGGTGCCAACCCTCCACCACATGCAGAGATGTTCCTAGTGGCGTTTCAATGTAAATGAAAGTGATATTTTAATTCTACGTTTCTTTAAACAGGAAGTGAAACCAGAAAGAATCTCAGACACGGAACGTTACCTGTTCTCAGGCGCGTTGGTGAGAGAGGCTACAATGTTCTGCTCAATAAAGAACAACATAGACAGAAGGAAGCCAAGCCCCATGGCACTGGATATGGGACCCATTGATAGGTCACCAATCGGGGCCAGTACAAACATGCTTTCTGTCTTTATGTAGTTAAACTTGGCAACTGCAAAAAAGAAAATGCACAAGAACAAATGAATGTTTGGTATACAAAGGACATTTATTAAAGGGAAACAACAGCCTCCTAACAGATTCCTGATAGCCTTCAGCACCGGTGCTTTAATAGTTATATTGGAACGTCATACGGAAAATGAAAGTAGAAAGACAATTGAGAAGCAGGGAAGAGCTAGATGACACAGCTCTTATGGAAGCGGAAAGGTCACTCCCCTCCACTGTGGGCCACCAACAAAGGCATCGGTGGCACGTGGTGGGGAATAATGACAGACACTTCCGATTGGATTTACCATAGGCCCGTGTTTGGCTAACATAAGACACAACATGAGTGCAATCACAAGTTTAGGTAAGTATTGTGGACTAACCATGGGAAACCCAGGGGTTAGCAGTTTATTTTAATTCTGGTAATTCTATCGATTCAATTGGGAAAATCTGCTTGTTAACCCAGCCCTGTGACTAATGAATATAAACTCGTTTTGCGTTATAAAGCATACTTGTTGAAATAAAAATTTCTTGGCTACCCTGAATGTCTTTTTTTTTTTTTTTTCCAGAATGGGAAATAATATTTCCTTCTGCCAACTGATCCCTATTGTGTGTCCACAGACCCCCCTCCCCTTTACAATACAAAAAGACGCAGGTTGCACCAAATGTGGAGAATGACCCCCCAAACCTCTAAATGTTGCGCCAAACACATCTGCTATTAAAAGGGACAAACCGGCTTCCTGTTTTTTTGTTCGAACAATAAAGTTGATCGTTAAAAGGTAAGTGGAATTTTCCATAAATGTGGTAAAGGCATAAAATCAATCAAAACATACAGGGTTATTCAATAAAAGTTCTTATCGTTTACAATGGTGCTAATTTTGCCCCAACCAATCAGATGTTAACTTTTAAATGTTAAATAAGATCTGATTGGTTGGGGCAAAATTAGCACCGTTTTAAAAGATAAACTTTTATTGAATCTCCCTGATAGTGTATGTGACATTCTCTGGGCATTAAAATGTAGCACATTGGATGTTACGGACAGAGTTCAATGGAACTTCAAATGTATGAACGGTGGGATACACAAGTATAGGGTTAAATGTGTAAATTAATTGTAGGAACTTTACTGCAAAGTCAATGTCATTTCCATTCTGTGCAACCTTATCTAGAGATCTGTATTTCATAATTCTGTAACGTTCCAATCATCTAAGATCAAACAGGTTTAATTTCAATGAACAACTACCAACCCAGTGCAGGAATTCTGTATAAATTGCTTTCTAATTCCCCTTAATTGTGACATTAATATGATGTCACCATGAGATCGTTCTCCGGAACGGAAATTCCAGGCGGCAAATATTATGGCACCGCAGATGAGCAGGAGACTTACTGTGAATCTCTTTGAAGAAGTAGGAGCCCACCACAGAGAAGGTCAGTACGGATATGGGCAGGGCACAGTCTGACAGCATTTCACGTACTCGGGAATGTAAGTAAGGGCTGAAAATAAAAAGAGCAAATCTTACAGTCGGATAAAACCAATTAAAGGCGATTTAACTTTAAAGGAATCTCTCCTGCAGGACTCGCCGGGACATAAATCATTGGACACAGACAGATGTCAAACTTTGATTGTAACCCACACAGGCCAACTGATTACCTTTTCACTATAGCCTGCTCTCTCTCTCTGTGTGAGGGTCACTATAGCCCTCTCTCTCTGTGTGAGGGTCACTATAGCCTCTCTCTCTGTGTGAGGGTCACTATAGCCCTTCTCTCTTGTGGAGGGTCACTATAGCCCTCTCTCTCTGTGTGAGGGTCACTATAGCCCTCTCTCTCTGTGTGAGGGTCACTATAGCCCTCTCTTCTCGTGTGAGGGTCACTATAGCCCTCTCTCTCTGTGTGAGGGTCACTATAGCCCTCTCTCTCTGTGTGAGGGTCACTATAGCCCTCTCTCTCTGTGTGAGGGTCACTATAGCCCTCTCTCTCTGTGTGAGGGTCACTATAGCCCTCCCTCTCTGTGTGAGGGTCACTATAGCCCTCTCTTCTGTGTGAGGGTCACTATAGCCCTCTCTCTCTGTGTGAGGGTCACTATAGCCCTCTCTCTCTGTGTGAGGGTCACTATAGCCCTCTCTCTCTGTGTGAGGGTCACTTTAGCCTGCTCTCTCACTCTCTGTGAGGGCCACTTTAGCCCTCTCTCTCTGTGTGAGGGTCACTATAGCCTGCTCTCTTGCTCTCTGTGAGGGTCACTATAGTCTGCTCTCTCTGTGTGAGGGACACTATAGCCTGCTCTCTCTCTCTCTGTTAGGATCACTATAGCCTGCTCTCTATCTCCCTCTGTGAGGATCACTATAGCCTGCTCTCTCTCTCTCTGTGTGAAGGTCACTAGAGACTGCTCTCTCTCTCGCTCTGTGAGGGTCACTATAGCCTGCTCTCTAACTCTCTGTGTGAGGGTCACTATAGCCCTCTCTCTGCGTGTGAGGGTCACTTTAGCCTGCTCTCTCTCTTTCTGTGTTTGTGAGGGTCACTATAGCCTGCTCTCTCTCTGTGAGGGTCACTATAGCCTGCTCTCTCTGTGTGAGGGTCACTATAGCCTGCTCTCTCTCTCTCTCTCTGTGAGGATCACTAGAGACTGCTCTCTCTCTGTGTGTGAAGGTCACTATAGCCTGCTCTCTCTCGCTCTGTGAGGGTCACTATAGCCTGCTCTCTCTCTCTCTCTCTGTGAGGATCACTAGAGACTGCTCTCTCTCTCTGTGTGTGAAGGTCACTATAGCCTGCTCTCTCTCTCTCTGTGAGGGTCACTATAGCCTGCTCTCTCGCTCTCTCTGTGTGAGGGACACTATAGCCTGCTCTCTCTCTGTGAGGTTCACTATAGCCTGCTCTCTCTCTGTGAGGATCACTATAGCCTGCTCTCTCTCTGTGAGGATCACTATAGCCTGCTCTCTCTCTGTGAGGGTCACTATAGCCTGCTCTCTATCTCCACAAGAAGTAAAGCTGGAGGTGCACTCTTGTCTAAATTCTGGGTGCAGATACCTCAAATGGTTCTCTCCTCAACCACAACCGTTTCAGCAAACTTACAAAAGCAGAGGATCGCACACCAATCAATTTAGTTTTGTATCTACCGAATGTAAAATACCCAATTGTGTAAAGGAATTCAAATATTCTTTCCATTTTAAAATGTAAGCACGGTGATACAGTGTTATTGTCTGACCGAGACAAAATAGGAACTTCAGCAATACAAGGACGTCTACCAGTTCCCCAAAGAGCACAAAGGCACTTTGACTAGTGACTTTATAGCTACAGAAAAAGCTTTTCTCACTTAAGAAGAACAAAAGATAAATAATAAATGATTATTTTACAATGCGGAAGTAACAAAGCAACATTTTAAAGAGAGCAATCTGCAGGTTTCTGGCTGTACCACTCACTATCCCGATCATGTCAGGTCGAGAGTATCCAGTATCGGTTCAGAGCGGGTGGGAGAGACTTCAGAACTCTCAGAGAACAGATAGATTCTCCCACGATTCCTCAGACTTCAGAGGCAAAAGACCCAACTATTCGTTATGAATGATAAAAGCCATTCAAGCTCCTTTACCATGTTATTTTCCTGTAAATACCCATAACCGGGCAGGGATAACTTCAACTGGCTCCAGCACACTGGGTGAGGGTGATAGAACAGGCAGTGGGAATGAGGTAACATTACCGACTTCATTTAAAACCTTCATTACCTCTTTTTGAACTGATACACCGTGTGTCCCAGCCAGAGGGTCCCTAACATCAACATAAGGCTGAGCACGGCCGACTCTCTCCCATAGTGTACGTCCTCGTGATCTGCGGTGTGATTCTGTGCCAGCACCGAACTGTTCAACGTCGAATTTACTAAAATGTCGTAAGTGAAGTTGAGGTTTGGCACGTTTCCAGTAGATGCCTTATCGAGGATCACGTGACAGTCCGAGACCTCTATGTAATACTTTTTAAAAACTGCAGGAAACAAGATGGAGATGTTACAAGAACACAGAAGATATCCTTCATGGCACACTGCCATCCCTAGTTATAGAGCTGATAGGGTGTAAGATAACCTAACACAGCAATGCTTGCTATGGTAATCACCCCACCAGATACAGTAGAAAGGGTCTTAACTTTATCATCACTCACATCTTGAAAAGACCAGCGCTGAATTGGCTTCAATGCCGAATACAGCGGCTGTTCTTACCTGCCACGTCCCTGCGACATGACGATTTATGGTCATGTTACACCTGTAATGAAGTAGTAAATAGAGTTCCCTTCTATCTATGTAACACTAGGGAAATTGTTTTCTTCAGTAAAGTCTCTCCTTCAATTAGGAAATTGAAGGAGAGATAAAATATTAATGACAGAAAGAAATAAACATCGGAATTGAAAACTTTAATCCATGATTCACCCAGGGACTGCAAGAACAGACAGCGTCAACCATTACATCACCTTAACCTTGGATAGTATCAGGCCTATGGAATAAAAAAGTTCTTATTGTTAAAAATGGTGCAAATTGTTCCCCAACCAATCAAATGTTGTCTTTCAAATGCATTTCAACTGTAAGAACTTTTATTACATAGGCCTGTATGTGTTTTGTCTGCACCCTAAAGCTGACCATACATGGGCAAATGTATTGAGTGCAACAAATCCGATCGAAAGAACCGCTCAAAGACTTCCGCCTTTAAGGCTCCGATCCTTCTGCTTGAAATATGCGGGGGGTGGGGACCGAACATGGGGTAGTCTGAAAAATTTCCGCCTGAACCGATCTTCGTCTATCCGATAAACCGCTCAACCTTTTTGAGCGGTCGTTCGGAAAAGCAGCATTTTGAGCAATTGAATAAAATTGACCACTCAAAATTTCGATCGTGTGCATTGGTGGCTTTAAAGGTTTAATACTCCATAAAATGAAAACACAGTCAACCCAAGAACATGTGACCTTGGTCACATGCTTCTCTGCCTAATCTATACTGTAGATTAGAGACAACTAGTGGGTGTGGTCTGCTGTAATTTAGGACTGAGCATGTGCAAAGAACATAAAGGTCAGTGACCATACTATGCAATACTGAAATGCTGGAAAATAAAGCACACACCCTATGTTATTAAGGTGACTATCACAGCAGCTACATGAATTTAAAAGGCGAGACATACTTTGACATAGATAACAGGTTTTTATACCAAGGTGCTCTGCCTTGATATATTCTTTAAATCAAAAGGAGGTATGTTGGATACAGTATGTTTCTAAATATGTTTTGTCCTTATTGCAGGGCTGTACATGATTTGCCACTTCCTGCAAATACCTTCAAATATCATTTGTGTTTAGCATTTGTAATTTAACAAACTGTGAAGAACTATGCACCAGAGCCTATGGATTTTTCTATATAACGGCGCAATACAGTATAGATCACTTTAATCTAAAGCGGATTGGGTGCGCAGCTGAATTGGAAATATAACAAAATATACATATAGACAAACCAATGATAGGTCTCAGTACAGCTATTTCTTATTTGTTACAAATTCCCAAATTATCTCCATTCTGTTTTCCTGTCCTGGATTTCTACCAAACTCAGTGTACAGGTCACCGACTTTCGAGGAAGGCAGAAAGTAGTACACATGATTCACTACTCTAATATACCAGCCAATCAAAATGCAGCAGGAAAATTCAAACCAATCAGCCAGTCTGAAGATTACAGACACATTTCTATGTGAGCCGGTGTTAGATATGCAGACACACAAAACAGGACTTGATTTGCCTACTATGTCTGTGCTATTGGGAGAGTCTGCTGGGAAGAAGTGATGTTTGATGGAATAAACTGCAGGACACAAACACATTTGACGATGTACTGCAGAGATCTTCTCGCTTAAAAGCTTTAATGAGACTAAGCCCCCTGCAGATAAACTGGGGAGTGACAGAAATGCCTATAAACAGAAGATTTATATTTTTTATTTTTAATGTTGTGAAACCCTAAGGACAGAGAAGAGGGTTTGGGAAAGGTCACAGACAAGCGTCAGCTGCAAAGGATGCACTGCTAGACAGAGGGTCTCTAAAGGACAGGTGGTGAGCTGCCTGCTATAGCAAGTGGACCTTTTAAAATGTTAGCTGGCCCCTACGACAACAGTTATTGCAGCTGTATCTCCCCCACTTCCAGCGGTGTAAAAAGTCAGTTTCAAGGCAATACAATACAAATACAAAACAGTACGGTTACATTATATCACGTTCATAAAGGGAGCGGCTCTGTGTGACAGAAGCCTATTCTAAATTCATAAATTAAAAAACCTTTTGTTGATAAAATTTTAACTTCTCTAATAATTATGACTATACATGACTGTAAATAATATTCTTATAAAAGGTGTTTATCTATGTCATTAGTTGGAATTTGTGCTTAGCGATGTCACTGATATCACATGACTCACTATAACTTGTTTATGATAGAAAATAATCCACTGCCACTTTAAAATGTAAATACACTGGAAGGCACTTCTAACATAACTATACTTTCACCTTGTACCCATGGTTAGAACTCCTGGGTTTACCCTTTAATCTCTAGTATCACTACCTACACAGACAGACCAATTACCCAGTGGATAGGTTAATATACTCACTTTTGATGATCCCTTTAAGTGCATCCAGCACAAAAGTTATAGATATGAAAAGTGCTATGATTTCTTCTGTAGACCTTGGAGACAGAAAACGTTTTAATAAAGGTTTGGGTCAATTATTATAGATCAAAACATTGAGTACATGGTATCAAGGTGCAATGGAGTCTCAAATGAGCATTTGGAACTTGAGTTACTTCGATCTTCAGAGACATTCTATATCATGTGATTTCTTAATAACCAATTATTTTGATTGAATATCGCATGACCTAAGCGCAGCCCAAAACAAATATTTACTATGTGGTGCATATTGCAAAGCTACCACTCTTATAATACAATGTCAAACCTGATAAAAACATTGCCCCCCCCCCCCTACCAAAAGAATGCGCCTTTCTGTTCTGCTGAGAATTAAGATTCCAGAATAAATAATACAACTTATTTAATGTATACTATATAAAGCCATACATTACTTTAATGTATACATTAATGCTTTATATAATAAAGATTATCCTTTTTTCTTACATACAATCGAATTCTAGACTAAAACACATTTTCTCAACTTAAAGTTAAAAACATGTAAGTAGCCCTTACTCTTAGGTGTGTGTGTGTTGCTGCGTGCTTCCAATCCCTCTCTTAACCACACCCCCTTCCATCTGACCAGACTTTCTATGAGGGCAGGCATGCTCAGTTATTAACATTGCAAAAGGGAATTCCCCATCATGCAATTCACGCATGCCAACCGTCGCCAATCCAGTTACAGAAAAACACACCAGAATTGTGAAACTTCCATTGAACAGTAAGAGATGAATATAAATTTATGGGCTATACATTATAATAAAAATTATTTTTAAGATAAACTTCTCCTAAAAGCAACTTTCCCTGGGTGAAGCTAAACCCAAGAAAGGGAAATTGGAAAATCACCTCTTGAACAGTTTCATCAGCAGGCTACAGTTGAACAGAGAATACAGGATAAGAAAGCAGCTGTTCCATAGTCCAGTCCAAGCATAGAATGCCTTAAAGTCCAGTTTATAATCATCACAGATCCCTCGGATCACTGCAGGGAGAAAAGGAGGACAGGTTAACCAGTGGGAACTGTACCTTGCAGTCACATTGTTCATCTCTGTCTGAGCAGGGGAACACAATGACGTCAGAACTAAATCATTTCTTTAACAATGAAATCCAATTTGCACATCCACCCACGTTTGCAGGCAGAGAAGAATTACATAGAACATTGGGGCCCGGAGCTTCCGAAGATTCCGCACTTGACCCTAGTGTATTTAGACAGCAGTGTATGGTCAAACTTCCATTTCACTCAATTAACACAAGAGGCTTGTACCAGATGGGTCCCTGGAGTGTGGAATACAGAGCTGGGTGTTTATTTAGTAGCTACAAAAAAAAAAAAGGACCAACTTATTTATTATTTCCTATTTCTCTAACACAGGGGGGGTTTGGAGAATATAACAAACTTTTAAGGGCAAGTGCAGCCCTCAAAACTTATATACAGGTAGACCCCTGAAATATATAAACCTGCACAATGTCCTGTTTCCCGTTTCTGCTTCCTGGTTCTTCCAGTTAGTAACTGTCAGTTATGGATTTGACAGTTGACATCACAGCCAATAACTGAATGCTAATCCCCTATCTGCCTCTTCTGAGCATGCCCAGGCTCAGTACAGCTCATTAAATTCCTCAGTTTCCACTAGGCATAGATAAGTATAGCAGGCATACAGTCATTCAAAGGACATATTTTAAAGAGTCCATTCATTCTAAAATATGTTATTCTGAGGATGGAGTTGTCTTTTAAAAAAAAGCAATGAAACTATTTGCAAAGTGCAGAAATTTCCCCTTCAACACCCATTTTAAATAGTGTTGTTTTCAGATGTATAGCAATACTTTAAAAGGCCAACAATACCTTGCAAAGCAAGCATCCACCCACGAACTTTACCAAGGGTAAGGAACTAAACCTCACTGCAGGAAGGAGGTCGCAACCTTCAATGCCTGGGTACAGTTCAAGGGATGGGGCATGTTGAGGGTCTCCCTGCAAGTCTGCCTACACCCCCACCCCCATTAACCCCAGCAAGCAAGCTTGTCCACAGCACAAACAGAGGGCCTCTCACGCCCAGGTGTGTGTCATCACATAAGAATGCAATATAGGATGTATAAACAACATTGCCATATCCCTTTAAAAGACTTACCATTTATATACAAAGCCAAAGGAGCCGTGGTTAATAAAACAACCAAAGGTTGCCCAGCAAACAGAGAATAAATAACCCCTCCAATACACTGGCCTACAATGGTTTTCTGTACATCTGGAACGAGATAAAGAGAGAAAAGGGGATACATCGTATTTCTCTTACAACAAACTTCCCATACATAAAGACAGAGTCACATGCGTAGGTTTTAAAGGGCCACTAACAGGAGTGAAAACATGAAATAGCTTTGCGGGTATTATAATACAATGAATAAAAAGTAACTAGAAAGTCTCTGTTCATTACACATTTCTATTAATACATAGGTTTGTATACAACAAAGACAGGTCACTTGCCATTCCACACAATTAACAAACCCACAAGACAAAAACAGGGTTATTCAATAAAAGTTCTTATCGTTAAAAATGGGGCTAATTTTGCCCCAACCAATCGGATATTATTAAACATTTGAAAGCTAACATCTGATTGGTTGGGGCAAAATTAGAGCCATTTTTAATGATAAGAACTTTTATTGAATTTTCCTGAAAGTCTTTATTTCTTAAAATCCCAATCCCGCCAAAACCAAGGCAAAGTCTTTTCATTTTTTATTTTTTCTAGAGATTTAAAAGAGAACAAAACAAAGAAAAATGAACTTTAGGGAAGATATGGCAGAAACCCAACAAGCTAGATCACAGGGTAAAAGTAATCTGCATGTTTCCATGGCAGCCCTTAAGGAAATGCTATACCTGCTACAAGGCTTTTATAGTGCAAAACCAGAGACCCAGTTGTAGACCGGTTTCAGCATTGTTGAGCCATCATCAATACAACATGGCCCAGAGAGTTATGTCAAGAGCTCATTTTGCTTATAAAGTGAGGAAAGACTTCTGGGTAATACTTGATCACTTCGTGAACTCATTTGAATTTTGCTTTACAGAGGCCTATTTGTACTGGTGATGGTTAAATAAAATGGTACCTTGTTTTTAACTTTGGTTCTCCATTATCCTATATAGAGGTGTAACAGTTTCATAGAAGGTACAGCATTTCCTTAAGAGACACCATGGAAACATGGATATTAACCAGAAGTCTCTCCTCCCCTTACTATTTATCTAAATCGGTGCCTTATTTCTCCCAAGGATTATGCTTTTAGGTTCAGATCTAATTTAAATACAGTCGAGTATTGCGCACAACCTAATTGTATTACTGTCCAGGCAGGTCTTAAAGAGACAAGCTTTCTAGTTAATTTTATACTGTAAAACAAGCAATTGAAGATAAAAAGGTCTAGGAAACCCTTGGCAGAGAGGAGTTATTTCTCACAGAAAACTATGGTAATGTTTCTCTTCTAACAAATATCCTCTGTGTGATCTGAGTGGGAGCCTCGGTGTCTTCCGAAAAAATGTTATTGCTATGGCAAGCTGTACAACAGCTCCCTCTCTTCCGAAATTCCTAGGAAGGTTTTATGAATGCAATAAGCAATAACAGTTTGCTGTCTATTAAAAAGGCAAAGTTCACCGCAATCAAAACCTGTGCATTTAGCTAAGCCCCAGGTATAAGTGAACGTGTAATTCATTTAGCACCAGTCACTCTGAGCAGCAGTGTCTATTTAGATGCAATGTCTAACAAATGGAGCCTCTATTTCCGGCAAACAAGGAAGAGAGCAATTTAGGAACAGGAAGTAGAGAGTTTTAAAGCTCCATAAATGGGTAAGCAGAGATGTAGAAATGATGTAATAATAGTAACAAATGTCCCTTTCCCCTGAAAGTGGAAGCTAAATATTACGTACAGTGCTGCTGCTTTTTAAGTTTTAATCTGAAGTTAATCTGGATTCAATGTGAAGCCTAGAGACTAAAGTGCCTATAACACTGCCACCAGCTAGAGAATCATGGGACTTTATTCTTTCTGAATATTCCTGATAATCGGCAATGAATTGTTTCTGGATTTAAAGTGGACCAAATAAGGTTTTACTGGCAGATGAATGAATTAGGTGCCGTCACATCCTGCAGATTAAATAACACAGGGTCCCTTTATCACAAATGAAAGTGGTTCTGGGCGGCACGGTGCAATCCCACATGGTATTTAAACACAATTAAACAATTAACTCTGCCAGATCACAGCCATTTAACAATCTGCTTTCCCACAGCCTGGGAGATCCTCAAATGCAATGAGATTCTTTTATTTTTAAAGGCATTTAGGGCAGTTTAAAATCCACGTTGTAAGGGAACTAAATATTAAATGTTAAATGGACAATATACCTTATCCTAAACACTAATTATTTGTATATTTCTAGGACGCAGAGCTGCCCCACTATATACTTTAAGCATAGTATAAAATTATCATACACAGCCTTCAGTGGAAGGGGGCGCTAGAGGTAAATTTAACATTAAAGGGCATTATAACTGTTGGGCTTTACCTGCTGTAACTTTTAACAATTATAAATGTATACAGTAACTAGGAACTGCCCCAAGTTAAAGGGGTGATTGAGGACTAATGTATAGCTCAAACAACCTGTTGGACACATGTAGATGAACTGTAAGTGACAGATTGGCATTGACTGACCTTTAACTATCTTAAGGAAGGGGGAACAGAATGACAGTGTGCCATCTTGGAGAGCATTCAGCTCGCTATTAATGTGCTATAACCGTACTATAGGATTATCACTGTAACCCCTACAGTGGAAGTCATTAACTAGTGTATAGTAATTAATAAACAGCTTACCCATAAAGGTCCAATGAAAGCAACGGTGCTATACTAGTACTTACAGACTTGTCCATCTTTAGTAAGTACCCATTTTATTTAAAGCAGGTCATAGTCTAGCACAGGGATGTCAAACTTGTGTTTGAAAACTACAACTCTCAGCATTCCCTGGCTGCAAATGCTTGGGGCTGTAATATAGGGATGGCCGCAAGTAGCACATGGCTCTTTCTGGACCTTTTATCTAGCCAAGAGCTCAGTCTATTGGACAATGTAAAGCTCTCCTATTGAGGTTGACTGCATGGTAGATCCTATTTTTTTTAAAAGATATATATCCATTACATCAAATAATTCTTATCACGGCTAAAACCAAGATCCCAGGTGGTATTGTGTAT
The DNA here is from genome assembly GCA_019447015.1 of Hymenochirus boettgeri. Classification (NCBI taxonomy): domain Eukaryota; kingdom Metazoa; phylum Chordata; class Amphibia; order Anura; family Pipidae; genus Hymenochirus; species Hymenochirus boettgeri. Next base: position 24,811,764 of record CM033469.1, read on the forward strand.
TGCACTCTTTGGAAGGCATGGATGTATTACAGGAACACTAATGAATGATTCATTCAAATCTAGACTGTTATCTAACAGTTAGCTCAGAAGAAAGAAGATGATATACATTCCCCCAAAAGAAACACCAGAAATAAAATAAGTCTATATGCAGTGACCCCTTCAGCCCCTTGAAAATTTCTTTTAAGGAAACCAGAGCTGAAGGGGGTCCCGCTGTGTATGGGATGAAGCAGTAATGATACTTTTTCACAAACTTTAGAATAGGTAACAGAGCAGAAGCACGAATGTGTATCTAGCACTGTATGTAGAGCATCAACTGTTCCAAAAGCAGAAACAAAGCGAAGCAGAGTATCGGTAAAAAAAAAACAAAAAACAGAACCTTTCCAGTAGGTCAAGTTTATGGAAAAAAGCCACGATTGGAAGGTTTAACCAAGAACAAAAAGGTGTGGTCTTGATAAAGCCGGGGTCTATTAAACAAACCAAGAGAAGGATCCCTCAGGCCTCTAAATGAAACTTGCTTCTCAATGTCCACCCAAGGAACAGGAGATCCATCTTCCAGATTCTTCCCAAGTTCAAAGACCTTCGTACTCAGTCACTTAAAGCCTCAGTTTGTGAGCGAGTGGCATTGCTGCTCGAAACCACAACTGCTACCCACCTGTTTACTCTGTCCAAGTTGATAGTTGCAAAACAAATGATCTTCAAAGAAAATCTTACCAATCACCCCTCCAGTGCTTTCATCGTTCAAAGAGCCAAAGGCTATAGAAGGCAGGAGGCACGCAAAGTACAAGAAAATCATAGTTGTAATGTACTTTCCTATGGCCTTGTTATTTCCAATAATGCCTGTGAAAGGAGAAAAACAAACAGTATAATGCTGGTAGTGTGAATACATGTTAAAGGGCATGTCCACCCCAAAACACAAAATGATTCTCCCCCCTCTCCTCTCCACCGCTAATCCGAGATCATTATAGTTACTTACCTACCTGCGGACCTCATAATCCTTACCTTTCTCCACTGCAAGAAAGCCAATATCTCACACAAATGCTGGCTTTCTTCCGGATTGCAGCAGTCAGTAACTTCTGTGACAGTGACATCTTGGGCAATAACGAACTGCATTCCACTGCACATGCTCTGAGCTCTCAGAGCTTACAGAGGAGACAAGGCCAGGGAAGACAAGCACAGGGAGAAAGATAAGGATTATAGGCTTTAGGGACTGAAAGGAGGTAAATAATGATGATCTCAGTTTTTGGAGGGGTATAGATTTGTGTTCTGGGGGTGGACATACTATTTAAACACCCAACTAACTGAGCAAACTCATGCTCATAATTACACAGATTTTTGCAATCAACATTTCTGAATGTCATGGAAACATCGGGAGGTAAATTGACTCGTATAAATCCAGCAATAGTATCTATATCTAGTTAATGGGTAATTCTAGTCATGGTGTCTAAAAAAAATTCAGAACCCACAAAACCCTAATGTGTGAGCTATGTTTAGGACAGACATTTAGGAGCTGGGTGCAGTATGAAGTTGCTTGTGCTATTGATCTGCAGGAACCAATCAGATGTTACTTAACTGCAGTAACCAGTAAAAATCTGACATCAGATTGATTGCTCCTAGTTAAAAAAAAAAAAATGTTTACATCCATTATCCATAGTGCATTAAAGATTTTCTAGAGATCAGTGTATGGTGCTGTTCATTTAATATCTGACACATGATTTAGCTAAAGTTACACAATCTAAATAATGTGATAGTGAAACAATCCATACTCCCCATAAAATACACCAATAATAAACCTACCTCCTTCCTGCTGTAATCCTTTAACTAATAATAAGGAACATGTTTCTTCCTGTGTCTACAGATTCATTCTTTCCGTGGCTTTATTTGCCAACACCTTCATAACAAGCTTGTTTAAAGTTTTTAGTTCTATCAGCAGGAATCAATCCAACCCCCTTGGTTCAGGTGGTACAGGAAATGATCAGCAAAATGCCTCTATGGGCAGGTCACCCAGTATTTATTTAACATAACAGCTCTGGCAGCAGGCATAGGCGTTACTGAGCACGTGCAATTCTAGATCTTGTCAGTGGCACACTATAGAAAACCAGCAGAAATGTAAAAAAAAATGGAATTCTCCACAATGCTGCTTATTTCCGGGTTGAGAGATATCTGTTCATTAACACATGATAGAATAAATTTAATGTTCTTCCCAAAACAGCATTTTACCATAGGCTTAACACACACCCATGCCAAACCCCATTAGTGCAATACTTGCCCTTCTCCCTGGATTCTAACATTAGATATCTAATTTGATGGTAGGAGCACCAGGGAGAATGTCAAGTATTGTGCGAAATTGGTTTGGATGGGGTAATGTGCCCTTTAATTTTAGCTCTCCTTGATATTCATTTCCAGTGGAAGTTGCAGTTTGCAATGTAAGGGTGGGGGTGTCCGACATATGATACAACTAACTTAAAAAGTCATACTTACATCTCTAATAGAAGAATTAAATATTGTGTAGATGCAATCTAGCAAACACTGCAGTTGGTCTTTAGGTTTCTAGTCTAGTCCATCTATTGGTGTTGCTATTTCTTTAAATTAACCCCAAACAATGGCACAGATAGGCTGACACAGGCCTGTGACTATATACAGGTCACACTTAGATAGGGCAACCCAGATGATCCACAGGAGAGAACAACAGGGAAGAATCTTTGTCAAGAAACCCTTCAGCATTAATTTCATTTACATGTTTTCAATCAACTTGTCTCATTTAAATGAATGAAACCATTTCCTAAGGACAGCCGGTGTCCAGCATGATATTGGGTTTAGGGCCAAGGAACGGCACAGAGCTACGGCTGAGACATGGAGTCCTATGGTAAAAGATATTAACAACTCACTGAGACCGAAAGAAGCCAATTAGATCATTTCATTTACCCACACCAACCCGGCAGCCCTGTAATCGCTTTACACCTGCTCCAAATAATTCATAAAAATCCATTATCGTGTCTGCTTCTACCGTACTAGCAAACTCCACGGCACGTGCACCCATACACGTGCCAACCCCTAACAGCCCCCCACCCCCTTGGGCGCACCCTCCCCTGCGAATGCATCTCACCCCCAGCGGGTGACATCACAGGCACGTGCAGATGGGTACAGCGTCCGTGTATATACACTTGGCTTGCACTATATATGATTAACAGAAAAGATGCTTCACTTATCTGACTCATTGGAAAGTTTATAAAATCGAATGTTTTAACGGTGTCATAGAAAGCATCCAATCAAATGCCACATTTTATTACTGTCATTCAAATAAACATTTCCCATGGGTTACTATTACCCCAAACAAGGAACTCGCAAGTAGTCAACAGCAGGGGGTGCAAGACTAAAGTCTCTAGAGTCACAAATTTCTTACCGTCTGTGAAATCCAACGGGTATACCGGCAATCTGCGTGCAATGTCATCGAAAATTCCCTTTCCAACATTGAAAAATTCTTGCAACTGGAGAACAGAAGAAAAGAGTATTAGAGACAGTCAGGGGTGGCGCCCTCTACTGGACAGAGCATTATCAGGGTATTTGATGAGTCTACATTGATGAATAGATACTTTCTAATGCACAACAGCATTCTAGCTACAATAAGATTCAACATTGAAAGCCACATTTATACCTGGGATTGCAGGTCAGTCAATATGGAATCTCTGGCACCTGTTACCTCTAGAATAGCAAATAGGAAGATTCAAAACCGAGACCTTTGTGTACAGAGACAGATACCATCATCCCATAATAACCTAATAGTTAACATAGAATAGCACAAGAGCAGGCACTGACAACTGTCCTGTTGATCAGCCTGTTCCATAGAAGCATGTCTCCTGCAAGTTATCCATATCTGTCAGAATAACCACATATGACAGAAAAAAACTACAGGAAATAGTAAATGGAAAACTATATTAATATCCCAGTTATTCAGAAGGAAAACTTGTCCTATACTGAAAAACACACATCCCAATTCTATTCTATAGGTGGGTATTTGTGGGAGCTGCTACTTGCATTAAAACTTTCGAGAGGGAGTACTCATTTAAAGGGGAAGTTCAGCACAAATACAATAGGGAGTATTTTCTCATTTTAATAATCATAACTTGCCCATCCAGTGATCTCTCTGGGTATTGATAAATACTACTGTACTGATTTCCTATTTGCAGGACCCCTAATAGTGTCCGTTATTGTCTCTGTCCCTGGGTTGCTTCTGTTGCTCAGTAGAGATCTGAGCATGTGTGACCCATCCAACAGCCAGTAGAAGTTACTGTTAGGAACATTCCAAAAAAGTGGTGCATCCTGGGAAGAAGGACCATTACTGAACCTGAAATGGCAGCTCACTGCTGACCACAGCATAGCAAAGAATATTTGTAAAATCTAAGTATGTGTAATGCATGTAAATTATTAAAATAATTTTGTTTTCTACTTAACTTCCCCTTAAATAAACAACATAAATAAATAAATAAAATCTAAAAAGCTCAGACTTTGTGGACAGAATTCCTATACAGTAAATTATTTAAGGTGTCTAGAAAGGGTTAAGAAGAAATAATACATCTCCGGTAATGTTGTTATCACTGCTCTTGGGTGGCTAGACTCTGTTTGCGACTGAAACATAAAGATGACAGATCTGTATATAAAGCCACATGGGGTCTCTGATCCAGATGTACTGAAAGCAGCTCAATAAACAACCTCAATTTGCAAGACCAGTCATACTGGGATGTTAGAGAGGTCTGAGCAAATGTCAGGCACTATAAACCAGGGGTGCCCAGCCCAAGGTACCCAAAGGGCCACTATTTATCGAAGGAATAGCATGAAAAGTCCAACTGTCTGTGATAAAACATTAAACAGCTGCAGATTGACTTTTGGCCGTATCAACAACGTTCTAGTTTGTAATCATCTCTGCTTTCAATTTCGTAAGAGTTGTAAGAGGATGTCTGAGCCCCTTTCTGATAGCCGGGACCAGTAAAGTCAGTAACCATATAATGGTGTGAAGTTAACAAAGAAGGAAAGAATAGCAAGTCAAGGAACAACTAATCGCTAAACAAAGGCAGGAAAAATTCATACAACAACTGCAGAGTTTATGGCCATTTACAACCTACTGAAATTTATATTTGAATACAAGTGCCGCCACGCAGCGGTTAGATTGCAAAGGCAAAGACGACTTAACAAATGGAAGCTTGGATGAAAATGAGCACCAGGGGCTGGCTGGTTGTCCCAGGCTCCTTTATGTCTGTTGTGTACACTGCCTTAGAAAAAGCAGCTCTGAAAATCTACCCAGGAGTTTTTACAATAGGCAATATCACATGTCCCTTAAGGGTGAGGTCACACTAGCGCGTTTTTTGCAAGTTTGCGCACGCGCTTCGCGCTCGCGATTTTCACTAAAATGGAAAACGGCGTAACAAGAAAATTGCAGCGATTTCCGATGCGCATGCGATTGTGCGTCTGTTCGCGTTTTGGTAAAGCATGCGTTCATCATTTTTGGTGCCTTAACGCATGCTTTACATAACGCACAACGGCAAAAACTCATGCGTAAAACAAAACAAGAATCGGGCACACAATCGCGTGCGATAACGCTCGCGATTTTGTGCACGATTCCTGTGAGTTGCAGTGTGGCCTCAGCCTTAGAGTTCCAAAAGGGTATTAAGCGTAGACATATAAAATAATCATGTGACTGCCATCTGAACCAATTAAAATGCAGCAAGTCAGCCAGCCAGCCCTTAACTGGCACTAAGGTCAGATTAAGTCCAGTTCATGCCATCAGACACACACCAGCAGATAGATAAACGGTTGTTGGCAGACCTTTCTGGGACGCCCAGTTGTTGGAACCAGGAGAAGATCCTCCAGAGGCAAAAAAAATAAATAAAAAACAAATAATAACAGAAAAAGTTATAAATGAACAAGCCAGGAAACGAGCTTGGGAAAACAGTTACAATAAATAGTAGCATTTCAAACGAGCAATTTTTACATATGAAATAGCATTTTTAACCGTTTTAACCCTCTTACCTTTAAAGGTTTGTGACTGTTGACCTTGTGGCTGTCATTGACAGACGAATGCTTGTTAACTAAGGTTAAGAGGTGACGCTGATGCACTAAGGCCTCTTTGAACTCCTCTTCCGTTTTGGTTTCCAACAATTTCTGCCTAAAAGCAATGTCAGAAAACATGGTGGCAAAAGTGCGGCCCACTTCTGTAGCGGTTTTGGTGCTTTTCTGAAATTTTACAAAAAAAACAAAACAAAAACAAATTTAAAAAAAAGGGGGGGACACTATACTGAAAAAAAGACTTTTCCTCATCTTAATCTATAAATAAATAAATACGTGTAAGTAGCACTTACTCTAAAGGTGTGTGTGTTGCTGCATTCCTTCAATCCAGCAATTGTTTCGCTCAGTTGCCGTATCCCCCCTCCCTCATTTAACCACTCCCACTTCCATCTGACCTGACTTTTTCCCCACAAACCAACTGTCAAAACTACACACAGCATACAGCATTCCAACTGTCAAAACTCTGTCACCATTCCAGCTACAGTAAAACTACTCACAGAAGAACAGTTTATAAGAGAAAGGAACTTGAGTGACAGCTGAAATGTAAGATGTTTTAGATTGGATATCTAAAGAAATAGGGGGCAGATCAACAAATAAATGGTACAGCGGTGGTTGGGAAGAGTTATAATTTCCAGTTATGGTCATTTTAAAATAACTTTTTTTTTCAGTGAAGATGCCCTTTAACAGCTGAATACTAAAGGGAAAGTTCAGCACCAATACATATGCTTTCAAGAAAATTATTTTTTAAAGGGTATCTCCACTCGTTTTTATAAGTTTTGGGTGACAATAATCTGCCCATATAAAGGTTTATTTTGCTGTGCAGAAATAGCGTAGAAATTACCGTTAGGAACATTCCGTTAGGAACATTCCAAGGAAGTGGTGCATCCTGGGAAAAAGGACCATAGCAAAACCTGAAATGGCAGCTCACCAAGGACCATAGAAATAGGTTGGAAATCAATTTATTTTTCAAATATGCTGAAAATATGTAGAATACCTAGGTAGGTGCAATTTAGATAAATAATTTAAATAATATTTTTTTCCCCACTGAACTTCCCACTTTAAATGTTTGTTTTCATCCATATGACCGGAGCAAGTGCAAAGAAAACTATGGTTAACTGTAATTTATAATGATATTACTTACTGACCATAAAGGAGTCAGACAAACATTTCTGGCTAGTCAGTTTTATAGACCTCAATAAAAATCCCTTTACAGATGTAGTCATACAATTCTACCTGCCATCCCTGATAACCAGCTAATAGAATTGCATCTGGAACACTCCTTAAAAGGAATGTTCACTCCTCAAAAATTCTATGAAGGTAAATCACCACAATAGTTAGAAAGCTGGCAGATGTAGGACTAATCAGTGTTCTTCTCCCCCTCCCCACTACCTCTCAACATTTTTGTGCCTCATCTCTGAGCTTGTTACATGCTTGCACATGCGGAGAGCAGACAGTAAGTGAAATAGCATTCCGTCATTGGCTGTCATGTCAACCATCACATCTATGACTGACAGCTGCAAACGGAAAGAACCAGGAAGCAGAAAGTGGGATAACAGAACATCGGGTAGAATCTTAAGTATCTCGGCTTCTAACTATTGCAGTTTTGGGGGTTATTTACAGTTACTGTATGTGTTTTATTTGAGGGGCAAACTTGCCTTTAAAAATAGTGGTCATGGTGTAGAGTGAGAGCCAAACAATCCAGTTAATTGAGATATATTATTTAGGAAGAGATCACCAAGTTTGAAAAGCTGTGTTTAGGTTTTTTTATTAATTACGGACAAAGCAGATCAAAGAGTCTCGTTATGCAAAAGGTTGTTAGTGAAAAACGCTGATAAATTACTTTAACTGGCTTTTTATTTTAGGGAATATTCCTGCAAGGAAGCCTCTTTGATCCACCACTACCACCGACCGAGATGTCAGACTATGTCAGCCCCTTGTAGATCACATGTTAGCCCTGGGCAGCTATCCAGAAAACAAAACGGCTCTTTAGGGGCAATGGGTGAGGACAAGTTAGGAAACGGATGTTCTGATCTTTAATTTACACGGGCATTAAAAGTACAGAAGGGTGATGACACTTACTGTGCAGAAACTAATGGGTTGCAGAAAGGATTATTGTATAAACAAGCACAGCAGGGACTGAAAGAACAAAGGCAGCAAGTTGATGACTATTTGTATCCAAATCACGGGAATAACAGAAAATGAAGAATTTTGTGGTTGCAACTTTCTGAGCTATTATGCAGGAAATTCTACATTAACAATTAGTATATATATATATATATATATATATATATATATATATACACGGGTTATTCAATAAAAGTTCTTATCGTTTAAAATGGTGCTAATTTTGCCCCAACCAATCAGATCTTATTTAACATTTGAAAGCTAACATCTGATTGGCTGTGGCAAAATTAGCACCATTTTAAACGATAAGAACTTTTATTGAATCTCCCTGATAGTTTTTATACTATCTCGCCACAACTGGACTTGGTAGTGTTGCAGTTTCTGGATATTGCAGTGACAATCCTCTGCTTATTCTATTAAGCTACACAGGCTTCTGTAGAAGATGAAACAGTAAGAAGTTACCATAGACGCAGCACTGACTAGCGGAGCTAGAGCCTTCCTGTAACCTGCTTCCTGTACCCGGTTCTGCTCTCATTTTCTGGCAGCACGGCTCTCTACTTACCATCTTGGGTGGTGCCAAGACAAGGATGACGAACCGGACTTCACAAGAGTTCTCCCCCCAGTTCTGAGGCCTCTCCAGTCGGCTAATACAAACGTGCCGCCTCTGCAGGGACTTAATAGTGCAACTGGAGAATTTAAAGACAAAAATGAAAACGTGTGAAATCCATAATGCAATTAGCCAGGTAGAAAGTGATTATGGATAAAACATCTCTTATTAACATGGACAGAGCCCCCATCGTCTATATCTGAGAACAAAATGCAGGAATTCAATTGTTTACATAACTGCCAAGGTCAAGGTTTTATTTCCAATATGGGTACCGCCGACAAATCCTTCCATCTGTTGTCCGGGAAACGCAAAAAAAACTTTACCGCCAACATAAAGCCGCACGTTAGACGTGAAGAAGTGTATTGTGATTTTGTTTATTTGTATTAAGTTCTGCTGGTTTTATTTTTAATGTGATTGAACATGTGGGCTGACAGACCCTCTCTGTGTGAAGGATATAAAACGGATCTGTCTCTTTCTTCCTGTGTGTGATGCATTAAACAAACAAGATTGTGTTTCATATTGTGTTTATGACACTTGTCATAAAAATTGTGTTTCATATTGTGTTTTAGATTGTGTTTTGACTCTACACAAGCAGCTTATTACTTGTACTCCACAAAGTCTTTTTTTTTTTAGAGACGAAACGCGTCCAGACTATGTTTTAACCTGCCCCCAAAGAGTTCCGAATATGATCTATACTGGTGTAGTATCACTTTATGTTGTTATTATGTTCTGAGGCTTGTGTGATATCTGCCACAGAGTTATCCAGGTTTGATGTGCTAAATGTACCTATGATTACTTATATGAAATATTTCGACATGGTTTATCTGCTGAAATATTTATAATTACTAATGCTACTTACCTGCTATGGCTGTATATTAGATATGGCTTAATGTTACTTATCGGTTTGGATATCTGTGAACCTCTGCTATACTTGTTTGATACACTAATTTACTTATCTTGTGAGTTTACCTGAATGACACTAGGACACTGCTTTTGTATACATTAGAGTAATATGCACCTGGGATATTCCTCAGTATATAATAGTGATCCTGGAATGATATACCGGTATATCTAATGATAATGACTGTCTAGGATACTTTCACTACACCCAGCCATTTACTGGTTACTCTATATGGGATGTGATTTTAACCTTTTTTGTTTTTCTTTATACCTAATATATATAAGACATTGTATCTTTTTACTCCCATGCATGTTTAATAAAGGAGCTTTTATACATTTTTTGATACTAAGAAGTGTGTCCGTGTTTATATCCATTACTAGATCCTCCTGTTTTTACTTACTTGTACTCCAGCAGGGTGTCAAGACATGTGCCCCTAAGGCTGGGTACACACAGGCAGATTTTTCAGCCCAATCGACCAATACTTTCATGTATCAGTCGGCCGGGCCGAAAAATCGGCAGCTGATGATCGGACCTGTTGGAGCAGCACAGTTGCATTGTGGGAACTCTAAACCCTATAAAAGGCTGGAATATGGTGTAGGTAGTTAGTCAAAGTTAAGCGTGGTTGAATAGTGCTAGGTTCTAGAGCAATTTCTATCTACAAAGAAGAAATGCGATAGGCGTGCACGTCGATCAACGGAACCGGGACTCCAGGTAAGTTAAAAAATCTACAGCAACAGTTTTTTCAAAGATGATCTGTTTTATATTGCGGTGATTGTACGAAAAGGAAAATTTCATAGGTAAAATAATGTAGTACAGGGAGTTCTTCAAGGGAAACCATTTTGTATATACATAAGACTGAACAGATTCTCTAATTTCTAACTAGCAGGTATCTGTAACTGTTTAACAGGTTTTTGGAATTATAGGATTTCAGAACCCTTCCTTAAAGGACAACTGTATGGTTGTTGCTCCACCCCCATTGATGTCCATGGCCTAACCAATGAGAAGAGGTATTCTGCAAAAAGAGCTTTTCCCCAATGGATAAATCCCAGACTGCGGTGGGAAAGCTTACACAATACTGTTGTCCTTTAAATAGTTTCTTTACAGTTCTGATAGGGTGCAGAGGGGGAGGTAGTAAACTGAGCATGTTTAACTATGTAAATTGTCCAGGACACACTATGGTAGGAGGGCTGCAGAAAAGCCAGAAACCTCCAGAATCAAGCTGATTATTTCTCCAAAATGCTGCTGGTTTGAGAAACGAAAGATACAGGGAATGGAAATAAAAAAGAAAAAAAAAAAACCTTAAAACTATTTTACAATAATTTAGGATTAGTGCGTTTGTGGCCGTGTGCACATTTCTATTAAACATACCTGTAACATGTACAGTGTGTAAAGGAAGTTAAAAACAAACAATGGAGATTTTGAATGAATGCATTGTTTAGCCCAGACCTAAACAATTAAACTTGTTAAGTATATCCACATGTTGGGATTTTACTAGTGAATGAGTTTCTGTAGCTTTGTGTTTGGCAAACAAGCATGTAACATGTGGTGCAATGAGTTTAAATTCCCCCATTATCTAATAATCCATTAGGAACCGCGAGTGATCTGGAGGATTTTTTCCCACTTTAGTCCAAGTTGACAACAGATATTGGAGAGGTAACTGCTCCGCTACGTGGAATTAATTTCATTTCCTACGCCGATTGTAACTGGTACCCTTCAAGGTTATTTGCAGATGAGAAACAAAAGTCGAAGCGCGTTATCTTCTCTCGGAAAAGAAAATAATTAATTCAGAAAATTGACAAGGGGATACAATTCAATAGGCTGATTGCATAGATTATTCAGCAAAAGCCATTCAGATCTTTTTTAGATGTTACAATTCAGCAGCATTCATAAGTAAATATTGCAGTTGACCTGTTTGTGATAGGGGAAATCCCGATTTCCCTAATTGTACTGGGGTGCAATGCTTGTTTTGACTGAAATACACGTATTTGATCATTGATACTGGAATTCTACTGTTTGGAGTCAGATTCTGGTGACAGCTAAAAAAAACTGCTTAGTCTATCTCTGTGGTTGACCCTGAACAACAAAACAAAGATAGTGATTAAAGTAAACAGGGTCTTATGTATTTTACTCCAAACTAACAAACCCTAAGGAGCCGATTCAAAAAGAGTTGCAAAAGTTAGCTTATGCTATTCATTTGCAGCAACCAATCGGATGTTAGCTTTTTACTGGGTTACTGCCGTTAGACAACATCTGGTTGCTGCAGATTACTAGCAAATAAAAAAAATCGATTTAATGTATTTCACGGTCCATTATGTTTGGAAATATCACATCTGAAATATCCAGACCTTTGATTAGAAAGGAATTACTTATCTCTCCATTGACAGAGGCAAGGGGTAAGAACTGCTCAAAAGCAGAATACTTTATACTATTTATACCGTATACATTATCCTGTTCACAGTTATATATACATTATACAGTAGTGAAATACTTTATACTATTTATACCGTATACATGATCCTGTTCAGTTATACATACATTATACAGTAGTGAAATACTTTATACCGTATACATGATCCTGTTCACAGTTATACATAAATTATACAGTAGTGAAATACTTTATACTATTTATACCGTATACATGATCCTGTTCACAGTTATACATACATTATAAAGTAGTGAAATACTTTATTAATTATACCGTATACATGATCCTGTTCACAGGTTAATACATTCTTATACAGTAGTGAAATACTTTATACTATTTATACCGTATACATGATCCTGTTCACAGTTATACATACATTATACAGTAGTGAAATACTTTATATTATTTATACCGTATACATGATCCTGTTCACAGATATACATACATTATACAGTAGTGAAATACTTTATACTATTTATACCGTATACATGATCCTGTTCACAGTTATACATACATTATACAGTAGGAAATACTTTATATATTTATACCGTATACATGATCCTGTTCACAGTTATACATACATTATACAGTAGTGAAATACTTTATACTATTTATACCGTATACATGATCCTGTTCACAGTTATACATACATTATACAGTAGTGAAATACTTTCTTGCGATTTTCTTGTGTTTGCGCATGCGTTTTTACCGATCATTGGAATCGCGGCAACGCCCCGATTGCGCTTGCGATTTGCATTCCACATTTTAAATCGCAATCACATGCTTTTTTCTATATGTAACGAAAAAACACATGCGCAAACGCAACAAAATGACACATGCGATTCCGTGTGCGTTGCAGTGTGGCCGCGCCCTTAGTCTATGTTGTACCATTAAAATATAAAACCTTAATAGTAATTAGGAGCGGATACTCACATTATACACAGCCATGACTGCTGGTACTGCACCCCCATGGCTGTAGCAGTCACTCCCTGAATCGTATCTGACAGGAGATGAACTGAAACAGAAAAGAGACAAAAACGTCAATGGACATGAAATTCCACGGTCACGGCAGATTTAGATTTCATTACAGGCTGCACAAAGCGGGAGGTACCACTTGATTTTCAATTAACCAATTGAAAGGCTCTAACCAGGGCGTTGTCCGTATTCCTATTAAAGGGGCTTTAGGGGAAATAAAAGCTGCAACTTATAACCTAAAGGGACAGTTCAGTGGAAATGATCAATATTTGTTAAATTGTTAGTTTGTGTAATTCCTTCTTAGTTATTCTACATATTCTCTTCCATTTTGAATAATTAGTTGATTTCATACCCTTTGCTGTTCCCTGCTGTTGACATTAGTGAGCTGACATTCCATGTTCTAACGGTCCTTCTTCCCAGGATGCACCACATGCTTGGAATGTTCCTAACAGTAATTTCTACTGATTGGCTGTTGGATGGGTCAAACATGCTCAGATCTCTACTGAGCAACTGAATTAACCCAGGCGCTGGGTCAAGGGCAAGACCATAACGGTCTCTATTAGGGGTCCTGCAAACAGGAAGGCAGTATTGCGGTTGCATTTATTTATACACAGACACAATGCTGAATGGGCAGATTAAGGTCATTAGGATGGAAAATACTGCTCTTTTTTTATTAAAAGTACCTGTATTTGCACTGAACTTCCCCTTTAATGGACTAACTCATCCATGTGGCAATATTCCTATGTGATTTTTCACCCCATCCACCACTCCTTAATCTAACCCTAAGACCAAGATTTTAGGCAGCTTAAAAGCCTGGGGACTTCCAATGTCTCCATTTCCACATACAGTAGGTTGCTCCTGTCTGAACATGACCCAGCAAGTGTTGGATAAAGTGTACATTAACTCCTGCTATGTTGACATTCTATACAGCTAATTGCTGTCAGATTCCCTAGTCACTTCTCCTGGGAACTGATCTAATTATTGGCTTTCAGGGATCATAGCTTCCCTGAGAAAGTAGAAATGTAATTTGGACATCTCCCTAGACAGGGACAGTACACAGCACCATATACCCAAGGAAAAGCATTGTATATACGGCACATTTATATTACATTGCTCATTTCAGAATAATTTCTCAATAAAAACAAGGAGAAAGTAAGAATAAAATGGCATTTATAAGCAGGGACAAAAGCATGTAGCACATATGTAGCGTTATAGAGTATAATACAGAACATCAGTATCACAGTAAATAATGCACTTCCTATTCCAAGTATACCATGTAACTCCATGTAAGGCATTAAAGGAGAACTATACTGTAAAAAGTTACTTTTTAAAAATGCAAAAGAACTGGGAGGTCGGGTTGATTATTCCTACCTCCCAATATCTTTCTGTTGAGGAGTTACAGCACATACAGTTTTCATTTGCCAGGTTAGTCCTAGCTATTCCTGTATTAAAAATAGGAAGACTGGCAGAATCAGTTTTCTTTAAGCTGGTGCTCCTCCCAGAAACAATATTGGGAGGTAGGAATTACCGGTCCTGTATCCCTGTCAAGTACTTTTCATTTTAACTGTTTATTAAGAAAACTTTATACACACGATAGTTCTTCTTTAAGAGTATTATTCAGTATTAGGTGCTCTTAATCTGCAGCAACCAATCAACTCTTTCCTTTTTACTGGTCTACAACAGTTAGAAAACATCTGATGAAATCTGATTGGCTGCTGCAAATGAAGAGCACAGGCAACATTTTGCACCTCATATTAAACAAGCACAAGTTCAAGGAACTTTTTATATTGTATAATTAAAAAAAGGAAGACAAATGGTTTTTGACATTAACAGCCAGACACACATCTCTAGGCAATACTCGCTGCAATGGCTACCTGCCTCCTTGGATTGTTCCAGCCTTATGATAGGGGGTAGTGCATTACCATTACCAAATTAAGAATTGTGGTAAAAAATCATTCACGTAGATGACATGAACATTTTTTTTTTTAATGGCCACTCAACATTGACATCAACTTATCCCCCTCCCCCCCAAAGACCATTAGCATATTTGTCAACCAGCCAACCTGATGCTTCAACCTGGGATCCAATCACGCTGCTGTAAATAATAAATGACTTGGAAAATAGCCAATTCAAGCAGAGCAAGTTGCACAACTAAAGGGGCAAATGCACAGTATTTTTAATGCCAGTGTGCCCCTGCTAGACGGCAGCGTGCCCCTGCTAGACGTTCTATAGCGGCTGCTGTAAGTCAACAAAAGCTGAAAGGCATTAGAATGTTTCAGTCTGTAAAGCGAATGATTCATGGCAAAAATATCCATGAAGGAACAAAACAAGAAGCTAATTGGCATGATATCCTCAGCATTAAATGTTCGAACCCAAAAGAGAGAGAGAGCGCAGTGTTTACCATGCCAATAAATGTAGTAATGGCTAAAAGTACGGTATGCATATTTATAAGAACATCAAAATATCTGTCTTCACTTCTTCTGCACCTTCCGAAACTTGCAGGAACAAATGGAATGGAAAGGCTGCAAGCTATATCAAACCTGATAAAACATCCTGTAAAACATTCGGGGTTATTCAATGAAAGTTCTTATCGTTAAAGATTGGGGCAAAATTAGCACCATTTTAACGATATTCAGGGTTATTCAATAAAAGTTCTTATCGTTTAAAATGGTGCTAATTTTGCCCCAACCAATCAGATGTTTTCTGAGCTTTCAAATGTTAAATAAGATCTGATTGGTTGGGGCTAAATTAGCACTGTTTTAAACGATAAGAACTTCTATTGAGTCTCCCTGATTGTGTACAGCGTCATGTGGGAGGAGCAATATATACTGGATAACATGATAATGAGGTAATCAGTTGAACGTGGAAGACCTGTATAAGCCTCAAAACTCCTCCAACTTTTACATGATCTTCTTAGTAACCTCTGCTTATATTGGACAGAATACGAGCCATCTCTCTCTCTTATATTGGTTAATCCAGGGAGAAGCAGAAACTACAGAGCAATGAAATAGACAGGATGGGTTAAGGTTTATAGCACATCGCGGACCACCTGAGGAATTAAGCAACCCCCCTGGGTCTTTAGAGACTTTGCTGGATCGATAGTATGTCCTTAATTGGTCACTGGGGGAAGTACAACATATGGTCACCATAGTACAAACCACTATGCACCATTAACATGTCAGGTAATCGTGTTATCCCCATATGCTCACTATATTTTGAGGAGTCCAATTAAAATATTTCTACACCTCATCCATTCCTTATTTTTCCCCATTCTATTAATGGTAAGTACCAACAGAACATAGTCCAAAAACGTGCCTGATGAAGGTGTCATAACAAAACGTGTAGCAATTGGATGTGTTTTCTTCCAGTCTAGACTGAGATCACTGTGATTTTTAATAGTTTTTATTATCCTACTGTGCTTTTATGGTCTGATGCCTTATTCTATGTATTTGTATATTTAAAGGGACAGTTCAGTGGAAATTATCAATATTTGTTAAATTGTTAGTTTGTGTAATGCCTTCCTAGTTATTCTACACATTCTCTCCGATTTTGAAAAATCAGTTGATTTCATACCCTTTGCTGTTCCCTGCTGTTGACATTAGTGAGCTGACATTTCAGGTTCTGTAACGGTCCTTCTTCTTCCCAGAATGCACCACTTCCTTGGAATGTTCCTAACAGTCATTTCTACTGATTGGCTGTTGGATGGGTCACACATGCTCAGATCTCTACTGAGCAACTGAATCAACCCAGGCGCTGGGTCAAGGGCAAGACCATAACGGTCTCTACTAGGGGTCCTGCAAACAGGAAGTCAGTATTTCGGAAGCATTTATTTATAAACAGACAAAATGCTGAATTGGCAGATTAAGGTCATTAGGATGGAAAATACTGCTCTTTTTTTTGAAAAGTACCTGTATTTGCACTGAACTTTAAGGGTGTATTGGTCTTGAGGTCCGTGTGACGGTCACGGCTGCCTGTTTAGTTCATGAGAGGAGACGGGAGATGAGCACTGGGGAAAGCGGTGTTGGAGGGTCCGGTACACAGTGGTTGCCATTGCGGCACTGTTTGTACCTCTTAAGGGAACGTGGTGATTTATCACTTGGACTTTGACATAGACTTACCTGGCTGCACGCCTATTATAGGCTGGATATTTTTCGCTTGTGTATTATAGACTAAGTAATTAAGTTTTTTTCACTTGTATCACTGTGCTACATATATGCTATTTATGGGTATATTGTGCTAATAAAGGAATACTCCGATTTAACAGTATTTTAGTATTATCCCTTATTACTTTTGTTTGTTTGTTTTTAGTCCAAAAACTGTTTATTAAGAATAGAATCTAGTACCTTGGTAATTTAAGGTTCGTACACACATGCGATAGCGGGTCCCGACCCACGGTGTGTACGAATGTCCGTTTTCGTCCTGTGTATGGGCCCTTTCATGGCAGAAGCGGACATTCATATAAATTGTGCATCGATCGCACGTGTGTACGAACCTCTAGATATTTGTATGTAGTTCCTTCTAGTTATACAATCATTAGTCTTTAGTATTAAAGACAAGATGGATTCCACAAGACCCTTACACAAGCCAATGAGATTTGTTGTGTAAAAAAAAAAAAACTTTTGTGAGGAAAACGGAGGTAACATTCACTTACCATTCCCTTCCCTGGGTGCTTCAGAATCTGTAAATAAAGTGCTCATGATTTTATTAAAGTTGCAAGTGGGTTCGGCGTTCTCTGGATCTTCTACAAAGTGCTTGAGCATTTCACGCAGTACGTCATCCAGCGAGGTGGCGCTCTCGTCCAGGATGATGCTGGCCTTGGCGAGGAATCCATCGAGGTCACGGTGGGCCCTCACCTCTTCCTCAAAGTTCTTTAATTTTAGATACTGGGGGGGGGAATACAAAAATATTTAAATAAATCTCACACCGCGACCTCTTGCTAAATATTTCACAAGCTAGCATTCAAATGCCATCACAAACAGGATGGTCCGACTGTTAGCTTGAGAAAGGGGTTATATTAGTCCCGAACTGGAGCGTGCATACACTTTTTTCATATATTATATATAAAATACGTAAGCTCCTTATAAAAGAACTCAACCATCAAACGCATATTCCCTGGCTTGTACTTCCAGAAGCTGCTAATTCAAACTGTTGTCTTTTCTGATCAAAGATTTTTCAGTACATAAATCCAAGCAGTTACTGCCCCTCCACTATCTCTGAGAGGTCACACATGCTCAGTGCTACTCCCATATAGAATAGAACAAATCTGCAATCTACATCTCTCTGTCGGAGTAAAATTGAAAGTGAAAGGAGGCTTTTCTTTTGATTTCATAGTGGTATAACGTAAGTAAGGAATTACAGAAAAAGAAATACATAGTTTCGTCTGCAGTTTCTGGCAAATAAGTAAGAGTAAAATGTGTTTTATGGTTATGTTGTTCTTTAATCCTTACTTTAACAGAGTATGACCATAAATAAAGTATATAGAAGTATTACATAAATTAGTATTCCCTCCTGTTCTGTACATTGGAACACAAATGCTATGTACGTCATCGCAGATGAGGGGTTTTCCCGTAAACAGTAGCCAAAGCTCCATTCAGAATCCTTGTTTCCCTTCTACTCAAGCATTAACACAATTGTGTATAGAAGGCCCAAGCCTTTTAGTTTATAGGCTATTTGAACAGGGATAAAGGGCATATTATTACCATTTTAAACAGAAGTGCAAAACTGCGATAATCTGTCCTTTATAGGTTGCGACTTTTTGTAGGGGACCCTCGAGATTCCTTAGCTACAGCAAGGATACAAAGGGGAGCGGAGATTCCAGCCTTTATTTTGCTTTGCGCAATAAATCAATTAACCTCCTTTGTGATACAGCTGTTTGCATTTATGCTGCCAAGTTTAACCAAAGCAAGTTAGCTCATGCCTTTTGCTTACGCGGATCTTAGCCGGGCGTAAACAAAATGTAAATACAAAGGGAAGTTCAATAGGAAGTAAAAAAGGAAAATATATTTGTGATCACAAGGAAAGACAAGAGAGCATTATTATTTAATTATATAATTATGAATATCTTGGAAATTATATCCTTATAAACACATGTACCTGTGTCCGGGACACTTTCTCTGATAGCTAGAACCACGGAGAACTATAAAACATTTCTTCAAAAAGCTGCTTGACCTCAGGTGAGATCCAACCATCTGTTAGTTATCAGTTATGGAATCCATTCATATTTCTCTTATAACTACCATTATTACCATCTGGAAGCGGGAATTTATTTGTACTTCAACTCTAACATCAAGGTCAAACCCACATCCTCACATAACCAACACAGGAATTTCCCACTATAGAGAACTATATAGATCCAAGGTTAGAGACATAAGGACAAGGATGATTCATTTCCAGGTCTATGTAACCACATGAAAAAGGAAATAAAATATGTATTTCATTTATACAACAAGCTCCCTCACTTACTTTTCTTGATGTATGGAGCAACACACAGCCAGAAGAATTTTCATTTTCAGCTGTAAAGAGAAACATTATTTTATGGTTATTAGATCGCCAACATTCCAAATAGGTCACCAGAGTTGCCAAGAGGTTTCCAGAGACACATTTATGGAAACATGGAGCGCAACACATGGCCAATATTGGCCGCACCTTCTTGACCACACCAAATTTTAAAGGCCCCTCTTACCTTGATTTTACCTTCAAGATTTTTTTCTTACATTAGCCAGCAGAGTTTTATTTTATTCATTTATATATTTTTTTTTTTTTTATCTATGATGGCGTTGGACTTGGTGACATCACAACATCATATGCTCACCTGCCATTCTGCTTGTTGCCCAATTTTGATGGTTCTGCTTACATTATGCGAGACATACGGACTTATCCTGCATTAAAATTCCGCTTCCTTCCTGCTCCTTATCAGCCTTGTGACAGAGCCCAAAACTTTTGCACAGAGCGAACATTCCATAATTTAAATAAACCATTAACTTATATTTAAAGGGGGAACAAGGTAAAAACTGTGCCTGTTTTCCGGCCCTTCAATAAAATGTGAAATAAATAAAATAAACATTAAACTTGCAATCTTCTGCAAAATAAAGGATTGTTTCCTTTGAAGCCAGAGGCTATGTCTGCCCTGCATTAAAGGGGAAGTTCAGTAGAAAATATCTTTATTTAAAAATGAATTATCAAATTGTATAAATTATACATACTCTCTTCCCCCTTTAAAAAAAATGTAATGTGTTATATTGCCCTTGCTATGCTTTGCTGTGGTCAGTAATGAGATGCCATATCAGTGCAATGCACCTTTTTCCCACAATGCTCCCTTTCTTAAAATGTGGAGCAACCATGTTTAGATCGCTACTGAGCAACTGATCTAGATCCATAATGAACAATAAAAAAAGTCAGAATTCCTCAGAACATTAATGTATAAACAAAATGCTGGATAGGGAGATTAAAGTTATTGGAAAGAGAAAATACACCTTTTTGTACCTGAATATGCACTGAACCCCTTTAACACAGGTTATATCACCTAGAGCAGGATGGGGCACAGGGTTATACACATTGGAGGGGAGGATTATAAACAGATTATTTATTAAAACTTTAATTCAATAAAAAAAAGGCAAATCTCTATTGCTTCGGCGTAATACCAAGATACAAAGAAGGAAAACCTTTGTGTCTCTTTAAGAAGAAGCCAGTGTGTTTAATGTGAGTTTAGGAATTTGCGATTAACTGAAAAGGAACCAGGTCAATAGACATTACATTCATTTTAGCATCATGTCAGTTTCAATGGGAATCGGGTTGGCAACTCCGCTGGAATTCCCCCTTCCAACCACCCACATTAAACAGCCACTAAACGTGTGAACTGACAGGAAACAAATACACGGAGAGTCCGAATGACTGAAGACCCCAATTTTAACAAACACATCAAAACCACAAACTAACAGGGTGTTGCAGTCGGAAAACAAATTATTACCCAGTCAGATATTTAGGATAAATTTTGGGTTCAATATTTGTCTTGCTGTAAAGAACAAAACAGGGTTAAATTTAAACTTAAATTAAAATTGCAGTCCTGTTGCTAGGCACCCGGAACACTATGGGCTTAGAATGGACATGGTTGCCATGGGCCCTCAGAAAAACACGGGGTCCTAGTGGTTTTATAGACACCATAAATCCCTCAGAGCATGGATACAATGGGGGTAGGGGGTAAGCAGAACACAGCTGCTACAACTTGCTAGAGTGAACCAAAATACGGATACGCCACTAAATCGTCCATTTGGTGTTTATCTGCTCTGTCCAGTGTTAGAGAATTTGCACTATTATCTTGGATTTCATCAGAGCACCATAATCAGCACAGTCACTTAAAGTCCCTCCCCTTTTTTTCTGTCACTGGCCAGTCTCATTATCATTTAGTGAAGTCACCGAGCTTTTTGCATTACCATTTTAAATGCGTGCTCACACGAGATGGGCCGACTGAACTGGTTTTGCTACATTGCTGTGTTTTTACAAAAAGTTGCACCCAGAGAACTGGACATACACAGCTCAGTATTGTGTTTAACAGATCTTTTTGGCAAGGCTGGTAAAATTTGCATCATTGCCAATATGGTGTCATTCGGAATCATTGTAGTATTGGAGGCCCTAGAGGGCATCCATAGCGGTCAAAGGATGGTTTTGAATTATATTATAAAACATTATAAATATTTTATCTAAATATTCAAGTCACTCTGTAATGTACAGAGTGCAGAGAAATAAACTGTGATACCGTCACTTTAAAAAGCCAATGTATCAGAATGAATGAAAGAATGAATTCTCCTTTAATATTCTGATCTTGCACAGCCAATCAGCTAACCTGACAAACAGTCTTCATACAAAGTACAGGCGGCTGGCAGAGAACAGAGAGAATTTAATTTCTCATGAGCTAAAAGGCTATGGGCTCGAGCCTTGCACCTCCTGATGACATAATAATGGTGTGTTGCCATTGATGGCGATAAAGCACCAGTTGGGAATTTGCAGGAAATTTTTCAGATACCCGAATGGCCGGTATGTCTCGTTTTCTTACATAAAAATACCATACTAGGAAATCTCAGCAACCTGTCAGAAAAAGAAGTCATTAAGGCAGCACATTTTTGTGTCCTCTATCCATCACAGTCTTCGGTTTTCCTAGTAATGGACAAGCTAAACACTGTAAATGCTCAACGCTAATTGGCTAGTGGATCTCAAAATTACTTTCTGTGTAGGGCACAAAGAACTTCCAGTGCTAATGGTGATGTCCAACCTGCAGCCCTTAGCAGAATGCTGGGAGCTGTAGTTCTTAAAACATTTAAAGTTCGACATCCCTGCGTTAAAAGAGCTCTGGATCCCTGCTGCTCCATATACTGTATTAACAAAACGCAACAAACCAACAATATGTTGTTGTAGGGTTTGAGGGCGTGGTCTTCTAAAATGACACGGTTTTATGTCAACCAATTAGGGATCAGATTTCAATGTTTAAACCAATCTAATTTGATCAAATCTAAAGCTAGGTACACACAGCACAGATTTCTGAAAGATGACAGACAGGATCTGCAAGATCCTGTCTGTCATCTTTCAAAGATCTGCATACACACAGTCCTGAACGTTCTCCCTAATGAACTTCATAGGAGAAGCTCGGGACTGTGTGTTTCCATCGGCCGCACTAGACTCCTCTATAGGGAGTCTAGCACGGCCGATGGAAATTTTCGATCAGAAGTAATTTTCAGCTGCAATGAATACCGCACAATCGTTATTTTTGCCCCAGCCAACTGTTCATAATCTGCGATCATTCGGCCAGGTTGAAATATCTGCCCATGTGTACCCAGCTTATTTCTTTCCCCTTGAAAATGATTGGGTGTGATCTTTGTTGCTCCAATGTTTCTATGCCCTTTGCTTCCATTTGAATAGAATTTAAAGGGCAATAGGTCTGCTTGTCACCTGGGGTTGCAGCTAAGTGATTTATACTCAACTCTGGGGAGGACATTTCAGCAACTTCAAAGAAATGATTATTAAGGGAATTCACGTAAACTGTCATGTCAGAGAGGGACATCATGCTCTCCTACATTCCACCCAAATGGATACTTCTAATCACTAGGACTCCTTTATCTACAGTGTGTAATCGAACCAAACCAGTATTTCCCAGTCATAAATATTCAAGCCAATCATGGCCTGAAGCTCCCATCCAAAGTAGGGAACCTTTATGGGAAAGTTGCTTATCTATAGGTTAAAGCAAAACAAGTGCTTACCCAAGGTAACTAGAGTGCGAGATAGACTTCATTGGGGAAACGGAACATGTGAGTTGTGTTGACAAATTTATTCTCAGGTTACAACTCATGCACATGTGCAGTAGAGCCACGCTGGCGAGTAATAACTGAAATGGGTGCTTAAATTTATATTTATAAAATAATCTACTCTTTAAATAGAATTATACACATGTGTGCTCCTCCCACCATCATTGTCACCGACACTTGAGTGAGTATAATTCTCCTTTAAGCTTGATACATATGCATACCATACTGCTGGCTGAAACAACCAACATTCAAAGACCGACTGCTTTGGATGACAATGATACGTATGTAACAGGTCCTGTTGGCGAGGTTTGCCTGAAATGTTCATACTTGTGTATGGGCCTTTAGTCAAGACGTGTGAATCCGCAGTCTTGTTTTAGCCTCTCCTCTATCCTGTGGCTAGTGGGTGACCCTGATATAGAGGGCGCTGTTGTGTTCTTGCCCTATTATGAAAACATAATCTTGAAATTAAGATTCTTTATCATCCTTACAGCTTCTTGTAGGAATGAAATGTTTAGAATACAAAGTCTATAGTCGGTTTAAAACAAATGTTTCCATTTGTACACACGCAATATTAGATGATGGAACTGCCAGTCCCACTATCCAAAAAAGAAATCAAGAAAATAGTCCAAATATAACTTGGTGTAAGCACAAGCCAATATAGTACTAAGAATTTCTAAGGAAACCAAGTTTACTTACCGGGTAATGAAGAAAAAGGAAATATATTATTATTGCAAACTATTATCAGTCAGGGTAATGTTGGCCTTTGTTATCTCGCATGTAAACTCCCAGTGCAGACATCAAAGGCCCAGAGTCAAAACACATTACAAGCGAAGTATCTCTGTGCATTGTGCACCGGGTAATAAAACAAAGGACAAGTATTAATATGAGGAAGCCGTCTCTATTGTGGAATAGACCTTTCGCCGCTACAGACACATCCCTAAGGGATTCCAAGGTTTCACTGGATACCCAGAAAACAATAATAAGTCTATACAGCCAAAATAAACAGGCCTTGGTAATCAAATGGCAACCCCACTCACTGCTAGTGTAGAAAAAGAAAAGAAACCAAAGTAGAGAACATTGCATATTGAATATAAAGAATAAGAGTGAGCTACCATACCGATTGCAAGCATTGGTAGGATGCTTAAATCAAAAGGCAAGCAATATGGCAGCTCAAAATTGTAAAAAAAAAAATCCCTGTAGCTGGTTAAGTCCCACCATCTTCAGACAAAGGCACCTTCTGTTTATATGGAGGTATATAGTATTTATAGACGTATATTTCCATCCAGTAGCAGTACCTGCCAATCACATGCTGTTAACCGCTAGTTAGATTGTAACAGTAAAGTCACCTTGCAGAGTTATTTACAAGGGAGACAATTTTAGGTGGTGCAGGAGATACCAGCCACCCTAAAGACTCGTACGATTTTGGCCACGACCCAGACAAACGGCCGTTATTGACCATAATCTTGCGTGTGTATGCGCTTCCACCAGGGATGTGAACGCGCTCAAGGGTCGTGGATCGTGACCAAAATCGTACATGTGTAGCCTCTATATGTAGGACCCCCCTCCCCCATGACCTCTGTTATATGAGTCCATGTGCATTTGTAGACATCAGATAAAGTCCAAGGTTCTGCACTTGACATCCAAACATTCCATAATGCAGACATCTCCATCTACTCCTTTTTGCAGCAGACCATTCACATTAATAGGACACTGTTTTTTTAAACACTTAAAAGCTATGCACAACCTTAAAACAAAAGGCTGGTCAAATGTTGGTTACCTGCCCCCACCTCCAACGGATATATTCAGCCCATTATTAGACGCATTACTAACCAGATATTTAAGGATACTTGTGCCATTCTGCCAGAGTAAGCTGGCTCTTCCCTCCATGCAGTCAATCAACGCTGTACCTGCCAACATCACAGCCAAAGATTGACTGCTGTTTACCTTGCTGCCTCTACTGCACATGCTCAAGCTTATAAAAACCTCATTGAGCAGAAGGAGGCAGATACCTTTGCCAGAACGAAAAATATCTGGTTACAAATGCATGTAATAAACTGGTAAAAATAGCAGTTAGGATTGCTGGCAGATAAACAAGCCACCAGTTTGTTTTGTTTTAAGGGTGGACATGCCCTCATATTGTATTTTGAAACCCCCACCAAATCCCCCTATTAATAGTGTCCAGACTGAAGATATAAGTCACTAGGTCCCATCCCTGGGTTGTATTAACCTCAAACAAAGCTGTCAAACCTCCCCTGTAACTGCCAGTCCTGGCTCTGCATTCTTCCATGTCTCTTTAATGGGACGACACACTTGACAAAGTGTGTCTTCCCATTGGCCAGTTCCAGAACAGTCCCTGACTCAGAGAGGGAGCCAGCAGCACGGGGATTTGGGGCCTAGCACCATGGGTACTATTAATGTATGGGATGAGGACACAAAGTAGAGCATTATTGTCCTTTAACCTACAAAAATATATGTACAGTTGGCTTCCAACAGACCCAGGACAAACCAACAAAGCACTTAACTAATTAAAGGGCAAACAATTCTAAATCTATAACTAAATGGTATAGGATTACACAATAAATCTTAGCTATTAGAATGTACTGGAACAGACAATGTCTCAGCCTTTTATCTGGCAATGCATGAAAAGGAAGAAATAAAATGCTGCATTATTTATACCAGAGGCAAATGCCAGCAATAAACAGATGGAGATGCCAAAAATCTACGGTAGCTTTACACTGGGCGAGAATTTCTCCAGGTGCGGACGTCACTGGTTGCATCTGTTCGCAGACCAAAAGACAGATAACTACAGTGTTCCTATTGTATGCCACCTTGCCTGGGTCTCCGGCAAACAGATTGTTTTTTTTGGAATTGTGAGCCAGACAGACAAGGAGCTAACGTAACATTCCGTGTGTAGCCGGGGGATAAAATGTTCCATAGACATCAACAGAAAGCCCTTAAAGGAGAACTAACTCCAAAATGTAATTCTCTATAACATAACTATTAACAATAGTGCCCCCAAAACACCAATGAGCTATAAAATCACACTGCAGTAAATTGCATTATTGTAAATGGACCGCTCCGAAGAAATGGATAAGAGAATAGCGTGTATATGCACTGTCCGAGTGCGACCACGCCTTCCGTCCTTGGTCACATGATCCCTTGCTTAATGTAGACTGTAAGAGGATTGGCTAGAACTAATAGTGGGTGTAGTCAACTATAACTAGTTCCTGCTATAGATTCTGATTGGGCATGTGCAAAGAACATATTGGTCATTGACCAGACTGTGTGATTCCAGAATGCTGGTAAATAAAGTACTGATCCCATGTTAGGAACATAAATTTATTAGCACCCACATCAAAATGAGAGATGAGACACAGGTTACTGCTTTTATATCAAGGTACTCTGCCATCTGATTCAGTGTTGTTCTGAAGCTTTAGTTGCCCTTTAAGACACACACACTCACATTAATAGTACCGAGTGGTTAGGTCCCCACCCCTGGGTTTGTAGTTGCTTTTTAATCAAAGGTGTCAAACTTCCCTTGCTGCTGTTACTCCTAGTCCCATCTCCATCAGTCTGGGTCTGTTCCCGCACTGGCCAATGGGGAGACAGGCTTCTTGTGGCACTTATAGAAGTAGTCCAGGACGTGGAAGGAGGTGGGACTAGGAGTAACAGCAGCAAGGGAAGTTTGAAGCATTGACTGAGGTTAATACTAAAAACCCAGGGGGTGAGTATCTGGCAGTTTAATTCCTTTAGGTCTTTTACCCTTCAAACAACTCAGTAAGGTAATGTATTCCAATGGCATTCAGTAAACGGTCACTTACCTGTAGTGTTTTGTGGAACTTCTAAATTAACATTGACGAAAAACCTGATGCTCTCCCCTGATACAATCGACGAATGAACAGTGTCGAAAAGCTCCTCCCCTCCGACACCTTCCTCTTCCTTGGGGTCACACCCGTCATCTGTGTCACATTTAAGGTAACCTGAAAAGCAAGAGCAAAACACATAAATCCATAAGACCATGATCCTTGTTACGCATGTTACAATCATGACAATCGAGATCCACACAATTCCTTACGGCAAAAAAATAAAAATGAATCTTAGACATATGGCTACATAAAAAACGTTATCTAATGAGAATACGCGGATTAGCTTTGTATAATGGTTACAACAAGAAGAGGTGAAGTGAATAGAAATCATCTAGAGACATCAAAGGAAAATAATTTATTATTGAAGATCTGGGAGATTAGATGGAATTTAGAATGTAAAAGTCAACGCGTGGACGAGACCCCCAGCCAGAGGAATTATAAAGGGCACCGACATCTTCTGTCAGGAAATATATTCATGTTGGTATATTAGTTCATACAGCCGTGTGGTATGGTGTGCAGAACTCATTGGATCATAAACCTGTAGACAGCACATTTTGCTTGTTTCAACGGACCAATCTTATCACAGAATGACCGGTGATTTCATTGGTCTAAACACGTATGAGCAAATTGTTATGTCATTTCTCTGATAATGAAGTGTAACTGTGTGCCCATACTGTTCACAGAACTCCATGGGAAAATGGTACTAGAACAGGCAAAAATGCTTCAAAGACTTCCCACTAGAGAATCACAGAACATGTGAATGGTTTATTACGTGGCACTATGAACGTGGCATTCACCATTTTCTAGGAAATGTGGCAACAATTATCATTGTTATGGCAGCCAATTCGGGTTTTCTTTGGTGTATTTTCTGCATGTTGGGAACATTTCTCCTAATCAGCAGTAAATAGAAACTCTCATCTGATGTGGGCCTTATTGTTCCATAGGACATAAAAACTCTTGGGAAATACTCAACAGGCCGCATGGCGTCCCTGGGTCTAACCTGTATCAAAGGAGCAAAACATGGTCATAAACCAAGTTAATGAGCTATTCAGGGGAAGGTTTTCTGTGTCCAATAAGCCCTAATTGATATAAAGTGGTTTTCTAGCTACTGGTTACTGTGTCAGTGGGACCGGTAATTTACGGTGAGCCGTCAGTTTAGAATGAAAATAACCTGTTCTCTAAGGCCATGTATAGTCTCCTCCAACACCATTTCCCAGACCCACCTGCAGGGCAGATAGTGAAAAGTGGTAGGACCAGAACAAATTAAAAACCATTAAAGCAACAGCATTTATACACATCAAGCCACCAGGTTGGCCTTTTTGCATTTTTGAAGGAAACCAGGGTTAGAAGACCAAACTAAACGATGGTCAACACATCCACCATTTATAGTCTTCCTAACAGTGATGTATAATGGGGATTACACAGGTCCGTCCCTCTGCTCACAGTGCTATTGTTGCTGATGATACTTGCGGTTTTCCATCCAATTCAAAGGTTCCATTAACATGACATGATTCCACATTTGCATGTCTACGATGACCAAGACACACAAAAGTTACCTGAAAATGCTCATTTTGTCTACCGGCCAGGTTTTAGAAATTCCCACAAGTCATGCTAATGCTGGTGATTTCCAAAAACCAATAACTCCCTGATCCCCACCACCACCACCTTCTAAACTGCTATCAGCTTGTTCTAATCCATCCCACAGTAGCAGTTAAAGACCCCAATTCCCCTCTCCTTGTGTGTGCTTTTTATAAATTGTTTGGTTGCATTGCCTACAACTTTATTTAACGGATATAGAGATGGGAGACATTGACCATCCCTGGCATATCTCAAACCCCAACCAACAGCACCCAAACCCCCCCACTAATCAAGGAAAGGAGGAAATATTTGCTCTTGTACTAAACTGCAATTGTGATAAACTGTAAAAAGCAGAGTTAAGAATAGGGAAGTGCTAGAGGATCTAAAATTAGACTGAGGACTTGCGAGGCGCCCGGACTGTGTAAGGGAGCACGCTGCCTAAACAAACAGGAAGTTATTAGGAATATAAACTGCTCTAGTTAGGACGAATGCCAGATTCCTCCACCACTGTACCCTAGAGCAGCAGGAGAGGAGAAAGCGAGGAGCTAGGACTTTGCAGCATTCACACTTCTTGGACCAATAGGATTACAATAACACCCCTCTGACTTTCCATTGTAAAGCCTTTGGTTCAAGTAGTTTGGGAACTTGTGGGGCTTATTTACTAGAGATGCAAAGTAAAATATCATTTGATATTTGGTTGCTGAAAATGAATAACAAGTGCAAAGTTTATCACCTCTTTTTAATTAAATAAAGGTTTGTTTTTTCATTACACATAGAAGAACAATTTTTTAATTGGAAGTTTAGAGACGGGGATGTTAGATTAAAGCTGTTAATTAAAATGGCAAATCACTTGTCTTTCTACCATAACTACAGATATATCACTACAAGACTTCACAACAAAAAGTCTTCCAGTTACTTTCAGTTTTACTTCCCCCCCATCCCCATCCTTTTAACACAAGAGTTAGAAATTATCGGATGGAGAACTCTTCTGAATGAATCAAACTGAGCATGTCCGAGCTCAGTGAGCTATAGGAGGAGGCAGAAACTGCAGGGATTTCTGTACTGCGAGATTTTATTGCGTCTGTTAGGTTAGGAATTATTCAGAAAGGCAAGTAATAGATTGTTTTAATTGACATTTTTTTTTTAATTGAAGTTTAGAGACGGGGATGTTAAATAATTTAAAGCTGTTAATTAAAATGGCAAATCACTTGTCTTTCTACCATAACTACAGATATACCAATGCAACATTTCACAACAAAAAGTCTTCCAGTTACTTTCAGTT
Organism: Hymenochirus boettgeri; assembly: GCA_019447015.1. Classification (NCBI taxonomy): domain Eukaryota; kingdom Metazoa; phylum Chordata; class Amphibia; order Anura; family Pipidae; genus Hymenochirus; species Hymenochirus boettgeri. The sequence goes on from CM033469.1 coordinate 24,841,871, forward strand.
TTACTTCCCCCCTCCCCATCCTTTTAACACAAGGAGTTACAAGTTAGCAGAAAGGAGAATTCTTCTGAATGAACTAAACTGAGCATGTCTGAGCTCACAGAGCTATTGGAGGAGGCAGAAACGGCAGAGATTTCTGCACTGCAAAATTGTACTGCATCTGTTAGGTTAGGAATTATTCAGAAAGGCAAGTAATAGATCATTTTAATTGACAATTACTGGACTGTATGTCAAAAAAATTTTTAAGGGCGGAGATCTAATTCAAGAACTTTAAAAAGATTATTCTAAATATTATTTAAAAAACGTAACTGTGATGAAAACATCTAAATACAATATACATTGTGCTTACTAATGTGGACGTGAAGTCTCTGGAGTAAATTGCAATTTGTTTATTCACATAACAATGTGACAAAGGCATATTGGTGAATTCCTTGAGCTGGCGGAGAGAAACACAAAATTCCCTGGTATTGTTCAGTGTCACAATGTAGACACTTCATACAACAAACAGAGGAAGAAACGCACCCTAAGTTATAACGCCGACACTGAAAAGATCACCAAAGATCTACTGCTGTGCCTTAAAAAAAACAAGTGCCAGACGCAGGGGAAATATAGGAATTTAGCATAAAGGGTTTATAATGTGCACAAAGTAAATGATGGCTATTTAAAAGGCATACTATACTTACCTTCCACATTAATCTTAAGACCACATACCCTGTCCGACATCCCTGAAGCTTAGTAGAAATAGTAGACTCTGCCATCCAAATTTACTGTCTACTGTGACAATGTTACACATGCTCTGCTGCAGTCATTTAATGGCATCAGTTAGACGCATGATCGGCATTGGCCGTGGCTGAAGAGAATGACTGAGTCTGCTATTAATATCAAGTTTCAGGAACATGACAGGTGAAGTCTTTAGGTATATGGGGGTGAGAAAGGGAAGTGCTGTATAAAATTTTATATGGACATGCCATTTACATTACCGATTTATAAAATTTTTTGACCTTTCATCTTTTCAACATAAAATTTTCAACACTGAATTCGCAAATACAAAGTTTTACCCAGTTCCACTTTAAAAACAGGTTCATTTGAATCCTGGGCTCATCATGCCCCTACACAAGCGAGCTGCCACACTGCTTGGGTTAAATGCTGCATTGTCCCTATATTTACAAAACAAGAAAGGGTTTGACTACGGTTGCCCTTAAAGGGATAGTTCACTCTCGAATTGAACTATTCCTTTAATATACTGATTGAAGATTAGGAGGTTAAGGAGCAGTGCCTTACCTCCCGATCTTCAATCAGTATTGCAGGACCCGAGAACGAAGATGGGAGCTAACTTACCTTTTACGCGATCCACCGCGGCCAAGCTGGAATCTCCGACCGCTCCTGTACAGCCATAGCACGTATTACGCGCATGCGCATGATCTTCAATCGGTATATTAAAGGAATAGTTCAATTTGAGAGTGAACTATTCCTTTAAAGGGTATGTGCAACCCCCAAACAAACTTTTGCTTGCTGCCTTATTGCCCCCGAAACATTGATCTCACAAGGTTTACAACTCTGAAATGTGCTCCTTACCGGCCATGTTCTCTCGGCTGTCTTCTGCTCGGCTTCCGTGCCTTTTCCATGCACGGAAGCTACAAAAGCGGCCGGACATGGTGAGACGTCCCGAAACAAAAAAGGGTTTACATTTTTTTCAGACTAGGGTTGCAGTTATATTCTGGTTTAAAGGAAATGTACACTGGGAATTATTTTTTTTAAATTGCCCATTACTGGAAACTAGAATTCTTCCTAATTATCACTGTACCGTTATTTGTTGATCTGTCCACTATTTCTTTAGATATCCAGTCTGAAACATCTTACATTCCAGCTGTCAATCAAGTGCCAAAGTATCATAAACTCTGTTATGTATAGTTTTGCTGTAGCTGGAATGGTGACAGTTGGTATGTAAAATGCATGCTGGGAAATTCCCTCTCCCAATGCTGCCTCATAGGGATTACGGAGCATGCTTGCCCTCAGAGAGTCAGATAGTCTGGCAGGGGTTGATACTGAGCAAAACAAGTTCTGGATTGAAGTCATACAGCAACACAAACAAATAAGAGTAAGTGCTGCTTACATGTATTCATTTATAGATTAAAATGAGGCAAAGTCATTTTTTCAGTGCATAATTCCTTTAAATCTTGGGATTAAAAATCGTATTTTTTTTTTAGCCCTTAAAGGAAAGACCATTGTTTTGAGCAGTGACTGATGTAATGAGCTAACTGGGATGTGCCTTGTTAATGATCCTCGATGCAGAACTTACTATAAATAACAATAAAGATTTAGAACTTAATTTGGGTTGAGATCCAAACGTTACACATGCTTTAATTATGTATGTTTTGTCACTAAAAAAATCAATGTATACAAGAACTTAATCCATGCAAATCCAATCCCAGTTAGATGTACTCATTGTACTATGAGGAGACAGCAATGTGGCCTTTAATCTTTAACAAAAAGAATGAATGCAATATTCCCTTTATTGAGAACAGTATAAAAACAAGTACAATGATTGTGAAGTGGTGTCTACAGGGGCTTATTTATTAGGAGGTGCAGGAAACCAATCGCATGTACACACGTTGCAATATTTTGTCCCGGCCAACCGTTAGTCACTTGCGAGTGGTTACCAGGAAGAATAACTGTTGGTTGAGGCCAAAGTAGCCACGGCCAACAATTTTTTGCAACCAATTGGTCCATAGCGGATCGGCCGTGATTTACCAGCATACATGATCTGGACAAACATGGAACCGCTGTTAGTCACTAGCAAAAACACAGCGAAATTTTTGGCAAGACAAACGGAAATATCATTTGGTTGGCCCCCCCAAAAAATCAGCTTGTGTGTACCCAGCCTAACTGTAGTGGATTGGTAAAAAGGTATCATGTAATTGGTTGCTGCAAATGAATAGCACGGGCAAGTTTTTGCACCTCTTATTAAATAAGCCTGACATATGTAAACGATATTGCACGATAAACCCTTTATTAATAAAGTCAGTATTAAGAAAATCAGTTTCCTTGTTAATATAAAGCACTAAAAATGCTAACTTTTAAAGATCCCCACCTCCACTGAGCCAGGAAAAAGTGCAAACAGGGTATAATTAAGCCGGTCACTATACATCTATTTATTTTATCTGTGCAAGTAAGCATACTGACTCTCCCTTTCTAAAAACTCTGTTACAGGTCTGTCAAAGGATGAGTAACGCACTAAACATCCAGCTGTACTCACCTGTCTCTTCAAAGAAGTATCCATTCCTGGACATCGCTGCCGGGGGACTCTCTGCGGAGGAAACATGCAAAAAAATAATGTAAGTTACGATCTTCATATAAAACCAGGCAGTTCTAATATACAGTTCCAATTACTCCTTTCCGATGAACTTACAACATAATTGTATATTGTGGTGTTTGGGGGGTGGCAATCCACCAAGGAAATTAATTATCAATGAAAATGATCAAGCAGTTAACATCTATGCATTCTAATTCAAATACAGAGAAGCAAAACTCCGTATTTCCCTTTAAAAAAAAAAAACAGCTGGCACAGGATTCCTTGCAAGCGTTAATATGCGCAGCTGGCATCGCCAAAATGGCTGAATATTTTATTTCAAGAGCACGAAGCGCTGCATGTATTATTGTGAAAAAAGAAAATCAGATGGAAGTGTTCCCATTAGGTTACATGGGGTGCAGAATGAGATGCCTGCATTCTGTGAACAGCTCCCGAGTTTTTAAATAAAACTAATAACAGCCGATAGTATTCTTAATAGAAAAAGTAATAAAAAACCAATGAAGCTTAAATGACTTGCTGGGTGTCCAAAAGGTTGGACTAGATAGACGTACGTCTTTATTCAACCTGCAAAACCCAAATACCTGTAGTATGAAGATGATGTCCCTTTTGTCATTAATGCAAATGTTTGAGTGCTTACCATAGACCGATAATAATTCAACACATACATTGGTACACAGCGAACATTCCCCCCTACCTACACCAAAAAGACGTTTGCTTCAGATCCAAAGATCAAAGGGAATAATTCTGCCTTCTAGTAAAAGGTTCGGAATAAATAATTCTCAGTGATTTGCATCCCACACGCAGCCATTAATAGCCCTGGAAAACGGCAGATACAGGAAACAAACTGAATTTTACTACCATTTAATTAATGGGGTACAATCCAATCAGAAGGAGAGATGTCATTCCTGACAGAGAGCTCTGGATATCGGCTAGTTTACATATCTCGATCTCTATACAGGAATGGACATCAAACTCACATTCTGTGGTTCCCTTGCAACTGAAGTGAGACAGGATGTTTAAACGGAAATACAGTATTTTCTTTCACTGTATTGCCCTGTACATGCTCTGTTAACACAGGGCTGGGTTAATCTATGAATATTCCTATCACAATGGGAAAATGAAACATTACAGAAAAATACCATCTTCATGGTAATGTCCAAATTGTTTTAAACCCCTCTAAATAATAGTCACCACGCTTGTCTTCCTATGTAATAAAAGTTACAGGAGTAAACTACTGTACATTGGGGCAGGTGCCACCTCTGACAAGTTTCGATTGGAAATATTCCTATAGATTTAGGGCCAGGTCCCACTAGCGAGATTCCAATGCAATGCTATCGGGGTGTTCCCACTATGTGCGCTGCCCTCCTCTACGTCACTGGAACGCATGCGTGGAAGACTTTTTGCGCATATCGCATGCAGTCCAATAAAAACAGATGTACTGAGGCGCAACACACACAGCACATCACACATGGCAGCGAATTGCAAAGATCCTACATTTGCTGCCGTGCCTTAGACATACAATAAAATAAGATGGAAGTGTGTCTATCATATATACCCCCCTGTACACCCCCTTGTTGTATAAGCAATTAAGCAAGACACAATAGTCAGGTTTGTAATCATTTTTTCTTAAAGAGCACTTAACATATGTTTTCAAAACTCTACATATACTATAATAGCAATTAATATTTATAATGCTACCCATTGTATTCCAAATGACCTCACGTCTATACAATAGAATGTATCAGATGAAAGGTACCATGTGCATAAGTGACTGTGGTAATGGATATCCAGGCAGTTGTGTCAGTATCACAACCTGGAAAATGAATGAAAGCCACATTCTAATAAATGGGTCTGTTGATTTAAGCCAAGCTTTCCGATCAGACTTATCGTGGCTGTAAAAACGAATGAGCAGTTCAACGCGTTCTAGGTTCGATTCCCGAAACCCCTTGAGAAGGATGTAGCTATTTAATCTTACGGACAGGATCTGCCCTTCCCAGAACTATGGAGGACAGTTACAGGTGTCAGATTGTTCTGTTAGATTTCCCCTAGCACAGGATTCTATTTCAGTACATCAAAAGGACCCGGTCACTTAATACAGGAGAGAAGCTAATACCACCGTAACATGTATCCATGTAAACATTATCGTTAACTGCCAACAACTTCCCTTTAATTATTTTATTGCACCACCAAGGTCACTGGGCACCAATAAACAGTTCGTAGTTAAAGGAGACATTCAGACAATAACACATTTTTCCTGACTTAAGCTTCATACACATGTGCGATCGTGGGTGCCGACAATGTGTATGTACGCCCGTTTCAGGAAATAATCGTGCCGTGTATGGGCACTTTGTCGGCCGTTTGCAGTCTGCAAAACCAGAGGCCTGCGCTACACTGACGATGGCGCAATAAAGCCGAAACCGATCAGCAGTTGGCGCTCTGGTTTTGCATTTAGCTTGTGGAATGTCTTTTTAAAGATATAGCATTCCTAAAATCTGCTATGGAAACATGGAAATTACCCAGAAGTCTCTGTTCCTTATTCGCCTATAGGCAAGCGTCTAATCTATCTAGTGCCTGCCTAGTGTATGGCCAGCTTTAGAAAGGAGCTGTCCAATGATCATTTGTTTCTTTCCATTAGTTTTGGAGAATGATGTCACACAGGTACATCTTGGGTTAGGGATTGCTAAGCAACACATGTGATGCGTACATTTAATGGTTTCTAGGCTACAGGTTATGGGAAAGAAACTGTGCTTTAGCCAAAACTTAGTTTTAACAATCACAACAACCTGTCCAGTCTTGCCAAGTCGGTTCAGTAGAAAATAAAATCTATTGTGCTTGGAAGGGATTAGCGCGATAGAAAGCCTGACCAAATCTGAATTGCTTAAATTCCAACATGAATTGGACAGGTGCTTTGATAGCCATATTACATCTAAATGCTCGGAGGCCTGTAATAATCGTGGCATTCAAGCACGTGTCCAGCAAAACAAAACAAGACAAGCATTCTGCAGATGCTTCAGAGCTGGAAATAGATAAAGGGCCAAGGGCATTTAATTACCTGGGCACAGTCACAAGACAACAACTTTTCAATAAGAAGACAACCAGATGAGATTCAATGTTGAGAAATGGAAGGTGATGCATTTTGGACTTAAAAATCCTTGTGCTGCTTTACTATAAATGGCTCTGTGTTAAGTGAATCCCTGTTGGGAAGGGATCTTGGAGTTTTGGTGGATAACAAACTTAAAGGTAGCAAGCAGTGCCAGGTAGCAACAGCCAGAATGGTATTGTCTATTATAAAGAGAGGTATGGGTTCAAGGGAGGAAAATGTAATTCTCCCTCTTTACAAAGCATTGATACAAACATAGAAAAGATAATCAATGCACATTCCTGGGCCCCATACAATATCATATTATCTGCACACTGGCATACTTTATAAACAAAGGGGTTTTAGTATACATTACTGTGATCACATGAATGAAAAGGCTGAGTCACTGAGTGACTGAATCTATATTAGTCACTCAGTGATGACACTGAGTGACTTCCTGTATCACAGTGCCCCTCCCCCTCTCTGTATTAGTCATTTTATAGGAAACCCTGTTTATTATTGACAGACGATGTTCAGTCCTTCTTTCTCTTTTCAATAGGAACGGTAATTAACAATTTATACATTAAACAGGGATTCCTATATAAATTACTAATACATGGAGGGGAGAGACCGTGGTAGTGGACAGGTTTTTTTTTGGGGGGGGGGGGGGGGCCTGGCCATATGTATTACAAGAAATAATACGCTACCTACAGTGTAATATACGGATTTACTTCCCCTATGAGTTCCATGATCTGTATAAAAGCACTCGGCTTGCGGCCTTGTGCTTCTATATGGTCATGGAGCTCCTCGGTGGCATAATATCCTTATATTACACTGTAGGTAGCGTATTATAACTTATAAAATGCCACAAGGAGATCCGTGACCATATAAGTACAAGGCCATAGGCAGAAAGCTTTTATATTATCGAATGTAACTGGAATGTGGCGTAATATCCTTATTTTATAGTGCATTATGCCACTGCACCTGCCATTACAGACCATGGCTACCTCAACAAAAAACTAACAACTTTGAGGGCAAGGTTTGTAAAGGAAGGTGCAGTGGAAAGGAAGTCTTATAAAACTCACTCGGCTATGTATACCCTACTGCACCTCCCATTATAATCCAGATAAGTTATGTATTATATATTAGAGCACTTGATAGAATGAAATTTAAATATATGTAAAAAAACAAGTTGAAGGGCAAGTCCAGCTCTCAAATCAAAATTTATAAACAGGTATAATCACCCCCAAAACCCTAAACGGTAATAGTTTGAAATGTGAAATATATAAGTCTGACCTGAAATCCTGCACAATGTCCTGTGTCCCCTGTTTCTGCTTCCTGGTTCTTCCAGTTATGTCAGTTATGGATTTGACATAACAGCAAATGACTAAATGCTAATAACCTAGCTGCTTCTTCTGAGCACGCTCCAGCTCAGTACCTGGTCACTAAATTGCTCAGTTACCACAAGGCATCCAGAAGCATAGCAGGCATACAGGAACAGTGTTCTCCCCAGAATTTATTTCCAGCCGGGTGGCATGAAAAAGTAGCCGGGTGGGGTGGGACGGGGAAATTTGGTGGTGGAGAAAAATGTGCACTGCATCACGCTCATTATATAGGACAGGGATGTCTAACTTTCATCCCACTAGATGTTTGAAAACTATGACTCCCAGCATTCTGTGGTTGTAGAATGCAGGGAGTTGTAGTTCCCTTCTGAAGGTAACCCATGTAACAAGGCAGCACAAGCACATGTGCCACCCTTTTGTGGCCTTGTGGATCTTGGAAAAGCTAGTAAACATGTGCTAAAATAATCTTACAAGTGTAAAATACGGGTCTGGATTGGGCAGTATTGGCGGGAGTTTTTACTGACCTATTGGCACCTATTAAAACCTAGATCTAAAGTTCTCTCAAGGAATTTTTTCCAGCCGGGTGGCATGAAAAAGTAGCCGGGTGGGCCGCCCGGCTAAAAGACCCTAGGGAGAACACTGCAGTAATGAATTCAGGGGACAAAGTAGGTGGCCATTGTTTCTAAAATATGTTATTATGAGGGTGGAGTTGTCCTTTAAGCAGACCATTTGTGGTACTGCAAGTAAAGGGCAAGCAACTTCTAGTCTTGGACCAATTAAAAATGTTCCTGTTATTAACCAGCGAAAGTAGAAATACAGTATACTTTGTGTTTTTCTGTCGATTCAGCTTATTTTTTCAATTATCTGCCTGCAGAGAAACGAGGTTCATATCTGACAGAGTAACAATCGTATTGTTCTACCCCATGCAGATCTCTCTTGCCTTATCCTCACATTGTGTTGTGCTGCAGTGTTTATAATCAGAAGACAGAAAAGTCACTAAGGCGCCTGCCTTGCCTTCTTACAGCCAGAGCAGGGAGACAATTATAACAGATGTCGATGAGGGGTCATATGGAAAAAATATAATACTATTAATCTATTTTAAAATTGCAGCCTGGGCACGGGGTGTAACTGTTAGCAGACACTTTAATTTTTCTTTTTTTAGCATTCCAGATTAGCGCCCATTTTCTTGGCCTTGGCAATGATATGGCCAACCGGCGTAGGTTGGCCAAGATGAAGGTCATATAGTCTGGAAGAGTGAAATCCTCTCCCCAGCCCTGCTATACTTTAAAAATATATAAGGATTTAAAAAAATAAAAAGGAATTCCATAACCACATGAATTTCATACAGGGGGTACATTATTTTTTATAATGTACTAGTTATGTAATATACTAGTTATGGTGTATCATCTGACTGTGATGACATAGCTTACCATCATTTATAAGGTTAGAATTTACAGTATTGTGCATTATCTTGTCCAATCACAGCATAAGAGGTTCACAGCTGTTTTCCGTACACTCACAAGGCAGTATACAGTTATGGTGGGTACACACCTTGCAATCCTTCATCCCGTCGGCACTTCCAACCAGATGGCCAGGACAAAGGACTGTTGGTCATGGCAAAAGGTAGCCGCAGTTATCGACTGCACGATCAGTCGTGGTTTTCGGACGCGTCCGATAGCTCGTTTGACTGAAAACGCATGCAACGTTTTTGGCCAGATCGGCCAATGAAATATTGGCCACTGAACTATCAGTCAATCTTGACGAAATATTGCATAGTATGTGCAACTTGTCTGTGGGGCTAATATATATAACATATTGTCACCTTTAACTTAAAGGGATCATTTTACTTTAATATATATTTATTAATAGGCATGTTTTTCCACTAATCGTACGCGTACGGAAATTCGGACGGGTACCATTGGTGGTCTAACGAGGTGATCCAATGAAGGATACAGTCAAACATACACTATTATCGCACGTCTGTACCAGCCTTAAGGGTATATCGGGCCCAAATTAAACATTTCTATTAAATCAAAATATCTATCGATTACACAGTTCTGTGCAAAACTTGAACTTTCACGCCAGCATCCAATGAATTTACTTCCCTTATCTTGTACGATGACCTCCACCAATCAAAACTGCGTGGCCGTTAGTACCATTTACAGCACTGGATTAAAAAAGTCCCACAATCTATTTCATGGCAGGGATCAAGAATCCCTTTAACTCCCAGCGTCAATTTATTAGAACGTAAAGAAGGACCTACACTGCCTTATCACTAATGATAGGAGGAAGCTGGTTATTGTATTTGCACGGCCTCTTATCTGCTCCTAAACTAACACAAGCCGATAAGATTGTGTTAATACACCATTAAATGTCTCCTATCGCTGCAGTTTAAAGTCCCATAACCGACCGTCGCTTTATAATAAGTTATGTAAAGAGAACCTGTCAAGATTCCAGTTTGACCGTTTATTTGGGTCGCTCGAATCTCAACTAAAACATAAAACCATTTGACTGCATAGAAACAACGTATCATTTAGGACAACTACTAATGCTGGCCGACCTCCCAATGTTTCATCAAAGTTCCCCATCCTGACTTATTCATATTGTGATCAAATGGGAATTGTAAAATAGTAAAATAATTGGGACAGGCGGGTGTCCAAACATCAAGGCATAATTAGGAGGTAGGTTTGAGACCGGCAGTTGTGCAAACATCAAGGGATCATCTGTAGGTAGGTGACCAAACATCAAGGGGTTATCTGTAGGTAGGTGACCAAACATCAAGGGGTTATCTGTAGGTAAGTTTGGCACAGGCAGGTGTCCAAACATCAAGGGATCATCTAAAAAGGTAGGTTTGGCACAAACAGGTGTCCAAGCATCAAGGGATCATTAGGAGGTAGGTTTTCTTGAGTATGGCCAACATAAGCATATAACTTTCCTATTTTATAATTACCTTCTTATACAAGATAAACTGTTCTGTTTACAAGATCAAATTCTCATATTAGACCTTATCATCTTACAACACTGGAATAAACATACGTGAGTCAACTCTACCAACACAACCTGTCAAACCTTAACATAGAAAGAACACGACTTCTCCTATTATATTATACAGTGTTAAGCCCCAAAGACTCCCAGTGTGAAGATTTATTATTTCAGACAGGAAATCAAAGCTTTTAAGTCTATTACCATTAAAGGAAATCATTAAGCGAAATCACATTTTTACCTGACTTAGATCCCAGAAAGTGCAGATGAAAACAATGTATTACTTGTCTTTATAGGCGATTTCTCCACAAAAATACAATATTCTAAAGACAGGAAAAAACTTTCGCTAAAGTAATCAGCCCAACCACCTTCTCATTCCCCTTCATACATAGAAATACAAAGTAGCTGATTGGAGAGCTACTCTCTTTATATCCTTGGATCAAGCACAATGAGCATGTGCAGAACATAAACCAGGGGAGGGGGCGGGCAGTACGGGTATAAAGATAAACTTTATAATGTATTTCTGTTAAAAATAAATCACTTAAAAAGGCAAGAGATGCATTGCTAAAATGTACAATAACGTAAAGACATCCTATACATTTCTACACCAAAAAAAAAATCATATGCTTCCAGAATGGATAAGGTTATTACAAAAACATACTGAAAATGTCTCTCAGGGGGGGTAGTTTGTCTGTAACAAATCTTTCACTTAAGGACTTGCAATCCCTGCAAATCTTTAGGGTAAAAACACTCTTGGAATTGCTGTGAACCTATCTGTGGTAAGCTACAGTGAAAATATACCGTGTGTATCACAGAGTCTGTGATTATTACCCCAAGGGAAAAGCAGACAGGTGAGAGTCAATTCCGACTGCTGTTTTTTTTAGAATTCAAATAATTTCAGTAATCTTGTGCACAATAAGAATAAAGGTACAGTTCTGCTACATCGGATTTAATCTTCTAACCAGTTACTGCGCTCATTGATCATGGCAACCAAAAACAACTTTGGTTTAAATATCTGCATAAACCATACGGACTGCAAAGATGCCTACATACTGGAGTCTTCAGCTGTTAAATGAATGTACTCCCTGTGCTGGAGCTTAACATCACCTAGAACAACTACGGGAGGCTTAAACGATGTATAATAAAAATGTGATTCACCAGAAATGGAACTCCAACAGTATGATCTCACTGAACTACAACTCCAAGCATGCCTTCGTTGTCTATGCTGAGAGTTGTAGTTTATAAACATCTTGAGTGCCAAAGTCTGACACCACTGACAAACACATAGAAGTATAAAATCTCCCAAAAAAACACAAGGAGGTACCATTAAATCAGACTCTAGATTCCATAGACAAAATATATAAATATTGCATTATCATTTCATGTCCTCGCTATAAAGTAAACAAGCTCACACCATTATCCAAGCATCTCTTTATCTCCTTACCGATTAAGGTAGTTCCTTTGATTCATCCCTTTAAATCGCATTAAAAATAATGGACAAGTAAAGAGATTGACAAAAAAACATCTATTTTATGGGCTAGAAAGGAGAACCTCGAACAGGCAGCATCCGAGAGGAAGAAATCTTATTTATTTATAAAGCCCGGACCAGTTCCGTACACGATATTAATATTGAATGAATTGCTCAGACGTTTTAAGCTTTTAAGCTTGGATTCTGAAAGTTTCTTGTTGCCCATCAAATAAATGACTGCTGGCCAAGGAAATCCTGATGGCAATGATCTATGACACAGCGACGCCAATACTCGATGGGTCTTTCTTGTAAACTGGGCAATCCTATGCCATTACGATAAAACAGAAGAAAAATACAAATGTATTTGACCATTAAAATAGATGCTGAAGCAGCAATTGCTTCTGGGAATTTTTTTGTTGTTGCAACAAATACAGTAGTACAATAAATGTTTCCTATCTCCCGATCCACACAACAAACCCTTTTTCCCCCACTCGCGGAGGGGTTAACCCGTGACATAAGCAGTTTTCAGGCTTAAAATAGTACATTCAGCTGCGCTTCCCCTTTAAAATTAGAAATGAGGAGGATAATGACTACTTACTGATCAGGCAATTAAATCCCCAAAACTGGAAAATACACCAAAAAGAAAAAATCTGCAGAAGTTCCCGGTTCCCTATAGGATGCTTCCTACCATGTGTGGATGCTGGAGACCAGTCCAACTTACTGTGATGCCAATGAGGTGTTTGGAGCTGAACCTTGTGGTGGGAGTGGTCCTAGAGAAGGCTGGAGATCCTATAGCTAAGCTCTATTGGTGCTAAATCCTAAACAGGCGGAGTCAGTGTCAGCCTGAAAAACTCACCCCCTGCTCTCGGCCGACCAGAATGACCAGGAAAGCAGAGGGACAATAAATGGAATGTTGGGAGATAGCAAGCCAAGAATGCAGGGAAATCCACATTCCAGCTGCTGCAGGTTGATAGGGAGAAGTGGGGAAAACCAATCAGCTGCTGAGTAACGGGGCTGGGAGAGCTCGGTGCAGAATTCTGGCTCAGAGGCAGAGAACCTGGATACAGAGATACAAGTAAGTGATACACTGAGAGAAGGATCCACTGTGTGCACGTGCAAGGGACAGTGCAGGTGCAGAGACAGGGCAGGTGTGAGTGTAAAAGGGAAGGGACAGGTGTGAGTGTAAGGGACGGGGCAGGTGTGAGTGTAAGGGACGGTAGAATCTTTTCTGTGTACCTGTCTTTCCGTGTCTAATCTATCCATTAATTTCTTTCCATTCTGTCGTCTCTCTATTCTATCCATACGTGTCTGTCCGTTCTCTGTCCGTCATTCTATTCTATCCATCCGTGTTTGTTTGTTCTCTCTGTCTGTCTATTCTATCCATCTGTGTCTGTCCGTTCTCTCTGTCCGTCTGTCTATTCTATCATCGTGTCTGTCTGTTCCTCGTCTGTCTGTCTAATCTATCCATCCGTGTCTGTCCGTTCTCTTTGTCCGTCTGTCTATTCTATCCATCCGTGTCGTCGTTCTCTCTCTGTCTAATCTATCCATCCGTGTCTGTCCATTCTCCTTGTCCGTCTGTCTATTCTATCCATCTGTGTCTGTCCGTTCTCTCTGTCCGTCTGTCTATTCTATCCATCCGTGTCTGTCCGTTCTCTCTCTGTCTAATCTATCCATCCATGTCTGTCCGTTCTCTCTGTCCGTCTGTCTATTCTATCCATCCGTGTCTGTCCGTTCTCTCTGTCCTTCTGTCTAATCTATACATCAGTGTCTGTCCGTTCTCTCTGTACATCTGTCTAATCTATCCATCCATGCTCTCCATTGGTCTGTCTATCTATCTATGTGTCTGTCCGTCTGTCTATATTGTCTCTCTGTCTATTCTATCAGTGTATCTATGTAACAGCAAAACTACGAGAGGCTTATAAAAAGTCATTTAACCCAGTGTAAGCCAGCACAGCCCATGTTCCCATTCATTTCTTATCCACCTTGTCTGTGCAGCGTCTGTAATTACTGCAGTGTATCCAGTACAATTCAGCAGTTTCTCCCCATCCCCATATACAGTAAGTCAGTGTTTCCGGAAAAATAGAATTTACCCCTTTGACTTTAATGACTGTTTATTATTGACAACCCCCTCTACCTTGTTTGGGTGCAAAGCAACAATGTCCTAATAAAACTGGCACCTGCAGTATCCATTAGACTACACCTGAACCGTCACTCACACCTGCCCCGCCTTACATCACACCTGCCCCGTCCCTTACACTCACACCTGCCCTGTCCCTTACACTCACACCTGCCCCGTCCCTTACACTCACACCTGCCCCGTCCTACATCACACCTGCCCCGTCCCTTACACTCACACCTGCCCCGTCCCTTACAATCACACCTGCCGTCCCTTACCACTCACACCGCCCCCGTCCTTACACTCACACCTGCCCCGTCCCTTACACTCACACCTGCCCGTCCCTTACACTCACACCTGCCCGTCCCTTACACTCACACCTGCTCCGTCCCTTACACCACACTGCCCCGTCCCTTACACTCACACCTGCCCCGTCCCTTACACTCACACCTGCTCCGTCCCTTACACTCACACGCGAGGATAGACAGACGGCTAGGATAGACAGACGGCTAGGATAGACAGACAGTACACTGGTATATCTCTTATCACAGGCATTTTCCTACATTTTGTATTTATACAGAACATAGGAACTGTCACACTTTTTACTTACATTACAAGGTTTTATTTGTATTTCTATGTATGGGTGGGAGCTGCCATACTGTTTTCTCAGGCAGTACATAAGAAGAATGGAGTTTACTGTGGACATAGGATATAACTTTTCCACTTGCGAGTAATTGGCTATAAGGGTTAAAGGTTCCATAGCATTTCCACTTAGTACTTTACAGTATATGCTTTGAGGGAGGGAGGGGGTTTATAATATGTGCCTGTGCTGTTAATATTTCAGCAACCAATCAGATCTTGTCCAATATTTGTAGTAATGTGTATTAGCAGATTGGTTACTGCAAATTAAAAACACAGACACATTATTTAATAATGTTTATAACACTGGATGGGAGCCGACAGTTAATGTGGACAATACCTTATTAGGATAAAGCTTATTACGGTACACATTCCTTCTCTGGATTTCCCTATATGCGGTCCCTATATGAATAAAAACTGCTATTTTCCCCAGGGTGTTTTACTTCCCCTTGAACATCTAACATTATCCGATCTCTGTATTACAGGATAACCAGGTGGGATTTGTCCAGTCTGGGACACTGCATTTACATTTAAATATCTGATAAAGTTTTAGGTTTACAAAATAGGCAACAACCATCATACTGGTCCACAGAGCTTGCAATCTAGTGAGCGGACACAGAAGATTATAAAATAAACTTTAAAATGTGTTTAAAGATCTTTCAATTAATTAAATTTTATTTCCTCTGCAGCTAATCAGCCTAATGTTTCCTTGTTTACAATATTTCACCCTAGAAAAGGAGTCTTAAGACCAGAAGTGCCAAAATTATGCTAACAGATTCCCAAAGGATAATAAATAAGAGAACTTACCCTTTAAATGCAGAGATCAACCAATCAAAATCTTCCACAACCTTGCCCAAGTAAAAATCCCAACTGAATGATAACAGGACAGAGATCCCCCAATAAAGAGAGACACACCCCAGATATCTAACAGCCATTACCAGTAACAAACAGAAGATGATCAATTCGATAAATGATGCTTTTAACCCTTCCACGTCAGCAAATACGGCACTTCGCCTCCCTAATTAGATGAACGTTCTATTTATAGCCAAAGCCTGCTATTAGAAACCGTTATGTTAGTTTCAGGCAAACGCAATGAGGCTGAACAGAATACACTATAATTATTAGTAATATTACTATTTATATTTTGCATCGCTGAGCAATGTCCTTTTGCATTTATCAGTATCATGTGCAAGTTCCTGTATTGCAAACTTCTACTTTAACTATTTATGTCTCTGCTGTTTACACTTTCAATATTATGTCACATTTTTAAGAATGAATTGGAAAGGATTTTGGTGGGTTTGGTCGCTCAACTATAGAATGACAAATTGGACGTGACCTAGAATCTCCTTAAGGCTGGGTTCACATTATAAAAAGGTTCGTTCTAACTGACCAAATGCAGTGTTCTCCCCAGATTTCTTTTCCAGCCAGGTGGCATGAAAAAGTAGCCGGGTGGGGTGGGACAGGGAAATTTGGTGGTGGGGAAAAATGTGCACTGCATCGTGCTCATTATATAGGTCAGGGATGTCTAACTTTTGTCCCACTAGATGTTTGAAAACTATCAAGGGAATGCACCAATGGGCACATCACTCCTGTTTTGGAGATTAAGCATGACTTAATCTCCTTCCTTGCGGCGGCTGCGTGGCTAACGCGAAAGTTAACAGTGCAGCCGCCGCAAGCAATGTTATATGCCGAAATCAGCATTTTATTTCAGCACTTTCAACACCAGCTAATAGCCGGCGTTGAAAGTGCCGGAATAGAACAGAGCCAGGTAGTGATGTTCCGAGCACCACTATCGGCATATAACATCGCCGGGCTCTTTGCACCGGGTTGCCGAGAGCGGCGCTCAGTGCATTGCCCTGTTTGACTCCCAGCAATCCGTGGTTGCAGAATGTAGAGAGTTGTAGTTTGTCAACATCTGTAGGGAGTTGCAGTTCGACAACATCTGAAGGTAACCCATGTAACATGGCAGCACAAGCACATGTGCCACCCTTTTGAGGCCTTGGGGATCTTGGATAAGCTAGATAAAATAATCTTGCAAGTGTAAAAAATGGGTCTGGACTGGGCAGTGTTGGCGGGAGTTTTTACTGACCTATTGGCACCTATTAAACCTACATCTAAATTCTTAGTATTCTCTCAAGAAATTGTTTCCAGCCGGGTGGGCCGGCCAGCTAAAAGACCCTAGGGAGAACACTGAAATGTTTGCAACCATTGAGCAGTCGGCCGGAACAAATAACTAAAAGTAACTGCGGCCAACAGTTTGCCATGACCAATCATGATTTTCCGGGCTCAGTATCCCCCCTCCCACTTTTAACCACCCCCCCTTCCATCTGACCAGACTTTCTACGACTCTTTGCAGCTGAATGATTCATGGATCAATCAACTGGGAAACTGCCCTTGTGACTAAGCAACTAAACCATCAGGAAATAGATGGGGAACAATGGCTGCTTGATGTAGTTTAACTTTTTGTCAGTCTCAGTCCCATGTTAACATGTGCCAAAATCATTTCCACAGGCAAGAAATTTGTTTTTAATACAGGTGCTATATTTCCATATTTGTTTTCATAACTACTTCAATTCTCCTTTAATATAAAGTTTTCTTGAAAAATATGTGTAGAAGATATCTGCAGAGTAACAATATTGTGCACTATTCTGTACTGTCCGAGGGAAACAATATGGCAGCTCCTACCCAACCATATCCACATATACTCTGAGAATACCTTTATCAAGCAACAATTTCATTTTCCCTTTAAAATGCCAGAATATATTACATCATATGACAAGGAATTTTCAAATCTGCGGGACCAGCATCAGCAAAACTGCGATCGCCATGGTTTCTTAGGCAACAAAAATATCTGGGTCACATCCCCAAAGATGCAAATAGAAGCGACGCATCGAGTTATCCAATGCCACCACTAAACAAGAAAACAGTAATCAAAGTCTATAGACGCAACGTAATTATCCGGTTACCAGGCAATGGCTCCGCCAATCAAGTCAGACTTTCTGCCCATAAATATAAAGTATATTTATTATACTCAAACCACACAATGGCATAACCTGTATTTAGCTTTAGTACAGATATTTCATTCCACATCTGCAACATTTTACACGATTTATTTTCAAGGATACATTTTTTTTTTTAAAGCTGCTGAAATGATGGATCACTTGACATTCAGTGTTTCTTACACGTTGATCCAACGATTTGCGAGACTTTAACCTCTTTTTGTGCCAGCTGCACTGGGATCGCAAAAGATAGCGCCATTACTTGATGCACAAATCGCCATTACGGTTCGAGGTAAATCTCCCTGTATGGTTTACTTCCTCGCCCTAAGAACAGTTTAGGGCGGCAATAATACAGTGCAGGCTCGTTCACACAATACAGTGCAAACGTAGAGCAAAATATAACGCCATATATGCAGGAAATCGCACAACACAAAAAGAATGCCTGCTTGCTTTGATTTTAAATGAAAACGCATGTCGCCTACCCCAACTGATTCAGCCCATTACCTGCATTACTAATCCGATATTAGACGATAAGTATTGACCTAAATCTGGCCCCTCCCCCCATGCAGTTAACCAAGGCTGTAACTGTCAACATCACAGCCAATGATATAGGGGCCATTTGTATGTCTTAAAGGGTATGTACACTGGAAAAAAAAAAATTGAATTGCCTATAAGTGGAAACTATAATTCGTCCTAAATATCACTGTATTTTTTTTTTTTTGATCTTCCCCCTATTTCTTTAGATATCCAATCTGAAACTTCTTGCATTTCAGCATTTCTGTAAGCAGTTTTGCTGTAGCTGGAATGGTTTGACAGTTGGTGTGCTGTATGCAGTATTGACATTTGGTATTAGGGAAAATAGTCAGGTCAGTGGTCAAAGCCTGAACAACACACCCACCTCAGAGTAAGTGATGATGCAAAAAAAAGATGATGCAAAGTCATTTTTTCAGTATACATACACTTTAATAGACAGAATGTAAAATTGCATCAAAACAAAAATATTGCAAGGAAAATAAACTAAACTGCAGAATTTCTCACCCTCAATCCTTCCCGGCCTAAATCAAATAAAGTAGAGCTATAATTTTTTTTCTTACAATTTAGGTAATAAAATAAGGATTTTAGGCAATTGTTTAACAATCCAGTCACATAATGGGAGCGCCCTCTATTGGATTAAAAAGAAAAACTGAACAGTTTCACATTGGAAAACTCTTATTTCCTGAGCCACCAAATTTATGGCTGCGTATGGCTGGGATCTTAATTCGCAGCAATCAAACAAATGATGGATTTTTACAGGTCTACTGCAGAAAACATCTGATTGGTTGCTGCAGATTAAAGGCTTATGACCCAAGAGGTGCAAACGTTTGCCTTTGCTCTTAGTTTTTATTTCATGCTGTAATCTTTGTTGAGTAACGACAGTAGTTCCATTGATCAGCAGGTCACATCCACCAACCACATCTTGGTGCCAGACCCCTGCCTGCTGGTTCTCTTTCAGGGAAAGGCCCAATTAAAGAGTCAAATACTAGCCTGGTTGCCCGATGAACAACATAAGGGCAGACATACATGTCGATATTTTAGTGGAACGGCCTGAATTTCCATTAATGCTGCATGTGGTACATGGTTCATTTTCCATAAACTCTGTATGGACCTTTTACATGCTCAGAATTTCATTTCTTTTCGAAGCAAAGCGCATTGCTATACATTCCCGGAGTGAAAGGAATCCTGTAATTATAAAGAAAACCTGCTTGTCAATCTCAGCGTGGCTTCCGAGGGCTTGTTTATGTGAAGAGATTTTCCCTGCGTGTATCACCTAAAATAGATCAGACAAAGAGAACGGGGGGGGAGCTTTCTCCCGGGGATTAAGGTTTTTAGGGTTCTCCTTGAGAACGGACAGACATGGATGGATAGATTAGACAGAGGAGAACGGACAGACACGGATGGATAGAATAGACAGACGGACAGAGAGAACGGACAGACACAGATGGATAGAATAGACAGAGGACAGAGAGAATGGACGACACGGATGGATAGATTAGACAGAGAGAGAACGGACAGACACGGATGGATAGAATAGACAGACGGACAAAGAGAACGGACAGACACGGATGGATAGATTAGACAGACAGACAGAGAGAACAGACAGACACGGATGGATAGAATAGACAGACGGACGAGAGACGGACAGACACAGATGGATAGAATAGACAGACAGAGAGAACAAACAAACACGGATGGATAGAATAGAATGACGGACAGAGAACGGACAGACACGTATGGATAGAATAGAGAGACAGACAGAATGGAAAGAAATTAATGGATAGATAGACAGACGGAAAGACAGATACACAGAAAAGATTCTATAGTCAGAGATATGGTTGAAAGAAAGCTAGGATAGACGATAGACAGACGCTATGATACGATAGCAGACGGCAGGATAGACGATAGACGACGGCTAGGATAGACGATAGACAGACGGCTAGGATAGACGATAGACAGACGGCTAGATAGACGATAGACAGACGGCTAGGATAGACATAGACAGACGGCTAGGATGACGATAGACAGACGCTAGGATAGACATAGACAGACGGCTAGGATAGACTAGACAGACGGCTAGGATAACGATAAGACAGACGGCTAGGATAGAAGATAGACAGACGGCTAGGATAGACGATAGACAACGGCTAGGATGCGATAACGCAGGATAGACAACGCTAGATAGACAGACGGCTAGGATAGACAGACGGCTAGGATAACAGACGGCTAGATAGACAGACGGCTAGGATAACAGACAGCGGCTAGGATGACAGACGGCTAGGATAGACAGACGGCTAGGATAGACAGACGTACATGGTATATCTCTTATACAAGGCATTTTCCTACATTTTGTATTTATACAGAACATAGGAACTGTCACACTTTTTCTTACATTACAAGGTTTTATTTGTATTTCTATGTATGGGTGGAGAGCTGCCATACTGTTTTCTCAGGCAGTACATAAGAAGATGGAGTTTACTGTGACATAGGATATAACTTTTCCACTTGCGAGTAATTGGCTATAAGGGTTAAAGGTTCCATAGCTTTCCACTTAGTACTTTACAGTATATGCTTTGAGGGAGGAGGGGGGTTTATAATATTGCCTTGCTGTTATATTTCAGCAACCAATCAGATCTTGTCCAATATTGTAGTAATGTGTATTAGCAGATTGGTTACTGCAAATTAAAAACACAGACACATTTTTAATAATGTTTATAACACTGGATGGGAGCCGACAGTTAATGTGGACAATACCTTATTAGGATAAAGCTTATTACGGTAACATTCCTTCTCTGGATTTCCCTATAGCGGTCCCTATATGAATAAAAACTGCTATTTTCCCCAGGGTGTTTTACTTCCCCTTGAACATCTACATTATCCGATCTCTGTATTACAGGATAACCAGGTGGGATTTGTCCAGTCTGGGACACTGCATTTACATTTAATATCTGATAAAGTTTTAGGTTACACAATAGGCAACACCATCATACTGGTCCACAGAGCTTGCAATCTAGTGAGCGGACACAGAAGATTATAAAATAAACTTTAAAATGTGTTTAAAGATCTTTCAATTAATTAATTTTATTTCCTCTGCAGCTATCAGCCTAATGTTTCCTTGTTTACAATATTTCCCTAGAAAGGAGTCTTAAGACCAGAAGTGCCAAAATTATGCTAACAGATTCCCAAAGGATAATAAATAAGAGAACTTACCCTTTAAATGCAGAGATCAACCAATCAAAATCTTCACACCCTTGCCCAAGTAAAAATCCCAACTGAATGATACAGCCAGAGATCCCCCAATAAAGGAGACACCCCCAGATATCTAACAGCCATTACCAGTAACAAACAGAAGATGATCAATTCGATAAATGATGCTTTTAACCCTTCCACCAGCAAATACGGCACTTCGCCTCCTAATTAGATGAACGTTCTATTTAAGCCAAAGCCTGCTATTAGAAACCGTTATGTTAGTTTCAGGCAAACGCAATGAGGCTGAACAGAATACACTATAATTATTAGTATATTACTATTTATATTTGCATCGCTGAGCAATGTCCTTTTGCATTTATCAGTATCATGTGCAAGTTCCTGTATTGCAAACTTCTACTTTAACTATTTATGTCTCTGCTGTTTACACTTTCAATATTATGTCACATTTTTAAGAATGAATTGGAAAGGATTTTGGTGGGTTTGGTCGCTCAACTATAGAATGACAAATTGGACGTGACCTAGAATCTCCTTAAGGCTGGGTTCACATTATAAAAAGGTTCGTTCTAACTGACCAAATGCATGTTCTCCCCAGATTTCTTTTCAGCCAGGTGGCATGAAAAAGTAGCCGGGTGGGGTGGGACAGGGAAATTTGGTGGTGGGGAAAAATTGCACTGCATCGTGCTCATTATATAGGTCAGGGATGTCTAACTTTTGTCCCACTAGATGTTTGAAAACTATCAAGGGAATGCACCAATGGGCACATCACTCCTGTTTTGGAGATTAAGCATGACTTAATCTCCTTCCTTGCGGCGCTCGTGCTAACGCGAAAGTTAACATGCAGCCGCCGCAAGCAATGTTATATGCCGAAATCAGCATTTATTTCAGCACTTTCACCACCAGCTAATAGCCGGCGTTGAAAGTGCCGGAATAGAACAGAGCCATGAGTGATGTTCCGAGCACCACTATCGGCATATAACATCGCCGGGCTCTTTGCACCGGGTTGCCGAGAGCGGCGCTCAGTGCATTGCCCTGTTTGACTCCCAGCAATCCGTGTTGCAGAATGTAAAGTTGTAGTTTGTCAATCTGTAGGGAGTTGCAGTTCGACAACATCTGAAGGTAACCCATGTAACATGGCAGCACAAGCACATGTGCCACCCTTTTGAGGCCTTGGGGATCTTGGATAAGCTAGATAAAATAATCTTGCAATGTGTAAAAATGGGTCTGGACTGGGCAGTGTTGGCGGGAGTTTTACTGACCTATTGGCACCTATTAAACCTACATCTAAATTCTTAGTATTTCTCAAGAAATTGTTTCCAGCCGTGGGCCGGCCAGCTAAAAGACCCTAGGAAACACTGAAATGTTTGCAACCATTGAGCAGTCGGCCGGAACAAATAACTAAAAGTAACTGCGGCCAACAGTTTGCCATGACCAATCATGATTTTCGGGCTCAGTATCCCCCCTCCCACTTTAACCCACCCCCCCTTCCATCGGACCAGACTTTCTAGCACTCTTTGCAGCTGAATGATTCATGGATCAATCAACTGGGAACGCCCTTGTGACTAAGCAACTAAACCATCAGGAAATAGATGGGGAACAATGGCTGCTTGTGTAGTTAAACTTTTTGTCAGTCTCACCCATGTTAACATGTGCCAAAATCATTTCCACAGGCAAGAAATTTGTTTTTAATACAGGTGCTATATTTCCATATTTGTTTTCATAACTACTTCAATTCTCCTTTAATATAAAGTTTTCTTGAAAAATATGTGTAGAAGATATCTGCAGAGTAACAATATTGGCACTATTCTGTACTGTCCGAGGAAACAATATGGCAGCTCCTACCCAACCATATCCACATATACTCTGAGAATACCTTTATCAAGCAACAATTTCATTTTCCCTTTAAAATGCCAGAATATATTACATCAATGACAAGGAATTTTCAAATCTGCGGGACCAGCATCACAAAACTGCGATCGCCATGGTTTCTTGGCAACAAATATCTGGGTCACACTCCCAAAGATGCAAATAAAGCGACGCATCGAGTTATCCAAGCCACCACACTAAACAAGAAAACAGTAATCAAAGTCATAGACGCAACGTAATTATCCGGTTACCAGCATGGCTCCGCAAATCAGTCAGACTTTCGCCCTAATATAAAGTATATTTATATACTCAAACCACACAATGGCATACCTGTATTTAGCTTTAGTACAGATATTTCATTCCACATCTGCAACATTTACACGATTTATTTTCAAGGATACATTTTTTTTTTTAAAGCTGCTGAAATGATGGATCACTTGACATTCATGTGCTTACACGTTGATCCAACGATTTGCGAGACTTTAACCTCTTTTTGTGCCAGCTGCACTGGGATCGCAAAGATAGCGCCATTACTTTGCACAAATCGCCATTACGGTTCGAGGTAAATCTCCCTGTATGGTTACTCTTCCTCGCCCTAGAAACAGTTTAGGGCGGCAAATATACAGTGCAGGCTCGTTCACACAATACAGTGCAAACGTAGAGCAAAATATAACCCATATATGCAGAAATCGCACAACACAAAGAATGCCTGCTTGCTTTGATTTTAAATGAAACGCATGTCGCCTACCCCAACTGATTCAGCCCATTACCTGCATTACTAATCCGATATTAGACGATAAGTATTGACCTAAATCTGGCCCCCCCCCTCCCCCATGCAGTTAACCAAGGCTGTAACTGTCAACATCACAGCCAATGATATAGGGGCCATTTGTATGTCTTAAAGGGTATGTACACTGGAAAAAAAAAAATTGAATTGCCTATAAGTGGAAACTATAATTCTTCCTAAATATCACTGTATTTTTTTTTTTTGTATCTTCCCCCTATTTCTTTAGATTCCAATCTGAAACTTCTTGCATTTCAGCATCTGTAAGCAGTTTGCTGTAGCTGGAATGGTTTGACAGTTGGTGTGCTATGCAGTATTGACATTTGGTATTAGGGAAAATAGTCAGGTCAGTGGTCAAAGCCTGAAACACACACCCACCTCAGAGTAAGTGATGATGCAAAAAAAAGATGATGCAAAGTCATTTTTTCAGTATACATACACTTTAATAACAGAATGTAAAATTGCATCAAAACAAATTTGCAAGGAAAATAAACTAACTGCAGAATTCTCACCCTCAATCCTTCCCGGCCTAAATCAAAATAGTAGAGCTATAATTTTTTTCTTACAATTTATTAATAAAATAAGGATTTTAGGCAATTGTTTAACAATCCAGTCACATAATGGGAGCGCCCTCTATTGGATTAAAAGAAAAACTGAACAGTTTCACATTGAAAACTCTTATTTCCTGAGCCAACCAAATTTATGGCTGCGTATGGCTGGGATCTTAATTCGCAGCAATCAACAAATGATGGATTTTTACAGGTCTACTGCAGAAAACATCTGATTGGTTGCTGCAGATTAAAGGCTTATGACCCAAGAGGTGCAAACGTTTGCCTTTGCTCTTAGTTTTTATTTCATGCTGTAATCTTTGTTGAGTAACGACAGTAGTTCCATTGATCACAGGTCACATCCACCAACCACATCTTGGTGCCAGACCCCTGCCTGCTGGTTCTCTTTCAGGGAAAGGCCCAATTAAAGAGTCAAATACTAGCCTGGTTGCCCGATGAACAACATAAGGGCAGACATACATGTCGATATTTTAGTGGAACGGCCTGAATTTCCATTAATGCTGCATGTGGTACATGGTTCATTTTCCATAAACTCTGTATGGACCTTTTACATGCTCAGAATTTCATTTCTTTTCGAAGCAAAGCGCATTGCTATACATTCCCGGAGTGAAAGGAATCCTGTAATTATAAAGAAAACCTGCTGGTCAATCTCAGCGTGGCTTCCGAGGGCTTGTTTATGTGAAGAGATTTTCCCTGCGTGTATCACCTAAAATAGATCAGACAAAGAGAACGGGGGGGGGCTTTCTCCCGGGGATTAAGGTTTTTAGGGTTCTCCTTAAAGGAGACTAAACTAAAATATTAACTGGTGGTTAATATAAACAGCACTGAGCTAGCACCTCGGATAGCTGCCTTCCACTTCACTAAAGTTAATATTCTGAAGGACTTTGTTCTGCATGTCATGACATCTCATGGTCCACCAACTCTTCAGGCTGGTGGACATCTACCTATAACCTACCCCTGTAGTTTTATTCTATGGGGGGAAACTGTAGGATTATAGCCTTATAATACCTGTGTATGGGTAGCCATAGGTAACTTTCCTGTGTTAGTGGGCACGGTTTACCTAAATATCATATAAAGATAGGGTCAGGGCTCGGAGGACAGGCCACCAAACAGATGTATTAAACTAGTCCAGGCCTGGGCCATCCCTGGGTGCAGGCACCAATGCATATAGAAATCTACACCTGCTTTTAAGGGTTTTCTATAGATTTTAATGTATTTAATGTACCAAATAAAAAGCAGACTGGCTTCTAAACAATTATATTCTGAACCAGACCACCTAGTGATTGTGAGGGGTTCCCCAACATTTTTAGGGTCACCAGTTGCTCATTAAGAAAGCCTGTACCTCATATAGGAAGGAACATTATCTTTTCTCCGAGCTGAAAGCAATCTACAGCCGCAGACGTCCAAAGGGATTGTTTTCCACGGCGACCAGGTGAGCCAACCAGAATTTAGGGGAGCGTATGGGGATTAGATATAAATGGATTTCAGTTTATTCCAAGTACACAGCAACGTCCCCGAGACTAAAGGAGGTTCACCCATGGGGACGTTTGAATGCGCAGGAGAGAATTGTGGAATGAGAAAAACAGAACACACACAGGCATGGCACTATTTGCCTGCTGAAAATCATTTTCCAGTGAATCCGGTCCTCAATACAGGACTCTATGCCCCTAGTCACGGACTGACAATGCATAAAGCTCTATTGAAGTCAATGCCCCCATTTCTGCAGAGTAAAAGGTTAGCATGAAAAGTTGTATAAAGACATACGTCCATCTAGTCCAACCTTTATACCCACCCATAATGTCTGTATAACAGTTACATAGTAACATAGTATTGGAGTTTGTATAAAGACATACGTCCATCTAGTCCAACCTTTAACCCTACCCATAATGTCTGTATAACAGTTACATATTAACATAGTATTGGAGGTTGTATAAAGACATACGTCCATCTAGTCCAACCTTTATACCCTACCCATAATGTCTGTATAACAGTTACATAGTAACATAGTATTGGAGTTTGTATAAAGACATACGTCCATCTAGTCCAACCTTTATACCCTACCCATAATGTCTGTATAACAGTTACATAGTAACATAGTATTGAGGTTGTATAAAGACTCACGTCCATCTAGGCCAACCTTATACCCTACCACATATGTCTGTATAACAGTTACATAGTAACATAGTATTGGAGGTTGTATAAAGACAACGTCCATCTAGTCCAACCTTTAACCCTACCCTAATGTCTGTATAACAGTTACATTATAACATGGTATTGAGGTTGTATAAAGACATACGTCCATCTAGTCCAACCTTTATACCCTACCCATAAGTCTGTAAACAGTTAACTAGTAACATGGTATTGGAGGTTGTATAAAGACATAGTCCATCTAGTCCAACCTTTATACCCTACCCATAATGTCTGTATAACAGTTACATAGTAACATAGTATTGGAGGTTGTATAAAGACATACGTCCATCTAGTCCAACCTTTATACCCTACCCATATGTCTGTATAACAGTTACATTATAACATGGTATTGGAGGTTATAAAGACAACGTCCATCTAGTCCAACCTTTATACCCTACCCATAATGTCTGTATAACATTTACATTATAACATGGTATTGGAGGTTGTATAAACATACGTCCATCTAGTCCAACCTTTATACCCTACCCATAATGTCTGTATAACAGTTACATAGTAACATAGTATTGGAGGTTGTATAAAGACATACGTCCATCTAGTCCAACTTTATACCCTACCCTAATATCTGTATAACAGTTACATAGTAACATAGTATTGGAGGTTGTATAAAGACATACGTCCATCTAGTGCAACCTTTATACCCTACCCATAAGGCCTGTCTGTTACATAGTAACAGTATTTGAGGTTGTATAAAGACATACATCCATCTAGTCCACCTTTATACACTACTAATACACTATAATGCCAAACAGTAACATAGTATTGGAGGTTGAATAAAGACATACATCCAATCTTTATACACTACTCTTTACCCGTATTTAACAGTTTATATAGAGGAAGACAATAGAAGAAAAAAAAAAAAACAGCGGAATAGGGCAATTGGAAAGGTTCCTTGGATCAACCAGAACTAAATTATATGTATTAACCAGTAACCCTCCGATTCTTTTAAAAATCAGGCCCATCCCGCACATTCTGTCCGTCTGTCTATTCTATCCATCCGTGTCTGTCCGTTCTCTCTGTCCTTCTGTCTAATCTATACATCAGTGTCTGTCCGTTCTCTCTGTACATCTGTCTAATCTATCCATCCATGTCTCTCCATTTGGTCTGTCTATTCTATCTATGTGTCTGTCCGTCTGTCTATATTGTCTCTCTGTCTATTCTATCAGTGTATCTATGTAACAGCAAAACTACGAGAGGCTTATAAAAAGTCATTATAACCCAGTGTAAGCCAGCACAGCCCCATGTTCCCATTCATTTCTTATCCACCTTGTCTGTGCAGCGTCCTGTAATTACTGCAGTGTATCCAGTACAATTCAGCAGTTTCTCCCCATCCCCATATACAGTAAGTCAGTGTTTCCGGAAAAATAGAATTTACCACTTTGACTTTAATGATCTGTTATTATTTGACAACCCCCTCTACCTTGTTTGGGTGCAAAGCAACAATGTCCTAATAAACTGGCACCTGCAGTATCCATTAGACTTACACCTGAACCGTCACTCACACCTGCCCCGTCCCTTACACTCACACCTGCCCCGTCCCTTACACTCACACCTGCCCTGTCCCTTACACTCACACCTGCGCCCTCCCTGGTCCCTTACACTCACACCTGCCCCGTCCCTTACACTCAACTCTGCCCCCTGCCCCGTCCCTTACCTCACACCTGCCCGTCCCTTACACTCACACCCTGCCCTCCCTTACACACTCCCACCCCCTGCCGCCCCGTCCCTTACACTCACACCTGCCCCGCTCCCTTACACTCACCCCTGCCCCTCCCTACACTCACACCTGCCCCGTCCCTTACACTCACACCTGCCCCGTCCCTTACAACTCAACACCTGCCCCGTCCCTTACAACTCACCACCTGCCCCGTCCCTTACACTCACACCTGCCCCCTCCTTCCCTACACCTTCCACACACGCTACCCTCTTCCGTCCCTCACTCACACCTGCTCCGTCCCTTACACTCACCCCTGCTCCGTCCCTTACACTCACACCTGCCCTCCCCGTCCCTAATACATCACCCCTGTCCCTTCCCATTTTACACACTCACACCTGCCCTTCCTCTGCACCTGCACTGCTCCCTGCACGTGCACACGTGGATCCTTCTCTCAGTGTATCACTTACTTGTATCTCTGTATCCAGGTTCTCTGCCTCTGAGCCAGAATTCTGCACCGAGCTCTCCCAGC
This sequence comes from Hymenochirus boettgeri, assembly GCA_019447015.1. NCBI lineage: Eukaryota > Metazoa > Chordata > Amphibia > Anura > Pipidae > Hymenochirus > Hymenochirus boettgeri. The sequence goes on from CM033469.1 coordinate 24,871,158, forward strand.
CCCGTTACTCTCAGCAGCTGATTGGTTTTCCCCACTTCTCCCTATCAACCTGCAGCAGCTGGAATGTGGATTCCCTGCATTTCTTGGCTTGCTATCTCCCAACATTCCATTTATTGTCCCTCTGCTTTCCTGGTCATTCTGGTCGGCCGAGAGCGGGGTGAGTTTTTCAGGCTGACACTGACTCCGCCTGTTTAGGATTTAGCACAATAGAGCTTAGCTATAGATCTCCAGCCTTCTCTAGCAGGACCACTCCCACCACAAGGTTCAGCTCCAAACACCTCATTGGCATCACAGTAAGTTGGACTGGTCTCCAGCATCCACACATGGTAGGAAGCATCCTATGGAACCGGGAACTTCTGCAGATTTTTTTCTTTTTGGTGTATTTTCCAGTTTTGGGGATTTAATTGCCTGATCAGTAATAGTCATTATCCTCCTCATTTCTAATTTTAAAGGGGAAGCGCAGCTGAATGTACTATTTTAAGCCTGAAAACTGCTTATGTCACGGGTTAACCCCTCCGCGAGTGGGGGAAAAAGGGTTTGTTTGTGTGATCGGGAGATAGGAAACATTTATTGTACTACTGTATTTGTTGCAACACACAAAAAATTCCAGAAGCAATTGCTGCTTCCATCTATTTTATGGTCAAATACATTTGTATTTTTCTTCTGTTTTATCGTAATGGCATGGATTGCCCGTTTACAAGAAAACCCATCGAGTATTGGCGTCGCTGTGTCATAGATCATGTGCCATCAGGATTTCCTTGGCCAGCAGTCATTTATTTGATGGGCAACAAGAAACTTTCAGAATCCAAGCTTAAAAGCTTAAACGTCTGGCAAATTCATTCAATATTATATCGTGTACGAACTGGTCCGGGCTTTATAAATAATAAGATTTTCTTCCTCTCGGATGCTGCTGTTCAGTTCTTCCTTTCTAGCCCATAAATAGATGTTTTTTTGTCAATCTCTTTACTTGTCCATTATTTTTAATGCGATTTAAGGGATGAATCAAAGGAACTACCTTAATCGGTAGGAATAAAGAGATGCTTGGATATGTGTGTGAGTTGTTTACTTTATAGCGAGGACATGAAATGATAATGCATATTTATTATTTTGTCTATGGAATCTAGAGTCTGATTTAATGGTACCTCCTTGTGTTTTTTTGGGAGATTTTATACTTCTATGTGTTTGTCAGTGGTGTCAGACTTTGGCACTCAAGATGTTTATAAACTACAACTCTCAGCATAGACAACGAAGGCATGCTTGGAGTTGTAGTTCAGTGAGATCATACTGTGGATTTTCCATTTCTGGTGATCACATTTTTATTATACATTTAAGCCTCCCGTAGTTGTTCTAGGTGATGTTAAGCTCCAGCACGGGAGTACATTCATTTAACAGCTGAAGACTCCAGTATGTAGGCATCTTTGCAGTCCGTATGGTTTATGCAGATATTTAAACCAAAGTTGTTTTTGGTTGCCATGATCAATGAGCGCATAACTGGTAAAGATTAAATCCGATGTAGCAAACTGTACCTTTATTTCTTATTGTGCACAGATTACTGAAATTATTTGAATTCTAAAAAAACAGCAGTCGGAATTGACTCTCACCTCTGTCTGCTTTCCCTTGGGGTAAAATCACAGACTCTGTGATACACACGGTATATTTTCACTGTAGCTTACCACAGATAGGTTCACAGCAATTCCAAGAGTGTTTTTTACCCTAAGATTTGCAGGGATTGCAGTCCTTAAGTGAAAGATTTGTTACAGACAACACTACCCCCCCTCGAGAGACATTTTCGTATGTTTTTTAATAACCTTATCCATTCTGGAAGCATAGATTTTTTTTTTGTAGAAATGTATAGATGTCTTTACTTATTGTACATTTTAGCATGCATTCTTGCCTTTTAAGTGATTTATTTTTAACAGAAATACATTATAAAGTTTATCTTTATACCCGTACTGCCCGCCCCCTCCCCTGGTTTATGTTCTGCACATGCTCATTGTGCTTGATCCAGGATATAAGAGAGTAGCTCTCCAATCAGCTACTTTGTTTTCTATGTATGAAGGGGAATGAGAAGGTGGTTGGGCTGATTACTTTAGCGAAAGTTTTTTCCTGTCTTTAGAATATTGTATTTTTGTGGGAGAATCGCCTATAAAGACAAGTAATACATTGTTTTCATCTGCACTTTCTGGGATCTAAGTCAGGTAAAAATGTGATTTCGCTTAATGATTTCCTTAATGGTATAGACTTAAAAGCTTTGATTTCCTGTCTGAAATAATAAATCTTCACACATGGGAGTCTTGGGGCTTAAACTGTATATATAATGGAGAAGTCGTGTTCTTTCTTTGTTAAGGTTTGACAGGTTGTTTGGTAAGTTGATGACTCACGTATTTATTCCAGTGTTGTAAGATGATAAGGTCAATATGAGAATTTGATCTTGTAAAGCAGTTTATCTTGTATAAGAAGGTAATTATAAAATAAAAGTTATATGCTTATTGGCCATACTCAACCAGAAACTACCTCACCTAATGATCCTTGATGCTTGACACCTGTTTGTGCCAAACCTACCTTTTTAGATGATCCCTTGATGTTTGGACACCTGCCTGTGCCAAACTTACCTACAGATAACCCCTTGATTTGGTCACCTACCTCGATAAACCCCTTGATGTTTGGTCACCTACCTACAGATATCCCTTGATGTTTGCACAACTGCGGTCTCAAACCTACCTCCATATGCCTTGATGTTTGGACACCCCGCCTGTCCCAATTATTTTACTATTTTACAATTCCCATTTGATCACAATATTGAAAGTCAGGATGGGGAACTTTGATGAAACATTGGGAGGTCGGCCAGCATTGTAGTGGTCCTAAATGATACGTTGTTTCTATCAGTCAAATGGTTTATGTTTAGTTGAGATTCGAGCGACCCAAATAAACGGTCAAACTGGAATCTTGACAGGTTCTCTTTACATACTTATTATAAGCGACGGTCGGTTATGGGACTTTAAAACTGCAGCGATAGGAGACATTTAATGGTGTATTAACACAATCTTATCGGCTTTTGTTGTTAGGAGCAGATAAGAGGCCGTGCAAATACAATAACCAGCTTCCTCCTATCATTAGATAAGGCAGTGTAGGTCCTTCTTTACGTTCTAATAAATTGACGCTGGGAGTTAAAGGAGATTCTTGATCCCTGCCATGAAAATTGTGGACTTTTTTAATCCAGTGCTTGAATGGTACTAACGGCCACGCAGTTTTGATTGGTGGGAGTCATCGTACAGATAAGGGAAGTAAATTCATTGGATGCTGGCGTGAAATTTCAAGTTTTGCACAGAACTGTGTATCGATAGATATTTTGATTTAAAGAAATGTTTAATTTGGGCCCGATAACCCTTAAGGCTGGTACAGACGTGCGATAATAGTGTATGTTGACTGTATCCTTCATTGGATCCCTCGTTAGACCACCAATGGTACCCGTCCGAATTTCCGTACGCGTACGATTAGTGGAAAAACATGCCTATTAATAAATTATATTAAAGTAAAATGATCCCTTTAAGTTAAGGTGACAATTGTTATATATATTAGCCCACAGACAAGTTGCACATACTATGCATATTTCGTCAAGATTGACTGATGTTCAGTGGCCAATATTTCATTGGCGATCTGGCCAAAACGTTGCATGCGTTTTCAGTCAAACGAGCTATCGGACGCGTCCGAAACCACGACTGATCGTGCAGTCGTAACTGCGGCTACCTTTGCCATGACCACAGCTCTTTGTCCTGGCCATCTGGTTGGAATGCCGACGGGATGAAGGATTGCAAGGTGTGTACCCACCATAACTGTATACTGCCTTGTGAGTGTACGGAAAACAGCTGTGAACCTCTTATGCTGTGATTGGACAAGAAAATGCACAATACTGTAATTCTAACCTTATAATGATGGTAAGCTATGTCATCACAGTCAGATGATCCCATAACTAGTATTTACAAACTAGTACTATAAAAAAATATGTACCCCTGTATGAAATTCATGTGGTTATGGAATTCCTTTTTATTTTTTTAAATCCTTATATATTTTAAAGTATAGCAGGGCTGGGAGAGAGATTTCACTCTTCCAGACTATATGACCTTCATCTTGGCCAACCTACGCCGGTTGGCCATATCATTGCCAAGGCCAAGAAATGGGCGCTAATCTGGAAGCTAAAAGAAAAATTAAAGTGTCTGCTAACAGTTACAACCCCCCGTGCCCAGCTGCAATTTTAAAATAGATTAATAGTATTATATTTTTTCCATATGACCCCTCATCATCGACATCTGTTATAATTGTCTCCCTGCTCTGCTGTAAGAAGGCAAGGCAGGCGCCTTAGTGACTTTTCTGTCTTCTGATTATAAACACTGCAGCACAACACAATGTGAGGATAAGGCAAGAGAGATCTGCATGGGGTAGAACAATACGATTGTTACTCTGTCAGATATGAACCTCGTTTCTCTGCAGGCAGATAATGTGAAAAATAGCTGAATCGACAGAAAAACACAAGTATACTATGTATTTCTACTTTCGCTGGTTAATAACAGGAACATTTTTAATTGGTCCAAGACAGAAGTTGCTTGCCCTTTACTTGCAGTACCACAAATGGTCTGCTTAAAGGACACTCCACCACCCTCATAATAACATATTTTAAACAATGGCCACCTACTTTGCCTCTGTCGAATTCATTCTGCAGTGTTCTCCCTAGGGTCTTTTAGCCGGGCGGCCCACCCGGCTACTTTTTCATGCCACCCGCTGGAAAAAATTCCTTGAGAGAACTTTAGTCTAGGTTTTAATAGGTGCAAGGTCGTAAAACTCCCGCCAATACTGCCCAATCCAGACCCGTATTTTACACTTGTAAGATTATTTTAGGCACATGTTTACTAGCTTTTCCAAGATCCACAAGGCACAAAAGGGTGGCACATGTGCTTGGTGCGCTTTGTTACATGGGTTACCTTCAGAGGGAACTACAACTCCCTGCATTCTACAACCACAGAATGCTGGGAGTCATAGTTTTCAACACATCTAGTGGGATGAAAAGTACATCCCTGTCCTATATAATGACGTGATGCAGTGCACATTTTTCCCACCACCAAATTTCCCCGTCCCACCCCACCCCCGGCTACTTTTTCATGCAACCCGGCTGAATAATTTCTGGGAGCACTGTTCCTGTATGCCTGCTAGGCTTCTGGATGCCTTGTGGTACTGAGCAATTTAGTGACCAGGTACTGAGCTGGAGCGTGCTCAGAAGAAAGCAGCTAGGTTATTGCATTTAGTCATTTGCTGTTATGTCAAATCCATAACTGACAAACTGGAAGAACCAGAAGCAGAACAGGGGACACAGGACATTGTGCAGGATTTCAGGTCAGACTTATATATTTCACATTTCAAACTATTACCGTTTAGGGTTTTGGGGTGATTATACCTGTTTAAAAATTTTGATTTGAGAGCTGGACTTGCCAACTTGCTATAACTTAATTATAAATTTCATCTTTCATTTTTTTTTTTGTTTTGTTTTTTTTGGTTTTGTGCGGTCGCGTGGTTTTCTTTCTTTTCTTCATCTCCTGCCTTCCTTTACCCTTGCCCTCAGTTGTTAGTTTTTTGTTGAGGTAGCCATGGTCTGTAATGGCAGGTGCAGTGGCAAATACCTAAAATAAGGATATTACGCACATTCCAGTTACATTCGATAATATAAAGCTTTCTGCCTATGGCCTTGTACTTATATGGTCACGGATCTCCTTGTGGCATTTTATAAGTTATAATACGCTACCTACAGTGTAATATAAGGATATATGCCACCGAGGAGCTCCATGACCTATAGAAGCACAAGGCCGCAAGCCGAGTGCTTTTTATACAGATCATAACTCATAGGGAGTAAATCCGTATATTACACTGTAGGTAGCTATTATTTCTTTTAATACATATGGCCAGGCCCCCCCCCCCCCCCCCAAAAAAAACCTGTCCACTACCGTCTCTCTCTCCCTCCATGTATTAGTAATTTATATAGAATCCCTGTTTAATGTATAAATTGTTAATTACCGTTCCTATTGAAAAGAGAAAGAAGGACTGAACATCGTCTGTCAATAATAACAGGGTTTCCTATAAAATGACTAATACAGAGAGGGGGAGGGGCACTGTGATACGGAATCACTCAGTGTCATCACTGAGTGACTAATATAGATTCGATCACTCATTGACCAGCCTTTTCATTCATGTATCACAGTAATTTATACTAAACCCCTTTGTTATAAAGTATGCAGTGTGCAGATAATATGATTTGTAGGGGCCCAGGAATGTGCATTGATTATCTTTTCTATTGTTGTATCAATGCTTTGTAAAGAGGAGAATTACATTTTCCTCCCTTGAACCCATACCTCTCTATATAGACAATACCATTCTGGCTGTTGCTACCTGGCACTGCTTGCTACCTTTAAGTTTGTTATCCACCAAAACTCCAATCCCTTCCCACAGGGATTCACTTAACACAGAGCAATTTATAGTAAAGCAGCACGGATTTTTAAGTCCAAAATGCATCACCTCCATTTCTCAACATTGATATCATCTGGTTGTCTTCTTATTGAAAAGTTGTTGTCTTTGTGACTGTGCCCAGGTAATAAATGCCCTGGCCCTTTATCTATTTCCAGCTCTGAGCATCTGCAGAATGCTTGTCTTGTTGTTTTGCTGGACACGTGCTTAATGCCACGATTATTACAGGCCTCCGAGCATTTAGATGTTATGGCTATCAAAAGCACCTGTCCAATTCATGTTGGAATTTAAGCAATTCAATTTGGTCAGGCTTTCTATCGCGCTAATCCCTTCCAAGCACAATAGATTTTATTTTCTACTGAACCGACTTGGCAAGACTGGACAGGTTGTTGTGATTGTTAAAACTAAGTTTTGGCTAAAGCACAGTTTCTTTCCCATAACCTGTAGCCTAGAAACCATTAAATGTACGCATCACATGTGTTGCTTATCCACCCTAACCCAGATGTACCTGTGTGACTCATTCTCCCAAAACTAATGGAAAAACAAATGATCATTGGACAGCTCCTTTCTAAGCTGGCCATACACTAGGCAGCACTAGATAGATTAGACGCTTGCCTATAGCGACAATAAGGAACAGAACTTCTGGGTAATTTCCATGTTTCAATAGCAGATTTTAGGAATGCTATATCTTTAAAAAGACATTCCACAAGCTAAATGCAAAACCAAGCGCCAACTGCTGATCGGTTTCGGTTTATTTGCGCCATCGTCAGTGTAGCGCAGGCCTCTGGTTTTGCAGACTGCAACGGCCGACAAAGTGCCCATACACGGCACGATTATTTCCTGAAACGGGTGTACATCACCATTGTCGGCCCCACGATCGCACATGTTATGAAGCTTAGTCAGGAAAAATTGTGTATTGTCGGAATGTCTCCTTTAACTACGAACTGTTTATTGGTGCCCAGTGACCTTGGTGGTGCAATAAATATTAAGGGAAGTTGTTGGCAGTTAACTAGAATGTTTACATGGATACATGTTACGGTGGTATTAGCTTCTCTCCTGTATTAGTGGACCGGGTCCTTTTGATGTACTGAATAAGAATCCTGTGCTAGGGGAAATCTAACAGAACATCTGACACCTGTAACTGTCCTCCATAGTTCTGGGAAGGGCAGATCCTGTCCTTAAGATTAAGCTACATCCTTCTCAAGGGGTTTCGGGAATCGAACCTAGACGCGTTGAACTGTCATTCGTTTTAACAGCCACGATAAGTCTGATCGGAAAGCTTGGCTTAAATCAACAGACCCATTTATTAGAATGTGGCTTTCATTCATTGTACGACATGGCTTTCATTCATTTGCCAGTGTGATACTGACACAACGCGGGATCCATTACACATCACTATCACATGGTCCTTTCATCTATACATTCTATTGTATGACGTGAGGTCATTTGGAATACAATGGGTAGCATTAAATATATAATGCTATTATAGTATATGTAGAGTTTTGAAAACATATGTTAGTGCTCTTTAAAAAAAATGATTACAAACCTGACTATTGTGTCTTGCTTAATTGCTTATACAACAAGGGGGTGTACGGGGGGTATATATGATAGACACACTTCCATCTTATTTTATTGTATGTCTAAGGCACGGCAGCAATGTAGGATCTTTGCAATTCGCTGCCATGTGTGATGTGCTGTGTGTGTTGCGCCTCAGTACATCTGTTTTTATTGGACTGCATGCGATATGCGCAAAAAGTCTTCCACCATGCGTTCCAGTACGTAGAGAGGGCAGCCACATAGTGGGACACACCCCGATAGCATTGCATTGGAATCTCGCTAGTGGACCTGGCCCTAAATCTATAGGAATATTTCCAATCGAACTGTCAAAGGTGGCACCTCCCCCAATGTACAGTAGTTTACTCCTGTAACTTTTATTACATAGGAAGAACAGCGTGGTGACTATTATTATGAGGGGTTTAAAACATTTGACATTCCATGAAGATGGTATTTTTCTGTAATGTTTCTTTTCCCATTGTGATAGGAATATTCATAGATTAACCCCCCCTGTGTTACAGAGCATGTACAGGGCAATACAGTGAAAGAAAATACTGTATTTTCCGTTTAAACATCCTGTCTCACTTCAGTTGCAAGGGAACCACAGAATGTGAGTTTGATGTCCATTCCTGTATAGAGATCGAGATATTATAAACTAGCCGATCCAGAGCTCTCTGTCAGAATGACATCTCTCCTTCTGATTGGATTGTACCCCATTAATAATGGTAGTAAAATTCAGTTTGTTTCCTGTATCTGCCGTTTTCCAGGGCTATAATGGCTGCGTGTGGATGCAAATCACTGAGAATTATTTATTCCGAACCTTTACTAGAAGGCAAATTATTCCCTTTGATCTGGATCTGAAGCAAACGTCTTTTGGGTGTAGGTAGGGGGAATGTTCGCTGTGTACCAATGTATGTGTTGAATTATTATCGGTCTATGGTAAGCACTCAAACATTTGCATTAATGACAAAAGGACATCATCTTCATACTACAGGTATTTGGGTTTGCAGGTTGAATAAAGACGTACGTCTATCTCCAACCTTTTGGACACCCAGCAAGTCATTTAAGCTTCATTGTTTTTTATTACTTTTTCTATTAAGAATACATCGGCTGTTATTAGTTTTTTTAAAAACTCGGGAGCTGTTCACAGAATGCAGGCATCTCATTCGGCACCCCATGTAACCTAATGGGAACACTTCCATCTGATTTTCTTTTTCACAATAAATATGCAGCGCTTCGTGCTCTTGAAATAAAATTTTCAGCCATTTTGGCGATGCCAGCTGCGCATATTAACCTTGCAAGGAATCCTGTCCAGCTGTTTTTTTTTTTTAAAGGAAAATACGGAGTTTTGCTTCTCTGTATTGAATTAGAATGCATAGATGTTAACTGCTTGATCATTTTCATTGATAATTAATTTTCCTTGGTGGATGGCCACCCCCCAAACACCACAATTACAATTTGTGTAAGTTCATCGGAAAGGAGTAATTGGAACTGTATATTAGAACTGCCTGGTTTTATATGAAGATCGTAACTTACATTATTTTTTTGCATGTTTCCTCCGCAGAGAGTCCCCCGGCAGCGATGTCCAGGATGGTTACTTCTTTGAAGAGACAGGTGAGTACAGCGGGATGTTTGTGCGTTACTCATCCTTTGACAGACCTGTAACAGAGTTTTTAGAAAGGGAAGTCAGTATGCTACTGTCACAGATAAAATAAATAGATTAGTGACCGGCTTAATTACCCTGTTTGCACTTTTCCTGGCTCAGTGGAGGTGGGACTTAAAAGTTAGCATTTTTAGTGCTTTAAATTAACAGGAAACTGATTTCTTAATACTGACTTTATTAATAAAGGGTTGCTGCAATATCGTTTCATATGTCAGGCTTATTTAATAAGAGGTGCAAAAACTTGCCCGTGCTATTCATTTGCAGCAACCAATTACATGATACCTTTTTACCAATCCACTACGGTTAGGCTGGACTACACAAGCTGATTTTTTGGGGGGGCAACCAATGATATTTCCGTTTGTCTTGCCAAAAATTTCGCTGTGTTTTTGCTAGTGACTAACAGCGGTTCCATGTTTGTCCAGATCATGTATGCTGGTAATCACCGGCCGATCCGCTATGGACCAATTGGTTGCAAAAAATTGTTGGCCGTGGCTACTTTGGCCTCAACCAACAGTTATTCTTCCTGGTAACCACTCCAGTGACTACGGTTGGCCGGGACAAAATATTGCAACGTGTGTACATGCGATTGGTTTCCTGCATCCTTAATAATAAGCCCCTGTAGACACCACTTCACAATCATTGTACTTGTTTTTATACGTTTCTCATAAAGGGAATTTGCATTCATTCTTTTTGTTAAAGATAAGGCCACATTGCTGTCTCCTCATATACAATGAGTTACATCTAACTGGGATTGGATTTGCATGGATTAAGTTCTTGTATACATTGATTTTTAGTGACAAAACATACATAATTAAAGCATGTGTAACGTTTGGATCAACCCAATTAAGTTCTAAATCTTTATTGTTATTTATATTAATTTCTGCATCGAGGATCATTAACAAGGCACATCCCAGTTAGCTCATTACATCAGTCACTGCTCAAAACAATGGTCTTTCCTTTAAGGGCTAAAAAAAAATACGATTTTTAATCCCAAGATTTAAGGAATTATGCACTGAAAAAATGACTTTGCCTCATTTTAATCTATAAATGAATACATGTAAGCAGCACTTACTCTTATTTGTTTGTGTGTTGCTGTATGACTTCAATCCAGAACTTGTTTGGCTCAGTATCAACCCCTGCCAGACTATCTGACTCTCTGAGGGCAAGCTGCTCCGTAATCCCTATGAGGCAGCATGAGAGGGAATTCCCAGCATGCATTTTACATACCAACTGTCACCATTCAAGCTACAGCAAAACTATACATAACAGAGTTTATGATACTTTGGCACTTGATTGACAGCTGGAATGTAAGATGTTTCATAGACTGATACTAAGAAATAGTGGCAGATCACACAATAACGGTACAGTGATAATTAGGAAGAATTCTAGTTTCCGTAATGGGCAATTTAAAAAAATAATTCCAGGTACATTTCCTTAAACCGAATATAACTGCAACCCTAGTCTGAAAAAATGTAAACCCTTTTTTGTTTCGGGACGTCTCACCATGTCCGGCCGCTTTTGTAGCTTCCGTGCATGGAAAGGCACGGAACCGAGCAGAAGACAGCCGAGAGAACATGGCCGGTAAGGAGCACATTTCAAGTTGTAAACCTTGTGAGATCAATTTTTCGGGGGCAATAAGGCAGCAAGCAAAAGTTTGTTTGGGGGTTGCACATACCCTTAAAGGAATAGTTCACTCTCAAATTGAACTATTCCTTTAATATAACCGATTGAAGATCATGCGCATGCGCGTAATACGTGCTATGGCTGTACAGGCGGTCGGAGATTCCAGCTTGGCGCGGTGGATCGCGTAAAAGGTAAGTTAGCTCCCTCTTCGTTCTCGGTCCTGCAATACTGATTGAAGATCGGGAGGTAAGCACTGCTCCTTAACCCCTAATCTTCAATCAGTATATTAAGGAATAGTTCAATTCGAGAGTGAACTATCCCTTTAAGGGCAACCGTAGTCAAACCCTTTCTTGTTTTGTAAATATAGGGACATGCAGCATTTAACCCAAGCAGTGTGGCAGCTCGCTTGTGTAGGGCATGATAGCCCAGGATTCAAATGAACCTGTTTTTAAAGTGGAACTGGGTAAAACTTTGTATTTGCGAATTCAGTGTTGAAAATTTTATTTGAAAGGATGAAAGGTCAAAAAATTTTATAAATCGGTAATGTAAATGGCATGTCCATATAATATTTTAACAGCACTTCCCTTTCTCCCCACCCCATATACCTAAAGACTTCACCTGTCATGTCCTGAAACTTGATATTAATAGCGACCTCAGTCATTCTCTTCAGCCACGGCCAATGCCGATCATGCGTCTAACTGATGCCATTAATGACTGCAGCAGAGCATGTGTAACATTGTCACAGTAGACAGTAAATTGGATGGCAGAGTCTACTATTTCTACTAAGCTTCAGGGATGTCGGACAGGGTATGTGGTCTTAAGATTAATGTGGAGGTAAGTAAGTATATGCCTTTTAAATAGCCATCATTACTTTGTGCCACATTATAAACCCTTTATGCTAAATCTAATCCTTATTTCCCCTGCGTCTGGCACTGTGTTTTTTAAGGCACAGTCGTGCTTTGGTGATCTTTTCAGTGTCGGCGTTATAACTTAGGGTGCGTTTTCTCCCTCTGTTTGTTGTATGAAGTGTCTACATTGTGACACTGAACAATACCAGGGAATTTTGTTTTCTCTCCGCCACTCAAGGAATTCACCAATATGCCTTTGTCACATTGTTATGTGAATAAACAAATTGCAATTTACTCCAGAACTTCACGTCCACATTGTAGCACAATGTATATTGTATTTAGATGTTTTCATCACAGTTACGTTTTTTAAATAATATTTAGAATATCTTTTAAGTTCTTGAATTAGATCTCCCCTTAAAAATTTTTTGACATACAGTCCAGTAATTGTCAATTAAAATGATCTATTACTTGCCTTCTGAATAATTCCTAACCTAACAATGCAGTACAATTTTGCAGTGCAGAAATCTCTGCCGTTTCTGCCTCTCCAATAGCCTGTGAGCTCAGACATGCTCAGTTAGGTTCATTCAGAAGAATTCTCCTTTCTGCTAACTTTGTAACTCCTTGTGTTAAAGGATGGGAGGGGAAGTAAACTGAAGACCTGGACTTTTTGTTGTGAAATGTTGCATTGGTATATCTGTAGTTTATGGTAGAAAGACAGTGATTTGCCATTTTAATTAACAGCTTTAATTATTTAACATCCCCGTCTCTAAACTTCTAATAAAAAAAAATGTCAATTAAAACAATCTATTACTTGCCTTTCTGAATATTCCTAACCTACAACGCATAAAATCGCAGTACAGAAATCCCTGCAGTTTTCTGCTCTCCTTATCTCTCACTGAGCTCGGACATGCTCATTTTGATTCATTCAGAAGAGTTCTCCATCCGATAATTTCTACTCTTGTGTTAAAAGGATGGGATGGGGGGAAGTAAAACTGAAAGTAACTGGAAGACTTTTTGTTGTGAAGTCTTGTAAGTGATATATCTGTAGTTATGGTAGAAAGACAAGTGATTTGCCATTTAATTACACACTTTAATCTAACATCCCCGTCTCTAAACTTCCAATTAAAAATTGTTCTTCTATGTGTAATGAAAAAACAAACCTTTATTTAATATAAAAGAGTATAAAAACTTGCACTTGTTATTCATTTTCAGCAACCAATATCAAATGATATTTTACTTTGCATCTCTAGTAAATAAGCCCCACATTTCCCAAACTATACTTGAACCAAAGGCTTTACAATGGGTCAGAGGGGTGTTATTGTAATCCTATTGGTCCAAGAAGTTTGAATGCTGCAAAGTCCTACTCCTCGCTTTCTCCTCTCCTGCGCTCTAGGGTACAGTGGTGGAGGAATCTGGCATTCGTCCTAACTAGAGCAGTTTATATTCCTAATACTTCCTGTTTGTTTAGGCAGCGTGCTCCCTTACACAGTCCGGGCGCCTCGCAAGTCCTCAGTCAATTTTAGATCCTCTAGCACTTCCTATTCTTAACTCTGCTTTTTACAGTTTATCACAATTGCAGTTTAGTACAAGAGCAAATATTTCCTCCTTTCCTGATTAGTGGGGGGGTTTGGGTGCTGTTGGTTGGGTTTGAGATATGCCGGGATGGTCAATGTCTCCCATCTCTATATCCTTATAAATAAGTTGTGGCAATGCACACACAATTTATAAAAAGCACCCACCAGGAGGGGAATTGGGGTCTTAAACTGCTACTGTGGATGGTTAGAACAAGCTGATAGCAGTTTAGAAGGTGGTGGTGTGGGATCAGGGAGTTATTGGTTTTTGGAAATCACCAGCATTGCATGACTTGTGGGATTTCTAAAACCTGGCCGTAGACAAAATGAGCATTTTCAGGTAACTTTTGTGTGTCTTGGTCATCGTAGACATGCAAATGTGGAATCATGTCATGTTAATGGAACCTTTGAATTGGATGGAAAACCGCAAGTATCATCCACCAACAATAGCACTGTGAGCAGAGGGACGGACCTGGTAATCCCCATTATACATCACTGTTAGGAAGACTAAAATGGTGGATGTGTTTGACCATCGTTTAGTTTTGTCTTCTAACCCTGGTTTCCTTCAAAAATGCAAAGGCCAACCTGGTGCTTGATGTGTATAAATGCTGTTGCTTTAATGGTTTTTAATTTGTTCTGGTCCTACCACTTTTCACTATCTGCCCTGCAGGTGGGTTGGGAATGGTGTTGGAGGAGACTATACATGGCCTTAGAGAACAGGTTATTTTCATTCTAACTGACGGCTCACCGTAAATTACGGTCCCACTGACACAGTAACCAGTAGCTAGAAAACCACTTTATATCAATTAGGGCTTATGTGGACACAGAAAACCTTCCCCTGAATAGCTCTTAACTTGGTTTATGACCATGTTTTGCTCCTTTGATAAGGGTAGACCCAGGGACGCCATGCGGCCTGTTGATATTTCCCAAGAGTTTTTAATGTCCTATGGACATAAAGGCCCACATCAGATGAGAGTTTCTATTTACGGCTGATTAGAGAAATGTTTCCCAACATGCAGAAATACACCAAAGAAAAAACCCGAATTGCTGCTGCCATATACATGATAATTGGTTGCCACATTTCCTAGAAAATGGTGAATGCCACGTTCATAGTGCCACGTAATAAACCATTCACATGTTCTTGATTCTCTAGTGGGGTCTTTGAAGCATTTTTGCCTGTTCTGTACCATTTTCCATGGAGTTCTGTGAACAGTATGGGCACCAGTTACACTTCATATCAGAGAAATGACATAACAATTTGCTCATACTGTTTAGACAATGAATCACACCGGTCTTCTGTGATAAGATTGGTCCGTTGAAACAGCAAAATGTGCTGTCTACAGGTTTATGATCCAATGAGTCTGCACACCATACCACACGGCTGTATGAACTATATACCAACATGATATATTTCCTGACAGAAGATGTCGGTGCCCTTTATAATTCCTCTGGCTGGGGGTCTCGTCCACGCGTTGACTTTACATTCTAAATTCCATCTAATCTCCCAGATCTTCAATAATAAATTATTTTCCTTTGTTATGTCTCTAGATGATTTCTATTCACTTCATCTCTTGTTGTAACCATTATAACAAAGCTAACCGCGTATTCTCATTAGATAACGTTTTTATGTAGCCATATGTCTAAATTCATTTGTATTTTTGCCGTAAGGAATTGTGTGGATCTCGATTGTCATGATTGTAACATGCGTAACAATGATCTGGTCTTATGGATTTATGTGTTTTGCTCTTGCTTTCAGGTTACCTTAAATGTGACACAGATGACGGGTGTGACCCCAGGAAAGGAAGGTGTCGGAGGGAGGAGCTTTTCGCACACTGTCATTCGTCGATTGTATCAGGGGAGAGCATCAGGTTTTTCGTCAATGTTAATTTAGAAGTTCCACAAAACTACAGGTAAGTGACCGTTTACTGAATGCCATTGGAATACATTACCTTACTGAGTTGTTTGAAGGGTAAAAGACCTAAGAATTAAACTGCATCCTACCAACCCCCTGGGTTTTAGTATTAACCCAGTCAATGCTTCAAAACTTCCTTGCTGCTGTTACTCCTAGTCCCACCTCCTTCCACGTCCTGGACTACTTCTATAAGTGCCACAAGAAGCCTGTCTCCCATTGGCCATTGCGGGAACGACCCGACTGATGGAGATGGGACTAGGAGTAACAGCAGCAAGGGAAGTTTGACACCTTGATTAAAGAAAGCACTCAAACCCAGGTGGGGACCTAACCACTCGGTACTATTAATGAGTGTGTTGTGTCTTAAGGGCAACTAAGCTTCAGAACAACACGGAATCAGATGGCAGTACTACTTGATATAAAAGCAGTAACCTGTGTCTCTCTCTCTTTTGATGTGGGTGCAATAAATTTATGTTCCTAACATGGGATCAGTACTTTATTTACCAGCATTCTGGAATCACACAGTCTGGTCAATGACCAATATGTTCTTTGCACATGCCCAATCAGCTCTATAGCAGGAACTAGTTATAGTTGACTACACCCACTAGTTATTCTAGCCAATCCTCTTACAGTCTACATTAAGCAAGGATCATGTGACCAGGACGGAAGGCGTGGTCGCACTCGGACAGTGCTATACACGCATTCTCTTATCTCTTCTTCGAGCGGTCCATTTACAATAATGCAATTTACTGCAGTGTGATTTTATAGCTCATTGGTGTTTTGGGGGCACTATTTGTTAATAGTTATGTTATAGAGAATTACATTTTGGAGTTAGTTCTCCTTAAGGGCTTTCTGTTGATGTCTATGGAACATTTTATCCCCGGCTACACACGGAATGTTACGTAGCTCCTTGTCTGTCTGGCTCACAATTCCAAAAAAAACAATCTGTTTGCCGGAGACCCAGGCAAGGTGGCAACAATAGGAACACTGTAGTTATCTGTCTTTTGGTCTGCGAACAGATGCAACCATGACGTCCGCACCTGGAGAAATTCTCGCCCAGTGTAAGCTACCGTAGATTTTTGGCATCTCCTCTGTTTATTGCTGGCATTTGCCTCTGGTATAAATAATCAGCATTTTATTTCTTCCTTTTCATGCATTGCCAGATAAAAGGCTGAACACTGCTCTGTTCCAGTACATTCTACTAGCTAGTTTATTGTGTATCCTATACCATTTAGTTATAGATTTAGAATTGTTTGCCCTTTAATTAGTTAGTGCTTTGTTGGTTTGTCCTGGGTCTGTTGGAAGCCAACTGTACATATATTTTGTAGGTTAAGGACAATATGCTCTACTTTGTTCCTCATCCCATACATTTAGTACCCATGGTGCTAGGCCCCAATCCCCGTGCTGCTGGCTCCCTCTCTGAGTCAGGGACTGTTCTGGAACTGGCCAATGGGAAGACACACTTTGTCAAGTGGGTCGTCCCATTAAAGAGACATGGAAGAATGCAGAGCCAGGACTGGCGTTACAGGGGATGTTGACAGCTTTGTTTGGGTTAATACAACCCAGGTGGGACCTAGTGACTTATATCTTCAGTCGGACCATTAATAGGGGGATTTGGTGGGGGTTTCAAAATACAATATGAGGGCATGTCCACCCTTAAAAAAAACAAACTGTGGCTTGTTTATCTGCCAGCAATCCTAACTGCTATTTTAACCAGTTTATTCATGCATTTGTAACCAGATATTTTTCGTCTGGCAAGGTATCTGCCTCCTCTGCTCAATGAGGTTTTTTATAAGCTTGAGCATGTGCAGTAAGCAGCAAGGTACACGCAGCAATCTTGTGCTGTGATGTTGGCAGGTACAGGCGTTGATTGACTGCATGGAGGAAGAGCAGCTTACTCTGGCAGAATGGCACAAGTATCCTTAAATATCTGGTTAGTAATGCGTCTAATAATGGGCTGAATAATCCGTTGGAGGTGGGGGCAGGTAACCAACATTGACCAGCCTTTGTTTTAAGTTGTGCTATCTTTTAAGTGTTTAAAAAACAGTGTCCTATTATGTGAATGGTCTGCTGCAAAAAGGAGTAGTGTGAGATGTCTGCATTATGGAATGTTTGGTGTCAAGTGCAGAACCTGGACTTTATCTGATGTCACAAATGCACATGACTCATATAACGAGGGTCTGGGGAGGGGGGTCTAAATAGAGGCTACACATGTACGATTTTGGTCACGATCCACGACCCTTGAGCGCGTTCACACCCTGGTGGAAGCGCATACACACGCAAGATTATGTCATAACGGCCGTTTGTCTGGGTCGTGGCCAAAATCGTACGAGTCTTTAGGGTGGCTGGTATCTCCTGCACCACCTAAAATGTCTCCCTTGTAAATAACTCTGCAAGGTGACTTTACTGTTACAATCTAACTACGGTTAACAGCATGTGATTGGCAGGTACTGCTACTGGATGGAATATCGTCTATAAATACTATATACCTCCATATAAACAGAAGGTGCCTTTGTCTGAAGATGGTGGGACTTAACCAGCTACAGGGATTTTTTTTTTTCAATTTTGAGCTGCCATATTGCTTGCCTTTTGATTTAAGCATCCTACCAATGCTTGCAATCGGTATGGTAGCCACTCCTTTTCTTTATATTCAATATGCAATGTTCTCTACTTTGGTTTCTTTTTCTTTTCACACTAGCAGTGAGTGGGGTTGCCATTTGATTACCAGAGCCTGTTTATTTGGCTGTATAGACTTATTATTGTTTTCTGGGTATCCAGTGAACCTTGGAATCCCTTAGGGATGTGTCTGTAGCGCGAAAGGTCTATTCCACAATAAGACGGCTTCCTCATATTAATACTTGTCTTTGTTTTATTACCCGGTGGCACAATGCACAGAGATACTTCGCTTGTATGTGTTTTGACTCTGGGCCTTTGATGTCTGCACTGGGAGTTTACATGCGGATAACAAAGGCCAACATTACCTTGACTGATAATAGTTTGCAATAATATATATTTCCTTTTCTTCATTACCCCCCGTAAGTAAACTTGGTTTCTAGAAATTCTTAGTACTATATTGGCTTGTGCTTACACCAGTTATATTTGGACTATTTCTTGATTTCTTTTTTGGATAGTGGGACTGGCAGTTCCCTCATCTAATTTGCGTGTGTACAAATGGAAACATTTGTTTTTAAAACCGACTATAGACTTGTATCTAAACATTTCATTCCTACAAGAAGCTGTAAGGATGATAAAGAATCTTAATTTCAAGATTATGTTTTCATAATAGGGCAAGAACACAACAGCGCCCTCTATATCAGGTCACCCACTAGCCACAGGATAGAGGAGAGGCTAAAACAAACTGGCGATTCACACGTCTTGACTAAAGGCCCTACACAAAAGTGACATTTCAGGCAAACCCGCCACAGGACCTGTTACATACGTACTTTGTCATCCAAAGCAGTCGGTCTTTGAATGTTGGTTGTTTCAGCCAGCAGTATGGTATGCATAGTATCAAGCTTAAAGGAGAATTATACTCACTCAGTGTCGGTGACATGATGGTGGAGAGCACACATGTGTATAATTCTATTTAAAGAGTGATATTTATAATATAATTTAAGCACCCATTTCAGTTATTACCGCCAGCGTGGCTCTACTTGCACATGTGCATGAGTTGTAACCTGAGAATAAATTTGTCAAACAACACTCACATGTTCCGTTTCCCCAAGTGATTCTATCTCCACTCTAGTTACCTTGGGTAAGCACTTGTTTTGCTTTAACCTATAGATAAGCAACTTTCCCATAAAGGTTCCCTACTTTGGATGGGAGCTTCAGGCCATGATTGGCTTGAATATTTATGACTGGAAATACTGGTTTGGTTCGATTACACCTGTAGATAAAGGAGTCCATTGATTAGAAGTATCCATTGGGTGAAATGTAGGAGAGCATGATGTCCCTCTCTGACATGACAGTTTACGTGAATTCCCTATAATGGTCAAGTTGTATCATCTGACTGTGATGACATAGCTTACCATCATTTAAGGTTAGAATTTACAGTATTGTGCATATCTTGTCCAATCACAGCATAAGAGGTTCACAGCTGTTTTCCGTACACTCCAAGGGAGTATACAGTTATGGTGGGTACACACCTTGCAATCCTTCATCCTCGGCACTTCCAACCAGATGGCCAGGACAAAGGATGTTGGTCATGGCAAAGGTAGCCGCAGTATCGACTGCACGATCAGTCGTGGTTTCGGACGCGTCCGATAGCTCGTTTGAATGAAAACGCATGCAACGTTTTTGGCCAGATCGGCCAATGAAATATTGGCCATCGAACTATCAGTCAATCTTGACGAAATATTGCCAGTATGTGCAACTTGTCTGTGGGGCTAATATACTATAATATGTCACCTTTAACTTAAAGGGATCATTTTACTTTAATATAATTTATTATAGGCATGTTTTTCCACTAATCGTACGCGTACGGAAATTCGGACGGGTACCATTGGTGGTCTAACGAGGTGATCCAATGAAGGATACAGTCAAACATACACTATTATCGCACGTCTGTACCAGCCTTAAGGGTATATCGGGCCCAAATAAACATTTCTATTAAATCAAAAATCTATCGATTACACAGTTTGTGCAAAAATGAACTTCACCGCCAGCATCCAATGAATTTACTTCCCTTATCTTGTACGATGACCTCCACCAATCAAAACTGCGTGGCCGTTAGTACCATTTACAGCCTGGATTAAAAAAGTCCCACAATCTATTTCATGGCAGGGATCAAGAATCCCTTTAACTCCCAGCGTCAATTTATTAGAACGTAAAGAAGGACCTACACTGCCTTATCACTAATGATAGAGGAGGAAGCTGGTTATTGTTATTGCACGGCCTCTTATCTGCTTCTAAACTAACACAAGCCGATAAGATTGTGTTAATACACCATAAATGTCTCCTATCGCTGCAGTTTAAAGTCCCATAACCGACCGTCGCTTATAATAAGTATGTAAAGAGAACCTTTCAAGATTCCAGTTTGACCGTTTATTTGGGTCGTCCGAATCCAACTAAAACATAAAACCATTTGACTGCATAGAAACAACGTATCATTTAGGACAACTACTAAAGCTGGCCGACCTCCCAATGTTTCATCAAAGTTCCCCATTCGACTTATCATATTGTGATCAAAGGGAATTGTAAATAGTAAAATAATTGGGACAGGGGTGTCCAAACATCAAGGCATAATTAGGAGGTAGGTTTGAGACCGGCAGTTGTGCAAACATCAGGGATCATCTGTAGGTAGGTGACCAAACATCAAGGGGTATTCTGTAGGTAGGTGACCAAACATAAGGGTTATCGTAGGTAAGTGGCACAGGCAGGGGTCCAAACATCAAGGGATCATCTAAAAAGGTAGGTTGGCCACAAACAGGTGTCCAAGCATCAAGGGATCATTAGGAGTAGGTTTTCTTGAGTATGGCCAACCTAAGCATATAACTTTCCTATTTTATAATTACCTTCTTATACAAGATAAACTGTTCTGTTTACAAGATCAAATTCTCATATTAGACCTTATCATCTTACAACACTGGAATAAACATACGTGAGGCAACTCTACCAACACAACCTGTCAAACCTTAACATAGAAAGAACACGCTTCTCCTATTATATATACAGTGTTAAGCCCCAAAGACTCCAGTGTGAAGATTTATTATTTCAGACAGGAAATCAAAGCTTTAAGTCTATTACCATTAAAGGAAATCATTAAGCGAAATCACATTTTACCTGACTTAGATCCCAGAAAGTGCAGATGAAAACAATGTATTACTTGTCTTTATAGGCGATTTCTCCCAAAAAATACAATATTCTAAAAACAGGAAAAAACTTTGCGCTAAAGTAATCAGCCCAACCACTTCTCATTCCCCTCATACATAGAAATACAAAGTAGCTGATTGGAGATACTCTCTTTATATCCTTGGATCAAGCACATGAGCAGTGTCAGAACATAAACCAGGGGAGGGGGCGGGCAGTAGGGTATATAAGATAAACTTTATAATGTTTTGTAAAAATAAATCACTTAAAAAGGCAAGAGATGCATTGCTAAAATGTCAAAACGTAAAGCATCCTATACATTCTCACACCACAAAAAAAAATCATATTGTCCAGAATGGATAAGGTTATTACAAAAACATACTGAAAAGTTCTCTCAGGGGGGGTAGTTTGTCTGTAACAAATCTTTCACTTAAGGACTTGCAATCCCTGCAAATCTTTAGGTAAAAACACTCTTGGAATTGCTGTGAACCTATCTGTGGTAGCTACAGTGAAAAATATACCGTGTGTATCACAGAGTCTGTGATTATTACCCCAAGGGAAAAGCAGACAGGTGAGAGTCAATTCCGACTGCTGTTTTTTTTAGAATTCAAATAATTTCAGTAATCTTGTGCCACAATAAGAAAAAGGTCAGTTCTGCTACATCGGATTTAATCTTCTAACCAGTTACTGCGCTCATTGATCATGGCAACCAAAAACAACTTTGGTTAAATATCTGATAAACCATACGGACTGCAAAGATGCCTACATACTGGAGTCTTCAGCTGTTAAATGAATGTACTCCCTGTGCTGGAGCTTAACATCACCTAGAACAACTAGGGAGGCTTAAACGATGTATATAAAATGTGATTCACCAGAAATGGAACTCCAACAGTATGATCTCACTGAACTACAACTCCAAGCATGCCTCGTTGTCTATGCTGAGAGTTGTAGTTTATAAACATTTGAGTGCCAAAGTCTGACACCACTGACAAACACATAGAAGTATAAAATCTCCAAAAAAACACAAGGAGGTACCATTAAATCAGACTCTAGATTCCATAGACAAAATAATAAATATTGCTATCATTTCATGTCCTCGCTATAAGTAAACAAGCTCACACCATTATCCAAGCATTCTTATCTCCTTACCGATTAAGGTAGTTCCTTTGATTCATCCCTTTAAATCGCATTAAAAATATGGACAAGTAAAGAGATTGACAAAAAAACATCTATTTTATGGCTAGAAAGGAGAAACCTCGAACAGGCAGCATCCGAGAGGAAGAAATCTTATTTATTTATAAAGCCGGACCAGTTCCGTACACGATATAAATGAATGAATTGCTCAGACGTTTTAAGCTTTTAAGCTTGGATTCTGAAGTTTCTTGTTGCCCATAAATAAATGACTGCTGGCCGGAAATCCTGATGGCAATGATCTATGACACAGCGACGCCAATACTCGATGGGTCTTTCTTGTAAACTGGGCAATCCTATGCCATACGATAAAACAGAAGAAAAATACAAATGTATTTGACCATTAAAATAGATGCTGAAGCAGCATTGCTTCTGGGATTTTTTTGTTGTGCAACAAATACAGTAGTACAATAAATGTTTCCTATCTCCCGATCCACACAACAAACCCTTTTCCCCCACTCGCGGAGGGGTTAACCCGTGACATAAGCAGTTTTCAGGCTTAAAATAGTACATTAGCTGCGTTCCCTTTAAAATTAGAATGAGGAGGATAATGACTACTTACTGATCGGCAATTAAATCCCCAAAACTGGAAAATACACCAAAAGAAAAAATCTGCAGAAGTTCCCGGTTCCTATAGGATGCTTCCTACCATGTGTGGATGCTGGAGACCAGTCCAACTTACTGTGATGCCACTGATGAGGTGTTGGAGCTGAACCTTGTGGTGGGAGTGGTCCTAGAGAAGGCTGGAGATCCTATAGCTAAGCTCTTGGTGCTAAATCCTAAACAGGCGGAGTCAGTGTCAGCCTGAAAAACTCACCCCCTGCTCTCGGCCGACCAGAATGACCAGGAAACAGAGGGACAATAAATGGAATTTGGGAGATAGCAAGCCAAGAATGCAGGGAAATCCACATCCAGCTGCTGCAGGTTGATAGGGAGAAGTGGGGAAAACCATCAGATGCTGAGTAACGGGTGGGAGAGCTCGGTGCAGAATTCTGGCTCAGAGGCAGAGAACCTGGATACAGAGATACAAGTAAGTGATACACTGAGAGAAGGATCCACTGTGTGCACGTGCAAGGGACAGTGGAGGTGCAGGACAGGGCAGGTGTGAGTGTAAAAGGGAAGGGACAGGTGTGAGTGTAAGGGACGGGGCAGGTGTGAGTGTAAGGGACGGAGCAGGTGTGAGTGAGTGTAAGGGACGGAGCAGGTGTGAGTGTAAGGGACGGAGCAGGTGTGAGTGTAAGGGACGGAGCAGGGGTGAGTAAGGGACGGGCAGGTGTGAGTGTAAGGGACGGGGCAGGTGTGAGGGAAGGGAGAGCAGGTGTGAGTGTAAGGGACGGGGCAGGTGTGAGTGTAAGGGACGGGGCAGGTGTGAGTGTAAGGACGGGGCAGGTGTGAGTGTAAGGGACGGGGAGGTGTGAGTAAGGGACGGGGCGGTGTGAGTGTAAGGGACGGGGCAGGTGTGAGTGTAAGGGACGGGCAGGTGTGAGTGTAAGGGACGGGGCAGGTAGTGAGTGTAAGGGACGGGGAGGTAGGTAAGGACAGGGCAGGTGTGAGTGTAAGGGACGGGCAGGTGTGAGTAGGGACGGGCAGGGGCAGGTGTGAGTGACGGTTCAGGTGTAAGTCTAATGGATACTGCAGGTGCCAGTTTATTAGGACATGTTGTTTGCACCCAAACAAGGTAGAGGGGGTTGTCAAATAATAACAGATCATTAAAGTCAAAGTGGTAATTCTATTTTTCCGGAAACACTGACTTACTGTATATGGGGATGGGGAGAAACTGCTGAATTGTACTGGATACACTGCAGTAATTACAGGACGCTGCACAGACAAGGTGGATAAGAATGAATGGGAACATGGGGCGGCTGTGCGGCTTACACTGGGTTATAATGACTTTTATAAGCCTCTCGTAGTTTTGCTGTTACATAGATACACTGATAGAAATGACAGAGAGACAATATAGACAGACGGACGCACATAGATAGATAGACAGACCAAATGGAGAGACATGGATGGATAGATTAGACAGATGTACAGAGAGAACGGACAGACACTGATGTATGATTAAAGAAGGACAAGAGAAGGACAGACAGGATGGAGATAGAATAGACAGACGGACAGAGAGAACGGACAGACATGGATGGATAGATTAGACAGGAGAGAAACGGACAGACACGGATGGATAGAATGACAGACGGAACAGAGAGAACGGACAGACACAGATGGATAGAATAGACAGACGGACAGAGAGAATGGACAGACACGGATGGATAGATTAGACAGAGAGAGAACGGACAGACACGGATGGATAGAATAGACAGACGGACAAAGAGAACGGACAGACACGGATGGATAGATAGACAGACAGACAGAGAGAACAGACAGACACGGATGGATAGAATAGACAGACGGACAGAGAGAACGGACAGACACAGATGGATAGAATAGACAGACAGAGAGAACAAACAAACACGGATGGATAGAATAGAATGACGGACAAGAGAAGGACAGACACGTATGGATAGAATAGAGAGACGACAGAATGGAAAGAAATTAATGGATAGATTAGACCGACGGAAGACAGGATACACAGAAAAGATTCATAGTCAGAGATATGGTTTGAAAGAAAGCTAGAGTAGACGATAGACAGACGGCTAGGATAGACGATAGACAGACGCTAGGATAGACGATAGACAGACGGCTAGGATAGACGATAGACAGACGGCTAGGATACGATAGCAGACGGCTAGGATAGACGATAGACAGACGGCTAGGATAGACGATAGACAGACGGCTAGGATAGACGATAGACAGACGGCTAGGATAGACGATAGACAGACGGCTAGGATAGACGATAGACAGACGGCTAGGATAGACGATAGACAGACGGCTAGGATAGACGATAGACAGACGGCTAGGAGACGATAGACAGACGATAGGCTAGACGATAGACGACGGCTAGGATAGACAGACGGCTAGGATAGACAGACGGCTAGGATAGACAGACGGCTAGGATAGACAGACGGCTAGGATAGACAGACGGCTAGGATAGACAGAGGCTAGGATAGAAGACGGCTAGTAAAGAGCTAGATAGACAGACAGTACACTGGTATATCTCTTATCACAGGCATTTTCCTACATTTTGTATTATACAGAACATAGGAACTGTCACACTTTTTACTTACATTACAAGGTTTTATTTGTATTTCTATGTATGGGTGGGAGCTGCCATACTGTTTTCTCAGGCAGTACATAAGAAGAATGGAGTTTACTGTGGACATGGATATAACTTTTCCACTTGCGAGTAATGGCTATAAGGTTAAAGGTTCCAAGCATTCCACTTAGTACTTACAGTATATGCTTTGAGGGAGGGAGGGGGTTTATAATATGTGCCTGTGCTTAATATTTCAGCAACCAATCAGATCTTGTCCAATATTTGGTAATGTGATTAGCAGATTGGTTACTGCAAATTAAAAACACAGACACATATAAAATGTTTATAACACTGGATGGGAGCCGACAGTTAATGTGGACAAATCCTTATTAGGATAAAGCTTATTACGGTACACATTCCTTTCTGGATTTCCCTATATGCGGTCCCTATATGAATAAAAAAACTGCTATTTTCCCCAGGGTGTTTTACTTCCCCTTGAACATCTAACATTATCCGATCTCTGTATTACAGGATAACCAGGTGGGATTTGTCCAGTCTGGGACACTGCATTTACATTTAATATTGATAAAGTTTTAGGTTTACAAATAGGCAACAACCATCATACTGGTCCACAGAGCTTGCAATCTAGTGAGCGGACACAGAAGATTATAAAATAAACTTTAAAATGTGTTTAAAGATCTTTCAATTAATTAAATTTTATTCTCTGCAGCTAATCACCTAATGTTTCCTTGTTTACAATATTTCACCCTATAGAAAAGGAGTCTTAAGACAGAGAAGTGCCAAAATTATGTAACAGATTCCCAAAGGATAATAAATAAGAGAACTTACCCTTTAAATGCAGAGATCAACCAATCAAAATCTTCCACAACCTTGCCCAAGTAAAAATCCCAACTGAATGATAACAGGACAGAGTCCCCCAATAAAGAGAGACACACCCCAGATATCTAAAGCACATTACCAGTAACAAACAGAAGAGTGATCAATTCGATAAATGATGCTTTTAACCCTTCCACGTCAGCAATACGGCACTTCGCCTCCCTAATTAGAGAACGTTTATTTATAGCCAAAGCCTGCTATTAGAAACCGTTATGTTAGTTTCAGGCAAACGCCATGAGGCTGAACAGAATACACTATAATTATTAGTAATATTACTATTTATATTTTGCATCGCTGAGCAATGTCCTTTTGCATTATCAGTATCATGTGCAAGTTCCTGTATTGCAAACTTCTACTTTAACTATTTATGTCTCTGCTGTTTACATTTCAATATTATGTCACATTTTTAAGAATGAATTGGAAAGGTTTTGGTGGGTTTGGTCGCTCAAACTATAGAATGACAAATTGGACGTGACCTAGAATCTCCTTAAGGCTGGGTTCACATTATAAAAGGTTCGTTCTAACTGACCAAATGCAGTGTTCTCCCCAGATTTCTTTCCAGCCAGGTGGCATGAAAAAGTAGCGTGTGGGTGGGTGGGACAGGGAAATTTGGTGGTGGGGAAAAATGTGCACTGCATCGTGCTCATTATATAGGTCAGGGAGTCTAACTTTTGCCCACTAGATGTTTGAAAACTATCAAGGGAATGCACCAAGGGCACATCACTCTGTTTTGGAGATTAAGCATGATAATCTCCTTCCTTGCGGCGGCTGCGTGGCTAACGCGAAAGTTAACCGTGCAGCCGCCGCAAGCAATGTTATATGCCGAAATCAGCATTTTATTTCAGCACTTTCAACACCAGCTATAGCCGGCGTTGAAAGTGCCGGAATAGAACAGAGCCAGGTAGTGATGTTCCGAGCACCACTATCGGATATAACATCGCGGGCTCTTTGCACCGGGTTGCCGAGAGCGGCGCTCAGTGCATTGCCCTGTTTGACTCCCAGCAATCCGTGGTTGCAGAATGTAGAGAGTTGTAGTTTGTCAACATCTGTAGGGAGTTGCAGTTCGACAACATCTGAAGGGAACCCATGTAAAATGGCAGCACACAACATGTGCCACCTTTTGAGGCCTTGGGGATCTTGGATAAGCTAGATAAAATAATCTTGCAAGTGTAAAAAATGGGTCTGGACTGGGCAGTGTTGGCGGGAGTTTACTGACTATGGCACTATAAAACATCTAAATTTATTATTGTTCTCTCAGAAATTGTTTCCAGCCGGGTGGGCCGGCCAGCTAAAAGACCCTAGGGAGAACACTGAAATGTTTGCAACCATTGAGCAGTCGGCCGGAACAAATAACTAAAAGTAACTGCGGCCAACAGTTTGCCATGACAATCATGATTTTCCGGGCTCAGTATCCCCCCCCCACTTTTAACCACCCCCCCTTCATCTGACCAGACTTTCTACGACTCTTTGCAGCTGAATGATTCATGGACAATCAACTGGGAAACTGCCCTTGTGACAAGCAACTAAACCATCAGGAAATAGATGGGGAACAATGGCTGCTTGATGTAGTTTAACTTTTTGTCAGTCTCAGTCCCTGTAACATGTGCCAAAATCATTTCCACAGGCAAGAAATTTGTTTTTAATACAGGTGCTATATTTCCATATTTGTTTTCATAAATACTTCAATTCTCCTTTAATTAAAGTTTTCTTGAAAATATGTGTAGAAGATATCTGCAGAGTAACAATATTGTGCACTATTCTGTACTGTCCGAGGGAAACAATATGGCAGCTCCTACAACCATATCCACATATACTCTGAGAATACCTTTATCAAGCAACAATTTCATTTTCCTTTAAAATGCCAGAATAATTACATCATATGACAAGGAATTTTCAAATCTGCGGGACCAGCATCAGCAAAACTGCGATCGCCATGGTTTCTTAGGCAACAAAAATATCTGGGTCACATCCCCAAAGATGCAAATAGAAGCGACGCATCGGTTATCCAATGCCACCACTAACAAGAAAACAGTAATCAAAGTCTATAGACGCAACGTAATTATCCGGTTACCAGGCAATGGCTCCGCCAATCAAGTCAGACTTTCTGCCCATAAATATAAAGTATATTATTATACTCAAACCACACAATGGCATAACCTGTATTTAGCTTTAGTACAGATATTTCATTCCACATCTGCAACTTTTACACGATTTATTTTCAAGGATACATTTTTTTTTTTAAAGCTGCTGAAATGATGATCACTTGAACATTCAGTGTTCTTACACGTTGATCCAACGATTTGCGAGACTTTAACTCTTTTTGTGCCAGCTGCACTGGGATCGCAAAAGATAGCGCCATTACTTGATGCAAAATCGCCATTACGGTTCGAGGTAAATCTCCCTGTATGGTTTACTTCCTCGCCCTAAGAACAGTTTAGGGCGGCAATAATACAGTGCAGGCTCGTTCACACAATACAGTGCAAACGTAGAGCAAAATAACGCCATATATGCAGGAAATCGCACAACAAAAAGAATGCCTGCTTGCTTTGATTTTAAATGAAAACGCATGTCGCCTACCCAACTGATCAGCCCATTACCTGCATTACTAATCCGATATTAGACGATAAGTATTGACCTAAATCTGGCCCCTCCCCCCATGCAGTTAACCAAGGCTGTAACTGTCAACATCACAGCCAATGATATAGGGGCCATTTGTATGTCTTAAAGGGTATGTACACTGGAAAAAAAAAAAATTGAATTGCCTATAAGTGGAAACTATAATTCGTCCTAAATATCACTGTATTTTTTTTTTTTTGATCTTCCCCCTATTTCTTTAGATATCCAATCTGAAACTTCTTGCATTTCAGCATTTCTGTAAGCAGTTTTGCTGTAGCTGGAATGGTTTGACAGTTGGTGTGCTGATGCAGTATTGACATTGGTATTAGGGAAAATAGTCAGGTCAGTGGTCAAAGCCTGAACAACACACCCACCTCAGAGTAAGTGATGATGCAAAAAAAAGATGATGCAAAGTCATTTTTTCAGTATACAACACTTTAATAGACAGAATGTAAAATTGCATCAAACAAAAATATTGCAAGGAAAATAAACTAAACTGCAGAATTTCTCACCCTCAATCCTTCCCGGCCTAAATCAAATAAAGTAGAGCTATAATTTTTTTTTCTTACAATTTTGGTAATAAAATAAGGATTTTAGGCAATTGTTTAACAATCAGTCACATAATGGGAGCGCCCTTATTGGATTAAAAAGAAAAACTGAACAGTTTCACATTGAAAACTCTATTTTCCTGAGCCACCAAATTTATGGCTGCGTAGGCTGGGATCTTAATTCGCAGCAATCAACAAATGATGGATTTTTACAGGTCTACTGCAGAAAACATCTGATTGGTTGCTGCAGATTAAAGGCTTATGACCCAAGAGGTGCAAACGTTTGCCTTTGCTCTTAGTTTTTATTTCATGCTGTAATCTTTGTTGAGTAACGACAGTAGTTCCATTGATCAGCAGGTCACATCACCAACCACATCTTGGTGCCAGACCCCTGCTGCTGGTTCCTTTCAGGGAAAGGCCCAATTAAAGAGTCAAATACTAGCCTGGTTGCCCGATGAACAACATAAGGGCAGACATACATGTCGATATTTTAGTGGAACGGCCGAATTTCCATTAATGCTGCATGTGGTACATGGTTATTTTCATAACTCTGTATGGACCTTTTACATGCTCAGAATTTCATTTCTTTTCGAAGCAAAGCGCATTGCTATACATTCCCGGAGTGAAAGGAATCCTGTAATATAAAAGAAAACCTGCTTGTCAATCTCAGCGTGGCTTCCGAGGGTTGTTTATGTGAAGAGATTTTCCCTGCGTGTATCACCTAAAATAGATCAGACAAAGAGAACGGGGGGGGAGCTTTCTCCCGGGGATTAAGGTTTTTAGGGTTCTCTTAAGAGAACTAAACTAAAAATATTAACTGGTGGTTAATAAAAGCAGCACTGAGCTAGACCTCGGATAGCTGCCTTCCACTTCACTAAAGTTAATATTCTGGAAGGACCTTTGTTCTTGCATGGTCATGACATTCATGGTCCACCAACTCTTCAGGTGGTGGACATCTACCTATAACCTACCCCTGTAGTTATTTCTATGGGGGGGAACTGTAGGATTATAGCCTTATAATACCTGTGTATGGGTAGCCATAGGTAACTTATCCTGGTTAGTGGGCACGGTTTACCTAAATAATCAGATATAAGATAAGGTCAAGGGCTCGGAGGACAGGCCACCAAACAGATGTAATTAAACTAGTCCAGCCTGGGCCATCCCTGGGTGCAGGCACCAATGCATATAGAAATCTACACCTGCTTTTAAGGGTTTTCTATAGATTTAATGTATTTAATGTACCAAAATAAAAAGCAGACTGGCTTCTAAACAATTTATTCTGAACCAGACCACCTAGTGATTGTGAGGGGTTCCCCAACATTTTTAGGGTCACCAGTTGCTCATTAGAGAAAGCCTGTACCTCATTATAGGAAGGAACATTTATCTTTTTCTCCGAGCTGAAAGCAATCTACAGCCGCAGACGTCCAAAGGGATTGTTTCCCCGGCGACCAGGTGAGCCAAACCAGAATTTAGGGGAGCGTATGGGGATTAGATATAAATGGGATTTCAGTTTATTCCAAGTACAGCAGACAGTCCCCGAGGACTAAAGGAGGTTCAGCCCCATGGGGACGTTTGAATGCGCAGGAGAGAATTGTGGAAGAGAAAAACAGAACACACACAGGCATGGCACTATTTGCCTGCTGAAAATCATTTTCCAGTGAATCCGGTCCTCAATACAGGACTCTATGCCCCTAGTCACGGACTGACAATGCATAAAGCTCTATTGAAGTCAATGCCCCCATTTCTGCAGAGTAAAAGGTTAGCATGAAAAGTTGTATAAAGACATACGTCCATCTAGTCCAACCTTTATACCCTACCATAATGTCTGTATAACAGTTACATAGTAACATAGTATTGGAGGTTGTATAAAGACATACGTCCATCTAGTCAACCTTTATACCCTACCCATAATGTCTGTATAACAGTTACATAGTAACATAGTATTGGAGGTTGTTATAAGACATACGTCCATCTAGTCCAACCTTTATACCCTACCCATAAGTGTCTATAACATTACATAGTAACCTAGTATTGGAGGTTGTATAAAGACATACGTCCATCTAGTCCAACCTTTATACCCTACCCATAATGTCTGTATAACAGTTACATAGTAACATAGTATTGGAGGTTGTATAAAGACTCACGTCCATCTAGGCCAACCTTTATACCCTACCCATAATGTCTGTATAACAGTTACATAGTAACATAGTATTGGAGGTTGTATAAAGACATACGTCCATCTAGTCCAACCTTTATACCTACCCATAATGTCTGTATACAAGTTACATTATAACATGGTATTGGAGGTTGTATAAAGACATACGTCCATTAGTCCAACCTTTATACCCTACCCATATGTCTGTATAACAGTTACATAGTAACATGGTATTGGAGGTTGTATAAAGACATACGTCCATCTAGTCAACCTTTATACCCTACCCATAATGTCTGTATAACAGTTACATAGTAACATAGTATTGGAGGTTGTATAAAGACATACGTCCATCTAGTCCAACCTTTATACCCTACCCATAATGTCTGTTAACAGTTACATTATAACATGGTATTGGAGGTTGTATAAAGACATACGTCCATCTAGTCCAACCTTTATACCCTACCCATAATGTCTGTATAACAGTTACATTATAACATGGTATTGGAGGTTGTATAAAGACATACGTCCATCTAGTCCAACCTTTATACCCTACCCATAATGTCTGTATAACAGTTACATAGTAACATAGTATTGGAGGTTGATAAAGACATACGTCCATCTAGTCCAACCTTTATACCCTACCCATAATATCTGTATAACAGTTACATAGTAACATAGTATGGAGGTTGTATAAAGACATACGTCATCTAGTGCAACCTTTATACCCTACCCATAATGCTGTCTGTTACATAGTAACAGTATTTGAGGTTGTATAAAGACATACATCCATCTAGTCCAACCTTTATACACTACTATACACTATAATGCAAACAGTAACATAGTATTGGAGGTTGAATAAAGACATACATCCAATCTTTATACACTACTCTTTACCCGTATTTAACAGTTTATATAGAGGAAGACAATAAGAAAAAAAAAAAAAACAGCGGAATAGGGCAATTGGAAAGGTTCCTGGATCACACAGAACTAAAGTATATGTATTAACCAGTAACCCTCCGATTTTTTTAAAAATCAGGCCCATCCCGGCACATCTTACACTCCCCCTGCGCACCTCTTACTCGTGGACCGGTTCCCCACAGCACACTCCAATACGATCTGTGGCTGAAAACAATGCAGTACTTTGTGTCCGTGGTGAGTCCGTCAATGCAGGTTAGTATATAAGATACCAGTAATTCTCATATTATATAGTATCCCTGTACAACCAGAAACTACAGTATATGTATTAATACCAGTAATTCTCAATATTATATAGTATCCCTGTACCAACCAGAACTACAGTATATGTATTAATACCAGTAATTCTCAATATTATATAGTATCCCTGTACCAACCAGAACTACAGATATGTATTAATACCAGTAATTCTCAATATATATAGTATCCCTGTACCAACCAGAACTACAGTATATGTATTAATACCAGTATTCTCAATATTATATAGTATCCCTGTACCAACCAGAACTACAGTATATGTATTAATACCAGTAATTCTCAATATTATATAGTATCCCTGTACCAACCAGAACTACAGTATATGTATTAATACCAGTAATTCTGATATATATAGTATCCCTGTACCAACCAGAACTACAGTATATGTATTAATACCAGTAATTCTCAATATATATAGTATCCCTGTACAACCAGAACTACAGTATATGTATTAATACCAGTAATTCTCAATATTATATAGTATCCCTGTACCAACCAGAACTACAGTATATGTATTAATACCAGTAATTCTCAATATTATATAGTATCCCTGTACCAAACTACAGCATATGTATTAATACCGTAATTCTCAATATTATACAGTATCCCCGTACCAACCGGAACTACAGTATATGTATTAATACCAGTAATTCTCAATATTATATAGTACTCTGTTCCAACCAGAACTACAGATAGTATTAATACCAGTAATTCTCAATATTATATAGTATCCCCGTACCAATCAGAACTACAGTATATGTATTAATACCAGTAATTCTCAATATTATTAGTATTCCTGTACCAAACTACAGCATATGTATTAATACCAGTAATTCTCTATATTATATAGTATCCCGTACCAAGCAGAACTACAGTATATGTATTAATACCAGTATTCTCAATATTATATAGTATCCCTGTACCAACCAGAACTACAGTATATGTATTAATACCAGTAATTCTCAATATTATATAGTATCCCTGTACCAACCAGAAACTACAGTATATGTATTAATACCAGTAATTCTCAAATTATATAGTATCCCTGTACCAAACTACAGCATATGTATTAATACCGGTAATTCTCAATATTATACAGTATCCCCGTACCAACCGGAACTACAGTATATGTATTAATACCAGTAATTCTCAATATTATATAGTATCTCTGTTCCAACCAGAACTACAGTATATGTATTAATACCAGTAATTCTCAATATTATATAGTATCCCCGTACCAATCAGAACTACAGTATATGTATTAATACCAGTAATTCTCAATATTATATAGTATCCCTGTACCAAACTACAGCATATGTATTAATACCAGTAATTCTCTATATTATATAGTATCCCCGTACCAACCAGAACTACAGTAGATGTATTAATACCAGTAATTCTCTATATTATATAGTATCCCCGTACCAACCAGAACTACAGTATATGTATTAATACCAGTAATTATCAATATTATATAGTATCCCTGTACCAACCAGAACTGCAGTATATGTATTAATACCAGTAATTCTCAATATTATATAGTATCCCTGTACCAACCAGAACTACAGTATATGTATTAATACCAGTAATTCTCAATATTGTTTAGTTTTAGAAACGTATCTAGACCATTTTTATAGCTATTCAATGAACTTGCCATTACCACATCTGCTGGAAGACAGTTCCACAGTTTCACCGTTCTCACTGTAAAGAAACCTTTCCTAACCTGAAGATGAAACTTCTTTTCTTCCAATCTTAAAGGATGTCCATGTGTCCTCTGATATGACCTATTAGTGAACAATGCACCAGAGAGTTTATTGTATGGCTTAGGCAGCCCTTGGTAAAAACAAGTAATTGAGACTTATCCATCCATGAAACATCCAGTCGTATATCTTCTTTCTTTGTCTGTTAATGTGCGAACCTCGCAGTGAGACCTTTTTATACTAGTGACAAACCAAAAAAGAAAAAAAAAACGCCAACATGTGCCATTTCCTGTTTATTACCGTTCAGCAGGCAGCATGTCGATTTTATGCCCTGAGCATGATATCTTCACCAACATTCCACAGCAAGCCATCACATTGGTTAGAATAGAGCGCATAATCATCCCTGATTTAACCATTATTGATCATCAGGCCAATCCAACCGAAATATGGACTTTGTGTACCAGGCGAAACCTGCATGAGATGCTGACCCGAGTCCTGGCACTTTGCAAGAGCCTATGGACAGATGATGTAATCACCCTCCCCAAGAAGGGGAGACAAAACGAGCTAAATATCTTCCTTAGGGCACACGTTACAGATTGCTATGTATTGCAGTCTTGGGGATTATGCCATCCGTAAATTTTAGGTTAGAAGTATGGACATTCCCTTTAAAGGGGAATTTAAATTTACAGTTACATTTGCCAAACAAAGGAACCATAAACTTTCGGGTCAGGATTTATGTCACACTATATGGCCGGACGAAAGCCAGAACCCCGGTTATCCGTCTTAACTATCTGTACCCACTGGTTACATCCTAAATTACAGCTGGTAGTTTAAAACTACCAGTTCATGTTAAGCAGATAGCAGGACAACGTATCCTATCCGTACATGAATGGAGTTATGTTGGATTTTACTGAACAAGCCAATCAAAATGTAAAAGTGAAAATGAATGGGCTGCAGCATCACAAATGTGAAATAATCCCTAATATGTCAATCCTTTACAGTCCACACCATAGTTACTCTTAGTGGAGGGAGGGTGTTTTGGGAAGTTACTGTTGCCTTTTAAATTAAACATTCAGGGAGATTCAATAAAAGTTCTTAGCGTTTAAAATGGTGCTAAATTTGCCCCAGCCAATCAGATCTTATTTAGCATTTGAAAGCTAACATCTGATTGGTTGAGGCAAAATTAGCACCATTTTAAACGATAAGAACTTTTATTGAATAACCCTGATTGTATCCCACAATGAATTGGTTTTCTACGAGCAAGTACTACTTTATTTGGAAAACAAATTTTAAATAGAGGCGAACATGCAGTTTGTTTGGCCAACTAGTTATGATACATAAAATAGATGACCAGTCATAACAGGACAACTAGTTATAATACATAAGAAAGATGACCAGTCATAACAGGACAACTAGTTATGATACATAAGAAAGATGACCAGTCATAGCAGGACTAGTTATGATACATAAGAAAGATGACCAGTCATAGCAGGACTAATTATGATACATAAGAAAGATGCACCAGTCATAGCAGGAAAACTAGCTATGATACATAGGAAAGATGACCAGTCATAGCAGGACAACTAGTTATGATACATAAGAAAGATGACCAGTCATAGCAGGACTAGTTATGATACATAAGAAAGATGACCAGTCATAGCAGGACTAATTATGATACATAAGAAAGATGACCAGTCATAGCAGGAAAACTAGCTATGATACATAGGAAAGATGACCAGTCATAGCAGGACAACTAGTTATGATACATAAGAAAGATGACCAGTCAAGGCAGGACAACTAGTTATGATACATAAGAAAGATGACCAGTCATAGCAGGACTTGTTATGTAACACAAGTCAACCTACAGAGATAAAGGAGACTACTGTAAGATTGGATTGCTTTCCTGTGCTGTGGAACGTTTGGCTCGTTACACTATCCTTGTTAAAATGTGTAAAGTCACCTTCCAGGACAGCCGACTGCAAATATGAACAGCTGTCACTGGTATTAATACAAGGCTAATATTAACTTGCTGTTTTTACGCATGTTTACAATGGAATCCTACGGCCAGAAGTAAAAGCACCATCCTTATGAACACTAGCCTGCTATTTAGTTGTGACTCTCATAGCATTGGAAAGCAGTATGGCAGCTCGGCACTGCACGGATATCCCCTTTGCTTTACTGAAACAACTGGTCAACTCCCACCCAAAAATATAAATACAAATATGCAGAGGTGGGAAATTTTGTCCACACACAACAAACCCATACCCTCCCACTGTGCTGTTTAAGGAAATCTATATGGCAACTTCCATCAGCCCATTGAATATGACAATAGTAATATACAGATTATTTAGAATGGTTATGTTTAGATTGAGAGACTGCCTATCACTGGTATTTGCATTGCTCATTTGTGAAGTATTTCACCTGCTGACACTCCTACGCCTACCTGTACTTACCGTAATCTAATGAATGGGAACATCCTGTGTCCCAGTACAACTATTGGATATTATTAATATCCAAAACTGTGAAACAGGAATTGTAGGGAAGATTGGCGCTACTTACTATGTGTAACGCCTAGCATACACGGGTAGATATTTCCAATCAATTTAATCACAAATACCGACCCATGCAAGACCACCTGTTCCATAAGCTGGCTGGTAATATTGGGCGGTCTAATAGGCAGCCATTGCCTATGTATTTACAGCTTAAGGGTGTTTTCCAATCACATTTCACATATGGGTTGACCAATCAGAATTCTAATATCCTTAAATCTTAAGGAGTGCACTTTTAGAATAGACAAGTTAGTTTCAATGAGTCATGTGACATAACACGTCTAATCACCAATCATAATGGATGACATCATTTAATAACTTACAGATACCATTTATTTTAGCCTATACTTGGCCACTTCTGTATTATATATTTAATTGTTGCAAAATGTTTGAGATTTAAACATCGGGAAAGCAGAAAGCAAAATACTCAACTTCCTCTTTCCATATAATGTACTAAATATTTCTCCTTGTCTGCAAATCTGCATTTAAATTATAAACTATACACATATATGACCACTAGAGGCACTGCTGCAATATTATCTATGAAAACAAAATAATTCATTAAAACAAACGCACGAAAAAGATGCCGACTGCGTATCAATTGCAAACAGCACATTCCAAGACATCAGCAGAGTACTGACTGTTCCGTGTCACATTCTATAATGACACATTGAGACCCGTCATTCCATTACCAAAGACAAGAACCCTGGTCTTTGGTAATGGAATGACGGGTCTCAATGTGTCATTATAGATTACATGTAGTTCTTACATTAGATCCCTTGGGGGTAAAACACCACCATCTACTTTGCATATCTGTCCTCTGTATCCAAACACAGTACAAGGGGAAGTAAACACATTTCTCAAGTTGCATAAGTCACTGACCACAAACAGAAATGATTCATCACCCACATGGGTAGAATGTGCGGATATCAGGAGCAGGTAGAAACACATGAAGGAAGAGGCTGGCACCTTTCACTACACTAATCTATGAAGTTATTTTTCCCCCACTACATACCAATGGTTACATACATGTTGTACAGCTTTAGCAGGGAACGAGTGCTGACCAATGACTACTCTGCATCTCCCTGCAGGGGGAGGGGGCAATGAGGAAAAGACTGCAGGAGTTTCTGTAGAAAGGATTTGACAGATTACAAACACTAAAAGGGATTGTTCGCCCCTAAAACCATATTTCGTATCAAGGTAGATCACCCCCAAAACCTTAAAGGGATTGTCAACCCCCAAAAGGAAAATTGGTTTATAGCTTTATCACCAAACCTAGACCTCAGTGACTGGCTGAGACGCCGTCTCCCAGCCAATCACGGACGCCACAGCCGGTCTGGCCCCTTCTTTTGCTTCCTCGCTAGGAACTTGCAGTCCAATGAAGACAGCAGAATCGATTCTGATTTACCAACACACCAGGCCAACCAAAACCTCAGGAACTATAGTTCATATTTTTGACCGATTGACCATAATATCGGTAATCGATTGGGCCAATGTATCCAGGGATCCATTATGGGATTTGTAGATGACATAAGGGTTATAAGAACAGCACTAAGCCATTCAGTATGCTGCCTGTGGCTCACTGTTCATTATTTCACCAGGCAGACACTAACCAGTGTTCAGCTGCTAAGACTACGACTCCCAGAATTCTCAGCAGTTCCTTCACAGCTGAAGATAATAAACAACAGCCCATTATAGAAGACTAATTTGGCAGCAACTTTGTACCAAGAGTTGCATTTCCCTGCAGCGATCATAGAGCCGTGCAATAAGGAGGCGATCAATGCGACATTTGCAAACATCGAGTACAGTGAGGGCTTCTGGGATGGCACCGATGTGGCAGACCTCTATCACCTCACTGTCTGCACGGGGCTCTTCCTTTCATTCTCACCTCTTCCTGCACAGCGAGGCCTTCGCTGGCAAACACACATGACAAACATGTTTACATTCTCCTCTCGCCAGGAGTTTAATAGAAGTCAGCATCTGTAACAGGATATGGGGCTTTCCTTCAGGTCGCCTCCGAAACACACAGCAAGGGTCCTATCCCCCTGCAGGGGTTTTATTTAAAGGGGAAATAAACGGTATATTATAAAAAAAAAAATATTATAAAATTAGGAATATTAGTTGGCCGGCGCTTGATAATGGTTATGATTACTATAACCAGTAAACCCTTATATGCAAGCAAGGTGATCATGGGAAGGAAATAAACCCAGAAGGCATGGCAGGGATGCCTTGCACTACAAGCCCCAGCATCCACTTGGTTAAAGCTACGGAGATTTACATATCAGATCATCACTGTAAACATAAAAAAGTCTATATAATTTATCTCTAGTGATATAATGACAGAGATAACTATCTCTAGTGAATAATGTTCTTCTCCCCCTTCCCACTGCCCCTCAAAAGGATTCCGCCTCCTCTCCAAGCTGTCTTACAAGCTTGCACATGCTCAAAGGAAGCATCTAGGGGAATAGCATTGTCATTGGATGTGATGTCATCTGCCACACAACTGAGTGCTACTAAACATAAGAAATGTTGGGGTATTAAGGTGCTGTACCTATAAACAATTGTTCCTTTGTGGGGTGGACTTGCCCTTGTATAGGAGATAATGGCCCCCATTCAATATTAGAATATTGAGCCACCAAGGAGTTCCATGACCAAACAGAAGTATAACAGAGCTTACAGGGGTCCGGCAACTCCAAGGTGACTTAATATTCTTCTATTGTTGTGTAATGTTATTTTATAAAGGATACGTAACCACTTCCAATACATAAAATATAGCGAGTGGTCAGCTGGGACCAATCACTGTCGGTCGCGGTGAATGTTGCTGGTTGGCGACAGTTCCCCACATAGGAGAACACAAGATCAGCCATGATTTACTGACACGTGTGATCGCCCGTTTGTCCGATCCGGCTGAATGTGCGTAAGACATGCGACGCCGGAAGAAACACTGCAGATTTTTGGGCCCAAATGACCAATATATGAAAATATCAGTCGGTTGAGCCAAAAAATCTGCTTGTGTGTACCCAGCCCTAAAGACCACACGATTGGTGCAAATTTTTGCTTCCTTCCTATTAATCTGAACGGACCAATCAAGCCGTTTTACTGGCCTAGTGCAGTTAGAGAACATATGATTGGCTGCAGATTAATAAAACTTCTTTCCACATGAACCTTATTGTATCTGAGCAGGAAAAAGGAGCCTCAGGTCATCAGAGGGTACATAATAAAGATCAGGATGAAACACACCCAGTGGGCTGATGCAATAAGTCTATAAAAGGTGCAAAAGTGTGCCCATGCTATAAATGGCAACAACCAATCGAATATTATTTTTTAACCTAGTTAGATAACATCCGATTGGTTGCTGCAGATTAACACACTTTTGCATTTTATTGGATTCGTTTCCAGGATTTCAGGAACTCCATGACTTGACATCCGGATCTTGATTCACTACTGCTATACTCTAAATATAATGATACCCCACGCAATAGTATAAGGAAGCATTAATGAAGACTCGGTACAATCCATTTACCATGATCAGAAACGCACTATATACAGATTGACCCTCCATGCTATAACATATAAATAGCACTTACAGCTTTTTGGATTAACCCATTTATTGTGAAAGTCTCCGTCTCCCACCATGAAGATGCACCTCAACAAGAAAAGGTCCATAAAGCATTAGTGATTGGACCCCTTCTCCATATGACTAGATCAGGAACCCACAGTAACAAAGAAGGACAAACCCAGGAGCCATCTATAGACATTTATATATAGTACTGTACACACCTCCATACCAGATCACAAATTCTACATCCCCAGCAAGCACACACACCCCTATCCTAGATAAACATTCCAGGATATGCCTCAGTAGCAGGCATATACTTCACAACCTACTAACCCTGTTGCAATTGGTTTACAGATATACCTTTCTATATTGGTAACCCTGTATATATCATAGGTATATAGCCTGACCTACCACACACACACACACACCAGAATCACTTAGATCAGGAACCCTATATACAACACAGGTCACGTATACTTAGATCTGAAACTCTGTATATACAGCCTGGCCATAGCAGATCCAATTTACCATTAATCAAGAACATTGTACATACAGCCTGACATCCATAGACCCTATATACCATAGATCAGGGACCTTGCACATACAACCTGACTTTTATAGACCCTATATACCATAGATCAGGGACCTTGCACATACAGTCTGACACCCATAGACCCTATATACCATAGATCAGGGACCTTGCACATTATAGTGGATGTGGTAAGAATTACCAATCCTAGCTCTTGCCCTATGTTCTTTTATTTTAAATGCTTTTTTAAAAGTTTATAGCACTATAGATCTCCTTAAAGTTGGGTTTATAATGCTAGGTACACACATACAGATTTACAAATTCCATTAGACAATGTCTGTCATTAGTTACAGATCTGGGAGAAAACAGTACTTTGATAATCTGGGTATAAACAATACTTTGTATAGGGAGACTTGTCGATGGATAGTGGGCGCTATCTGGTCTCTCTATACCAGTAAAGGGCCAATATAAATGTTTATTAATTGGCACAGTGTGTACCCAGCTATAATTTAAGGCATTTCCCTACAATCAGATACAATCATTGAGATAAAAACCTCATTAGATACTGGTGGGAATAATAATTGAATGGATCTCTCAGTAACATCCATTGCATGTCTATCATTGCTTAGCTACATTAATAGTACGGGTTCCTTCCAACCCTGGGACTCTCACTGCAGTTAACACCAATCTGAGTTCACCTGTTCATTGGTTAATCTTGTAGGTAGATTGTCCATGCCACAAATAATTTACAACTGTGAGCCAGCTAAACTATATCTATTAAACTTTCATTAAGAAATACTGCCCCAACGTTCTGCCTGTGCCAGTCAATGTTCTCAATTCACTAAATTGCAATGAGAAGTATTAAATATCCCATAGCTTTCAAATGTCTGGCTACAGCCAATGATGTAGTGCATGGCCAGACTGTACAATATCCGTATTGACTAAATTATCCAATAAGGAGGGCCGTGAAATAAGCTCTGTAATATTTGTTTTAACTGCCGGGGGATGTTGAGGATTGAAGTTTACCAACATACTAAAGGTTTCCAATGTTGTCCTTGTTGCTGACAGGTTAACAGCTGTCAGTTTAACATACATCGGAGGTTACAGCTTCCATTTTCCAATTGAGTTTAGCACACAGCAGATGATTGAATCCATCATGGATAATTCCATGGCCAAGCACCGTTACACTGGAAAGCTGACCAGCCCCTCTCTGTGTTTGTCACTGGACTGCACTGGATAGACTCTGGTTAGTAGGAGGCGCTGTAGACACCAATCCAATATTCTACACATCCATAATTTAATGGGAGACTGCTTTAATGCAATTATCCTCATAAAACACACA
This sequence comes from Hymenochirus boettgeri, assembly GCA_019447015.1. NCBI lineage: Eukaryota > Metazoa > Chordata > Amphibia > Anura > Pipidae > Hymenochirus > Hymenochirus boettgeri. The sequence continues at coordinate 24,914,111 of CM033469.1, forward strand.
ATATCATTGGAATGAATAGCCATGGGCAACAACTGTGCATAATTAATCGTCTTTCTTGTGTATGTTCTAAACACAAATCACCATAATGTCCACGAACTAAAGACCTTCACCCTTTACACAATATTTCTCTTCTCGCTATAATTAGAATCAGTAAATTCTCAGAAACTGAAGACTTAGGGCTAGGCCACATGGAATCGCTTTAAAGCGCGATCCGACCGCGCTTTTTTAAGCGCACACTAGGGTGGCCCAGTTGATGTCCCTAGGGAGCGCTGCGTGTGTGATCCGTAAATCAGAGCGCATGCGATACACATTTTTTGTGCAATCGCATGCACTCCGATTGTAAATCAAGGGGGATCGTAATCGCATGTCAATGGGCTCTCGCGCAACCGGGAACGCAGGTGAAATCGCGAGCGCTCACGCGTGCGTTTCCGTGTGTGCAGGAGCGCATTACAGTGTGGCCTCAGCCTTACAGGGCTATGGACGGAGATGATGATTGCTCTATTGCCTCCTCTATGCAATGCACTGAGCCGATAGTGACTCTCAGTGTATAGCGAATGGGGTTTCCCATTCCTAATCTCTAAGGGAATAATTCACTGCAAAAGTGAACTCTTCTTTTAATGCATTGATTGAAGACCAGGAGGTTAAGGAGCTATGTCTAACCTCCCGTTCTTCAATCAATGCATGTGGAGCCCGGAACAAAGATATAACAAATTTCGATTGTGCAATGAGATCAGCCTTTCAATTGGTTTTCTTAGTGGTCAGTTTTTTTTACAAGGAGGTCATGGGCAGGTCACCAAGTAGTTACCTGTCAGCTCTATCATTATAAGTGAGGAAGGAGCGTTAGAGAATTACTGAGCATGTGCAGCTGTTTATCAGGGTCCAGGACCCACTCTGTAAATGCTACAGTTCACTGCAGACCACCACCATCTGTTGGCAGTTACAGAATTTGTGGCATGGTTCTCCTTAGAGGGTTTGATGGCTGTGTGTATAGGGTCCAGTGTAGGTATCAGGGCGCGCTGTCAATTGGATGATCGTCAGTCTTTGGAGAATTCCTGCAGTAAACTGATGGGCTTTGTGAGGCGAAAGAAAAGAAATGAATGAAAGTCCTATAAATGGTCGGCATGCCCAGTTCCATCAAAAGCAACACATTTACTATTAGAATTTACTTTCCCTTAAAAATTCTCTTAGAACAACAGATTGGGAATTAAAAAAAACCCAAACGTGTCCCTTTATGGCGTGCGGGTGACTGAGCACTGACTATATGCTGGGCCACATCTGTTATCGGGGAGGGGGATAAGTACCTGTTCCCAAATGTCCTCCTTGTGTTCTTGTAGATTTGGGCATCTGACCTGCGGGTATATTGGTTATTTAATCAATCATTTGTAACTGAGAGGTTAGTTATTTTTTTGCTTAACTCATGGCTGTGGAATTTCTATCAATGGATCTTTAAACAAACAGTGATTGGACGTTGCACAGCTATTACGATCTTTACGCCGTTTATACACGGCAGACGGATGTTCCACTGCAATAAACAATGCAACTCAATGTCTGTGGGCAGCGGAATTTCATACACAGATTCCATTAGTCCACTTACTGGCAATGCAATTACAGTGTAAGATCCATTCACAGGTTCATCCTGCAGGAGATTTCAATTTGTGGCTGCAGAGACCAAAGCACAGATTTAAGGTTCGGATCCGACGGTATCAGGGCTTTAACGGTACTGTGTGTACCCAGCTTAAAGCTTACACAATGTGACCAATCAACGTTCTAGGAACAGGTCCTTATACTGTAGTCCACACAACGACACCTGTACATACATGTGTACATGAACGATAGTCCGTAGTTTGTGCGTGTATTCAGGGGTGTCTCTAGGGTTTTTGCCACCTGAGCCAAACTTTTAAATGCTGCCCCTGTGTATTACTAGGTGCTATGTTTATTTTCCTTCTGCTCCTCCTGACACTTTTCTTAAGAGAATTGAGCTCTGCCTGCCGCCTCTCTGATATTTAGCATGGGTGCCGCCCCGAGTATTTTGCTCATATTGCCTCATTAGAGAGACACCCCTACCTGTATTCAAACATTTACGTTCATAATATCTCGTAATGCTCTGCATGGGCATTTATTCCATCATACATCACAGTCTAACGGTAACCTACCGATTCTGTACACATGCATGCGATCAGCATTTTTTGAGCATCACAGCGCAATCGGACGATAACAAGCGGAAAAACGTGAGTGCGGAAGCTTTTCCGTGCGTTGCTGCCTGGCGTAGTGAGGCCTCACTGTTGTTATTGTCACCATTAAAAATGTATTGCTAATCATCCTATACACATTTAACGATGCCCTGAATCCCATTTATTGGAAACGTAAAAATTATTTTTATGTATGGTGATATTCAGAATAAACATGCTAATTTTAACTATGCTCGTTGTGATAACTGGGCTGCAGTTAACGTATTGTATATATGATCTCACCTCTCTGAGGAAGGTAGCAGGACAAACAGGAAATATATTTACAATGCATTTTAACCAAACTCCATGATCTTCTGACAGTTTGAGAGATAAAGGAACAGCCAATCAGTGAAGATCATCACCGTTAATAAAGGTATCGCCTTTACATCACATGTGTTTCATCCCAAAGTAATAACTTGTAGCCCAGAGGGACCTGGGGCTCTTAGGCAGTACAGTTCAGAAACACTCTAGCACACCGCTGTTGGCTTGCTGCCAGACAATGGATAGGTGCTGTCCCCCGCTCTCTACTCCACAAGCTCAGGTCAGGGGTGCCCCTACCATGAAGCAAACTGTAACATTTGCTCAGGGAGTGCCCCTGCAGAACACTTAAAAGGTGGAAGTTAAAAAAAATCCTTCTCCGCAATACCGCATTTCATCATCAGTCCACCAATCAGTGTTAGTCGGCCCCATACCCACCTCCACAAGCCACGCCTATGTTCCCATGTTTAACAATTTATTGTGAACAACATACAATGTTTCGGGACATTGTGGCTCTTATACAGTACATACAAGCTTGCTGTTAAATGGAGCTCACAGCAGAACTAAGACAAAGTGAGCATTTTCAGTTCTGCGTGAATGACCAACCATCGTTAATTATATTGCGGGGTTTCTGGCTTTGCAGAGTTGGGTATATCCTCCTTTTAAGATTTGGTCATGGCATTTATTTGCAGCAGAACCTCCAATAGCACCATGGGAAGGAGGTGGATAGAATAAGACATTCCAGTAGACTAGCCCCCATAGTGTGACAGGCACATCTTGTTACTATATCATTATGGATTTTCTTCTTATGCCTGTGCTGAAAGTCGATGATATGTTCATTTGCGCTCTTTAGATCCTATCACAGGCAATGCATAAAAAAAGAAGATGTTGCCCAGGCTGCCAGGACGAAAGGAATTACAGAGCAGTAAAGAGATCTACGGGGTGATGTAATGAGATGGGGGAATGTGCTGACTTACAGGAATCGATGAGCCAAGAAATAGAAAATTCTTTTTAACTTTCCCTGATGAGTCATTGAAAAACCCAATAATTTTAACCCTTTAGGGCTAGGTCACACCACAGCATTTTTTGCAATCCGATCGTGCGTTAAAAAGCGTGCACTAGTTTTGGCTAATTGCTCTTGCCACACTAGGTGCGCTACGATCCGATAATCAGAGCACATGAATCTGCTTGCAAGCACGCTTACGGTGCGTAGGACACGCTGTTGTGTGGCCTGGGCCTTAATGTTCTATATGGAGGTCGGTAATTACGGAGGGTAGTGTCAGTTCTGGTAAACAGATATACAAGGAGGAGATACCAAAGCCATGTCCAATTATCTAACAGAGAAGTCGTATGGACTTTTGATCTAATGGCTGTGATCACCGAGAATTTGCATGGAGAATTTAGTCTAATTATTAATAAGTTCATTTCCCGTTTAATATTAACTTAAACCGTTATATTTTTTTCAACTTTATTGGGGATATTGTTCTGCCTCTCTTTCCAGATTTCTCTCCTGCTGGTAACACCTTATACATCATCATTACCATATTGAATTTAAATAGAAGAAAGGAGAACTAAACCCACGTACTTACACTCCAGAATTCAAAGACTTGCAAGCGGAGAACCTGAATCTTTGGCATTAAATGTAGAAGGCAGTATTCCTCAAACTTCTTTCTGGCTCCTCCAGTCATTGTCGCTGACAATTCTCCCATCTCTGACATTGGAGAATGTTAATAAAGGAGGGGAGGTGCTTTAAACCACAGTAATCCTAGGGAATGCTGGCAGTTGTAGTTTGAACATCTAAAGGGCCACAGATTGGACATATCTGGTTTAGAGCTGTTTATCCATCTCGTGAGTGCAAACGGAAAAGTATAGATTAATGTTAACTATGTAGGATTCCCAGAAGGTGTGAAGCTAAAAGGAAGGCCAATCATTATTTAGAATGTGGAAAGAACTGACGTATTGATCTTTAAAAACCCTGTGGTTTACAGTGACTTGTGGGAAAATTCAATACACTGATAAATAAATTAAACAAAGGGCAAACAGGGACACAGCTGAGAGGATAGTGTGAATAACAGAGAATCGCACAAACAGTGATGTGTGCTACATCACAAGGCCTGCTAATTCCACGGGTTGTGGTAATACAAATAGTGGACTATGACACAGTATTAGTAGACCATGTTTACTATAATAACTTTAAGGACAACATAACACAACTGGACCCGCTATAATTTCAACTTTAAATAACAACTCCACAAACCAGAGCGTGAGGGATGTTTCTATATATATATCAGCCGTTTACTAAAGACATTGTCATGGTTGTCAACTCACCCCTTTAATTAGTCTATTCCAATGTAGGCTGGGGTAGGTTTCACATGTTCTATTATTTCTTAAAGGGTATCTAAACTGGATTTTTATTTTATTTTTTATAAATTATTGCCTATAACTGGAATTGCCCATAACTGGAAATTTGAATTCTAACCAACTATCACCATTTTTGTTTTGATCTCTCCTCTGTTACTTAGATATCAAATCTGAACCATCTTACATTTCAGCTGTCAATCAAGTGCCTTATTATCATAAACTATTCTGCGGTGTGCAGTTTTGCTCACTGGTATGTGTGAATTGCATGGTGGGAAATTTCTCTCTCAGTGGCGCTCTCCTAGTGTTACTGAGCATACTTGCCCTTGCAGATTAGTCAGAATTTCCAGATTATTCAGGGAGGGGGCACCGAGCACCTTACACCAAATGATAGTTGACCAATGGAGTTCATCTCCCACTTGTGCATCACAGGTCAGCCCCACAATCACACGTGGGTATGTAGGTTTAGTGCTGCTTGCATATAAACATTTATAGATTAAGATGAGACATAGTCTATTTATTTCTAGTTTACATTGTCACTGTGATATTACACACTATATGTGAAATGGTAAGAAAAAAAAACCCAGTATATTTTGCAGTAATAACTTTTCACATTGTCGTCGCTGTACCAAACTGATCAGCCAGCAGCAAGAACACAATTTAAGTAGATTCAGACGGCCCGTGGGATGCTAAATGTTGAATTTGTACACACTGTAATAACCTTAGCTACAGAAAGCTAACAGACTGTACTTTGAACATTATAAAGCATTTTTCATTTGATCTCCTTGCTTTATTAACGTTTTTTAACCTACCTACATTATCTGTGAGGGCTGGCCACATGACATTAAGGGGGAGTTGCAGGAATGAATGGAATGGTTAGCGAGGATTTTGCAATTATTTTCAAAGATTTTTGGACTTAGCACACAGCACAAGCGATGCAACAAATAGATTGATTTATGTGCCAGTATGTAAAGTGCAAAATTAACGCCTTTTGCAGGTAGGATGTGATAGGGAAATTCATTGCATCTCCAAATCTGTGGAATTCAGTTAGATCAACTGGACATGAAGTTTAGCTCTTAAAGACGTTTCGCTAGTCATCCAACTGGATCTCTCGATTCAGATCCCCCTTTTGTTTTCACGCAGATGTCATAAATTTATGCAACCCTCTTACTGCATGGCAAAGGTTTTGTATAGTGCCTGATATCACATTCCCGTCTGTCACCACAACCACCTGCTGATTTCTTAGAACCTCGAGCTTTCACTTCTATCCCAGTGAATAGATAATGGAAGTTTAGGTATTTAAATCCATGTATTGACTGTCAGCACAAAGGGTCGTTTGTAAGGGCACAAATGCACTGACTGCATCTTCACATAATTCCCTTGCATCTATGGTCCTCTACACAGAGACCCATCTAACTAATGTGATGTACAGAGGCCAATGTATTAAAGTCTCGATCAGGGATGTCAAGCGTGCATTCTGGGAGTTGCAGTTTGACATATATACTATGCTGTAAAATAGTAAATAGGCTCATTATTGCTCATAACATTTTACACATAATGCACGTTACGCAATAGTGATTGTCAGCTTAGCTGCCCAAGAGGCTCTGCAGCAGCTGTGGTGGTATGGTAGCAGCGGGTGTGCGTTCATTCCTACAAGGGAATGGGACAGCTATGGAAATGCCAAATAAAAAAAAGCCCCTGGCGCGTCGCCTGTGTCAAAACAAGAAAGGCGCATTACTCTGTGTTTACTAAACACTTGTCCTGATTGCTTTCCTTTCTAGCAAAGCCTCTCACAATTGGGCTCGGCTTAATGGCATCCAGCGTGTTTGGCGTACCGAGAGCAGCAGTCTCTGGCAACGTGAGAGCGGCCGTCGGAGCTGCCACAGGGCTTTCAGGAAGGACCGACATCTGCCTCTTAGCTCTGCCAAACAACCAAAGTCAAAAGCTGCAGCCGTCCAAACAGTGGAGTGCTGTGAGACTATTCAGCCCAGAGACGTTCACATCCTCAGCAATGTAGTAAACACTCTCGTAAACACACCAAAGGATAGCAAGCAGGATACGATAGATCCTCACATTTTGTGAAGAACTACTGTTCCCAGCATTCCCTGAGAGCTTACACACACTTAAAAATATTGAAGAACTACAATTCCCAGCATCCACTAATTCTAAAGATATTATGGAACTACAGTTCTCAGCATTCCCTGAAACTAGTTTTTAAAGATATTATAGACATACAGTTGCCACATTCCCTGAATTTTTTTAAAGATATTGTGGAACTACAGTTCCCAACATTCCTGGAAACTTTTTTAAAGATATTGTAGAACTACAGATCCCAGCATTCCCTGAAACTTTTTAAAAATAAATTGAGGAACTACAGTTCCCAGCATCCCGAGATGTATTTTTAAAGTTGTAGAACTACAGTTCCGAGCATTCCCTAAAATATATTTTAAAGATTTGGTGGAACTACAGTTCCCTCATTCCTGAAACTTGTTTTTAAGAAATTGTAGAACTACAGTTCCCAGCATTCACTGAAACATATTTTTAAGGATATGTAGAACTACAGTTCCCAGCTTTCACCGAAGCTTATTTTTAAGGTTATAGCAGAAGTACAATTCCCAGCATTCCCTGAAACTTGTTTAAGGATATTGTAGAACTACAGCAGTTTCCAGCATTCACTGAAGCTTATTTTTAAGAATATTGTGGAAACAGTTCCCAGCATTTACTGAACCTTATTTTTTTTTTTTTAAGATATTGCAGAACTACAGTTCCCAGCATTCCTGAAACTTATTTTTGAAGACCTGTGGCACTACAGTTCCCAACATCCCTTGAAAGCTGACACTTATTCTCATGCTCCTGCAGATCATTCCTGGACTGTGAGTTTGAATGGAACCTTAAATCAGGGGCTTCAGCCCCACAAACACCAGCGACACACACCCACGCCCTAACTCCCTGGGAGGGGTTAGGGGGAGGGTTCTTTGCTCTTGGCCCCGCCCCACTTCCCTGTGCAGAAGAGAGAGGGGAGGGGTCTCCGCTTTAGACCACGCCCTGACTAGCTCCCCTCTACCCTGCTTCCCCGCTGCACTAAAACTTCCAGTATTCGGACGTTGGAGACGATGGGCTGAGACCGGGGGGAGCCCGATCAGTACCCGCACCGCGATGGCAGCCAGACGGGTTTTCCACCTACAGCCATGCGGTAAGGAAGCGACTGGGAGCTCTTTGACCACCCTGCTCTCATGGGACAGACACGATGAGAGTTACATCATCCCTCCATCGCTGTGCAGGGGGTCATGGGAGGGATGGTCCTGCATTGGTTCCTGCTTGCGCACTGCAACTCCCAGCATGCAACGTGAGCCATCTGTTTCATACACAGTTCCATGTGGTGGGTCCATGTGTGTGCAGAGTGGGACAGTGCTGACTGCATTCAATGTTTAATTATATAGATCCATATACGTAATGTTATCTATGGTATATAGGGTCTATATAGGGTCTGTATGTGCCAGGTCCCGGCTATGGTATATAGGGTCTGTATGTGCAAGGTCCCTGATCTATGGTATAAAGGGTTTATAGGGTCTGTATGTGCCAGGTCTCTGACCTATGATATATAGGGTCTGTATGTACAAGGTCCCTGATCTATGGTATTTAGGGTCTGTATGTGCCAGGTCCTGATCTATGGTATATAGGGTCTGTATGTGCCAGGTCCCCGATCAATGGTATATAGGGTCTGTATGTGCCAGGTCCCTGATCAATGGTATATGGGGTCTGTATGTGCCAGGTCCCTGATCTATGGTATATAGGGTCTCTATAGTGTCTGTATGTTCCAGGTCCCTGGTCTATGGTATATGGGGTCTATATAGGTTCTGTATGTGCAAGGTCCCTGATCTATGGAATATGGGGTCTGTATGTGCCAGGTCCCTGATCAATGGTATATGGGGTCTGTATGTGCCAGGTCCCTGATCAATGGTATATAGGGTCTGTATGTGCCAGGTCCCTGATCAATGGTATATAGGGTCTGTATGTGCCAGGTCCCTGATCAATGGTATATAGGGTCTGTATGTGCCAGGTCCCTAATCAATGGTATATATGGTCTGTATGTGCCAGGTCCCTGATCAATGGTTTATAGGGTCTGTATGTGCCAGGTCCCTGATCTATGGTATATGGGGTCTATATAGGTTCTGTATGTGCAAGGTACCTGATCTATGGTATATGGAGTCTATATAGGAAGCTGTATGTGCAAGGTCCCTGATCAATGGTATATGGGATCTGTATGTGCAAGGTCCCTGATCTATGGCATACAGGGTCTATATAGGGTCTGTATGTGCCTGGTCCCCGATCTATGGTATATAGGGTCTGTATGTGCCAGGTCCCTGATCTATGGTATATAGGGTCTATATAGGGTCGTATGTGCCAGGTCCCTATCTATGGTATATAGGGTCTGTATGTGCAAGGTCCCTGATCTATGGTATAAAGGGTCTATATAGGGTCTGTATGTGCCTGGTCCCCGATCTATGGTATATAGGGTCTGTATATGCCAGGTCCCTGATCTGGTATAAAGGGTCTATATAGGGTCTGTATGTGCAAGGTCCCTGATCTATAGAACAAAATTTAGCAGTGCACAAGGTATAAAATGTCTAAATAGACAGGAGGTGCTCTTGGTAAAGAAATAATAGTATCAAAAACACTAAGAGGAAAGGGTGAGTTACTGGTTCCTTCCTCTTAGTGTTTTTGATACTAAGTCCCTGATCTATGGATATAGGGTCTATATAGGGTCTGTATGTGCAAGGTCTCCGATTGTGGTATATAGGGTCTGTATGTGCAAGGTCCCCCGATCTATGGTATATAGGGTTCGTATGTGGCCAGGTCCCTGATCTTTGGCATATAGGGTCTGTATGTGCAAGGTCCTGATCTATGGTATATAGGGTCTGTATTTGCAAGGTCCTGATCTATGGTATATAGGGTCTATGGGTGTCAGGCTTTTGTTGCAAGGTCCCTGATCTATGGTTATATAGGGTCTATGGGATTCAGGTGTTTGTGCAAGGTCTCTGATCTATGGTATATAGGGTCTATAGAAGTCAGGATGTAGTGCAAGGTCCTGATCTATGGTTATAGGGTCTATGGGTGTCAGGGATGTAAGTTGTGCCCATGCTATAAATGGCAACAACCAATCGAATATATTTTTTAACCTAGTTAGATAACATCCGATTGGTTGCTGCAGATTAACACACTTTTGCATTTTATTGGATTCGTTTCCAGGATTTCAGGAACTCCATGACTTGACATCCGGATCTTGATTCACTACTGCTATACTCTAATATAATGATACCCCACGCAATAGATAAGGAAGCATTAATGAAGACTCGGTACAATCCATTTACCATGATCAGAAACGCACTATATACAGATTGACCCTCCATGCATAACATATAAATAGCACTTACAGCTTTTTGGATTAACCCATTTATTGTGAAAGTCTCCGTCTCCCACATGAAGATGCACCTCAACAAGAAAGGTCCATAAAGCATTAGTGATTGGACCCCTTCTCCATATGACTAGATCAGGAACCCACAGTAACAAAGAAGGACAAACCCAGGAGCCATCTATAGACATTTATATATAGTACTGTACACACCTCCATACCAGATCACAAATTCTACATCCCCAGCAAGCACACACACCCCTATCCTAGATAACATTCCAGGATATGCCTCAGTAGCAGGCATATACTTCACAACCTACTAACCCTGTTGCAATTGGTTTACAGATATACCTTTCTATATTGGTAACCCTGTATATATCATAGGTATATAGCCTGACCTACCACACACACACACACACCAGAATCACTTAGATCAGGAACCCTATATACAACACAGGTCACGTATACTTAGATCTGAAACTCTGTATATACAGCCTGGCCATAGCAGATCCAATTTACCATTAATCAAGAACATTGTACATACAGCCTGACATCCATAGACCCTATACACATAGATCAGGGACCTTGCACATACAACCTGACTTTTATAGACCCTATATACCATAGATCAGGGACCTTGCACATACAGTCTGACACCCATAGACCCTATATACCATAGATCAGGGACCTTGCACATACATCCTGACACCCATAGACCCTATATACCATAGATCAGGGACCTTGCACATACATCCTGACTTCTATAGACCCTATATACCATAGATCAGAGACCTTGCACAAACAGCCTGAATTCCATAGACCCTATATACACCATAGATCAGGGACCTTGCACAAACAGCCTGACACCCATAGACCCTATATACCATAGATCAGGGACCTTGCAAATACAGACCCTATATACCATAGATCAGGGACCTTGCACATACAGACCCTATATGCCAAAGATCAGGGACCTGGCACATACAGAACCTATATACCATAGATCGGGGGACCTTGCACATACAGACCCTATATACCACAAATCGGAGACCTTGCACATACAGACCCTATATAGACCCTATATACCATAGATCAGGGACTTAGTATCAAAAACACTAAGAGGAAGGAACCAGTAACTCAACCCTTTCCTCTTAGTGTTTTGATACTATTTATTTCTTTTACCAAGAGCACCTCCTGTCTATTTAGACTTTATATACCTTGTGCACTGCTAAATTTTGTTCTATAGATCAGGGACCTTGCACATACAGACCCTATATAGACCCTTTATACCATAGATCAGGGACCTGGCATATACAGACCCTATATACCATAGATCGGGGACCAGGCACATACAGACCCTATATAGACCCTTTATACCATAGATCAGGGACCTTGCACATACAGACCCTATATACCATAGATGAGGGACCTGGCACATACAGACCCTATATAGACCCTATATACCATAGATCAGGGACCTGGCACATACAGACCCTATATACCATAGATCGGGACCAGGCACATACAGACCCTATATAGACCCTGTATGCCATAGATCAGGGACCTTGCACATACAGATCCCATATACCATTGATCAGGGACCTTGCACATACAGCTTCCTATATAGACTCCATATACCATAGATCAGGTACCTTGCACATACAGAACCTATATAGACCCCATATACCATAGATCAGGGACCTGGCACATACAGACCCTATAAACCATTGATCAGGGACCTGGCACATACAGACCATATATACCATTGATTAGGGACCTGGCACATACAGACCCTATATACCATTGATCAGGGACCTGGCACATACAGACCCTATATACCATTGATCAGGGACCTGGCACATACAGACCCTATATACCATTGATCAGGACCTGGCACATACAGACCCCATATACCATTGATCAGGGACCTGGCACATACAGACCCCATATTCCTAGATCAGGGACCTTGCACATACAGAACCATATAGACCCCATATACCATAGACCAGGGACCTGGAACATACAGACACTATAGAGACCCTATATACCATAGATCAGGGACCTGGCACATACAGACCCCATATACCATTGATCAGGGACCTGGCACATACAGACCATATACCATTGATCGGGGACCTGGCACATACGACCCTATATACCAAAGATCAGGACCTGGCACATACAGACCCTAAATACCATAGATCAGGGACCTTGTACATACAGACCCTATATATCATAGGTCAGAGACCTGGCACATACAGACCCTATATAGACCCTTATACCATATACCATAGATCAGGGACCTTGCACATACAGACCCTATATACCATAGGCCAGGGACCTGGCACATACAGACCCTATATAGACCCTATATACCATAGATAACATTACGTATATGGATCTATATAATTAAACATTGAATGCAGTCAGCACTGTCCCACTCTGCACACACATGGACCCACCACATGGAACTGTGTATGAAACAGATGGCTCACGTTGCATGCTGGGAGTTGCAGTGCGCAAGCAGGAACCAATGCAGGACCATCCCTCCCATGACCCCCTGCACAGCGATGGAGGGATGATGTAACTCTCATCGTGTCTGTCCCATGAGAGCAGTGGTGGTCCCAAAGAGCTCCCAGTCGCTTCCTTACCGCATGGCTGTAGGTGGAAAACCCGTCTGGCTGCCATCGCGGTGCGGGTACTGATCGGGCTCCCCCCGGTCTCAGCCCATCGTCTCCAACGTCCGAATACTGGAAGTTTTAGTGCAGCGGGGAAGCAGGGTAGAGGGAGGAGCTAGTCAGGGCGTGGTCTAAAGCGGAGACCCCTCCCCTCTCTCTTCTGCACAGGGAAGTGGGGCGGGGCCAAGAGCAAAGAACCCTCCCCCTAACCCCTCCCAGGGAGTTAGGGCGTGGTGTGTGTCGCTGGTGTTTGTGGGGCTGAAGCCCCTGATTTAAGGTTCCATTCAAACTCACAGTCCAGGGAATGATCTGCAGGAGCATGAGGAATAAGTGTCAGCTTTCAAGGGATGTTGGGAACTGTAGTGCCACAAGGTCTTCAAAAATAAGTTTCAGGGAATGCTGGGAACTGTAGTTCTGCAATATCTTAAAAAAAAAAAAAATAAGGTTCAGTAAATGCTGGGAACTGTAGTTCCACAATATTCTTAAAAATAAGCTTCAGTGAATGCTGGAAACTGCTGTAGTTCTACAATATCCTTAAAAACAAGTTTCAGGGAATGCTGGGAATTGTACTTCTGCTATAACCTTAAAAATAAGCTTCGGTGAAAGCTGGGAACTGTAGTTCTACAGTATCCTTAAAAATATGTTTCAGTGAATGCTGGGAACTGTAGTTCTACAATTTCTTTAAAAACAAGTTTCAGGGAATGATGGGAACTGTAGTTCCACCAAATCTTTAAAAATAAGTTTTAGGGAATGCTCGGAACTGTAGTTCTACAACTTTAAAAATACATCTCGGGATGCTGGGAACTGTAGTTCCTCAATTTATTTTTTAAAAAGTTTCAGGGAATGCTGGGATCTGTAGTTCTACAATATCTTTAAAAATAAGTTTCCAGGAATGTTGGGAACTGTAGTTCCACAATATCTTTAAAAAAATTCAGGGAATGTGGCAACTGTAGTTCTATAATATCTTTAAAAACTAGTTTCAGGGAATGCTGAGAACTGTAGTTCCATAATATCTTTAAGAATTAGTGGATGCTGGGAATTGTAGTTCTTCAATATTTTTAAGTGTGTGTAAGCTCTCAGGGGATGCTGGGAACAGTAGTTCTTCACAAAATGTGAGGATCTATCGTATCCTGCTTGCTATCCTTTGGTGTGTTTACGAGAGTGTTTACTACATTGCTGAGGATGTGAACGTCTCTGGGCTGAATAGTCTCACAGCAGCTCCACTGTTTGGACGGCTGCAGCTTTTGACTTTGGTTGTTTGGCAGAGCTAAGAGGCAGATGTCGGTCCCTTTCCTGAAAGCCCTGTGGCAGCTCCGACGGCCGCTCTCACGTTGCCAGAGACTGCTGCTCTCGGTACGCCAAACACGCTGGATGCCATTAAGCCGAGGCCAATTGTGAGAGGCTTTGCTAGAAAGGAAAGCAATCAGGACAAGTGTTTAGTAAACACAGAGTAATGCGCCTTTCTTGTTTTGACACAGGCGACGCGCCAGGGGCTTTTTTTTTATTTGGCATTTCCATAGCTGTCCCATTCCCTTGTAGGAATGAACGCACACCCGCTGCTACCATACCACCACAGCTGCTGCAGAGCCTCTTGGGCAGCTAAGCTGACAATCACTATTGCGTAACGTGCATTATGTGTAAAATGTTATGAGCAATAATGAGCCTATTTACTATTTTACAGCACTAGTATATATGTCAAACTGCAACTCCCAGAATGCACGCTTGACATCCCTGATCGGAGACTTTAATACATTGGCCTCTGTACATCACATTAGTTAGATGGGTCTCTGTGTAGAGGACCATAGATGCAAGGGAATTATGTGAAGATGCAGTCAGTGCATTTGTGCCCTTACAAACGACCCTTTGTGCTGACAGTCAATACATGGATTTAAATACCTAAACTTCCATTATCTATTCACTGGGATAGGAAGTGAAAGCTCGAGGTTCTAAAGAAATCAGCAGGTGGTTGTGGTGACAGACGGGAATGTGATATCAGGCACTATACAAAACCTTTGCCATGCAGTAAGAGGGGTTGCATAAAATTTATGACATCTGCGTGAAAACAAAAAGGGGGGATCTGAATCGAGAGATCCAGTTGGATGACTAGCGAAACGTCTTTAAGAGCTAAACTTCATGTCCAGTTGATCTAACTGAATTCCACAGATTTGGAGATGCAATGAATTTCCCTATCACATCCTACCTGCAAAAGGCGTTAATTTGCACTTTACATACTGGCACATAAATCAATCTATTTGTTGCATCGCTTGTGCTGTGTGCTAAGTCCAAAAATCTTTGAAAAATAATTGCAAAATCCTCGCTAACCATTCCATTCATTCCTGCAACTCCCCCTTAATGTCATGTGGCAGCCCTCACAGATAATGTAGGTAGGTTAAAAACGTTAATAAGAGCAAGGAGATCAAATGAAAAATGCTTTATAATGTTCAAAGTACAGTCTGTTAGCTTTCTGTAGCTAAGGTTATTACAGTGTGTACATAATTCAACATTTAGCATCCCACGGGCCGTCTGAATCTACTTAAATTGTGTTCTTGCTGCTGGCTGATCAGTTTGGTACAGCTGAGCGACAATGTGAAAAGTTATTACTGCAAAATATACTGGGTTTTTTTTCTTACCATTTCACATATAGTGTGTAATATCACAGTGACAATGTAAACTAGAAATAAAATAGACTATGTCTCATCTTAATCTATAAATGTTTATATGCAAGCAGCACTAAACCTACATACCCACGTGTGATTGTGGGGCTGACCTGTGATGCACAAGTGGGAGATGAACGTCCATTGGTCAACTATCATTTGGTGTAAGGGTGCTCGGTGCCCCCTCCCTGAATAATCTGGAAATTCTGACTAATCTGCAAGGGCAAGTATGCTCAGTAATCACTAGGAGGAGCGCCACTGGGAGAGAGAAATTTCCCACCATGCAATTCACACATACCAGTGAGCAAAACTGCACACCGCAGAATAGTTTATGATAATAAGGCACTTGATTGACAGCTGAAATGTAAGATGGTTCAGATTTGATATCTAAAGTAACAGAGGAGAGATCAAAAACAAAAATGGTGATAGTTGGGTAGAATTCAAATTTCCAGTTATGGGCAATTCCAGTTATAGGCAATAATTTATAAAAAAAATAAAATAAAAATCCAGTTTAGATACCCTTTAAGAAATAATAGAACATGTGAAACCTACCCCAGCCTACATTGGGAATAGACTAATTAAAGGGGTGAGTTGACAACCATGACAATGTCTTTAGTTAAACGGCTGATATATATATAGAAACATCCCTCACGCTCTGGGTTGTGGAGTTGTTATTTAAAGTTGAAATTATAGCGGGTCCAGTTGTGTTATGTGTCCTTAAAGTTATTATAGTAAACATGGTCTACTAATACTGTGTCATAGTCCACTATTTGTATTACACACAACCCTGTGGAATTAGCAGGCCTTGTGATGTAGCACACATCACTGTTTGTGCGATTCTCTGTTATTCACACTATCCTCTCAGCTGTGTCCCTGTTTGCCCTTTGTTTAATTTATTTATCAGTGTATTGAATTTTCCCACAAGTCACTGTAAACCACAGGGTTTATTAAAGATCAATACGTCAGTTCTTTCCACATTCTAAAATAATGATTGGCCTTCCTTTTAGCTTCACACCTTCTGGGAATCCTACATAGTTAACATTAATCTATACTTTTCCGTTTGCACTCACGAGATGGATAAACAGCTCTAAACCAGATATGTCCAATCTGTGGCCCTTTAGATGTTCAAACTACAACTGCCAGCATTCCCTAGGATTACTGTGGTTTTAAAGCACCTCCCCTCCTTTATTAACATTCTCCAATGTCAGAGATGGGAGAATTGTCAGCGACAATGACTGGGAGGAGCCAGAAAGAAGTTTGAGGAATACTGCCTTCTACATTTAATGCCAAAGATTCAGGTTCTCCGCTTGCAAGTCTTTGAATTCTGGAGTGTAAGTACGTGGGTTTAGTTCTCCTTTCGTCTATTTAAATTCAATATGGTAATGATGATGTATAAGGTGTTACCAGCAGGAGAGAAATCTGGAAAGAAGAGGCAGAACAATATCCCCAATAAAGTTGAAAAAAATATAACGGTTTAAGTTAATATTAAACGGGAAATGAACTTATTAATAATTAGACTAAAATTCTCCATGCAAATTCTCGGTGATCACAGCCATTAGATCAAAAGTCCATACGACTTCTCTGTTAGATAATTGGACATGGCTTTGGTATCTCCTCCTTGTATATCTGTTTACCAGAACTGACACTACCTCCGTAATTACCGACCTCCATATAGAACATTAAGGCCCAGGCCACACAACAGCGTGTCCTAGCGCACCGTAAGCGTGCTTGCAAGCAGATATCATGTGCTCTGATTATCGGATCGTAGCGCACCTAGTGTGGCAAGAGCAATTAGCCAAAACTAGTGCACGCTTTTTAACGCACGATCGGATTGCAAAAAATGCTGTGGTGTGACCTAGCCCTAAAGGGTTAAAATTATTGGGTTTTTCAATGACTCATCAGGGGAAAGTTAAAAAGAATTTTCTATTTCTTGGCTCATCGATTCCTGTAAGTCAGCACATTCCCCCATCTCATTACATCACCCCGTAGATCTCTTTACTGCTCTGTAATTCCTTTCGTCCTGGCAGCCTGGGCAACATCTTCTTTTTTATTATGCATTGCCTGTGATAGGATCTAAAGAGCGCAAATGAACATATCATCGACTTTCCAGCACAGGCAGTAAAAGAAGAAAATCCATAATGATATAGTAACAAGATGTGCCTGTCACACTATGGGGGCTAGTCTACTGGAATGTCTTATTCTATCACCTCCTTCCCATGGTGCTATTGGAGGTTCTGCTGCAAATAAATGCCATGACCAAATCTTAAAAGGAGGATATACCCAACTCTGCAAAGCCAGAAACCCCGCAAATATAATTAACGATGGTTGGTCATTCACGCAGAACTGAAAATGCTCACTTTGTCTTAGTTCTGCTGTGAGCTCCATTTAACAGCAAGCTTGTATGTACTGTATAAGAGCCACAATGTCCCGAAACATTGTATGTTGTTCACAATAAATTGTTAAACATGGGAACATAGGCGTGGCTTGTGGAGGTGGGTATGGTGGGCCGACTAACACTGATTGGTGGACTGATGATGAAATGCGGTATTGCAGGAAGGAGGATTTTTTTTAACTTCCACCTTTTAAGTGTTCTGCAGGGGCACTCCCTGAGCAAATGTTACAGTTTGCTTCATGGTAGGGGCACCCCTGACCTGAGCTTGTGGAGTAGAGAGCGGGGGGACAGCACCTATCCATTGTCTGGCAGCAAGCCAACAGCGGTGTGCTAGAGTGTTTCTGAACTGTACTGCCTAAGAGCCCCAGGTCCCTCTGGGCTACAAGTTAGTACTTTGGGGATGAAACACATGTGATGTAAAGGCGATACCTTTATTAACGGTGATGATCTTCACTGATTGGCTGTTCCTTTATCTCTCAAACTGTCAGAATGATCATGGAGTGTTGGTTAAAATGCATTGTAAATATATTTCCTGTTTGTCCTGCTACCTTCCTCAGAGAGGTGAGATCATATATACAATACGTTAACTGCAGCCCAGTTATCACAACGAGCATAGTTAAAAATTAGCATGTTTATTGCTGAATATCACCATACATAAAAATAATTTTTACGTTTCCAATAAATGGGATTCAGGGCATCGTTAAATGTGTATAGGATGATTAGCAATACATTTTTAATGGTGACAATAACAAACAGTGAGGCCTCACTACGCCAGGCAGCAACGCACTGGAAAAGCTTCCGCACTCACGTTTTTCCGCTTGTTATCGTCCGATTGCGCTGTGATGCTCAAAAAATGCTGATCGCATGCATGTGTACAGAATCGGTAGGTTACCGTTAGACTGTGATGTATGATAGGAATAAATGCCCATGCAGAGCATTACGAGATATTATGAACGTAAATGTTTGAATACAGGTAGGGGTGTCTCTCTAATGAGGCAATATGAGCAAAATACTCGGGGCGGCACCCATGCTAAATATCAGAGAGGCGGCAGGCAGAGCTCAATTCTCTTAAGAAAAGTGTCAGGAGGAGCAGAAGGAAAATAAACATAGCACCTAGTAATACACAGGGGCAGCATTTAAAAGTTTGGCTCAGGTGGCAAAAACCCTAGAGACACCCCTGAATACACGCACAAACTACGGACTATCGTTCATGTACACATGTATGTACAGGTGTCGTTGGTGGGACTACAGTATAAGGACCTGTTCCTAGAACGTTGATTGGTCACATTGTGTAAGCTTTAAGCTGGGTACACACAGTACCGTTAAAGCCCTGATACCGTCGGATCCGAACCTTAAATCTGTGCTTTGGTCTCTGCAGCCACAAATTGAAATCTCCTGCAGGATGAACCTGTGAATGGATCTTACACTGTAATTGCATTGCCAGTAAGTGGACATAATGGAATCTGTGTAATGAAATTCCGCTGCCCACAGACATTGAGTTGCATTGTTTATTGCAGTGGAACATCCGTCTGCCGTGTAATAACGGCGTAAAGATCGTAATAGCTGTGCAACGTCCAATCACTGGTTGTTTAAAGATCCATTGATAGAAATTCCACAGCCATGAGTTAAGCAAAAAAATAACTAACCTCTCAGTTACAAATGATTGATTAAATTAACCAAATATACCCGCAGGTCAGATGCCCAAATCTACAAGAACACAAGGAGGACATTTGGGAACAGGTACTTATTCCCCCTCCCCGATAACAGATGTGGCCCAGCATAATAGTCAGTGCTCAGTCACCCGCAGCGCCATAAAGGGACACGTTTTGGGTTTTTTTTAATTCCCAATCTGTTGTTCTAAAGAGAATTTTTAAGGGAAAGTAAATTCTAATAGTAAAATGTGTTGCTTTTGATGGAACTGGGCATGCCGACCATTTATAGGACTTTCATTCATTTCTTTTCTTTCGCCTCACAAAGCCCATCAGTTTACTGCAGGAATTCTCCAAAGACTGACGATCATCCAATTGACAGCGCGCCCTGATACCTACACTGGACCCTATACACACAGCCATCAAATCCCTCTAAAGGAGAACCATGCACAAATTCTGTAACTGCCAACAGATGGTGGTGGTCTGCAGTGAACTGTAGCATTTACAGAGTGGGTCCTGGACCCTGATAAACAGCTGCACATGCTCAGTAAATTCTCTAACGCTCCTTCCTCACTTTAATGATAGAGCTGACAGGTAACTACTTGGTGACCTGCCCATGACCTCCTTGTAAAAAAAACTGACCACTAAGAAAACCAATTGAAAGGCTGATCTCATTGCACAATCGAAATTTGTTATATCTTTGTTCCGGGCTCCACATGCATTGATTGAAGAACGGGAGGTTAGACATAGCTCCTTAACCTCCTGGTCTTCAATCAATGCATTAAAAGAAGAGTTCACTTTTGCAGTGAATTATTCCCTTAGAGATTAGGAATGGGAAAACCCCATTCGCTATACACTGAGAGTCACTATCGGCTCAGTGCATTGCATAGAGGAGGCAATAGAGAGCAATATCAGCTCTCCGTCCATAGCCCTGTAAGGCTGAGGCCACACTGTAATGCGCTCCTGCACACACGGAAACGCACGCGTGAGCGCTCGCGATTTCACCTGCGTTCCCGGTTGCGCGAGAGCCCATTGACATGCGATTACGATCCCCCTTGATTTACAATCGGAGTGCATGCGATTGCACAAAAAATGTGTATCGCATGCGCTCTGATTTACGGATCACACACGCAGCGCTCCCTAGGGACATCAACTGGGCCACCCTAGTGTGCGCTTAAAAAAGCGCGGTCGGATCGCGCTTTAAAGCGATTCCATGTGGCCTAGCCCTAAGTCTTCAGTTTCTGAGAATTTACTGATTCTAATTATAGCGAGAAGAGAAATATTGTGTAAAGGGTGAAGGTCTTTAGTTCGTGGACATTATGGGTGATTTGTGTTTAGAACATACACAAGAGAAAGACGATTAATTATGCACAGTTGTTGCCCATGGCTATTCATTCCAATGATATTGTGTGTTTATAGGAGGATAATTGCAGTAAAGCAGTCTCCCATTAAATTATGGATGTGTAGAATATTGGATTGGTGTCTACAGCGCCTCCTACTAACCAGAGTCTATCCAGTGCAGTCCAGTGACAAACACAGAGAGGGGCTGGTCAGCTTTCCAGTGTAACAGGTGCTTGGCCATGGAATTATCCATGATGGATTCAATCATCTGCTGTGTGCTAAACTCAATTGGAAAATGGAAGCTGTAACCTCCGATGTATGTTAAACTGACAGCTGTTAACCTGTCAGCAACAAGGACAACATTGGAAACCTTTTAGTATGTTGGTAAACTTCAATCCTCAACATCCCCCAGGCAGTTAAAACAAATATTACAGAGCTTATTTCACGGGCCCTCCTTATTGGATAATTTAGTCAATACGGATATTGTACAGTCTGGCCATGCACTACATCATTGGCTGTAGCCAGACATTTGAAAGCTATGGGATATTTAATACTTCTCATTGCAATTTAGTGAATTGAGAACATTGACTGGCACAGGCAGAACGTTGGGGCAGTATTTCTTAATGAAAGTTTAATAGATATAGTTTAGCTGGCTCACAGTTGTAAATTATTTTGCATGGACAATCTACCTACAAGATTAACCAATGAACAGGTGAACTCAGATTGGTGTTAACTGCAGTGAGAGTCCCAGGGTTGGAAGGAACCCGTACTATTAATGTAGCTAAGCAATGATAGACATGCAATGGATGTTACTGAGAGATCCATTCAATTATTATTCCCACCAGTATCTAAATGAGGTTTTTATCTCAATGATTGTATCTGATTGTAGGGAAATGCCTTAAATTATAGCTGGGTACACACTGTGCCAATTAATAAACATTTATATTGGCCCTTTACTGTAGTATAGAGACCAGATAGCGCCCACTATCCATCGACAAGATCTCCCTATACAAAGTATTGTTTATACCCAGATTATACAAAGTACTGTTTATTCCCAGATCTGTAACTAATGACAGACATTGTCTAATGGAATTTGTAAATCTGTATTGTGTGTACCTAGCATTATAAACCCAACTTTAAGGAGATCTATAGTGCATATAAACTTTTAAAAAAGCATTTAAAATAAAAAGAACATAGGGCAAGGAGCTAGGATTGGTAATTCTTACCTCCCAATATAATTTTTATGTGGAGTTCCAGCATGAAGAAAAACTGCTTCTGCCAGGCTTCCTCTGTGCTTCAGCAATATCTGTAATAGAGGAAGGCCCAGGACACTAACCTGGCAGATGGAAACTGGACATGCTGGCACTTCTCAACAAAAATATATTGGGAATATCCTACCTCCCTGCCCCAGATACTTTTCGTTTTTAAAAAGTAGATTTTTACAGTGCAGTTGTCCTTTTAGATCCCCATAGACATCTACACTACGGAAGCATTAATGATGTAAAGATGTGTGATATGAGCCACTGGGCCATTGTTTACAATCTACCATTACCTTGGCCAACACAAATGACTTATATCATGACAAGGGTTGAAGTGACGTAGCATCACCTACACCTTCAGTACATAGGAAATACATACTGTAGGAAATGAGTTTGTTGCCTAATGGTGCCCATACACCTAAATGAAAAAGGGCAAATGTTGTTTGCCCTCTATATTGATAAAGTGAATGGGGCATAACACCTCTTAGCCACTATCTAATCACACCCTTAACACCTGGCTGTGATATGCTAATTGGGATTTTCCAGGGTACATAATTGCCACAGATTCTTGTACAAGTCATTCTGAATTGAGAAAGCCAGTCGGATGACTAGCGAAACGTCTTCAAGAACTACATTTCAAGTCCAGTTGATCTAATTGAATACAACAGATATACCATGACCTGGATGAATGAGAACCTTCACAAGCACCTTTCCCAACTCTACTTTATGTATCAATACCAGTAACTTGTAACATTCCTTGTTTGCAGAAACTCATCCAGCTTTTATTAAACTGACCAATGAACCTGCCATAACAACGTCCACTGGAAGACAGTTCCATAGCTTTACCGTTTACAGTGACAAACCCTTTCCCAACTCTACTTATGTATCAATACCAGAACTTGTAACATTCCTTGTTTGTAGAAACTCATCCAGCTTTTTATTAAACTGACCAATGAACCTGCCATAACAACGTCCACTGGAAGACAGTTCCATAGCTTTACCGTTCTCACAGTGACAAACCCTTTCCCAACTCTACTTTATGTATAATACCAGTAACTTGTAACATTCCTTGTTTGCAGAAACTCATCCAGCTTTTATTAAACTGACCAAGAACCTGCCATAACAACGTCCACTGGAAGACAGTCCCATATCTTTTACCGTTCTCACAGTGACAAACCCTTTCCCAACTCTACTTTATGTATCAATACCAGTAACTTGTAACATTCCTTGTTTGCAGAAACTCATCCAGCTTTTTATTAAACTGACCAATGAACCTGCCATAACAACGTCCACTGGAAGACAGTCCCATAGCTTTACCGTTCTCACAGTGACAAACCCTTTCCCAACTCTCTTTAATGTATCAATACCAGTAACTTGTAACATTCCTTGTTTGAGAACTCATCCAGCTTTTTATTAAACTGACCAATGAACCTGCCATAACAACGTCCACTGGAAGACAGTCCCATAGCTTTACCGTTCTCACGTGACAAACCCTTTCCCAACTCTACTTAATGTATCAATACCAGTAATTGTAACATTCCTGTTTTTGTAGAAACTCATCCAGCTTTTTATTAAACTGACCAATGAACCTGCCATAACAACGTCCACTGGAAGACAGTTCCATAGCTTTACCGTTCTCACAGTGACAAACCCTTTCCCAACTCTACTTTATGTATCAATACCATGTACTTGTAACATTCCTTGTTTGCAGAAACTCATCCACGCTTTTTATTAAACTGACCATGAACCTGCCATAACAAAACAACCGTCCACTGGAAGACAGTTCCATAGCTTTACCGTTCTCACAGTGACAAACCCTTTCCCAACTCTACTTTATGTATCAATACCAGTAACTTGTAACATTCCTTGTTTGCAGAAACTCATCCAGATTTTTATTAAACTGACCAATGAACCTGCCATAACAACGTCCACTGGAAGACAGTTCCATAGCTTTACCATTCTCACAGTGAAAAACCCTTTCCTAACTTGAAGACTAAACTTCTTTATTCAAGTCTTAGGCCACACTGCTGTGTTTTTTGTGCGTTTGCCTTTTTTTCAGATCATTGAAAACGCGGCAACGCACCGAAATTGTATGCGTTTACTTATACCTAATGATGAAAGTGCATGCGCAAACGCAACAAAATCGCACATGAAATAGCATGCGATTCCATGTGCAATTGCGTTTGCGATGCAGTGTGGCCGTGCCCTTAAAGCATGTCCAACCCTCCAATGTAGCAATTTTGCTAACTGTTAAATGTATTGTTCTGTAACCCTCGAAAGTATCGTTCGGTAACGCTCAAATTGGTCGTAACCCTCAAATGTAGCATGCGGAATCCCGTCAATTGCCCGATCGTGGGGGGAAAGAAGTTTTGTTGATATGTTTGTGTTCCCCAGACCATTTCCCAGGTGCCACAGCCATTTACAGTAAGTTACCATTGTTAGTTTAACTGTAATTTAGCCAAACTTTTCAAACTATTTACTCCCATTGACTTTAAGGGGTTTGTTTCCAAACTTTCTAACTTTTACTAAAGTTTGGAAATGAACCGAGCTACAGGAAGTTCGTCCATCTCTACCAGAGACACAAAATTGGATACAGAGGTGTGGTACACATAGGAGAAGTGTGCTTTTATCTAGCTTAGGAATCCGTGGAAGCGTTACCTCATTATTGACAATTTTCGGGACATTAGTCTCGGTACACCCCATTTTTTTTTTGAACTGACCGGCCAAAATTGTATGGTGTGTTCACAGGCAGTTGCAACCAATCTCGGTCTCATGTCCGTATATATGTCAGACAAATTGTTGATCGGGAAAATCACAGGTGATTCTGCGGTTCAGTAGGTCATGGCTATTGGAGAACAGTCAACTGTTGACCATGTGCCAGCCTTAATTGTAGAATCTTCAGTCCTAAGCGATCCATTATTTATAAGATGAAAAGCTTTATTTTGTATCGTTACTGTGGGTCTTTTAACCTTTCTCATCCACTTCATTCCATTTAGAAACATTTAGTTATTTATTGGAGGAAGTATTGGCACTCGTGTTGGCAGGATAACTAAAGAATCAATCTAAACATGACGGGGGAGTAATGAATGAGATCTCATCACACAAATACCAGGAAATTAAATCCTCCTGTCAGCAGATGGATTCACGGCTCAGGGAACAACAGAAAGTTGGACCGCCGGCTCTAAAGCAGATTTACCGTATTTGGAACTCTAGGAGATTTAATAAAATTAATTGGTAATATTTTTAAAGGAAGTCTATAGTATAAAACAGATTTTTATTTATCTGAGTTATTGCTTAGATTAAACGACTAATCTGAACAATCTATCACACAATGTGAGTTGATTGCTGCTTTATGATAAAGTATCTGGTTGGAGAGCTGTTCTCTCTCTACCTGGATGAACCCCACTGAGCATGCCCATGCCGTTTAACAGAGGAGGGGGCAGATACCAGGGGTTTGTCTACTGACAAGATAACTTTATAATGCTGTATTTCTGTAAGCATTACATTGGGCAAGAGTTACATTGGGCAGTTTCTGTGCTTTTGGGTAAAATTTTATTTTGGAACAAAGATTTTCCTTAATACACCAATCGTCTTCTCTTGTGCCTTTCTCCACACTCTCCACACTTATTCCACACTCTCTATTCCTCTTTACCTTTTCCCATATTTATACTGCTTCCCTCTCCTGCACCGTTACTACTCTCTACTTCTCTTTACCACTCTCTACTACTCTTCTTCTCTCTCTGCCACCATCTACCACTTTTTATCACCCTCTACCCCTCTTTATTTCTCTCTACCACCCTTTACAACCCTCTGCTTCTCTCTACCACCTTCTACCACTCTTTATCACCCTGTACCACTCTCTACCTCTCTCTACCACCTTCTACCACTCTTAATGACCCTCTGCTTCTCTCTACCACCTTCTACCACTCTTCATCACCCTCTACCACTCTCTACCACTCTTAATCACCCTCTACCACTCTCTACCTCTCTCTACCACCTTCTACCACTCTTTATGACCCTCTGCTTCTCTCTACCTCCTTCTACCACTTTTATCACCCTCTACCACTCTCTACCTCTCTCTACCACCTTCTACCACTCTTTATCACTCTCTACCAATCTCTACCACTTTCTACCACTTTTTATCACCCTTTGCTTCTCTCTACCACTCTCTCTATCATCCTCTCTCAATATCGCCCTAGCGTTAGTAAATAATCTTTTTTTTTTATCATTAGACATGTGATTTTTTTAAGATGACCATATAACCCATGAACTCCAAGGTGACATAGGTCATATCCTTATATTTCATAGTAAGGGGTATGATATCCCTTATGATATGCAAGTTTCTCTATGTTTTTGCTATTTGGTTACCTTTGTCACATATCGGCACCCTCAAATATGTTGGTTTATTTTGTTTGTGAGCAGTAGTGTCATTGCAGTACAGTTCCTTTAAAGGGCATGTCCACCCCCCAAACTGAACTGTAACTCACTATTGGCCCCACTGTGTAGTTTAAAATCATCCTTACCTTACATCTCTGCTCCTTATGGTTCTCCTGCAGTGCTTGTCCAAAGTCCAGGACACTGAAGTATAGGAGGCATCTTCCTGTCAAAAGGTCTCTAATCTGTCCTCCTGGAGGTATTGTGACATGCGCAGGGAAGCTCTTCCCCCCCTCCCTCCCACCCTTCGGATCACTCTCTTGCTGCCCTTCACCTAGCACAAAACCATTTTGCTGTAGTGTAGGCTATGCCTGCCCACCCCCAACCGACACATCAGATTGTTAAAAAAATAAGCAGAACTCTACTTATAGCCCTTCCCTCCTGCAGCACTCTCCATTAATGGCAACCGCGTCTGTGATTGGCTGCCTGTCAGCCAATCACAAACGCGGCTACGGGTCCAGCCCCTGTTTGCAATTCCGGCAAGCAGGGAGCCGGATCAGAGCGCAGCAGGAGAGAGGGGCTGTAAGTTCAGTTCTGATTCTTATTTTACTAATCTGACATAGCAGTTGGGGGTTGGCAGGGATGCCCTACGTTATACCAAAAGTTGTTCTGCAGGGTGGTGATGTCCTTTAATCATTTTCTTTATTTGGGTGTTCATACCTGAAATGTGTTGATTTCCACACTTGACGATGGAATCCAAGGAATATCCCAGTAACATTATTACAGAATGTGACCTGTCTGTTTTTTTCAATTACAACTAAATTTTACTCTTTCACTGCAACATTCAATAGGGTGTCTGGAAATTGATTGAACTACTATGACTGAAAGTCAATAGAGTTACGGTTTAACTTCTCATATTACATATAACTATCCCTTTAAAAAGTTCATTATATTAAAAAGAAAAGGCTGTGTTGTTGGGTATTTAAACTGACAGATGATTGATATAGAGTCAGTTTACCCTTCGTTTATAATGAATCCTTAGTGAAACATCAATACTCCATTCATCAATGACACAAAGGGAAGGATTAAGGGCAATTTATATGACAAAATGACGATTTTTGGGGATCGATTTCATCTCTAACCTTGGGTTTGGGTAAATCCCTAATTGGAACACACTGCACATTGTATTCAGTTGTGACTTAAAGTGAAAATGTCCGTTATTCCATTTTACATATGTGCATGGGTAATTACATGTGTGTTGGTTTAAAATTTCTTTATTTCTGGTTTATAGGCTACATAATATTTTCTTTCCTCACTGTATTGTAGTCTAGATTACCAACCAAATTTTGATCTTTTAAATATATTGTCCAAAGAATTCTGTCAGCTTGCCAGCCATTCCACTAGCCAAAATTGTTTCTTCCTGCAAGACAAAGCCCTGGTGTCTGCCCCCTTTACTGTTTTATGACCCGGGCATGCTCAGTGCGCATTATCCAGGAGAGTAGCTCTTCAAGCAGCTACTTTACCACTCTGTGGGCAGGGGAGGGGGGATTGAAAAGGTGTTTGAATTTTTTACTGCTGTAATTTTGTAAAGAAATCACCTAGAAAACACGCAATTCGTTATTATAATCAGCAGCTACTCAAGTTAAATGTGATTTAGTCTAAAGATTCCCTTTAAGGATAATTGATATGGGATAGAGGAGTGCGTGTTTGCATATTTAATGGCAAAGTTAAACGCAGAGATAAACACAAATCCTCCTTTTATTGTCAGGATATGATTTCACGCCAGGGCCTATAAAACATTAATAACACAATAAATAATTATCAGTGTCTCTTTCTTTCTCTCTCTGCTCCTTTGAGATTCGAATTGAAAGTTATCGATTCCCCTTTCCTTGGTACACGTCATTTTATTTATTATTCGCAATGATTTGTGTAAAGAGCTTTGACAAATGTCTGCAGCCATTGCTAGGTTCAGATAACTGATATTTTACATCAGAGGGGCAGAGTTAAACATATTTCCCTTGTGGGGACAAGTGGGGGGTTCTGGGACACGCTGGCCCTTTAGATCAGGTCTGCCCTGGTTAAAACATTGGACATTGCACCCATTGCAATTCCACTTAATGGGTATCTCTAATGGGGGGAAAAAAATGTGTTTTACTGAGGAACGGGAGGTAAAGGAGCTGTGTCTTACCTCCTGTTCTTCAATAAAACCTGCAGGAGCCAGGAGAGAAGGTAAGATCAGGGGTGTACCTGAAGGGGCCAGGGCCCCCCCGCGAGTTTGGGAGCCAGGCCCCTGACCCCCTCCTCCCTCCACGCAGGTCTCAGGCTCTCCGAGCAGCATGCAGCCTTTTTAAACAGCCGTTCGCGTGTATGAAGAAAACTTTAGCGCGATTAGCTGTTTAAAACCAGATCCGAACTTCCTGAACTGAACCGGAAGTTCAGGTCCGGTCTTTTAATCGCGCGATCAGCTGTTTAAAAAGGCTGCAAGGATTATGAGCTTGTGGCGGGTCCTACTACCATCCCCCCCCCCGCAGTCGCAGGGTTGGCGGGGGTGGTAGTTACGCCACTGGGTAAGGTACTTATATTGAAGAACAGGGGGTAAGACACAGCTCCTTTACCTCCCGTTCTTCAATAAAACCTGCAGGAGCCAGGAGAGAAATTGAAGGACAGGAGGTAAAGGAGCTGTGTCTTACCTCCCGTTCTTCTATAAAACCTGCAGGAGCCAGGAGAGAAATTGAAGGACAGGATTAAAGGAGCTGTGTCTTACCTCCCGTTCTTCTATAAAACCTGCGAGCCGGAAGAAATTGAAGAACAGGAGTAAAGGACTGTGTCTTACCTCCCGTTCTTCTATAAAACCTGCAGGAGCCAGGAGAGAAATTGAAGAACAGGAGGTAAAGGAGCTGTGTCTTACCTCCTGTTCTTCTATAAAACCTGCAGGAGCCAGGAGAGAAATTGAAGAACAGGAGGTAAAGGAGCTGTGTCTTACCTCCCGTTCTTCAATAAAACCTGCAGGAGCTGGGAGAGAAGGAAAGGTCCATATAGTGAAGAATAGGAGGTAAGACACAGCTCCTTTACCTCCTGTTCTTCAATTAAACTAAACACCAATTTTTTATTTCCCCAGTGGATATGCCCTCTAAGTTGAGTATAATTGGGCATTGTAGCTTCACAAGGATGGATATTTTAAAATGTAAATAAGACTTAATTCCAAAATTCAGCATTGAGCAAACATTACTGCATACTTAAAGTTCAATCTTTCTTTTTGTATTTTAAATTAATCTGTACACAGTTGATGATTTTCATTATTGTTGAGGTGAAATAATTTTCCATTGCACAGAAATTGAGCTGCAAATGTGATGGGCTGAATCTAGTCATAGCCAAACCCTGATGGCTCAAGACTTTCTACTTCCAGATTTAACTGTCACATTGGGGAAATCCATGGCTCCATGTGCAACCCTTGCTCATTCCTGTTCGGACCGGAAGGTTGCTATTATTATTACAGGTGGGTGCACCCACACATTATATCATACAGGGATCCTATGATCTTAGATTCTTGCTAAGAAGATTCTTCACTTTTGGGAAATTGTGGCCACTCCTCTGAGATCTGAACTAAAAATACATATCCACATTAACCATTTGGTTCTGAGCCCTGCTTGCAGGTACCCCACCCCTCCTGGTAGTTCCAGGAGTCTCCCGCACACCCAGAAAACCACCCCAAACTCCCCTCAGGGCCCGAAGTCCAGGGAAACATCCGGGAACTAACGGGCGAGGTAGATGAAAAGCCATGATACAGCAATGTTTGCCTGTGCATGCACAATGCAGTCTGGATGCCTTGCTGACAGCATGACAGGAACTAAGTTGGATATAATTAGAATTTATGTGTAAATGGAAACATACAGTATATTTCACATCCTATTAAAATCCTATGGTGGTGATGTTATCTGGAGCCATGTGCCACCTACATGGATAATTTAAACCCATCAATCAGTTCCAAACCCAAGGACACAAATGCAGCGTTTCAGGGTAGTCACTTAACCTGTGGGTTTGAGTTACAATAAATGCCGAAGATTCCACCGTGTGCCTCCATTGTTATGGAATTGTTTAATGGATTTCTATATTGACCAAAAAATCCACATGCAAAGGGATTTAGCCAACCTGGAATGTGCAGCGTATACGCCATAGAGCAGGAAAAAGGAAAAGAGGAAATAACAGAAACATAACAAAGGGGTATTTGTGTTATAATGTGTCCATTAAAGGCTCTGCTAATGGGCTTCATAGTCGTTTGTCTATTGCAAATGCAATAAAATGTTTAACCGCAAAGAATTTTACTTTGAATTATCGGACGTGAGGCCTCTAAAGCTGTTTTAATGAATCCAATGTTCCCCAAATTGGTTGCATGCAACATCCTGAATTTGCAATTAAGCCTCGGGGCTGATACATTCTGGTCAGCTGACTTCACTCATTCATTTCTACAAGCACGTTGTACCCCTTTAAGTGAGCGTGTACGTGATTGGCTAGTGACCTATTGCAGTCTTGTTTAACGTAAATGGTGAATGAAAGTTTTCTTTTCATTTGTACAAGGCCTAGTCCGTTATATGGACCCCTTGTAAAGAAATGAATTATCTGTATAATGCTATAATCCCATAAAACCATGCTAAACAAGGTTGCAGAACACTAAGCACTTGTCACTATGTCCATTGACCTTACTGACGATATTTCACTACATATGGCTTTATTTTCCACTTGTTTTGTGTTTACCCAAGGTAATATCTCCTACTGTGATCCCGTCAATTATTAATTCTTCATTCTCGCCTTCAAGGCTGTCTCTGAAGATTTGCTCCAAGGTCACAATGACTCCCATTGACTGTCTGGTATTTTCGATCCATACGTACTTTTTTATAATTTCTGGTGCCAGTTTTACATTTTTATTTATTTATTTCCTGTTCTTCTCTCGGTTTATTAAAAACCTTAAAATAGTTCAGTTGAATTCATATTTTTCGGGCCTTTTAGCTGAACTGTCCTGCTGAAAGGAGATGTGGTGGAGTCGTGTGTCTATGCAGTTGAGGACATCGATGGATGAGATTTCTAAAGGGAAACGTGTTTTTCAATGTCAAACAGCGTCACACTATTTGATCAATTGGAATTGATTTCCACAGGGCTTGATATAGATTAATGATGCCCTATTGCATATGCTAGTACTATTTCCGCCATGTGCAGAAGACCTAATGGAATTCTCAGATCACCTGATCACCATGCTAAGGTTACCTTGACATCATTGGAAGACTTTGAACACCACCAAATTAGAAATCTACTATCCTGACTTATTAAGTAAGCCCTTAACTACTATCACTCCACCCTGAGTAGGATTTTCAACCTTATAGGTGAGGCAACTGTGGCTCCACTCCTGCAAAGTCCTGCCACCTTCTCTTGTCAATCATAGCGATAAAGCTGACATCACAGTCAATGATAGACCGGGGCTCCCCAAAACCGCAGTGCACACACTCGATTTTGTAACAAGCTTGTGGAAAGGGTAGGACAACGTTTTAAGAGGAGACAGCAGGACTTTGATGTGGGGATGCTGACAACTGAACTAACCACTGTAAGAATTCTGTCTTATCTTGTCTAACGTTCTTAATAAAGCCTTTAGTTCTGATTTCAGAAATAAATAAAATGTACAATTAAAACAATATTATAAAATTCCACATTGACTGGACTACAGGAAGAAGCCAAACCCCTAGACTGTTTGATAATCTACATAGATAATCTAGTTTTTATTTGATTTTTTCTTTAAAGGGTATGTCCACTTAAGAAAACTACTTTTGGGGAATTCAGTTTTATTGAAGAACGGGAGGTAAAGGAGCTGTGTCCTACCTCCTGTTCTTCAATAAAACCTGCAGGAGCCGGGAATGAAGGTAAGAAACGTACCCCGTCTTGCATTCCTCTGCTGATCTTCTGACAGGTCCTGACAGACTTTGTACACTATGCACATGGAGTCCAAAATCCATTGGGACCTATCAGAGGAAGCAGCGTAGGAGTAAGAGACCAGGTACATTTCTTACCTTCTCTCCTGCAGGTTTTATTGAAGAACGGGAGGTAAGACACAGCTCCTTTACTTCCTGTTCTTCAATTTCTCTCCTGGCTCCTGCAGGTTTTATTGAAGAACAGGAGGTAAGACACAGCTCCTTTACCTCCTGTTCTTCAATTTCTCTCCTGGCTCCTGCAGGTTTTATTGAAGAACGGGAGGTAAGACACAGCTCCTTTACCTCCTGTTCTTCAATTTCTCTCCCGGCTCCTGCAGGTTTTATTGAAGAACGGGAGGTAAGACACAGCTCCTTTACCTCCTGTTCTTCAATTTCTCTCCTGGCTCCTGCAGGTTTTATTGAAGAACAGGAGGTAAGACACAGCTCCTTTACCTCCTGTTCTTTAATTTCTCTCCTGACTCCTGCAGGTTTTATTAAAGAACAGGAGGTAAGACACAGCTCCTTTACCTCCTGTTCTTTAATTTCTCTCTTGGCTCCTGCAGGTTTTATTGAAGAACAGGAGGTAAGACACAGCTCCTTTACCTCCCATTATTTAATAAAACTGAAACCTCAAAAGTAATTTTCTTAGGTGGACATACTCTTTAAAGAAAATAATGAGTTTTTCTATGTAGATTATCAAACAGTCTAGGAGATTGTACTTATGCTTTGCTTGGCCTCTTACTGTAGTCCAGTCAATGTTCTAATGTTTTGATTTGCTTATGCACCTTGTGCTGGGGTGGTCCTAACTCTTTGATTTGCTACAAGATTGTTCTGATCCCGCCCAGTTTTCGTTGTGCGCACACAAACATGTGGGAAGAGCTGCATGTGTCATTCATTTGGTGACATCAATTGTTGTCTTCTGCTCATGCCAATCTGATGTCATAACTCTTACATTTACCTCCAGACTTTAATTTGTGTCCAGGAGGTTCCAATATGGCAAACCAAACCACAGAGTCTTTAACCCACCCCAAACCAGGTGTTGGGTCACTCACTAGAAATAGTGAATTTGTTTGGTGGATTGTTTGTTTATTTTGTTTTTCTATTTGAATATATGTGACTTGATCCTTTTCCAGGGAAATTCAGTGAGCTGAAAGCTGGAGATCCCTAATATAAACATGACTAATCCATCCAATGCCGCGTACTGTCCGTCCCTTTATGGTAAGTAGAATTGCAGAGGAATCATGAAATATTCATTTTCAGTTGTCACATGTCTTTTCTCCAACTGGCCCGATAGAAAAAAAGAATATCGGCCAATGATCAGCTGATCGTCCATATATGGTCTGACGATGGGCCATCACGATCGTTGGGTCTATGGCCTCCATTACTCTATGTTCAATATCTAGGCAGTTTAACTGACAGATCACCATACAAATCCGCACATCGCCCTAATGCCCTGAAACTCATTCCCTATATATAAGAAATTGCAACCCCTTTGTCATGATATTGATGGAATAATATGGACAATATATTCATATGGGAGGGGTAAGGTACAGATAACTCCCGCTAGACTCTATGGAATGACATCGGGATGGGGGATATTTTAGTTTCAGTCTACCTTAAGCTTCATACACACGAACGATTTTACTGCCGGCGCGCATGCGCACGTGCAACGAATGGGCGTTTTGGACAATAAACTCACATGTGTACGGGTTCCAGTCAAGCGCTTATTGCCCAAAACGGCCTTTCGCCGTCCGTGTTCCTTGTGCTCAGGGGACGTGCGTTGGCGGTAAAATCAGACGTGTACGAAGGAAACTGCAAAGATTCGTTTAGTTTTGCAGGATTTTGTCGAACAGGAATATACATAACAATGAATTATTCTATGTAATAGATCAGTATTGGAAAAACTGACATTCATTTACAAAAGGACGTTCCTATTACACCGCGCACCTACTTAATAAATCCTAAATATCAACCTAGGAACCAGTTCAACCGCATTTCTAATGTACATGTAGGTGCCATATTTACTGTATAATCTGCACATCCGTCTATAATGTGGCACAAATCCAAATGTCTTCTGCTTAGTGACAGAGTAAAGTTATCCACTGCACAGTTACCAGGTATGTAGTGTAAATAAACACATAGAAACACCATTTATATTGATATACAGGTTGTTACATAATGTACAAACACCGTCTCAGTTTGGCAAATCAAACGTCAAACAAATATTTCGGCAATGTTTTCGGCAATGCCTATCGACAAAACTATGATTGAGCATGGTGAAGAATCTTCTGTTGATCCAATGTTCCAGACTCTATTTTCCATAGTTTTCAAGGTGGGGAATTATGGGTTATTGCAGGGGAGCAACTGCAATAGTAGTCATTTACTATGACAGATAGATTCTTCTCCCAGAAAACCAATGTGCATGAAGCGTGGATAGGGGCCCCATCATAGTTTTGCTGGGGGCCCCAGTGATTCCTAATTATGCCACTGGGTTGATTTGATCATAATTTCTATCGTTTGCGCTGATTGTAATCTGATAGCAAGACCATCTGTCCATGTATGGCATGCTTACAAGACAATAATCGCATACTGAACTGTGTAGTTTGTAGAAGAACTTTGTACAACACCTTTAAAATGAAATGCTAGCAGATAGACTAGATAGCAAGTAGACTAAATAGAAGATGTAATAAAGGCTAGATAGCAGATGTAATATAGACTAGAGAGCAGACTAGATAGATAGCAGATACTCTAGATAGCAGATAGAATAGTTAGCAAATAGTGTATGTTATAGACTAGAGAGCAGATAGGCTAGATAGCATATATAATATAGACTAAATAGCAGATAGACTAGATATAATATATACTAGGTAGCAGATAGACTAGATAGAAAATAGCAGATACAATATAAACTAGATAGCAGATATAATATTAACTAGATAGCAGATATAAATATACCATACTTATATACTGTAAGCTCTTTGGGCAGGGTCCTCTTTCCTATTGTATCACGGTATTGCTGTAAGTATCTCATCACTCTGTGTACTTATATTATGTATTACCTGTGTATGTATTATGTATGATTTTGTATAATGTGTATTACCCTGTATGTATTATGTACATACATAATATGTATTACCCAGAAGATGTTGGTGTTATATAAATCCATAATACTAGATAGCAGATATAATATAAACTAGATAGCAGATAGACTAGATATATCGTCGACCCCTTTCCTTGGTACACGTCATTTTATTTATTATTCGCAATGATTTGTGTAAAGGCTTGACAAATGTCTGCAGCCATTGCTAGGTTCAGATAACTGATATTTTACATCAGAGGGGCAGAGTTAAACATATTTTCCTTGTGGGGACAAGTGGGGGGTTCTGGGACACGCTGGCCCTTTAGATCAGGTCTGCCCTGGTTAAAACATTGGACATTGCACCCATTGCAATTCCACTTAATGGGTATCTCTCAATGGGGGGAAAAAAATGTGTTTTACTGAGGAAGGGAGGTAAAGGAGCTGTGTCTTACCTCCTGTTCTTCAATAAAACCTGCAGGAGCCAGGAGAGAAGGTAAGATCAGGGGTGTACCTGAAGGGGCCAGGGCCCCCCCGGAGTTTGGGAGCCAGGCCCCTGACCCCCTCCTCCCTCCACGCAGTGTCTCAGGCTCTCCGAGCAGCATGCAGCCTTTTAAAACAGCCGTTCGCGTGTATGAAGAAAAATTTAGCGCGATTAGCTGTTTAAAACCAGATCCGAACTTCCTGAACTGAACCGGAAGTTCAGGGTCCGGTCTTTTATCGCGCGACAGTGTTTCATTTTAAAAAGGCTGCAAGGATTATGAGCTTGTGGGGGTCCTACTACATCCCCCCCGCAGTCGCAGGGTTGGCGGGGGTGGTAGTTACGCCACTGGGTAAGGTACTTATATTGAAGAACAGGGGGTAAGACACAGCTCCTTTACCTCCGTTCTTCAATAAAACCTGCAGGAGCCAGGAGAGAAATTGAAGGAAGGAGGTAAAGGACTGTGGTTACCCCCGTTCTTCTATAAAACCTGCGGAGCCAGGAGAGAAATTGAAGGACAGGAGGTAAAGGAGCTGTGTCTTACCTCCCGTTCTTCTATAAAACCTGCAGGGCCAGGAGGAAAATGAAGAAACAGGAGGTAAAGGAGCTGTGTCTTACCTCTGTTCTTATAAAACCTGCAGGAGCCAGGAGAGAAATTGAAGAACAGGAGGTAAAGGAGCTGTGTCTTACCTCCTGTTCTTCTATAAAACCTGCAGGAGCCAGGAGAGAAATTGAAGAACAGGAGGTAAAGGAGCTGTGTCTTACCTCCCGTTCTTCAATAAAACCTGCAGGAGCGGGAGAGAAGGAAAGGTCCATATAGTGAAGAATAGGAGGTAAGACACAGCTCCTACCTCCTGTTTTCAATTAACTAAACACCAATTTTTTATTTCCCCAGTGGATATGCCCTCTAAGTTGAGTATAATTGGGCATTGTAGCTTCACAAGGATGGATATTTAAAATGTAATAAGACTTAATTCCAAAATTCAGCATTGAGCAAACATTACTGCTACTAAGTTCAATCTTTCTTTTTGTATTTATTTAATCTGTACACAGTTGATGATTTTCATTATGTTGAGGTGAAATAATTTTCCATTGCACAGAAATTGAGCTGCAAATGTGATGGGCTGAATCTAGTCATAGCCAAACCCTGATGGCTCAAGACTTTCTACTTCCAGATTTAACTGTCACATTGGGGAAATCCATGGCTCCATGTGCAACCCTTGCTCATTCCTGTTCGGACCGGAAGGTTGTATTATTATTACAGGTGGGTGCACCCACACATTATATCATACAGGGATCCTATGATCTTAGATTCTTGCTAAGAAGATTCTTCACTTTTGGGAAATTGTGGCCACTCCTCTGAGATCTGAACAAAATACATACCACATTAACCATTTGGTTCTGAGCCCTGCTTGCAGGTACCCCACCCCTCCTGGTAGTTCCAGGAGTTCCCGCACACCCAGAAAACCACCCCAAACTCCCCTCAGGGCCCGAAGTCCAGGGAAACACGGGAACTAACGGGCGAGGTATAGAAAAGCCATGATACAGCAATGTTTGCCTGTGCATGCACAATGCAGTCTGGATGCCTTGCTGACAGCATGACAGGAACAGTGGATATAATTAGAATTATGTGTAAATGGAAACATACAGTATATTTTCACATCCTATTAAAATCCTATGGTGGTGATGTTATCTGGAGCCATGTGCCACCTACATGGATAATTTAAACCCATCAATCAGTTCCAAACCCAAGGACACAAATGCAGCGGTTCAGGGTAGTCACTTAACCTGTGGGTTTGAGTTACAATAAATGCCGAAGATTCCACCGTGTGCCTCCATTGTTATGGAATTGTTTAATGGATTTCTATATGACCAAAAAATCCACATGCAAAGGGTTTAGCCAACCTGGAATGTGCAGCGTATAGCCATAGAGCAGGAAAAAGGAAAAGAGGAATAACAGAAAACATAACAAAGGGGTATTTGTGTTATAAGTGGTCCATTTAAGGCTCTGCTAATGGGTCATAGTCGTTGTTATTGCAAAGCAATAAAATGTTTAACCGCAAAGAATTTTACTTGAATTATCGGACGTGAGGTCTAAAGCTGTTAATGAATCCAATGTTCCCCAAATTGGTTGCATGCAACATCCTGAATTTGCAATTAAGCGCTCGGGGCTGATACATTCTGGTCAGCTGACTTCACTCATTCATTTCTACAAGCACGTTGTACCCTTTAAGTGAGCGTGTACGTGATGGCTAGTGACCATTGCAGTCTTGTTTAACGTAAATGGTGAATGAAAGTTTTCTTTTCATTGTTACAAGGCCTAGTCCGTTATATGGACCCCTTGTTAAGAAATGAATTATCTGTTTATAGCTATAATCCCATAAAACCATGCTAACAAGGTTGCAGAACACTAAGCACTTGTCACTATGTCCATTGACCTTACTGACGATATTTCACTACATATGGTTTATTTTCCACTTGTTTTGTGTTTACCCAAGGTAATATCTCCTACTGTGATCCCGTCAATTATTAATTTTCATTCTCGCCTTCAAGGCTGTTCTGAAGATTGCTCCAAGGTCACAATGACTCCCATTGACTGTCTGGTATTTTCGATCCATACGTACTTTTATAATTTCTGGTGCCAGTTTTACATTTTATTTATTTATTCCTGTTCTTCTCTCCGGTTTATTAAAAACCTTAAAATAGTTCAGTTGAATTCATATTTTTCGGGCCTTTTAGCTGAACTGTCCTGCTGAAAGGAGATGTGGTGGAGTCGTGTGTCTATGCAGTTGAGGACA
The DNA here is from genome assembly GCA_019447015.1 of Hymenochirus boettgeri. NCBI lineage: Eukaryota > Metazoa > Chordata > Amphibia > Anura > Pipidae > Hymenochirus > Hymenochirus boettgeri. Next base: position 24,953,024 of record CM033469.1, read on the forward strand.
TCGATGGATGAGATTTCTAAAGGGAAACGTGTTTTTCAAGTCAAACAGCGTCACACTATTTGATCAATTGGAATTGATTTCCCAGGGCTTGATATAGATTAATGATGCCCTATTGCATATGCTAGTACTATTTCCGCCATGTGCAGAGACCTAATGGAATTCTCAGATCACCTGATCACCATGCTAGGTTACCTTGACATCATTGGAAGACTTTGAACACCACCAAATTAGAAATCTACTATCCTGACTATTAAGTAAGCCCTTAACTACTATACTCCACCCTGAGTAGGATTTTCAACCTTATAGGTGAGGCAACTGTGGCTCCACTCCTGCAAAGTCCTGCCACTTCTCTGTCATCATAGCGATAAAGCTGACATCACAGTCAATGATAGACCGGGGCTCCCCAAAACCGCAGTGCACACACTCGATTTTGTAACAAGCTTGTGGAAAGGTAGGACAACGTTTTAAGAGGAGACAGCAGGACTTTGATGTGGGGATGCTGACAACTGAACTAACACTGTAAGAATTCTGTCTATCTTGTCTAACGTTCTTATAAAGCCTTAGTTCTGATTTCAGAAATAAATAAAATGTACAATTAAAACAATATATAAATTCCAATTGACTGGACTACAGGAAGAAGCCAAACCCCTAGACTGTTTGATAATCTACATAGATAATCTAGTTTTTATTTGATTTTTTCTTTAAAGGGTATGTCCACTTAAGAAAACTACTTTTGGGGAATTCAGTTTTATTGAAGAACGGGAGGTAAAGGAGCTGTGTCCTACCTCCTGTTCTTCAATAAAACCGCAGGAGCCGGGAATGAAGGTAAAAACGTACCCCGTCTTGCATTCCTCTGCTGATCTTCTGACAGGTCCTGACAGACTTTGTACACTATGCACATGGAGTCCAAAATCCATTGGGACCTATCAGAGGAAGCAGCGTAGGAGTAAGAGACCAGGTACATTCTTACTCTCTCCTGCAGGTTTATGAAGAACGGGAGGTAAGACCAGCTCCTTACTTCCTGTTCTTTCAATTTCTCTCCTGGCTCTGCAGTTTTATGAAGAACAGGAGGTAAGACACAGCTCCTTTACCTCCTGTTCTTCAATTTCTCTCCTGGCTCCTGCAGGTTTTATTGAGAACGGGAGGTAAGACACAGCTCCTTTACCTCCTGTTCTTCAATTTCTCTCCCGGCTCCTGCAGGTTTTATTGAAGAACGAGGTAAGACACAGCTCCTTTACTCCTGTTCTTCAATTTCTCTCCTGGCTCCTGCAGGTTTTATTGAAGAACGGAGGTAGACACAGCTCCTTACCTCCTGTTCTTTAATTTCTCTCCTGACTCCTGCAGGTTTTATAAAGAACAGGAGGTAAGACACAGCTCCTTTACCTCCTGTTCTTTAATTTTCTCTTGGCTCCTGCAGGTTTTATTGAAGAACAGGAGGTAAGACACAGCTCCTTTACCTCCCATTATTTAATAAAACGAAACCTCAAAAGTAATTTTCTTAGGTGGACATACTCTTTAAAGAAAATAATGAGTTTTTCTATGTAGATTATCAACAGTCAGGAGATTGTACTTATGCTTTGCTTGGCTCTTACTGTAGTCCAGTCAATGTTCTAATGTTTTGATTTGCTTATGCACCTTGTGCTGGGGTGGGCTCTAACTCTTTGATTTGCTACAAGATTGTTCTGATCCCGCCAGTTTTCGTTGGTGCGCACACAAACATGTGGGAAGAGCTGCATGTGTCATTCATTGGTGAAATCAATTGTTGTCTTTGCTCATGCCAATCTGATGTCATAACTCTTACATTTACCTCCAGACTTTAATTTGTGTCCAGGAGGTTCCAATATGGGAAACAAACCACAGAGTCTTTAACCCACCCCAAACCAGGTGTGGGTCACTCACTAGAAAAGTGAATTGTTTGGTGGATTGTGTTTATTTTGTTTTTCTATTTGAATATATGTGGACTTGATCCTTTTCCAGGAAATTCAGTGAGCGAAAGCTGGAGATCCCTAATATAAACAGACTAATCCATCCAATGCCGCGTACTGTCCGTCCTTTATGGTAGTAGAATTGCAGAGGAATCATGAAATATTCATTTTCAGTTGTCACATTTCTTTCTCCAACTGGCCCGATAGAAAAAAAGAATATCGGCCAATGATCAGCTGATCGTCCATATATGGTCTGACGATGGGCCATCACGATCGTTGGGTCTATGGCTCCCATTACTCTATGTTCAATATCTAGGCAGTTTAACTGACAGATCACCATACAAATCCGCACATCGCCCTAATGCTGAAACTCATTCCCATATATAAGAAATTGCAACCCCTTGTCATGATATTGATGGAATAATATGGACAATATATTCATATGGGAGGGGTAAGGTACAGATAACTCCCGCTAGACTCTATGGAATGAACATCGGGAGGGGGAATTTTAGTTTCAGTCTACCTTAACTTCATACACACGAACGATTTTACTGCCGGCGCGCATGGCACGTGCAACGAATGGGCGTTTTGGACAATAAACTCACATGTGTACGGGTTCCAGTCAAGCGCTATTGCCCAAAACGGCCTTTCGCGTCCGTGTTCCTTGTGCTAGGGACGTGCGTTGGCGGTAAAATCAGACGTGTACGAAGGAAACTGCAAAGATTCGTTTAGTTTTGCAGGATTTTGTCGAACAGGAATATACATAACAATGAATTATCTATGTAATAGATCAGTATTGGAAAAACTGACATTCATTTACAAAAGGACGTTCTATTACACCGCGCACCTAATTAATAAATCCTAAATATCAACCTAGGAACCAGTTCAAACCGCATTTCTAATGTACATGTAGGTGCCTATTTACTGTATAATCTGCACATCCGTCTATAATGTGGCACAAATCCAAATGTCTTCTGCTTAGTGACAGAGTAAAGTTATCCACTGCACAGTTACCAGGTATGTAGTGTAAATAAACACATAGAAACACCATTTATATTGATAACAGGTTGTTACATAATGTACAAACACCGTCTCAGTTTGGAAATCAAACGTCAAACAAAATTTCGGCAGTTTTCGGCAATGCCTATCGACAAAACTATGATTGAGCATGGTGAAGAATCTTCTGTTGATCCAATGTTCCAGAACTCTATTTTCCATAGTTTTCAAGGTGGGGAATATGGGTTATTGCAGGGGAGCAACTGCAATGTAGTCATTTACTATGACAGTAGATTCTTCTCCCAAAAACCAATGTGCATGAGCGTGGATAGGGGCCCCATCATAGTTTTGCTGGGGGCCCAGTGATTCCTAATTATGCCACTGGGTTGATTTGATCATAATTTCTATCGTTTGCGCTGATTGTAATCTGATAGCAAGACCATCTGTCCATGTATGGCATGCTTACAAGACAATAATCGCATACTGAACTGTGTAGTTTGTAGAAGAAACTTTGTACAAACACCTTTAAAATGAAATGCTAGCAGATAGACTAGATAGCAAGTAGACTAAATAGAAGATGTAATAAAGGCTAGATAGCAGATGTAATATAGACTAGAGAGCAGACTAGATAGATAGCAGATACTCTAGATAGCAGATAGAATAGTTAGCAAATAGTGTATGTTATAGACTAGAGAGCAGATAGGCTAGATAGCATATATAATATAGACTAAATAGCAGATAGACTAGATATAATATATACTAGGTAGCAGATAGACTAGATAGAAAATAGCAGATACAATATAAACTAGATAGCAGATATAATATTAACTAGATGCAAGAATAAATATACCATACTTATATACTGTAAGCTCTTTGGGCAGGGTCTCTTTCCTATTGTATCACGGTATGCTGTAAGTATCTCATCATCTGTGTACTTATATTATGTATTACCTGTGTATGTATTATGTATGATTTTGTATAATGTGTATTACCCTGTATGTATTATGTACATACATAATTGTTATACCCAGAAGATGTTGGTGTTATTAAATCCATAATACTAGATAGCAGATTTATATAAACTAGATAGCAGATAGACTAGATAGCAGATATAATATAACTAGATAGCAGATAGACTAGATAGCAGATATAATATAAACTAGATAGCAGATTGACTAGAAGCAGATATAATATAATAGATAACAGAAGACTAGATAGCCGATTATATATAAACTAGATAGCAGTACCAGATATAATATAAACTAGATAGCGGATAGACTAGATACCAGATATAATATAAACTAGATAGCAGATAGACTAGATACCAGATATAATATAAACTAGATAGCAGATAGGCTAGATAGCAAATATAATATAAACTAGATAGCAGATAGACTAGATAGCAGAATAATATAACTAGATAAGCAGATAGCAGATTAATATAAACTAGATAGCAGATAGATAGATACCAGAGTAACTATAAATAGATAGCGATATAGATACCAGATATAATATAAACTAGATAGCAGATAGATAGATAGCAGATATATATAAACTAGATAGCAGATAGACTAGATAGCAGATATAATATACAATAGATAGCAGATATAATATAAACTAGATAGCAGATAGACTAGATAGCAGATATAATTATAAGGGAAATGCCCCCTTACAGTTTAATATAAGGATATTACGCCGTAGGCTGAGTGCTTTTATACAGGACAGGGAACTCCGAAGTGGCGTAATGTCCTTATATTATAATGTGAAGGGGCTCATTATTTCTTATAATACATAAGTATTGGATTCCTTCACCCTATTCGCATTTTAATTTCTAGCCTTGTCCCTATTTCACCTAAATCCCCAAGCTACCTTCTGTAACTTAAACCCAGTAGAAAGGAACATCCCAGCCCAGCATCTATGCAGTTAAACAAATCTTTGTGGAGGAGGAGAGAGACATTGGTTATGCAGTGACAGGAAGCAGCTCCAGCAGATTCTGTTAGTGAAGTTAAACACTGCAAAAAATGGTAGTCAATTGTCCAGGCATGAACACTGGAATGGGCGGAGTAGTGGCATATAAGAATATAAGAATGAGTCACTTAGTGACATAGCTGAGTGATTTTTATAAGGATATATACCACTGCAGCTCCCATTATAAAATATCACACTTATGGTATTATAACTAGATAGCAGATAGACTACATAGCAGATAGACTAGATAGCAGATAAATATAAACTAGATAGCAGATAGATTAGATAGAGAGATAATATTGACTAGATAGCAGAATGACTAGATAGCAGATATAATATTGACTAGATAGCAGATAGACTAGATAGCAGATAAATATAAACTAGATAGCAGAGATTAGATAGAGATATAATATAAACTAGATAGCAGATAGACTAGATAGCAGATATAATATAAACTAGATAGCAAATAGATTAGATAGCAGATAGATTAGATAGCAGATATAATATAAACTAGATAGCAAATGATGTAGATAGCAGATAGATTAGATAGCAGATATAATATAAACTAGATAGCAGATAGACTAGATACCAGATATAATATAAATTAGACAGCAGATAGATTAGATAGCAGATATAATATAAACTAGATAGCAGATAGACTAGATAGCAGATATAATATAAACTAGATAGCGATAGACTAGATACCAGATATAATATAAAACTAGATAGCAGATAGACTAGATACCAGATATAATATAAAAAGACAGCAAATAGATTAGATAGCAGATATAATATAAACTAGATAGCAGATAGACTAGATAGCAGATATAATATAAATTAGACAGCAGATAGACTAGATACCAGATATAATATAAACTAGATAGCTGATAGACTAGATACCAGATATAATATAAATTAGACAGCAGATAGATTAGATACAAATATAATAAAATTAGACAGCAGATAGATTAGATAGCAGATATAATATAAACTAGACAGCAGATAGACTAGATAGCAGATATAATATAAACTAGATAGCAGATAGACTAGATACCAGTATATATAAACTAGATAGCAGATAGACTAGATAGCAGATATAATAAAACTAGATAGCAGATATATTAACTAGATATCAGATAGACTAGATAGCAGATAAATATAAACTAGATAGCAGATAGACTAGATACCAGATATAATAAAATTAGACAGCGATAGATTAGATAGCAGATATAATATAAACTAGATAGCAGATAGACTAGATAGCAGATATAATATTGACTAGATAGCAGATAGAACTGGAAGCAGATATAATATGACTAATAGCAGATAGACTAGATAGCAGAATAATATGATAGATAGCAGATAGACTAGAATAGCAGATTTAATATTAACTAGATAGCAGATAGACTAGATAGAGATATAATTTGACTAGATAGCAGATAGAAGGATAGCAGATATAATATTGACTAGAGATAGCAGATAGACTAGATAGCAGATATAATATTGACTGGATAGCAGATATAATATAAACTAGATAGCAGATAGACTAGATACCAGATATAATATTGACTAGATAGCAGATAGACTAGATAGCAGATATAATATAAACTAGATAGCAGATAGATTAGATAGCAGTATAATATAAACTAGATTAGCAGATAGACTGATAGCAGATATAATATAACTAGATAGCAGATAGACTAGATAGCAGATATAAATATGACAATAGATAGCAGATAGACTTGATAGCAGATATAATATTAACTAGATAGCAGATAGAGATAGACTGGATAGCAGATATAATATTGACTAGATAGCAGATAGACTAGATAGCAGATATAATATTGACTAGATAGCAGATAGACTGGATAGCAGAAACCGGAAGGAGACAGAGAGAAATTGAAGAACAGAGGTAAAGGAGCTGGTCTTACCTCTGTTCTTCTATAAAACCTGCAGGAGCCAGGAGAGAAATTGAAGAACAGGAGGTAAAGGAGTGGTCTTACCTCCTGTTCTTCTATAAAACCGCAGGAGCCAGGAGAGAAATTGAGAAAAGGAGGTAAAGGAGCTGTTCTTACCTCCCGTTCTTCAATAAAACCTGCAGGAGCTGGAGAGAAGGAAAGGTCCATATAGTGAAGAATAGGTAAGGACACAGCTCCTACCTCCTGTTCTTCAATTAAACTAAACACCAATTTTTTATTCCCCAGTGGATATGCCCTCTAAGTTGAGTATAATTGGGCATTGTGCTTCACAAGGATGGATATTTAAAATGTAAATAAGACTTAATTCCAAAATTCAGCATTGAGCAAACATTACTGCATACTAAAGTTCAATCTTTCTTTTTGATTTTAAATTAATCTGTACACAGTTGATGATTTTCATTATTGTTGAGGTGAATAATTTCCATTGCACAGAAATTGAGTGCAAAGTGATGGGCTGAATCTAGTCATAGCCAAACCCTGATGCTCAAGACTTTCTACTTCCAGATTTAACTGTCACATTGGGGAAATCCATGGCTCCATGTTGCAACCCTTGCTCATTCCTGTTGGACCGGAAGGTTGCTATATTATTACAGGTGGGTGCACCCACACATTATATCATACAGGGATCCTATGATCTTAGATTCTTGCTAAGAAGATTCTTCACTTTGGGAAATTGTGGCCACTCCTCTGAGATCTGAACTAAAAATACATATCCACATTAACCATTTGGTTCTGAGCCCTGCTTGCAGGTACCCCACCCCTCCTGGTAGTTCCAGGAGTCTCCCGCACACCCAGAAAACCACCCCAAACTCCCTCAGGGCCCGAAGTCCAGGGAAACATCCGGGAACTAACGGGCGAGGTAGATGAAAAGCCATGATACAGCAATGTTTGCCTGTGCATGCACAATGCAGTCTGGATGCCTGCTGACAGACTGACAGGAACTAAGTTGGATATAATTAGAATTTATGTGTAAATGGAAACATACAGTATATTTCACATCCTATTAAAATCCTATGGTGGTGATGTTATCTGGAGCCATGTGCCACCTACATGGATAATTTAAACCCATCAATCAGTTCCAAACCCAAGGACACAAATGCAGCGTTCAGGGTAGTCACTTAACCTGTGGGTTTGAGTTACAATAAATGCCGAAGATTCCACCGTGTGCCTCCATTGTTATGGAATTGTTTAATGGATTTCTATATTGACCAAAAAATCCACATGCAAAGGGATTTAGCCAACCTGGAATGTGCAGCGTATACGCCATAGAGCAGGAAAAGGAAAAGAGGAATAAACAGAAACAAAACAAAGGGGTATTTGTGTTATAATGTGTCCATTAAAGGCTCGCTAATGGGCTTCATAGCGTTTGTCTATTGCAAATGCAATAAAATGTTTAACCGCAAAGAATTTTTACTTTGAATTATCGGACGTGAGGCCTCTAAAGCTGTTTTAATGAATCCAATGTTTCCCCAAATTGGTTGCATGCAACATCCTGAATTTGCAATTAAGCCTCGGGGCTGATACATTCTGGTCAGCTGACTTCACTCATCATTTCTACAAGCACGTTGTGACCCCTTTAAGTGAGCGTGTACGTGTGGCTAGTGACCTATTGCAGTCTTGTTTAACGTAAATGGTGAATGAAAGTTTTCTTTTCATTTGTACAAGGCCTAGTCCGTTATATGGACCCCTTGTAAAGAATGAATTATCTGTATAATGCTATAATCCCATAAAACCATGCTAAACAAGGTTGCAAACACTAAGCATTGTCACTATGTCCATTGACCTTACTGCGATTTTCACACTACATATGGCTTTATTTTCCACTTGTTTTGTGTTTACCCAAGGTATATCTTACTGTGATCCCGTCAATTATTAATTCTTCATTCTCGCCTTCAAGGCTGTCTCTGAAGATTGCTCCAAGGTCACAATGACTCCCATTGAATGTCTGGTATTTTCGATCCATACGTACTTTTTTATAATTTCTGGTGCCAGTTTTACATTTTTATTTATTTATTCCTGTTCTTCTCTCGGTTTATTAAAAACCTTAAAATAGTTCAGTTGAATTCATATTTTTCGGGCCTTTTAGGAACTGTCCTGCTGAAAGGAGATGTGGTGGAGTCGTGTGTCTATGAGTTGAGGACATCGATGGATGAGATTTCTAAAGGGAAACGTGTTTTTTCAATGTCAAACAGCGTCACACTAATTGATCAATTGGAATTGATTTCCACAGGGCTTGATATAGATTAATGATGCCCTATTGCATATGCTAGTACTATTTCCGCCATGTGCAGAAGACCTAATGGAATTCTCAGATCACCTGATCACCATGCTAAGGTTACCTGACATCATGGAAGACTTTGAACACACCAAATTAGAAAATCTACTATCCTGACTTATTAAGTAAGCCCTTAACTACTATCACTCCACCCTGAGTAGGATTTTCAACCTTATAGGTGAGGCAACTGTGGCTCCACTCCTGCAAAGTCCTGCCACCTTCTCTGTCAATCATAGCGATAAAGCTGACATCACAGTCAATGATAGAACGGGGCTCCCCAAAACCGCAGTGCACACACTCGATTTTGTAACAAGCTTGTGGAAAGGGTAGGACAACGTTTTAAGAGGAGACAGCAGAATTTGATGTGGGGATGCTGACAACTGAACTAACCACTGTAAGAATTTGTCTTATCTTGTCTAACGTTTAAAAAGCCTTTAGTTCTGATTTCAGAAATAAATAAAATGTACAATTAAAACAATATTATAAAATTCCACATTGACTGGACTACAGGAAGAAGCCAAACCCCTAGACTGTTTGATAATCTACATAGATAATCTAGTTTTTATTTGATTTTTCTTTAAAGGGTATGTCACTTAAGAAAACTACTTTTGGGGAATTCAGTTTTATGAAGAACGGGAGGTAAAGGAGCTGTGTCCTACCTCTGTTCTTCAATAAAACCGCAGGAGCCGGGAATGAAGGTAAAAACGTACCCCGTCTTGCATTCCTCTGCTGATCTTCTGACAGGTCCTGACAGACTTTGTACACTATGCACATGGAGTCCAAAATCCATTGGGACCTATCAGAGGAAGCAGCGTAGGAGTAAGAGACCAGGTACATTTCTACCTTCTCTCCTGCAGGTTTATTGAAGAACGGGAGGTAAGAAACAGCTCCTTTACTTCCTGTTCTTCAATTTCTCTCCTGGCTCCTGCAGGTTTTATTGAAGAACAGGAGGTAAGACACAGCTCCTTTACCTCCTGTTCTTCAATTTCTCTCCTGGCTCTGCAGGTTTTATTGAAGAACGGGAGGTAAGACACAGCTCCTTTACTCCTGTTCTTCAATTTCTCTCCCGGCTCCTGCAGGTTTTATTGAAGAAGGGAGGTAAGACACAGCTCCTTTACCTCCTGTTCTTCAATTTCTCTCCGGCCCTGCAGGTTTTATTGAAGAACAGGAGGTAGACACAGCTCCTTTACCTCCTGTTCTTTAATTTCTCTCCTGACTCTGCAGGTTTTATTAAAGAAACAGGAGGTAAGACACAGCTCCTTTACCTCCTGTTCTTTAATTTCTCTCTTGGCTCCTGCAGGTTTATTGAAGAACAGGAGTAAGACACAGCTCCTTACCTCCCATTATTTAATAAAACTGAAACCTCAAAAGTAATTTTCTTAGGTGGACATACTCTTTAAAGAAAATAATGAGTTTTTCTATGTAGATTATCAACAGTCTAGGAGATTGTACTTATGCTTTGCTTGGCCTCTTACTGTAGTCCAGTCAATGTTCTAATGTTTTGATTTGCTTATGCACCTTGTGCTGGGTGGTCCTAACTCTTTGATTTGCTACAAGATTGTTCTGATCCCGCCCAGTTTTCGTTGTGCGCACACAAAACATGTGGAAGAGCTGCATGTGTCATTCTTTGGTGACATCAATTGTTGTCTTCTGCTCATGCCAATCTGATGTCATAACTCTTACATACCTCCAGACTTTAATTTGTGTCCAGGAGGTTCCAATATGGCAAACCAAACCACAGAGTCTTTAACCCACCCCAAACCAGGTGTTGGGTCACTCACTAGAAATAGTGAATTTGTTTGGTGGATTGTTTGTTTATTTTGTTTTTCTATTTGAAATATGTGACTTGATCCTTTTCCAGGGAAATTCAGTGAGCTGAAAGCTGGAGATCCCTAATATAAACATGACTAATCCATCCAATGCCGCGTACTGTCCGTCCCTTTATGGTAAGTAGAATTGCAGAGGAATCATGAATATTCATTTTCAGTTGTACACATGTCTTTCTCCAACTGGCCCGATAGAAAAAAAGAATATCGGCCAATGATCCGCTGATCGTCCATATATGGTCTGACGATGGGCCATCACGATCGTTGGGTCTATGGCCTCCATTACTCTATGTTCAATATCTAGGCAGTTTAACTGACAGATCACACATCAAATCCGCACATCGCCCTAATGCCCTGAAACTCATTCCCTTATTAAGAAATTGCAACCCCTTTGTCATGATATTGATGGAATAATATGGACAATATATTCATATGAGGGTAGGGGTAAGGTACAGATAACCCCGCTAGACTCTATGGAATGACATCGGGAGGGGGATATTTTAGTTTCAGTCTACCTTAAGCTTCATACACACGAACGATTTTACTGCCGGCGCGCATGCGCACGTGCAACGAATGGGCGTTTTGGACAATAAACTCACATGTGTACGGGTTCCAGTCAAGCGCTTATGCCCAAAACGGCCTTTCGCCGTCCGTGTTCCTTGTGCTCAGGGGACGTGCGTTGCGGTAAAATCAGACGTGTACGAAGAAACTGCAAAGATTCGTTGTTTTGCAGGATTTTGTCGAACAGGAATATACATAACAATGAATTATTCTATGTAATAGATCAGTGATTGGAAAAACTGACATTCATTTACAAAAGGACGTTCCTATTACACCGCGCGACCTACTTAATAAATCCTAAATATCAACCTAGGAACCAGTTCAACCGCATTTCTAATGTACATGTAGGTGCCTATTTACTGTATAATCTGCACATCCGTCTATAATGTGGCACAAATCCAAATGTCTTCTGCTTAGTGACAGAGTAAAGTTATCCACTGCACAGTTACCAGGTATGTAGTGTAAAAACACATAGAAACACCATTTATATTGATATACAGGTTGTACATAATGTACAAACACCGTCTCAGTTTGGCAAATCCAACGTCAAACAAATATTTCGGCAATGTTTTCGGCAATGCCTATCGACAAAACTATGATTGAGCATGGTGAAGAATCTTCTGTGATCCAATGTTCCAGACTCTATTTCCATAGTTTTCAAGGTGGGGAATTATGGGTTATGCAGGGGAGCAACTGCAATAGTAGTCATTTACTATGACAGATAGATTTCTTCTCCAGAAAACCAATGTGCATGAAGCGTGGATAGGGGCCCCATCATAGTTTTGCTGGGGGCCCAGTGATTCCTAATTATGCCACTGGGTTGATTTGATCATAATTTCTATCGTTTGCGCTGATTGTAATCTGATAGCAAGACCATCTGTCCATGTATGGCATGCTTACAAGACAATAATCGCATACTGAACTGTGTAGTTTGTAGAGAACTTTGTACAACACCTTTAAAATGAAATGCTAGCAGATAGACTAGAAAGCAAGTAGACTAAATAGAAGATGTATAAAGGCTAGTAGCAGATGTAATATAGACTAGAGAGCAGACTAGATAGATAGCAGATACTCTAGATAGCAGATAGAATAGTTAGCAAATAGTGTATGTTATAGACTAGAGAGCAGATAGGCTAGATAGCATATATAATATAGACTAAATAGCAGATAGACTAGATATAATATATACTAGGTAGCAGAAGACTAGATAGAAAATAGCAGATACAATATAAACTAGATAGCAGTATAATATTAACTAGATAGCAGATATAAATATACCATACTTTATCTGTAAGCTCTTTGGGCAGGGTCTCTTTCCTATTGTATCACGGTATTGCTGTAAGTATCTCATCACTCTGTGTACTTATATTAGTATTACCTGTGATGTATTATGTATGATTTTGTATAATGTGATTACCCTGTATGTATTAGTACATACTAATATGTATTACCCAGAAGATGTTGGTGTTATATAATCCATATACTAGATAGCAGATATATATAAACTAGATAGCAGATAGACTAGATAGCAGATATAAATAAACTAGATAGCAGATAGACTAGATAGCAGAATATTATAAATAGATAGCAGTAGACTAGATACAGATATAATATAAACTAGATAGCAGATAGACTAGATAGCAGAATTAATATAAACTAGATAGCAGATACCAGATATAATATAAACTAGATAGCGGATAGACTAGATACCAGATATAATATAAACTAGATAGCAGATAGACTAGATACCAGATATAATATAAACTAGATAGAGATAGGATAGATGCAAATATATATAAACTAGATAGCAGATAGACTAGATAGCAGAATAATATAACTAGATAGCAGATAGCAGATATAATAAAATAGATAGCAGATAGACTAGATACCAGATATAATATAAACTAGATAGCGATAGACTAGATACCAGATATAATATAAACTAGATAGCAGATAGATAGATAGCAGATATAATATAAACTAGTAGCAGATAGACTAGATGCAGATATAAATAACAATAGTAGCAGATATAATATAACTAGATAGCAGATAGACTAGATAGCAGATATAATATATAAGGGATAATGCGCCCCTTAAGTTTAATATAAGGATATTACGCCGTAGGCTGAGTGCTTTTATACAGGACAGGGAACTCCGAGGTGGCGTAATGTCCTTATATTAAATGTGAGGGGCTCATTATTCTTATAATACATAAGTATTGGATTCCTTCACCCTATTCGCATTTTAATTTCTAGCCTTGTCCCTATTCACCCTTAAATCCCCAAGCTACCTTCTAACTTAAACCCAGTAGAAAGGAACATCCAGCCCAGCCATCTATGCAGTTAAACAAATCTTTGTGGAGGAGGAGAGAGACATTGGTTATGCAGTGACAGGAAGCAGCTCCAGCAGATTCTGTTAGTGAAGTTAAACACTGCAAAAAATGCTGAGGTCATTGTCCAGGCATGAACACTGGATGGGCGGAGTAGTGGCATATAAGAAATATAAGAAATGAGTCACTTAGTGACATAGCTGAGTGATTTTTATAAGGATATATACCACTGCAGCTCCCATTATAAAATATCACACTTATGTATTATAAACTAGATAGCAGATAGACTACATAGCAGATAGACTAGATAGCAGATATAATTAAACTAGATAGCAGAAGATTAGATAGCAGATATATATTGACTAGATAGCAGATAGACTAGATAGCAGATATAATATTGACTAGATAGCAGATAGACTAGATAGCAGATATAATATAAACTAGATAGCAGATAGATTAGATAGCAGATATAATAAAACTAGATAGCAGATAGACTAGATAGCAGATATAATATAAACTAGATAGCAAATAGATTAGATAGCAGATAGATTAGATAGCAGATATAATATAAACTAGATAGCAAATAGATTAGATAGCAGATAGATTAGATAGCAGATATAATATAAACTAGATAGCAGATAGACTAGATACCAGATATAATATAAATTAGACAGCAGATGATTAGATAGCAGATATTATATAACTAGATAGCAGATAGACTAGATAGCAGATATAATATAAACTAGATAGCAGATAACTAGATACCAGATATAATAAAACTAGATAGCAGATAGACTAGATACCAGATATAATATAAATAAGACAGCAATAGATTAGATAGCAGATAGATATAAATAAACTAGATAGAGATAGAATAGATAGCAGATATAATATAAATTAGACAGCAGATAGACTAGTACCAGATATAATATAAACAGATAGCTGATAGACTAGATACCAGATATAATATAAATTAGACAGCAGATAGATTAGATACCAAATATAATATAAATTAGACAGCAGATAGATTAGATAGCAGATATAATATAAACTAGACAGCAGATAGACTAGATAGCAGATATAATATAAACTAGATAGCAGATAGACTAGATACCAGATATAATATAAACTAGATAGCAGATAGACTAGATAGCAGATATAATATAAACTAGATAGCAGATATAATATAAACTAGATATCAGATAGACTAGATAGCAGATAAATTAAAAACAGATAGCGATAGACTAGATACCAGATATATAATAATTAGACAGCAGATAGATTAGATAGCAGATATAATATAAAACTAGATAGCAGATAGACTAGATAGCAGATATAATATTGACTAGATAGCAGATAGAACTGGATAGCAGATATAATATGACTAGATAGCAGATAGACTAGATAGCAGATTATAAATGATAGATAGCGATAGACTAGATAGCAGATTTAATATTAACTAGATAGCAGATAGACTAGTATAGCAGATATAATATTGACTAGATAGCAATAGAATGGATAGCAGATATAATATTGATAAGATAGCGATAGACTAGGATAGCAGATATAATTTGATTGTGATAGCAGATATAATATAAACTAGATAGCAGTAGACTAGATACCAGATATAATATTGACTAGATAGCAGATAGACTAGATAGCAGATATATATAAACTAGATGCAGATAGATTAGATAGCAGGTATAATATAAACTAGATAGCAGATAGACTAGATAGCAGCAGATATAATTATTAACTAGATAGCAGATAGACTGGAATAGCAGATATAATATTGACTAGATAGCAGATAGACTAGATAGCAGATATAATATTAACTAGATAGAAGATAGAACGATAGCAGATAGAATATGACTAGATAGCAGATAGACTAGATAGCAGATATTAATATTGACTAGATAGCAGATAGATTAGATAGCAGGTATAATATAAATAGATGCAGATAGACTAGTAGCAGATATATATTGACTAGAGAGCAGCTTAGATTAGATAGCAGGCTATATATAAACTAATAACTAGATAGCAGATAGACTAGATAGCAGATATAATATTGACTAGATAGCAGATAGATTAGATAGCAGGTATAATATAAACTAGATAGCAGATAGACTAGATAGCAGATAGACTAGATAGCAGATATAATATTGACTAGATAGCAGATAGATTAGATAGCAGGTATAATATAAACTAGATAGCAGATAGCACAGGTAAAATACAGCTTGAGTATACTGCTAGAGGTACAGAAACGCACATACTGTAGGTCGCTGCTTTGGTAGGCACTATCACCACATGAACCTCATTTAAGTCATTTCTCCAGAGCGATGAGCTCTTGAGCGATCTTCTTTCAAAGGGATTTTCTGTTTCAAAGGGATTTGTCTGTTTTTAAGGGAAAAGCGTTAAGAAACAAAAGTGTTTATTAACTGTGGTTTGCAGCCTAGTAAATGTACTAACCTAACACTATTTATTTCTAGGAGGGTGCCTGTGTAAGTAATTAATCACTGGTGTGTTTGGTTTTGTTTTTGTTTGGTGTTTTTTTTTTTATACTAACTAATTACTACTTGAATAAGGTAGTAGGAATTATTTGAGTAAACTCAAAGCACTGGGTTACTAAAATAAATACTGGTGTTAAAAATAAAATAAATACTGGTGTTTAAACAGCACTGTTACCTGCAAGGTGGGGGCTGGTAAGAGACAAAAGAAAGGCTTTTTTTTTTCTTTTCTCTCTGATTGTGATGGGGTGTAGCCAATTGGTTAAAATTGGCCGGGAGCTGTTGGATCTTTGGTTTTGAACCTCATTTAAGTCATTTCTCCAGAGCGATCTTCTTTCAAAGGGATTTGTCTGTTTTTAGCGTTAAGAAACAAAAGCGTTTAGAACAAGAAAGGGGTTAAGAACAAGACTGCTATTTCACTGCTGTGTATTGTTGTTTCTTTGTGTATTGCTCTTTCTCTGTGCTGTTGGTGTGTGTTGCTGTTGGTGTGTATTGCTGTTGGTGTGTATTGCTACTTAGTATGGACAGTTTTGTTGGGGCCACGCAATGTGCATCCTGCCGCATGTATGGGATCTTGGAGCAGCCGCCCCAATGGACCTATGTATGTGTCAGATGTGAGTGGGTTGCCCATTTGGAATCTGAGGTCCAGAATCTAAAGGGGAAACTTGCAGCATTGCAGGGCTTAGCAAACCTGGGGGAAATGCGGGTACTGGCAGGGGCCAGTAAACTGGAGGGTGGAGATGGGGCAGTGGTAAAGGAAGATAGATTTGTAAGGGTCACCAGGGGAAGTAGGGGACGGAAGGATAGGGACGCTTCTTCCCAGCTGGTCGATCCCAACAGATTTGCTGTGTTAGGCGAAGATGTGGAGGACGATGGCTCGGAAGCAGCATGTATGGAGCGGGCCTTTCCCTTGAGCACCCAGGGGACGGCCATCTCCAATACAAGGGAGGGAGAACTGGGGGCTAGGCAGGATAGGCAGGTGGTAGTGGTAGGGGATTCCATTATTAGAAGGGTAGATAGGGTAATCTGTCGCCAAGACCCTGCATGCCGAACAGTGTGTTGTCTGCCTGGTGCTAGGGTTCGACATGTGGTGGATCGTGTAGACAGATTATTGGGTGGGGCTGGGAGTGACCCGGCGGTCTTGGTTCACATTGGTGCCAATGACAAAGTTAGAGGAGGAGGTGAGGTCCTTAAAAATGATTTCCGAGAATTAGGGGCCAAGTTAAAAGCAAGGACCTCATGGGTAGTGATTTCAGAAATACTACTGCAGCCTCGGGCTACGCTAGGGAGGCAACTGGAGCTCCGGAGTATAAATGCGTGGCTAAGGGAGTGGTGTAAGGAGATGGGGTTTGGGTTTTTAGAGAACTGGGCTGACTTTTCTGTTGGCTACAGGCTCTTTAGTAGAGACGGATTGCACCTCAATGGTGATGGTGCAGCTGTTTTGGGGGAGAAGATGGCTAGGGGGTTGGAGGAGATTTTAAACTAGGTATGGGGGGGAGGGTATGTTGAACTACACAGGGGTAGATAGAGAAGTTAGGGATCAGGGGGCTATTAACACAACGGATGATGGAGAAGGGGGAGGGGGGAGTATAGAGGATAAGGAGGCATGTACGACCATGTATGGAAGTAAATCAATTGATAATCTAATATGTATGTTTACAAATGCAAGAAGTCTGGCTGGAAAAACCGGGGAACTTGAAATAATAGCTTTAAAGGAAAGGTATGATGTAATTGGTATAGCAGAATCATGGCTTAATGATTCACACGACTGGACAGTAAATATTGAAGGATACTCCTTATTTAGACATGACAGAGTTAATAAGAAAGGAGGAGGAGTATGTATGTATGTTAAACAGGAATTGAAGCCAAATTTAAAAGATGGAATAGATTGGGGAGTAAACGATACTTCAGAAACAATATGGGTGGAACTGTGTACAGAAAGCAAGAAGGTAGGTAAATTAATTGTTTGAGTATGTTATAAGCCGCCAAATGCCGGGGAGGAGGTGGAAATGAATCTACATATGCAGTTGGCGAAGGCTGCTGGTATGGGGCATGTTCTGGTTATGGGGGATTTTAACTACCCTGACATAGATTGGAGGAAGGGAACTGCCAGCACCTCAAAAGGTAAAAAGTTCTTAAATTTCCTATATGAGCATTTTCTTTCACAGATGGTAGAAGTTCCTACTAGACAGAATGCGTTATTGGATCTGGTAATATCTAATAACCCTGAGCTCATTTTGGAGATAAAGGTAATGGGAAGCTTAGGGAATAGTGACCATGATATAGTGTCATTTAATATAGGTTGCAAAAACCTAAAGTGCACTGGGTTAACAAAAACTTTTAACTTAAGGAAAGCTAATTTTATGCTGTTAAAGGAATCACTCCTGCTCATAGACTGGGGGGAATTGTTTCTAGGTAAAGATACAGAGCAGATGAGGACCACTTTTAAAGGGATATTAAACTATTACATTTCTAAATCGGTACCTTTAGGGAACAAGTGTAAAAAAAATTAGGTCCTCTCCTGCATGGCTTAATGCTCAGGTAAAAAGGGAAATGGAAAAAAAGAAAAAGACTTTTAAAATTTTGAAAACCGAGGGAATAGAACAGGCTT
The DNA here is from genome assembly GCA_019447015.1 of Hymenochirus boettgeri. Taxonomy (NCBI): domain Eukaryota; kingdom Metazoa; phylum Chordata; class Amphibia; order Anura; family Pipidae; genus Hymenochirus; species Hymenochirus boettgeri. The sequence goes on from CM033469.1 coordinate 24,972,001, forward strand.
ACAGGGAGTACAAAAGCTGTAATAAAGAGTGCAAGAAAGCAATTAAACTAGCTAAAATAGAAAATGAAATACGGATTGCTGAACAAAGCAAATCCAACCCCAAAATGTTTTTTAAGTATATAAATGGTAAAAAGATGAGGACTGAGAATGTGGGACCATTAAATAATGGGACTGAGGTGGTTGTAGAGGATGCCGAAAAGGCTAATTTGCTAAACCGTTTTTTTACATCGGTTTTTACTGTTGAAAATCCTTGTCCTTACAGTAGGGATTGTAATAAAATGCAGGGAAGAAATGAAGCGTATTCACATTGGCTAATAGAGGATATCGTACGGAAACAATTAGACAAAGTTAATATCAATAAAGCCCCAGGACCAGATGAATTGCATCCTCGGATTTTAAAAGAGCTTAGTTCAGTTCTATCTAGACCACTGTTTTTCATCTTTTCAGATTCGCTTTGGTCTGGGGATGTGCCGCTGGATTGGAAAAAAGCCAATGTAATACCAATATTCAAAAAGGTAGTCGTTCACAGCCTGGTAACTATAGACCTGTAAGCCTAACATCAGTGGTAGGGAAGGTGCTGGAAACTTTGTTACGGGATCATATCCTTGACTTTGTCTCCAGAGCTTATCTTATTAGTAGTAGTCAGCATGGATTTATGAGAAATAGATCATGCCAGACAAATTTAATTGGTTTTTATGAAGAAGCGAGTAAGAAGATTCAGGCACAGCAGTGGATGTGGTATATTTGGATTTTGCGAAAGCTTTTGATACTGTGCTACATAGGCGACTAATGTATAAACTGAGGACTGTTGGCCTTGAAGAAAACATTTGTTCATGGATAGAGAACTGGTTTTTGGATCGCAAACAGAGAGTGGTGGTAAATGGAGCTACATCTATGTGGGCTAAAGTTCTAAGCGGAGTGCCTCAGGGTTCTGTACTGGGGCCGCTTCTGTTTAATCTGTTTATAAATGACTTAGAAGGGGGCATTGAGAGCAAGGTCTCAGTGTTTGCTGATGACACTAAACTATGCAGAGCTTTGGAAACTTCAAGTGATGTGCAAGTGCTGCAAGCAGACCTAGATAGATTATCAAAATGGGCAGCAGAATGGCAGATGAGATTCAATGTTGATAAATGTAAGGTGATGCATTTGGGATTTAATAATCCCTGTGCCACCTACACCATAAATAACTCTGTGTTGAGTGCTTCTGTAATGGAAAAAGATTTGGGGGTTCTGGTAGATAACAGACTCAGCCATAGCAAACAATGCCAGGTAGCAACGGCTAGAGCTAGCAAGATATTGTCTTGTATAAAGAGAGGAATAGATTCAAGAGAGAAAAATATTATTCTCCCTCTTTACAAGGCACTGGTAAGGCCTCATTTGGAATATGCGGTGCAGTTTTGGAATCCCATATACAAAAGGGACATCTTGGAAATTGAGGCAGTTCAGAGAAGGGCAACTAAATTAATAAGGGCAATGGAGGGGCTTGAATATGCCGGCAGATTAGACAAGTTAGGGCTGTTTACATTGGAGACGTTTGTGTGGGGATATGATAACCTTATACAAATATATTAATGGGCCATACAATAAACTCTCTGGTGCATTGTTCACTAATAGGTCATATCAGAGGACGCATGGACATCCTTTAAGGTTGGGAGAAAAGAAGTTTCATCTTCAGGTTAGGAAAGGTTTCTTTACAGTGAGAACGGTGAAACTGTGGAACTGTCTTCCAGCAGATGTGGTAATGGCAAGTTCACTGAATAGCTTTAAAAAAGGCCTGGATAAATTCCTAAAACTAAATAATATTGAGAATTACTGTTATTAATACATATAGATCTGGTTGATCCAGGGATACATTCCGATTGCTGTTTGGAGTCAGGAAGGAATTTTTTCCCCCTTTTTAGCTGGGTTTTTTTGCCTTCCTCTGGATCATCTGTTAGGAAGGGTTAATAAAAAAAAAACAAAAAAAACCGAGGGTGAATAGGTTGGACTTGATGGACGTATGTCTTTATTCAACCTCGATTACTATGTTACTATGTTAGATAGCAGATAGACTAGATAGCAGATATAATATAAACTAGATAGCAGATAGACTAGATATCAGATATAATATTGACTAGATAGCAGATAGACTGGATAGCAGATATAATATTGACTAGATAGCAGATAGACTGGATAGCAGATATAATTTTGGCTAGATAGCAGATAGACTAGATAGCAGATATAATATTGACTAGATAGCAGATAGATTAGATAGCAGATATAATATTGACTAGATAGCAGATAGACTAGATAGCAGATATAATATTGACTAGATAGCAGATAGACTAGATAGCAGATATAATATTGACTAGATAGCAGATATAATATAAACTAGATAGCAGATAGACTAGATTGCAGATATAATATAAACTAGATAGCAGATAGACTAGATCGCAGATATAATATAAACTAGATAGCAGATAGACTAGATCGCAGATATAATATAAACTAGATAGCAGATAGACTAGATAGCAGATATAATATAAACTAGATAGCAGATAGACTAGATAGCAGATATAATATTGACTAGATAGCGGATAGACTAGATACCAGATATAATATAAACTAGATAGCGGGTAGACTAGATAGCAGATATAATATAAACTAGATAGCAGATAGACTAGATAGCAGATATAATATTGACTAGATAGCAGATAGACAAGATAGCAGATATAATATTGACTAGATAGCAGATAGACTAGATAGCAGATATAATATTGACTAGATAGCAGATAGACTAGATAGCAGATAGACTGGATAGCAGATATAATATTGACTAGATAGCAGATAGGACGGTAGCAGATCTATAATATTGAATAAGATAGCAGATTTAGACTAGAAGCAGATATCAATATTTGATAGTAGCAGAAGACTGGATAGCAGATATAATATTGACTAGATAGCAGATAGACTGGATAGCAGATAGACTGGATAGCAGATAGACTAGATAGCTGATATAATTTTGACTAGATAGCAGATAGACTGGATAGCAGATATAATATTGACTAGATAGCAGATAGACTGGATAGCAGATATAATATAAACTAGATAGCAGATAGACTGGATAGCAGATATAATATTGACTAGATAGCAGATAGATTAGATAGCAGATATAATATTGACTAGATAGCAGATAGACTGGATAGCAGATAGATTAGATAGCAGATATAATATTGACTAGATAGCAGATAGACTAGATAGCAGATATAATATTGACTAGATAGCAGATAGACTAGATAGCAGATAGATTAGATAGCAGATATAATATTGACTAGATAGGAGATAGACTAGATAGCAGATATAATATTAACTAGATAGCAGATAGACTAGATAGCAGATAGCACAGGTAAAATACAGCTTGAGTATACTGCTAGAGGTACAGGAACGCACATACTGTAGGTCGCTGCTTTGGTAGGCACTATCACCACATGACACAGCACCAATAGCCATAGGTTCCTGTTACTCATGATTCATAATCACCGTGAAAAAAAAAATCAATGCCGTCAATGAAGGCCAGTGACAGGCCAACTGATATTTTTTTTTCTACCACATCTTGAGTATCATTTATGAATCCCGGTGCAGATTCACTGTTTCAATCCCTGGGGGGGGGGGATTTGGCCTTTGTCATACAAGTGTGTGTAGGAACAAAGGAGAGTCATGTGATAGTTGACCTCATGCCACAATATTAGGAAGAAGACTGAGTAATATCTATACTCCTTACACCAAGTCAACAGTCACTACAAGTGGTTCCCTCTGCGCATCAGCTGCCATGACACACCAGGTCTCTTTGTCCTAGTTATTTCTACTATCGACCCTTCTAAAAGTAGCTTTGTAAGAAACACCACCGCCAGAAGGGAAATAAAGGCTAAATAAACCTGTTAAGTCAAGTTTAGAGAACCAAAAAAAGAAACGACAAAGTAAGATGTCACCATTCCAAACGGAGAGGTTAAAAAAAGAAATGAATTATTAATAATGCTCACGTCTCATAGACTGACATTCTGGACATCCACCAGTTCCTTTCGCTTAAGGGTAGAAAACACTCTAATTATAGGTTTTTTCAGAAATAAGAAGGTTCGGCAGGATGTAAACTCACCGCTATGGAACTGTGACCCAGGGGCTTCGAAGCTCGAGGTCCTTCGACCAAGCTAGTTGGCTAAACACACATCAAACAAAGAGCGGACTGAGCAACATGGAATTTACATAGGGGACCTCGCATGCTTGGATCCCTACTTGATTTCCGGGTTGGTCAATCCGCTCTGTGTAATGTGGGTCAAGTTTAGAACCTTTCCTCACTCTATACTGTACTGGACACATTGACATCATGACATGGTTATTACAAAGGATTCTGGGAAATCCATTTCCAACATCCTTCAAAAATGATGCAAACCTTACAAGACAACCAGAGAAATTATCAAAATGTGTATTAGACTTTGTGTGTCCCCTTTTTGTATTGTATAATTATAGCGCCACATGGGTAGGCAGCGCTGTACATTATAAAATACAGAGTATACAAACAGTGCAAGCCATTATACAGATCAATTAAACGTATATATTCGAGTGTAAGTCGATCCGAGTACATGTCGAGGTACCTATTTTTACCTAAAAAACAAGTAAATGTGATTGACTCGAGTATAAGTCGAGGGTAGAAATTATGACCACTACTGCCTTCTGATTCTGTAGTTATGAGGCTTTAGTTGCCCTTTAAATGGACAGCAGAATTCCCAAAGAGTAGTCCCATACAGTAATAGCCAAATCCAGTATGGTTATTACTGTATGGAACTACTGTATGGGAATTCTGCTGTCCATTTAAAGGGCAACTAAAGCCTCAAAACAATATAGAATCAGAAGGCAATATTTTTAACAATAGGTACCATCCTCCTGATTCTGTATTGTTTTCAGGCATTAGTTGCCCTTTACATTAAAAGTAATCCCCAATCCTTGGCACTTTAAGTGTTTGTAAACTACAACTCCCAGCATGCTTTAGTTGCTGGGAGTTGTAGTTTACAAACATCTGCAGTGGAACTGCAACCCCCCCCCTACCCAACCTTCCCCTCCCTCCCTGCCAGTAAAAATAACCACCCCGACAGCCTCAAGTTACGGAAGAGCTGAATAACTGAAATATGAATAATGAATAACTGGCAGCATTCGGCAACTTTCACTAACTTGTAAGAGGAATCCGGCCTCCGCATCCCCTGATTGTCGCAGGCGATGGAAAACCACGACTTATACTTGAGTATATACGGTACACATAAATAAATTTAAAAAAGAAAATGAAAGCAATTTCATATAAAGGACATACATTCCTGGCATCTGTTTTTCAAGTCAAAACACTTACAAATATTGCTTTGTTGTTTAAGACCCCCAGTACCCATATAAGGTTATATGAGTGCGTTATAGAACATTCCTGCTGCACCCCCAGGCTTTCATCTTGGAGTAAGATCTTCAGTTAGATCAACCACAACTTCCTAGATGATCTTACTCTATGATTACAGGTGTGTGACTGTTATCTCTCCCCATGAAACAAACCATTCTTACATTTATCATAATAATAATAATGAGTATTAATACTTTTCTGCCTTCCCTCCGACTCAAATATTTTATCATTTAGTCACAATATTTGGACAGTCGCCCCAATGACATTTTCTTTTAATCTTTGTTTTGCTTTTAAAAAGAACAAATTATTCACGTTAATGTGAAAATTAGACTGTTGAGGCCAATACGAGTCAATATTATGTTTCAATCGGCTCAAACCCTTATGAATTATTGGCAGCATTTCGGCATCTAAGGGAAACTCTTGGTAAACACATCGGCACTTTAAAAAGTGTTAATAAAGGATCAATATTGATAAAGTGCAATATCGATCCATTATCACAGCCGTAAATTATCATTCGTTATGAGGTGTTTTATGACCTTAAACCCAGTACCATCGATCATTTACAGCATTTGTTTTCGGTTCTGCACTCAATGCAGATATTCCACCATACGATGACATCTCAAACATCATCCCTTTCCTTGGCTTCAACTCTCATCTTCCACACGTCTAAACCTGTGAGCGGCAGTAGAGTTCTTACTGGTGAGTTTCTAATATTTGGACTCATTGCCAAGTTTTCTTAGGACCCTTTGTCACCAAGCTAACCTTACAGACTATAGTCCAACGGTCACCATCTTTACATATCAATATTACAGTATATTATTGATTTACAGAGAACCAATCCCTTTAACCTTGGGGAACAGGAGAAACTTGGCATATGGTTTGGTTAGGGCTCTAGTTCAATAAGATTTTGGCTTTTTGAGACAGAAAGTCTGACTTTCTGCAAGACAATTAAAACACAAAAATAACTGGGAGCAACGCAACAGAAACCAAATAGCCATTTAATGGCTAATTATAGACCTTATTGAATAAAAGGAACATGACATTTGGCTGATGAGTATAGCACCAAACTAGGACAAGGAAGAGATCTATCCGCAACACTTTTCATCCTTAGAACATTCCATTTTATTTTTATTCTCAGATTATAAATACAAACAACAAATTCACCATAATGTGGAATGTGTTATACATCATTAATGATTATTGGTGCCAACCTAACTTGACCAGACTGCAAAGTCACCCATTTTAATATCCAAGATATGACAGAAATGGAGCAGCACAGAAAGATTGAGTAGCCACTGGCCAATGAAAGATCTTGTTGTCTTTAGGTTTTAGCCTCTGTTATATAATAATACACAAATTAAGGTGCTTTAATTAGGAAGAATACCCTCAACAAGTTGCACAGACTAGAAGGAAGCAGGTAAGAGATCATCATTATCCAGGGTTATGTTAAGATTAGTGATGGTCAACTAAGATTGATTAAAGCTCTTAATCATGGCAGGACAGGGCAGGAATCATAGTCCAAAAAAGGCAAGGGTAAATAAGATTAGAATTAAGGTCCAAGGAAATGGTATCAGGGCCAGATTTACAATTAGGCACAGTAGGCACATGCCTTGGGGCGCCTGAGGTTGGAGGGGCGGCTGTCAATCTCCTCCCACCAACCCAACTCCTTTTATAGTCTATTTTCTTCCCCCAAAAAGAGAAAACGAGTGTGGTTTAGGGGTGTGGTCTGTGTTTAGGGGTGGGGCTAAGGGCGCCAGGCTCTTTGGGCCTACTGGCTACTGAGGTGTAAATCCGGCCCTGAATGGTATACAAGGTGAGAGTCCAGGGCAAGGGTAAACAAGGTTAGAATAAAGGTCCGTGGGTAAAAAAGACCTGAAAACAAAATAAAAGCACATGGTCACGTAAAGTCATGAGCAGAGAACTTAAAGGGGAAAGTTTAGTTTATTGTTATTTTTAAAATTCTTAGTTTATATTACACATACTTGGCTATTCTATATATTGTCTTCCATTTTGAAAAATCAGTTGAATTTATACCCTTGAAAAAGAAAAATGTACCTAGTCGGTGGACAATGGGACAATAAATAGAGTCAGGAGATATAGAAGATGGGATATATTAAAACCAACGTATACATACATGCATAAATAAATAAATCCCTAATACCTAGTAATAACAAAAGCTGGCCAGCTACAAATCTACATATAGTCAATAAAATATACATTTATATATACCCCTTTAATTACACGACCTAGGGCCCCAAAGCAAATGGGTATCCCATAAAATGCTATAATAACAGGTAATAAAAGTGCAAATGCATATGAATGTCCAGATCGTAGTTAACTTAGTGGACAGAAATCCTGCAAAAATGACAAAGAAATAATGAGGAGGTATGTATTTCAGGGATGCGAGAGACAGTATGAGGCAGAATAAGTGATACTTCACCGCTCCGGAAGTTACAGTATAGCCAAGTGGTTAGTCATTCCGGTCCCCCGGACTGTCAAGCTTGTGTCCGTGGCTCAGCACGCTCTTGGGATCCGTCTAAGACAAGGTGGGCATAACACGCTGTATTTGAGCCAGACGGTGATTTGGAAATACTTCTGTGGAGAATATACTATATAATAGGAGATTCAGGTGTACCTGTCATCAAGCCTGTCGCATCTTACTACTTGTTTGGAATTTATACCCTTTGCTATTCCCTTGCTGTTGACATTTAAGGTTCTAACAGTCCTTCTTCTTCCCAGAATGCATCACTTCCTTGGAATGTTCCTAACAGTAATTTCTACTGATTGGCTGTTGGATGGGTCACACATGCTCAGATCTCTACTGAGCAACTGGATCAACCCAGGCGCTGGGTCAAGGGCAAGACCATAACGGTCTCTATTAGGGGTCCTGCAAACAGGAAGTCAGTATTTCTAAAGCATTTATTTATACACAGACACAATGCTAAATGGGCAGGTTAAGGTCATTAGAATAGAAAAATGCTGTTTTATTTCTTTAAAAGTATATGTATTTGCACTGAATTTCCCCTTTAAAGATTTCATAAACAGGTCCATACAAGCATACGGTAATAATAATAGTCCAAGTCTAAACCAGACCTGCAATCAAAAAAGGTACATCAAATGTAACCTAATGTCATGGTCAATATCTAGACCTCATACAGGTAGGCTGTGACAGCTGATATCATAGGCAATGACTGGCTGCTGCTGCCCATGATGCCTCCTCTGAGCACGTGCAAGCTCTTACTGAGTTTTGACAGCTTTAAAAGGAGACAGGAATCTTTGAAGAAGAGGGCAGCACACATTGCATAAAGATCTGGCTTCAGGAATGTCCATGTGCTGTGTATATATTGCAGTCTTGTGGTTTGGGGTGGGAAGGTTGGTGGCCCCATGGCTATGCCCCAGACACATAAAAAATAAAGCTAAAATCTAAATGACCGTGAATGAACTCCTATCTAGAAGGAAGCTTTATCACCTTTAAAATCAGAAGCATTATCTAGAAATCCATAATCCATGTTTTATAGGGGGCCACAGACAAGATCAAAAGCTGCACATGTCAGTGTACGCTCTGAAGCCTCCCAGAGCTTGCCATGGCTGCCAAGTAACTACTAAATGACCAGCCCATGACCTCTCTATAAGACTGAGCAGTCAGAAAACAAATCAGTATTCACTGGCAAGATGGGCTCCAGAACATAGGCAGAGCCTTAATTGTGTGTATCTGCCTAAACCTCGTCAAATCAGCTATTTGGAAAACACTTGTCTTGTGCAATGTCGCCTGATATGATAATTGCTTTATTGGTGCTGTTATTAAACGCAGCGTTAATTATTATGTTTTCAAGAAACAGCCTATGTCTGGTTATAAGCAATTAACAAAGGTACAATTAATTACTACCTGGAACTTAACCCACATCTTGCACAGTTAAAGCAATACCTTGTGTTTGCTGGAACAGAATCAACAGTTATTTTAATAATGACGTGTAATATAACAGACGTAGGTACGAGTTTCTTTGTAACTGATATGCATTAAAATAAGTTACACGTGCCCCATTTTTATAAATACAAACCTCCCAATGTCAAATGGGACATCAGCAGAAGCCCTTTTAACTCTGCTAACTCTTTTCTTTGGAGTGGCAGCATGAAAAAAACTGCTTCTGCCAGGCTACCTGAGTGCTTCAGCACTATCTTTAATACAGGAAGGCCCAGGGCCATAACCTGGCAGATGAAAACTGTATGTGCTGTAGCTCCTTAACAAAACAATATTGGGAGGTGGGAATAATCAATCTTACCTTCCTGTCCCATGTAATTTTTTTTCTAAAAAGTTAATTTTTACAGTATAGTTGTCCTTTAACCCAAATATTACCTGGTAGGTCTATGCCAACGATCTAGTTAACCTGTTAATGCATTATAACCCCTTATAACAAACCCCTGATGTACAGTTCTTTTCTTATCCTAGAGGATGTCTTACATTTCCCCTCTCCCTGGCATTAAACTTGACCATTTTGAATGCTATTGTTTTCTATCGGCTTCTGGCCAATCTGATAACAGTGCAGGCGTCCATACTGCTCAGCCCCCTCCAGTCTGGTCTTTGTTTGTTTGTTTGCAGCATTTGCCCAGAGCTCTGTTTTCTTGTTTACAAATTCCTTTTAATCCCCCTGAAACTGTACGTTTGGAAAGGAGGACTGCCAGGCGACTGTCCAATTATACAGGACATCTGTAATGTGTTAGCGCTCAGCAAATAAATAAATAAAATAGTATGGGTTGCAACACACAGGCCGTGGGGTGGGTCAGGATGTGGGTTAAAGGTGACAAATGTTCTCTGCACAGTTATTGGAGATGAGATTGATGGGTACACACAACCATATATTACTATACTTTAATTTTACTTTAAGGACAACTCCACCCTCATAATAACATCTTTTACATATTAAAATATGTTGATATATCATAGTTAGTCCTATGAATTCATTACTGTATGCCTGCTATGCTTCTGGATACCTCACGGAAACTGAGCAATTTAGAAACCTGTACTGAGCCTCTACTGAGCCTGGGCATGCTCAGAATAGGCAGACAGAGGATTTACATTCAGTCATTGGCTGCGATGTCAACTGTCAAATCCATAACTGGACTGGAAGAACCAGGAAGTAGAAACAAGGGAAACAGGACATTGTGTAGAATTTAAGGTTAGACTTATATATTTCAGATTTCAAACTATTACCGTTTAGGGTTTTGGGGGGTGATTTACCAGTATGTAAGTTTTCATTTTGGGGGTGGACTTGCCCTTTAAAGGGCATGTCCACCCCATTTAATAATTTTTGTTATATAGTAGCTCTCCCTCCCCCAGCCCCAACCGCTGTAATAGATTTTCCAGAGACTCCCCCCGAACTCTACTTACCTTACCTCTTTCCTCCGGCGTACTGTCCCGGCCCTCTGCTTGCATGAAACTGCAATCAGGGGGCCGGACCAGCAGCCACGTCTCTGATTGGCTGAGAGGCAGCCAATCACGGACGCGGCTGCCGGCTTCACAGAACGCCGTGGAAAAGAGGTGAGGTAAGGAGAGTTTGGGGGAGTCTCTGGAAAATCTATTATAGCGGTTGGGGCTGGGGGAGGGAGACCTACTGTACCCCAAAAGGAATTTACACTAGGGGGAGGGAGAGCAAAGCGGGGGGGAGAGGGAGGAGGGGCTGCAGTGCACACGGCAAACTTCTCCCGGAGGGGAGACAGGAGGCAGAGTCCTATATGGACTCTGCCAGGCTCCTGGTGGCCAGTTTTGGGACTTCGGAGGGGCATTGCAGGGCAGCCATTTGGAACTGGGATGGTAAGGATTTTATTACACTACACAGTGGGGGCAGTAGTGGGTGAAATTATAGTTTGGGGGCTGGACCTGCCCTTTAAGTAATATAGCCTGCATTATCATGCTGTACATCCTAATCCAAATAAAAACATCTACATGGGGTTTAAAGCTGCCATACAGATTACCTTGGTCAGTAATTGATATAATATGATGACAGTGTTTTCAGACTCTGTAGTTTAAGGAGAAAAGAGAAATGCAGTATGGCAGCTCCCATGTGCCATTTTAAAATAAAGGCTGATTGTTATTCCTATTGAAAGCTCTGCGGTACTTAAAATGGCCACACATAAGCCAATTTTTTCTGTCTGTTATTCTGAACCACATCCTTGTGAACACAATTTGGACACAACTTTGTGGAAGGAAAATTGTACCATCTTTATTAACTTTGTTAGTGGCAGTTTGGTTGACTCCTACCATTTTCCCTCTGCTGCTTCACTGATCCCACCTGGATCCACCTGTTCTGGGACGTGGCAAGTAAGACAGCTTCACCTGAATTGGAACAGTCCCATGGACATTTAGGGGATATGTTATACTGACTCAACTTCAAGCTCAGGTGAATAGAATGGCCAGGCTTTGTTCAGCCATCCCCTTTTCCTACCTATTTCCCACAACTTTTAATTAGGGCTTTCAATTTTATTTAAAGGGACACTATACTGAAAAAATGACTTTGCCTCATCCTAATCTATAATTGAACACATGTAAGTAGCACTTACTCTGATTTGCGTGTGTTGCTGCATGCCTTCAATCCAGCACACATTTTGTTTAGGAGCAGTATCCCCCCTCCCTCTTTTAACCACTCCCACTTTCATCTGACCTGACTTTTTCCCCCACAAACCAACTGTCAAGCCTGCACCCAGCATACAGCATTCCAACTGTCAAAACTCTGTCACCATTCCAGCTACAGTAAAACTACTCACAGAAGAATAGTTTTTGAGAGCAAGGAACTTGATTGACAGCTGAAATATAAGAAGTTTTAGATTGCAACAATCCATATGGTGATGCTTGCACTCAGTCTTGCTTCTTTTTCCTTTTATATTCAGGGTGCTTCAGGAAAAAAGATGCCCCAGTCTGTTAACTTTAGACAATGCAAAAAGTTCCGAGCACTCCTTCCAATTTAACGTATGAACTTAATTGACGTTTTGGTGCCACACAGAGCACCTTCTGATGAAGATGCTCTGTGTGGCACCGAAACATCAATAAAGCTCATACGTTAAATTGGAAGGAGTGCTCGGAACTTTTTGCATTGTCAGAAGTTTTAGATTGGATATCCAAAGAAATAGGCGGCAGATCAACAAAAAAATAATACAGTGGTGTTTGGGAAGAATTATAGTTTCCAGTTATGGTCAATTTAATATAACCTATTTTTTCTGGTATAGATGCCCTTTAATAAAGAATAAATATACTACTTAAAAAGTTAAAGGGGAAGTTCAGTGCAAATACATATACTTTTAAGAAAAAAAACAGCATTTTTCTATTCTAATGACCTTAACCTGCCCATTCAGCATTGTGTCTGTGTATAAATAAATGCAACCGAAATACTGACTTCCTGTTTGCAGGACCCCTAATAGAGACCGTTATGGTCTTGCCCTTGACCCAGTGCCTGGGTTGATCCAGTTGCTCAGTAGAGATCTGAGCATGAGACTGCTACGGGAGCAACACAGCGCCCTCTATAGCTATATCTTTCAACAACAACAAAAAGAAAAATGCTACATGGTTAAACATCCACCTCTCGTCATTGAATAAAATCTTTATTAAGACTCCTCTTAGTATTCCACCCTCAAAGGAACCGGAAATCTCAAAAGAATGTTCAGTGAGGGTCACACTCCAAGGTGTAATTCAAACTATTCAAAATCACATATTTATTCTTCAGATGATCACCTAAAGAAGGGGTCATGCTCCCCCCCTGAAAAACATTGTGTTTTTGATGTGTGATTTAAACCTCGGAGTGCAACCCTCACTGAACATTCTTTTGAGATTTCTTGATGCACCCGGTTTATATTATTTTTAGATACTTTGTGTGTGCACCTAATCCATGAGATAATCCCCCAGTACATGAGCACGTTATCTAGATCCGTCCTGTAAATATTGGTCTCATCCTGGGGTTGCATTGCTTCTAACTGAAAATACATTATTATTATTACCCCAATTGGATCCCCCCAACCCCCTCTGTTCTGGGATGTGGCAGGCAGACCTTGCAGGACATGTTCAGCAAAATTGGAAAATCCTCATGGACAGTTTGGGCATATGTTGTACTGATACAACTGTTTGGCTTTGAACTCAGGTGAATAGAATGGTCCAGATCGTCAGGCCTTGTTCAGTCATCTCTACACCCCTTGTCCTACCTTGCTCACACCTATAATTATGGTTGCCAATTTTATTTAAAGGGAAACTTTAGTGGAAAATGTATTCATTTTTAAATTCTTAGTTTATATTACACATACCTAGTTATTCCACATATTCTCCTACATTTTGAAAAGTCAGTTGAATTTATAACCCTTGCTATTCCCGGCTGTTGACATCAGTGAGCTGACATTTCAGGTGCTGTAACAGTCCATCTTCCCAGGATGCACCACTGCCTTGGAATATTCCTAAAAGTAATTTATACTGATTGGCTGTTGGATAGGTCACACATGCTCAGATCTCTACTGAGCAACTGAATCAACCCAGGCAGGTTAAGGTCATTAGCATGGGAAATACTGCTCATTTTTCTTAAAAGTATATGTATTTGTACTGAACTTCCCAATCAATAAATAAAAAGTTAAATTAAAAATAGTTATTAGACTTCCCATGCATAATAATGACAACACTAAATCACTCTATTTTTGCTATTATTTAGTGGACATACTGGACCATACTTCCAAATGCAGCCATTTTGGATAATCAGAGTCACTACCAGAGAGAGCAGAATTAGAAGAGAAAGACTGCTACGGGAGCAACACAGCGCCCTCTATAGCTAAATCTTTCAACTACAACAAGAACAAAAATTAAAACATCCACCTCTCATTGTTGAATAAAATCTTTATTATAGGTGAATATTTGACCTCAATAGCATCACACATCAATAAAGAAAACATCACAATGCTGTGAACTTTGCATAGGTAATAGTATTAAATGACTCAGCTCGTGGTATTATCTGCTAGGTGTTTGCCACCCTCTACCAACCAATCAGATAATGTGTAGGTGAGAGAACGAATTCACTGAGAAGATATTGGGTGGTTACACAGTAACGAGACGATGTATGGTCGCTGTTTGTCTGCTGCTATTACAGTCAACCTTGTCCGGTTAGAGTCTGATGCACCCGGTTTGGATTATTTTAAGATACTTTATGTGTACAGCTAATCCATGACATAATCACCCAGTACATGAGCACGTAGGACAGATCCGCCCCATAAATGTTGGTCTCCTCCTGGGGTTTCTTTGCTTCTTATTAAAAATCTATTATCATACACAGTGCAAAGCAGAGAACATTCTATAATGGGGCCGCACATTATATCCCAGGGAGGGGGATAGGGGGGGTATCAGCAGATTAGCATTTCAACCTTAAAGTGTTGTATGTACTGTATATGTTTATTTATATAGCACCACTTATAACGCAGCGCTGTACAATATAGAATACAAAACACCATACAAGCGCTTGATACATGTAACATGAGGAAAGAGGTCCCTGCCCCGTAGAGCTTACAATCTACTTAGGTGGGTAACATACAGATACATAGGAAAGGGTAGAAGTGCCATAGTAATAACTGGTGCATTAATGTCAGTAGTCCTATGCTGTGCTGTGCTCAGAGAGATAGGATGACAGGTTAGATTTAAACTTGTTTATCGAGGTTTCTAGATGTAGAGAGAGGGGAATAGAATTCCAGAGGACGGGAGACACAAGAGAGAAAGGTTTAAGGTGGTTAAAACCGAGATTCTTGAATTCAGAAAAACTGTTGCCAGTTTGGTGAAATGGTAAATCCGTGCAATTCTTCAGCCAGTCACTAGGGCTACAGCTTTCATTTACCACTAATGTTTTATCTGCTCGCCCCCTGCTAGCCCCCCCCAGCCGAGGAGCCATTTGTTAATGTGTCGGAGTGTGTTAGTGGTGACAGTTGGAGAGACACAGAGTGCTGTATATTGTGTGAATTACAGTCATTCCAATTAGTCCCTTAATTAACTTAGTAGGAGGAGGGATCTGTGATATTGTTTTTTTTAGTTAGTTTGTTTTAATATTTTGCCCATTGGTACACTTTTTACACTACAGTGGTACAGTGGTGCAACTACGCCCCACCCAGGGCAGACAGTAGGAGGGCCCACCAAAACCTCAAACATACACACGATCAGCTGTTTAAAAGTCCAGACCCAAACTTCTGGAACCGAACTGGAAGGAATTATCCATCCGACCTCCTTGGCCCAGGAACTGAAACAGGGAGATTCAATAAAAGTTCTTATCGTTTAAAATGGTGCTAAACTTGCCCCAGCCAATCAGATCTTATTTAGCATTTGAAAGTTAACATCTGATTGGTTGGGGCAAAATTAGCACCATTTTAAACGTTAAGAACCTTTATTGAATAACCCTGTTTATTTTTTAACTTTATATGAACTATAGTTCTCCTTTAATATTAGCCTTTTGAAATACATCATGTTATTTGCAACATTTTGTTGCCTATAGACATTAATCGGTTTAGCCATAAATGTTCAGTTTCAAAAGGATTTGCCAATTTTTTTGTCCGTCTCTAGGTAACGTTTTGCTGGAAAACCTATAGGTTTAATGCAATTATAATAGACTTTGGCTGGGTACACACGGTAAGATATTTTCTGCCGGGCCGACCGATAGAGCCGTGTATTGATTGGTCAGGCAAAAATATCTTACCATGTGTGCGGGGCGACCAACAGTCATTTGTCCCGACCAGCAAATAATTTCCCCGTGTGTACCCAGCCTCAGGGACCTGTGTTCATTAATCTGCAGCAACTAATCAGGTGCATTATAACAGCAGTACGTCAGTAAAAAGCTTACATGTGATTGGCTGCTACCCACACATTTATAGTATGGGCACCTCTAAACATAACCAGCTGAGTTCTACCATCTTAAGTTTCTTCATTTATCTATTATTGACTTTGGGATACAGGAGACCAATAAACCAGCCCCACTGGTTTAGTCTGGAAGGTTTTGCAAGGAAACTCCTACCTGCTATAATTAGAACAGCGAAGGATAAAGAGTTTCGCAATGGATATAGAAATCTCTGCTTATGGCGCAATGCATCTACTTCCCTTTCTTACATTTCTCCCTATAATATAATCCCACAGAACCAATGCAGATCCCAAAGCCAGTTGGCAGCTCCCACCTCATAGCCTATTGGTGTTTATTTTACCTGAAATTGGGTTTAAAGACAGAGAAGACGGTGGAATAAAAGGTGGAGCCATCCCTGTGATATCCACGATGGCTCCGTGTTGTGTCTCTAGCGCTTATAGAAAGGAACCTGTCCTTTTGGCTGAATCTCCTTTCTTCCTGTGTAACTCCCATAGTTCTAGGAATACAATTCCCTTTCATTAATGTGGTGACGTTGGATATTTATATACAGGTGAATCATATTATAGACATGACGTTGCCTTTCTATAATTAAGACCAAGCCCGGTGTTCGAAGTCTTTTATTATCGCTCACGTGTCTGTGAGATCAGCCGTCATGTCAATGGAGGTTTAGAGGTCACAGCCCAGGTAGCTAATAAAACCAGGCAGAGATGGATAAAGGTAATATTGGGCTCCAAGCTGGGCTGACATTTGGGGCCCCTTATTCGTGTATTGCAACCCTGAGCTGGGTTAGAGTAAACTGACAGATACCAAATGTTGAACTGTTCTACGGCATGTGCAGGGGATTATGGGAATTATCATTTAATGACAGCCGGAGGGCCCTGGTTTATGGTGGCCATACACCTCTCAGTCCACCATGGGATTTACCTAATATTGCTAATGTGTAGGGGCTGAATCTGACCGACCGTATTGCCGACGAACGTCCATGGTTGGCATTATGGTTGGTCGGGAAAGATGGAAATTTTCTGTGTGTCAGTATCGGCTCACGCAGTCAATACCATCGGTCCATGTATGACCGCATGGCCGCCTGATCCCTATATGCGCATGGGTGATTGATCGGCTCCGTATGTGCAGTTCCCTTTGCAATGTGCCGACAGGTACCAATGCGATGGAAATTGCATGTGTATGGCCAATTTTAAACATGTACAGCCTACCATGTATATATTATATATTCAAACCCATATTTCCCACCATAGAGCAAATATAAAGTTTCATTTTAATAGGTGATGACACATGCAGGGAACACAATAACCATAATGACACATATAATAAAGTACCTGTCTCACAGCAGGCAAATCTCCTCTGTGTCCCCTCACATACAATGAGAATCGCTGCCTTGCTAAATACGGTAAATCCCTTATCACTCCCATATGGCTTTTACTTGGGAGCTCTAAAATAATAAAACTGGTGAATCAGCCTAATAAACACAATATGCCGGATCCGGGAAATTATCGAGAGAAGATAAATTATTCTTTTAACCCTTTACGTCTTAAGGTGCAAAATCCTTTCACAAAATATGTGATGCTACCCCTGCCAGAATTAAAAGGGGAATGGAGGTGTTTAAAGGGCATGTTCAGCTCCAAAATAAACCCCCTCCCTCCCAAATCCCACTTTAAATACTTTTCTCCCATGCGCTTGTTACCTTGATGTCCGCTGGTCCTGACACTCTACTGTCTCCTTTATGGCTTTGTGAGCTCTTAGTGAGCTCGCACAGCCATAAAGCAGATAAGCACTGCAGCATTTCCCCCCCCAGATATCTGATTCTTTCTCCCAGATGGAACTTCCGTTTTGAGAAATGAATGGGTTGAATCTATGCCTTATTAAGCAGATGCTAATTTATCAATATGTTAGTAAAATGTAAATATTTCCTATATAGAAAATAAATAAATAAAATAAATAAATATAAATAAAATCTAATGTTGTCATATAAAGCTCTAAGGGTCCCTTTTGCGCTAGGCAGAAGGTTAAATCTTAAGGAATCGCATGGGCAGTGAAGCAGTTATTCACATAAAGAAGAAATTACGCTGGTGGAATATTAACTACAGGGAAGCTATGCCTGGGAGGAATACAGGTCAGGTTAAGGTGCATTGTCTTTTGCCTACGGTAATGAATTATTTGGTGTTTTTGCTTTATTAAAATAAATGACCCATTTGGCTTGACATTAGAGGTCAGAGCAGTTAAGCTAACGCTCTCGGCGTTCTGTTTAGTCGGCAAATAGTGAGGCTGTTTTACTGCTCTCAGCAGAGGACTCTGGGAAACACTAGAATATATACAAAATACGTTTGGGCTTATTTATTTAAGAGGTGCTATTAATCTGCTGTGACCAATCAGATGTTCCCTTTCTTTTGTCTGCTGCAATTAGAAGAAGTCTATTATTATTATTATTATTGTGGATTTATTATTGTGGAAACCCACGCAAGCACGGGGAGAACACACAAACTCCGTGCAGATGTGTCCGGGCAGGGTGGGAATCGAACTCAGGACTTAAGCGCTGCAAGGCATTTCCTTGGTGGATGCAGTTTAAATACATGGGTAATTTTTTTGTAAATAACATTAAAAAAACTTTATTTAGATACTTTGTAGTTGCATTACGTTTTAAAGGCAAACTAAATAGATAACTTAAATTCAACTATATAATGATCACCTGACCTGCAGAATCTGCAAATCTTCATTTTGCACCAGACCCGCTAGAATATGGCTAACAACACCAACAGCCGCAGAGGACTATGGGAAACAGGACAACAGGCAATGTCTACGAACAGATTGTTCATGTTAAAGGGATCCTATCACTTTAAATGCTTTTCTAAATGTTGCCTCATTTCCATTCCCATTTTATTTACTGTTTTTTCCCCAGGCATATATATTTAGTTTTGTCCTTGTCCCATTAACCAATCAATTCTGTCCTTCATGTTTTTCTACTCGATTCTATCAAGGTCTCTCAGCACAATGTAGTAAATAATAGAATTCCTCAGATTTCTCAGCCTCATCCTCGTTTACAGTTGGTAAATATCCAAAAACACAATTTAAAAAAAAGTGACAACTTTTTATAATAATATTTTATTTCCCGGATATATATATAAAATTCATTTTCATCACTGGCCTGTGGAGGGCGCACATATTACTATTAGTTCACCTGCATTCATCCAAGCTATTAATACATCCATACTTCAGGTGCCTCCAATGTGTCTTTTCATGTGCAAAATCTGGGAATGCCCGGGCACACTGCCTACTTTATTAATGTACATTCAACGTTTCGACATCTCGCCGGACGTATTCATCAGGACTTCACTGGTATAGAACTGGTGTAAGAGTTTAAACTAATTTCTCCACACTATTATCTGAAGCAGATTATTTAGTGGAGGAGTGATTTTTTAAAGAACAGTCAGGGTTATTCAATATAAGTTCTTATCGTTTAAAATGGTGCTAATTTTGCCCCAACCAATCAGATGTTAGCTTTCAAATGTTAAACAAGATCTGATTGGTTGGGGCAAAATTAGCACCACTTTAAACGATAAGAATTTTTATTGAATCTCCCTGAAAATCTTCCATGTGTGTACCCAGCAAGTTTCGCAGGGTCCTAGTCCCTGAAGATCATCCAAATGATTCATTTTTAAAATATAAAATTAATGATGAGTGGTTTTTGTTTTTAACGTCTAAGCCTCACTAATGATTAACAAAAACAGGAATAATCATTACATGGAGTTTAATTATTAGGAACATCGTATACTAATCAAAAATATTCCTTTTCTCAGCTGAGAGCCGGCGTAGATAGATTTTAATCATTTTCAATTAGACACAGAAGACTGAGGGTTCCAATATTCCGCTGCCTGCGGCCATTTGCTTTTTGTATTTCTGATCTCATTTTATTTTTTTTTGCAGTTTCAACAGGGCACATCGTTAACGTATTTTCCTACTAATAAATTCTCTGGTAGACCACAGGAAGGGTGACCGCACTGCGCTGAAGACCTGTTGTGATGTCGGATGGGAAACTTAAAGGTGCCAAAATGTTTCCATAAGAATAGAATTCTAAGTAAGGGCTAGCCACACTAGCGCGTTTTTCACGCGTTTGCGCACGTGTTTCACGCTCACAATTGTGCCCGCGATTTTCGCTAAAATACGCATGCGATTGCGTGTCCGTTCGCGTTTTGGTAACGCATGCGTTCACCATTTTTGGTGCGTTAATGCAGCGTTTCCATAACGCGAAAACGCATGTGCAAAACGCGAACGCAAACATGAACGCACAAGAAAAGCGCACACAATCGCGTGCGATAACGCTAGCGATTTTGTGCGCGATTCCTGTGCGTTGCAGTGTGGCCTCAGCCTTAGTCTGGGACACTCCTTTTTCCTATATTACGTTAATGCGTAGGTAATCTTGACAGTGATTAAGGGGAAGTTAACACCGCAAATTAAAACTTGTTTACAGGTAAATCAACCTTCCAACCTCAAAACCACAATAGTTAGAAAGCTCACAAATGTAAGGTTAACCTTTTATGCTGCCCAATGTCTTTTGGACACCTGGTGACATCACAAGCACTGACAGCTATTCCCCGAGCCCCCATCTCCACACGAGTTACAGTTGCATGTTAAAGACAGCTTAAAAGGCTGTTTAATGGTGTCCCAGGTAAAGCCTATGAGTAAGAGCAGTCGGCTCGAAACGCGTAAGGCTATGGATCTGATGTACACTTGTCTTTTGTCTTGATGATGTGTGGAATAAATTGTATTGCATTTTGAACAAGCTGCTGGATTTTGTTTACTGGAGTG
The DNA here is from genome assembly GCA_019447015.1 of Hymenochirus boettgeri. Lineage (NCBI taxonomy): Eukaryota > Metazoa > Chordata > Amphibia > Anura > Pipidae > Hymenochirus > Hymenochirus boettgeri. Next base: position 24,993,085 of record CM033469.1, read on the forward strand.
CGCGGCCGTATTGTATATGTTAAAGACAGGTACCCCACCCCTCCCGGATCTTCCGGGAGTCTCCCCTAAATTGGGGTGGTCTCCCGCACTCCCGCGAGACCACCCCAAACTCCCACGACAGAGAGGAGTACTGAATCTCCTCCCTGTCATGCCCCCTTTTTGGCTGCCATGCCCCTGGACTGCTCACACCCACCCGCGAAACGCCCCTAACTCCCCCACCTCCTATCACGCAAGTCCCGCCCACTGCGTGACATCAGTGACATCATGCCGCATGGCCACACCCCTTGTCACGTCCACTCCCACTCTGCCCGGAAACATGAAGTGGCAGGGTGGGATGTCTGTAAAGGGCATCTATAGTGGGAAAATTAACTTTTTTTTTCCTTTCATGTGTTCTATAATTCCCCCCAACCCTCAGAGTGTCTTTACTTTTTTCAGATTCCCTCTGTGTCCTAAGATACACAAATTAGAAGAAGACGTGATTGCATTTATCTACTCCTACTTGTACTGTCAATCAAATCCCTGTGACGTGACCCTCTTCCCTGCTCAAGTCCCTCCCCCCTCCCGGCTCTGTAATAAACATAGAGATAAAAGCATTAGCAGAGAGGTAGCTTTGACTGCAGAGATAAGGCTGGGTACATAGAAGGGACAAATGTCCGTTGGTCACGCACAATTTACCGACATGTCTGATCGCCAGATCCGGACGAACGAACGATCGAAATCGGTCGTGGCCGGCTGCCCCACACCAGCAGATACTTTCGGCCGACCGAAAGTGCTGTGAATTGATCGGTCGGACAAAAATATCTTCTGGTGTGTACCCAGCTTAAGGCTGCACTTGACCCCCCCTTCTTGATAGATTTTACTGATTAATGATGGGTCACAAAGAGAGAGCTTGTACTACCTACTGAACATGAGAAGCTTGTTGGGCAGCTGGAGTTGAGACATGGAGAAGGTAACAGAGGGGAGGGGGAAGGCGGGAATGCTGCAGAGAGATCTGACACCATGGAAAACAGAGTCACTGACAGAGATAGGAGAGAGGCAGCACAGTACATGAATTTAACTTGCAATGGGGCAATGTGTGTTTTTCACTATAGATGCCCTTTAAGAGCTGCCTAACAAGTTAACCTTGCATCTGTGAGCATATTATCTTCTGTGTTTAATGCTATTTATTACCAAGATCCCCTACAGCCTCAAGTACAAGGGTTAACCTTGCCCCCGGATATCAATAATGATAGGGTAGCGGTGTCTAGTATAACTACCTGTATAAGGAAACAACAATATTTTGAATATTTGCAATGTTTGAATAACGGAGCCCTGATTCCCGACTGGCCTGGTCCGCATGTAAATTCCAGTCCTTCTGTCTGTTTACTTTTTCTCTTGATACGTTGAACATTCATATCACAACCTCAAAACCCAGGGCTTATCCTGTTTCATTCAAAAATTAAAGCTACAGAGTTACCTTTTTTTAAAAAGAAAAATTACAATTCTTGAGAAGTATCGTGGAGACCTTCCCTGTTATTAGTTTTCATTGCAACAGGCAGGTTAGTGCTGCTTATTTGAGAAGTTCTTCAAATTAAAACATGAATAGGTAACAGGATGCAGACAAGACCAAAGCAGCCAATAGCGTAGATTTAGCTCCTCATGGGCGGTGATAAGGGTGGGGCTACAGTTTATGTCATTCTTTAATGACTTGTCCTAATTTATTATGGCTGGTCTATAAAGTATATCGAATGGAACAAACAATGTGGTTTTTGTGTCTTAAGCTGCCATTTTAAACTTTTGGTTAGAGAGGCAATTGACAGACTGAAACACCGGGGATGCTGGGATTGTCTGTAACTGCTTAAGTACATATCTCTTGTTTTCAGCCTTGGTTGAGTATGTATATGAGCACATGGGGAATGAATGACATTTTGCCTCCACCAAATATGAAATTAGCTTATTTCCCAAACAGAAGGCGGAAGCACAGAATGAAGCTGGTCGAGCAGGATTGTCACATAAATATATATCAAATGCAGCTTGTTTGGAAACAGAACTAGACACAAAGTGTAATTAGGTCACCGCCGTGTATTAATATTTCACAAAAATATCCAGACTTGTAATTTCCCAAAGAATGCAATGCACGTCACTATTCAGGGGAAGGTGTTGACATACACAGGTGACATTATCTCTTTAAATCTGTTGTATATTTTAATGCATGCATTATGGGAGGGAGCTGCCATATTGCTTACGTTAAAAAGTACAGCATGAGTTAAGGAAGCGAGAGTCACTGCATTGTGCGGCCCTCGCACAAATATACAGAACAATTCTGTGCGGAGTTTATTGTAAGTTATTGATAAAAAGGAAAGACTGAGAGGGGCCAAAGAACGCAGACACAGACTTTTTCTCAGAACGCCAAGATTCCAGAAACGCCTCTTCCCTGTTGACATTTAGATTGGTCTTTTGCAAGTACTATTGAAAGGGGAACAGACATGGGAAAGACTGGCTGACACTTTTGTAGATTAGTCACACTTAACAAAAAAAGGAAGTGATGTAGGTAGAGAGAGGCACGGAATGTGGGATTAAAATCAGTTTTAGGCTGAGGACACACTACAACGCACCAGAATCGCACACTCGATTGCATGTGTGATTCTGACGCATGCGTTTTCGCTATTTTCTATTATGGTGCATGCAAAATGGAATGGAAACGCATCGGAAATCGCAGGAATTTCCGCATTCCCGCAATTTTCATTCTAACCAAAATCACATGCGCAATTGCAAGCGAAATCACATGGGCGCAGTGTCTGGAAATGGACCCATATTCAGCAAAAAGGAACAGAAAAGGGATCGCTACACATGGACCAAAACAGACTGTCCGTTGTGGTCCGCTTTGGTCCGTGTAGTGTGAGCGAGCCCTTAGAATGTAACCTTCCGTGGGTAGAAAGCATTTGCCCTGATCACACCGAAACAATGTTTAAGTCCTTCATTCATATCTCTTGTACATCACAGCGTTAATGTGTCGTCAAAACTAGAATAACTGATTTTTTCTTTCGAGTTGATGATAGCTATTGTTCTTCATGAAGATTGAACTGGTTCGGGTAAGATAAGCAGGTTGAACTTGCTACTCCATCAGAAAATCAGTTTATCTCAACAAGGCAATCAGTAGTGGAAATTCCAAGTAAACTGTAAATTAAAATAACAAGAAGCACAACATATGAGGTTTCGTTAAGCGGAACATTGAGTCTTCACGGTGACTTTATCTCTATTAAAACCCCTCTAGGGCTCTGCTACACAATGAGTACTACACAATCCTGGAAATTTCTCCAGCCTAGAGCCTAGATAGAAAACAATTAGTGATGGACCCAAACTCGAACACGAATTTGGATGAACTTGAACTATCCAAATTCTATCTAAACTAGTTTGTTTTCCCTAACTCGCGGCTGGATCTTCAATAATCATCATTCGGTAACCCTTAAATGTATCGTTTGTTTTCGATAACCCTCGAATGTACCGTTCGTTTTCAGTAACCCTCGAATGTAATGTCCGAAACCCTCAAATGTATCGTTCGGTTACACTCGAATGTACCGTTTTTACTGTTTTTGGTAACCCTCGAATGTATTATCTGTTGTATTCAATTAGATCAACTGGACTTGAAGTTTAGTTCTTGAAGACGTTTCGCTAGTCATCAGACTGGATCTCCCAATTCAGAATGACTTGTACAAGAATCTGTGGCAATTATGTACCCTGGAAAATCCCAATTAGCATATCACAGCCAAGTGTTAAGGGCGTGATTGGATAGTGGCTAAGAGGTGTTATAGGAACGCCCAGGGTAAGGTGTCAAAACAGCATTGTACCTGGCAGACAGTTGGTGTCGAAACCCCCACCTCTATTTAGGCTTGGTTTCTTTATTTTCACATAAATGGCCTCCTTAACACCTCTCTTTAACCAGTCACGTTCCTTTGCAAATATGTTAACATTACAATCTTCAAAGGTATCCTTAAGATATCCTTTATCCTTAAGATGCAGGTACAAGGCTGAGTCCTGACCTGAGGAATTGGCTGTTCTGTGCTGGGCCATACGTTGATGCAGTTGCTGTTTGGTCTCTCCCACATACAAATCAGAGCATTCTTCACTGCACTGCACTGCGTATATGATGTCGCTTTTCTTGTGTTTCGGTATTGGGTCTTTCGGATGTACCAATTGCTGCCTCAGCGTGTTGCTCGGTTTAAAGCAGACAGGGATACGATGTTTTTTGAAAATTCTTTTTAATTTCTCGGAGACCCCTGCTACATATGAGATGACCATGTTCTTTCTCCTGTCTTGCTTTTCCCCTTCACTGTTGGTATTCGTGTTCTTTTCTTTCCTTCTACTTCTTTTGACAAAGGCCCAGTCTGGATATCCACAAGTTTTAAGGGCTCCTCTGAGATGTTTCATTTCTTTAGCCTTCGCCTCTGTGCTAGTGGGGATGTTCTCAGCTCTGTGTTGCAGGGTTCTGATGACACCCAGCTTGTGATGTAAAGGGTGGTGGGAGTCAAACATCAAATACTGATCTGTGTGTGTTGGTTTTCTGTAAACCTCTACTTCCAGTTTACCATTTTCCTTAACTTCTACCAAGCAGTCCAAGAAAGCCAGTGTGTTGTTTTGTATTTTCCCTTGTGAATTTAATGTTTTGGTCCACCGCATTAATGTGTTCTGTGAAAGCTTGTACTTCCTTCTGGTGGATTTTAACCCAGGTGTCATCAACATATCTGAACCAGTGGCTGGGTGCTATGCCCTTAAAGGTATTAAGCGCCTGTTTTTCTACCTTCTCCATGGTTGGCCACAATGGGTGAAATGGGAGATCCCATAGCACATCCGTGTTTTTGCTTATAGAACTTATCCCTGTATTTGAAATAGGTGGTATTCAGGCACAAGTCCAGTAAGGAACACACCTGGTCTGGGTTGAGATCAGTTCTGCAGGTAAGAGTGCTGTCTTGGCCTAGCCGTTTTCTCACCATGTCAACATCCTCCTTGGTGGGTATACAGGTGAAGAGAGATGTCACGCCACTGTCCAACCCACTGTCTGCCATGTACAATGCTGTTTTGACACCTTACTCTGGGTGTTCCTATAACACCTCTTAGCCACTATCCAATCACACCCTTAACACTTGGCTGTGATATGCTAATTGGGATTTTCCAGGGTTCATAATTGCCACAGATTCTTGTACAAGTCATTCTGAATTGAGAAAGCCAGTCGGATGACTAGCGAAACGTCTTCAAGAGCTAAACTTCAAGTCCAGTTGATCTAATTGAATACAACAGATATACCATGACCTGGATGAATGAATATTACAGATATAACATGACCTGGATGGATGAATATTACAGATATACCATGACCTGGATGGATGAATATTACAGATATACCATGACCTGGATGGATGAATATTACAGATATACCATGACCTGGATGGATGAATATTACAGATATACCATGACCTGGATGAATGAATATTACAGATATACCATGACCTGGATGAATGCATATTACAGATATACCATGACTGGATGGATGAATATTACAGATATTGGATGGATGGATGAATATACAGATATACCATGACCTGGATGGATGAATATTACAGATATACCATGACCTGGATGGATGAATATTACAGATATACCATGACCTGGATGATGATGAATATTACAGATATACCATGACCTGGATGGATGAATAACAGATATACCATGACGGGATGAATAATATACAGATATACCATGACCTGGATGAATGAATTACAGATATACCAGACTGGATGAAAATGATATTACAGATACCATGACCTGGATGAATGAATATTACAGATATACATGACCTGGATGGATGAATATTACAGATATACCTGACCTGGATGAATGAATATTACAGATATACCGTGACATGGATGAATAAATACAGATATACCATGACTGGTGGATGAATATTACAGATATACATGACCTGGATGGATGAATATTACAGATATACCATGACCTGGATGGATGAATATTACAGATATACCATGACCTGGATGAATGAATATTACAGATATACCATGACCTGGATGAATGAATATTACAGATATACGCATGACCTGGAGATGAATATTACAGATATACCATGACCTGGAGGAATGAATTAAAGATATACCATGACCTGGATAAATGATATTACAGATATACCATGACCTGGATGAATGAATATTACGATATACCATAGGATGAATGATATTTTACATATATACCATGACCTGGATGATGAATATTACAGATATAACCGACCTGGATGAATGAATTTACAGATATACCGTGACCTGGATGAATGAATATTACAGATATACCATGACCTGGATGAGGAATATTACAGATACACCCTGGATGAATGAATGTTACAGATATACCATGACCTGGATGGATGAATATTACAGATATACCGACTTGGATGAATGAATATTACAGATACACCCTGGATGAATGAATATTACAGATATACCATGACCTGGATGAATAAATTACAGATATACCATGACCTGGATGAATGAATATTACAGATATACCATGACCTGGATGGATGAATATTACAGATATACCATGACTGGATGGATGAATATTACAGAATACCATGACCTGATGGATGAATATTACAGATATACCATGACCTGGATGATGAATATTACAGATATACCTGACCTGGATGGATGAATATTACAGATATACCATGACCTGGATGGATGAATATTACAGATATACCATGACCTGGATGGATGAATATTACAGATATACCATGACCTGGATGGATGTATATTACAGATATACCATGACCTGGATGGATGAATATTACAGATATACCGTGACCTGGATGAATGAATATTACAGATATACCATGACCTGGATGGATGAATATTACAGATATACCGTGACCTGGATGGATGAATATTACAGATATACCGTGACCTGGATGGATGAATATTACAGATATACCATGACCTGGATGAATGAGAACCTTCACAAGCATACCTCGAATGTATTGTGCGTTCGGTAACCCCTTGAATGTGATGTTCATTTTTGGTAACCTTTAAATGTAGACTTCGACATTTGGTAACCCTCGAATGTAGCGTTCGAATTCGATAATCCTCGAATGTATAGTTCGACTTTTGATAACCCACAAATGTAATTTTTAGTAACCATTGAATTGGTCATAACCCTCGAATTTAGCATGTGGAAGCCCGACAATTGCCCGATCAGGAAGTAAGAAGTGTTTAAAGAACTTTTGGATATATGTACGTGTTCCCCAGACCATTTCCCAGGTGCTACAGCCATTTACAGTACGTTACCATTGTTATTTTCTCTGTTATTTATTCAAATGTTTCAAACTATTATCTCCCCATTAACAGGTTTGTTTCCGTACTTTTGAACTTTTACAGAAGTTCGGAAGTTCGGAAACGAACAGAACTTCAATAAGTTTCGCCATCTCTAAAAACAAGTTCTTACTATCGGACGGTACTGTGACTGTCAAAAAAATGTCCAACCTGTTAAGAACATCAGAGGAACCACTACTGCACCAGATATAAAACCGATTTTCCATTTATGTTGGATCAAAGCTTGAAACTACATAACATAGGATCAGCACAAGTCTGTTTACACACCAGCCAATGTTCAGATCCGACAGACCACCAAATTGTAAAAACACTAAAGAATGCACTTAAACACAATCCTTTATTTCCAATGGGTGACATCATCAATCAATACATTTACCAAGTTATCACCAAGAATGCCTTGATCCTTCTCTTCAATAAACTGTCATCTAAAACAGCTCTGCTCCCAATTACTTAAAGGGCATGTCCACCCTTAAAATTTAGCTAAATGGTAATCGCTAAGAAAGACAAGTAATACCTTTGTTTTAATTATCAGCTTCTCGGCCAAAATTTGGGAAAATATTTTTAGGTTCAATTTCTCCTTTAGGCTTTCCATGCATAGGTGGTAATAGAAGATAATGGTTAGAAAAACAATGCAGAGTGTAAATGTGCATTGGGGAATCCATAAGATCCCATGTGAACATTTCTGGCATTGTGCAGAGATCTGAAGGAAATCTAATGAATATTGTCTTTGTCTGCACTCTTGGCTGCTTCCTAATGATAATGTTTCCCTTGAAATGCTCTTTTCACATTAAACACAGTGAAGAGGGGAACTTGGGCCCTGTACTGGGAGGGATGGTTTATGTACCTTTTGTACCTAGGTATATCTATCTGGCTTCTATCTGTCTGTCTTATGCTGGACGTATATTAGTCCACTTATCACCCAACATTCCTGCAACATTTTGACGAACACTAGGAACAAGCAATTTGCAATCATCCTTATGGCTCTAATGTCGACTGCTTTTCTTGTGCGTTTTACATTTGCGTACGCGTTTTGCGCATGCGTTTTCGCCATTTCGCGTTATGGAAACGCATGCGTTAACGCACCAAAAATGGTGAACGCATGCGTTACCAAAATGCGAACAGCCGCGCAATCCCATGCGCATCTGAAATCGCGGGAATTTTCACGTTCCCGCGATTTCCATTTTAGCGAAAATTGCGGGCGCAATCGCGACTGCGAAATGCGGGCGCAAACAGGCGAAAAACGCGCTAGTGTGGCCTAGCCCTCAGGGCTTCAACTTTAGTGCAAACAAACATAGGTGAGAGAACATATGTAAACATAATTATTAAAGGAGAACAAAAGTTAACATTTTGTGACCACAGTGCCCATACGCATTAGTGTTTTGATCAATAAAACATTTTGCCTTTAATCAACCAGGACTTCCTCCAGACATCCCACCCTGCCCTTTCAGGCTTCTGGGCAGGGTGGAAAAGGGGGCGTGCGAGCGGGGCGTGATGTCACACGGGGGCAGGGCCACCATTCGAGGGGTGGTGGGAGATGGGGTTAGGGAGGAGTTAGGGGTGTTCCCAGGGCATTCCGGGGGCATGGCCATGAAAAGGGGCGTGACTTGGGAGGAGAATCAAGTCTCCTCTCAAGTCCGGGAGTCTGGGGTGGTCTTGCGGGTGTCCGGGAGACCACCCCAGAATGAAGGAGACTCCTGCAAGATGCAGGAGGGGTGGGATACCTATTCCTCTCTGATCCAGCAGTAGGTCTGGAATGCTCACTGCAGGAAATGGGATGGTGCAGACTGGCCGGAGACATCACAACTACTAGAAGCAGGAAAAGTTAACCTTTCCAGCTCAATAAATTCTGACAACATGCACTTAGAACTGTGACCAGAGCTTTTTAATCACAGCATTTACAGGGACAGACCTTCAGGAGCAGAGATTGTAATATGAAACCCATTAATGACCTCTTACTAGGATCTTTAACTGCCTAACAGCACAGTTTCTGCAACGCTTAAGAGATTCAGCAGACAAAAGAAGGCAGGGGGGAGGGAGGGGGAGATGTGTAAGCAGAGCAGTGTCCATGGTGAGGCTGTGCAGAACTTATAAGTGTCGCAGACACTACAAGAAGGCAGTGCGTAAGGGAGGGTGGGGGGAATTAGGAGCACTCACTAAACATTAATAATTTAATAACAAAGCAAGCACAGATAAATATGTGAGTACCACCATTTTACTTCTCTCATATTGTAGTTTCAGATAATGTAAAGTTGTTTTAGTGATTACAGTGACCCTTTAACTCTAACTTGGATTTAGACCACAGTTCCCCTTAAAATAAACTGTATAATATTATTTATTTGGTTCTCTAAATTCAATGACAGACGGAAGGTTACAATCTAAGAAAGAGACAAAAAAATCGAGCTAGAAAGTAAAATATGAAGAAATATGAAGAAAATGAATTACTGAGTAGGTAGAAGTATTAATGAGCTTGGTGGGTAGGGAATAAACATACCGTCCTAGAACAGCACAGAACAAGGCGATCTTGTCTGGCCCGCAGAGGTATAGGACATTTTTATAGCTGGGAAATTATCATTTTTAATTGTACCACTTAGACTAAATGTAGATGTTTTAAAATGTCAGCCAGCTGAGCGTTTCCATTAGGATGGAAGTCTACATTCTATTGTGATGTTTGTAGTCGCACTGATATACACTGAACGCCCATCCATGTGGGGTCTGGAATATTCATTCTTTGTAAGACTGAATTAAAGACATAGGCTGCAATAAGAGGCGTACAATTTTGCCAGCGCTATTTACTGCCACAACCAATCAAATGTTATCTTTTTACTAAGTTACTACAGTTAGATATTATCTGATTGGTTGGTCAGCTTCCTGACATCATGAATACAGTTTTGAGCTCCCTGTGTTTGTCTAATGAACCTATCGTTAGTTGTCTCTGCATACTAATGAGATTTTTTAATGGGGGAGGTTTGTTTTGCATATTAATGAGATGCCAGCAAGGAGAGAAAGATCCATTCTTATCCATCATTATAGAAAAAAGACACACGCTGTTCAGAGCAGAGAGAACACACGCATAGTTCTAATACGTAGATTAAAGGGTATCTCCACTGGTAAAATACATTTTTGTATTCAGGTTTATTGAAGAACGGGAGGTAGGACACAGCTCCTTTACCTCCTTGTTCTTTAAATAAAACATATCGTCAATGGAGAACTGAAATGCAAATGAACCTGAAAAGATCCCATAATGTCAGATAGTTGTAACCCTCTGAAAGCAATAGCATCTGGCAATAGCCTGGCTGTCCCACTACAGCTGTCAGAATGTACAGGGTTACTGTTGTTGGAATTTGTTCTTAAATGATTGTTAAAGGGCAAGTTTCCTGCCTCCAACCTCTATTGATATTTTCAGCACTTTATTACCTGCATTACTAACCAGATATTTAAGGATAATTATTGTCCCCATTCTGGCCCCTCCCTCCCTGCAGTCAATCAAGGCTGTGACAACTGACATAACAGCCAATGATTGACTGCTGTTTCACCTGCTGCCTCTGCACGTGCTCACTGAGTAGAGGGAGGTGGGAGATACCTTTGACACAAATGAAGAGAATTATCCTTATTTTAAGGGTGGACATGCCCTTTGACACCACATAATATCCCTGCCTTTTGATATTAATGATTATACGCTAGATTATAGAAGAATTACAGGGCTAGTATTAATTCATCTTGAAGAGTGCCACTCAAGGATTATAACCCACATGTGAAATCAAATTTTCCACAGAGCTGTGGAAATCTCAAGCTGAGAAAAAGTAAAAAAGGAGAAGAATCAATACAAGCAGGTCAACTAGATCAATAAAGAATTAATTGCACATAAAGTGCAAACAGTTCCCAGTGCTGTTTATTTGTAGCAACCAATCAGATGTTATAATTTAACTGCCGTTAAAAAAAATGTAAAAACATTTTGATTGGATGCTGCTAGCACAGGGCAAATGTTGTACCTTGGCCGAGACCCCCACAATCATAAAGACATACTGATAGGTTGTATGTGTACATAAAGTGATTAGATTGTAAGCTCTTCAGGGCAGGGCCTGATGTGAATGTATACATGTCATTGTAAAGCGCTACGGAAGATGTTGGCGCTATATAAATTCACAATAATAATAATAATAATAATAACCTGCTGGGTCAGATCATCAAAGATGCCGAACTAAATGTCCATACATGAGCGAATTGCCGCCCAAATTTGTTGTGCATGTGTCTTTGGTCATTTCTTGGAGGGATATTGTTCTGGACAATGTGGCCATTGACCTGTGCACAATATCAGACTACTAGAGTTTGAAATCCTCTCTTTTCTGGTACTTTAAACAAGCAGAAAACAGCGCACATGATTAGCAACGGTTCCTTTTTACCTTGACTGGTCCTTTAAATAGAAAAAACTAATAAGCCAATCTGTTTTATCAAACTCGCAGCTATGGGATAAACTACGCAATGGATTTTTCCATTGTTCACGCAAGAACCCTGGTTATTACTGTAACAGGAACAGTATCAATACATTGACTGCAGAGGTGATAAGGCTGTGTAGTCAGCGTTCCTCGGTGTGTATCGACTGCCTGTTCGGATACATTTTTACTGTAACAATTAAAGGAAACAGGAAGCCATCTTTATTGTGAGGATCTATTACACAGAACCAGCTCATGGTGACAGGTCTTTAGGCTGTATACAGGCAATAAAATTATTCAGTGCTGTTCGTATTCAGCACAGGGATATCACACTGCAAACTAATCCAAGCGGCTCATTTACTTCTTTATTGTTTTTCTAATTAAAATGATTTCAGAGAATCAAACTTTCTTCTCAATGGAACCCCGCAACACTGAACATGTATAAATCATTCAAAATGGCATAAATGTATAAAACAGTCCATGTTGGCTGCACCAGTAACTACCTAGCGGTACACTGACACCAACATTATATCACACAGAGCTCACGGATAGACTCGACTTGTATCACAGCGTGACAGTGCAACAGATCTTTTTAAGATGTGGATTAAAGGGTAACTTACCAAAGAGAATATGCTGTCCAGTTACCTACTTTGTGCCTTCCTGTGGTAAGGCTAGGAAAGGGTTAAAGTAATGTTAGAAATCTCTTTCATCCTTTTAATAGGCAATTTATGGGCTGTAAATTGTTTTGACCTTATTTATCCTTTAAACCACAAGATGTCCTGCAGTCACAGTTTATTCTCTCTGTGAATTTTTTTTATTGTATGAGTGTAAACAAGAATTGCCATATTGCGTGTTTAAGACAAAATTCCAAATATGGGATAAAACACAAAAAGATGGCGGTATACATTGATATATATTGTGTGTATGGCTGCGGCCCCATAGTATTGATGGTAAGACGCGGGAAAAAGCATGTGGGTTGCAGCATGTTAAAATCTGTTAGCTCGCCACTTCCAGTAATAGTCTGGAATCTTAACATATGCGATTTGCAAAAAAATGGTGATCACATTGCTCTCCAAAAACCCACACTGACATGCGTTTCTTACGCGCTAACAGATTACAAATCGTAAGTGCATGAGAGACGGGCTAGAGTGTGTGTATGCGTGAACTGTAAAATGCTCTAGTACTGTACTATTTGTGATAAACAGTATGGCAGCACCTGCACAAATGTAACCAGCTTTTATTTGAAATTGGGCATTTTCCCAGTAATGTGTTTACATCAGAATCCAAGAATAGTTTGTTTATTTTAAAGTTATGCCTGAAATTGGATAAGGGCAGATAATCTGTTTATTAGGTTCTGTCCATATGTGCGGTTCTCAGCTAAGACTAGAACAAGCGCCTGACATCTGCTGTACCTGTAGTACAAGAAGATTTTCCAGTCTAATAGACACTATTTTGAATTATTTAAGTAGCGGTGTTGACCTTTTATAAAAATTCTTTTACAACAAACGGAGCCCTGGATGTCTCTGGACAATATTGCCCCTTTTTGTTCAGCTGTTCTTTTTAAATTAAGCATTTGTTTTCTCAACTCAATCTAGAATCTGCATGATATGTCTTTACTTAGCAAAGATATACCTGATTGAATTAGCACAGGGTGATACAATGTAGCTAATTGGATAGCTCCTCTCTCCTTCACAGAGTATAGAGCAATGAGCATGCCTCAGCCAGTGGTATGGGGAGGAGGAGTTTTGGGGAAAAGGGATTAGGCAATACTGAAGGGGTTGACTTCACACAGGTGTAATTCTGATTAGGAATTACATAGAAAGGCAAGTGATATGTAATTTTAATCAAATCGACATCAAGTTAAATGTGTTATAAACGTCATGGAATCTCATATTGGTAGATAGAAATATGCAGTTAAACGAGAATCTGCACACAACACAATCCCCAGCCAACACTTACAAATAACGTTTATAGCTACGCAAAATTAAAGCTACTGCTTGTAAATCTTTTATGTCCCCATAAACTCCTCTTTATAGTGTGTATATCAATACAATGTATTCAGCAACATACAGAAACCTGGTTACACAATAATAATAACCCGAGATTATTCTCTATAGCGCCTATCAGTATAAAGATATATGGCAGGATTTAACCCTATAGGGACCAGCCATCAGGTCAGATCTACCTCATACTGGAAACATTCCTGGGATTGTCCCACTTTTAAAGGCATGTTCTGCTCTCCTGGTCCGCCAAGCCTTGTCCTGCAATGGGACTTGGGAGGAACTTGGGTGTATTGTGGGGCAGTGAATGCAAAAATATGTGCATTTAATTTATATTGTTCCAGATTATTTATATCATAGTCTGCAAAGTGTTAATGCTAATCATAGGTCTTTAAACTGTCGCTTAAATGACAACATCAAGCAATCTCGTTACAACAGGATTATCTCCATGTCTGCTATAAAGAAATATCGACCGGGCAAGGCAAACAAATACAAAGGGGATTTACAGAGGAGAAGAAATCCATAATAAAAAAACCTTCCAACAAAAACCTTCCTACAGTCCTACTGGATTTAAAGACATTGGTTCCCAGACACTACCCCTTGTCTCTGTCCCTTGTCCCACCCTCACTATGTCCCTGTGTATCACCCTATCCCTATTGATAGTATATATTAGGTACCTGGCTAGTGTTCCCAGTCACTATTACTGTAGGTGAAATGAATACACAACAGACACAGTAACCCTTTCAACATTTCCCCCTTGCCTCTCTGTCCTTGTCCCACCCTCACTATGTCCCTGTGTATCACCCTATCCCTATGATAGTATATATTAGGTACCTGGCTAGTGTCCCAATCACTAATACTGTAGGTGAAAGAATACAGAACAGACACAGTAACCCTTCCTACACTTTCCCTTGTCTCTGTCCTTGTCCCACCCTCACTATGTCCCTGTGTATCACCCTATCCCTATTGATAGTATATATTAGGTAACTGGCTAGTGTTCCCAATCACTATTACTGTAGGTGAAATGAATACAGAACAGACACAGTAACCCTTCCTACACTTTCCCCTTGTCTCTGTCCTTGTCCCACCCTCACTATGTCCCTGTGTATCACCCTATCCCTATTGATAGTATATATTATGCCGCCCCTAGACCAAGCGGCGCGCGTAGCGCGCCGCCGCTGCGGCAAAGTGGGCGTGGTTTAGTGTGTGGGCGTGGCTTAATGTGTGGGTGTGGTTTAGCACGTGGGCGTGCCAAATTTCATACTTTTTTTTAAAAATGGTTATTTATACGCTTCTCTATTTTTAGAAAACACTAAAAACATGTTGGTGCAACTGGTACATTACATTAGAAAGCCCTACCATACATATAGAATAAAAGATGTTGGCCAAAAGATTTGTAAGCCCTGCTACCACGTCAAGGTAGACTCTTTCAGCAGGGCCCTAACTATTATCTAGACTATATATTTTATATATAGATTATATATAATTATATAGATTATTTATCTATCTCTGCTATCTATCTATCTATCTATCTCTGCTATCTATCTATCTATCTATCTATCTATCTATCTATCTATCTCTGCTATCTATCATCTAGCGCTGCTTCTATCTCGCTAGCTCTGGCTAGTTAGCGATGCGATATTAGCTAGCTAGCTATCTAGCTCGGCTAGCTATCGATCCAGCGCGATCGCGGCTATCTATCGAGCTATGCGAGCGCGGCGAGGAAGATCTAGCGAGAGGAGCTAGCTATCGTGCCCATCCTCTAGCTCGGATCATCGCGCTGCGAGCGGCTATCCAGCTAGCTCGCTGATCGGATCTCGGCGATCTAATCGATATGAGCGATCGAGCGATCGCGGCGAGGGAGCTATAGTCAGCGAGCTCGAGGAGCGAGCTAGCCGCGAGGGTACGATCGAGCTAGCGACTCTGCTATCGATGATACTAGCTTCTCTGCGATCTATCTCGATCTGTCGGCGATCGATCGGCGAGCGCGGCGATTGATCTACTATAGGACTACGATCTATCTATCGCTGGCTAAGCGCGGCGAGCCAGCGACGAGCTCTGCGTATCGAGCGAGCGAGCGATCTCGGCTAGTTAATCGATCGATAGTACTAGCGAGCGAGCTATCGAGCCATCTAGCTATCTCTGCTAGCTACGATCCACCGAGCGATCAGCGAGCGAGCGACTATCGATCGACGAGCGCGCGTCTAGCTCGGCTATCGAGCGATAGTAGCGATCGAGCGATCGCCGCTTTTATCATATCACACTCGATTATCATTCTACCTGCTATGACTACTATCTATCTACCACCTCTGCTATCTATATATCTATCTATCTCTGATATTATCTATCTCTGCTATCTATCTATCTACTCTGCTATCTATCTGTCTATCTTCTCTGTCCTGTCGATCTATATTATCTATCTATCTATCTACTATCTATCTCTGCTATCTATCTATCTATCTCTCTGCTACTATCTATCTATCCATCTATCTATCTCTGCTATCTATCTATATTATCTATCTATCGATCTCTGCTATTTATCTATATCTATCTATCTCGATTATCTATCTATCTCTGCTATGTATCTATCTATCTACCTCTGCTATCTATATATCTATCTATCTCTGATATTTATCTATCTCTGCTATCTATCTATCTATCTCTGCTATTTATCTATCTATATTATCTATCTATCTATCTATCTATCTCTGCTATCTATCTCTATCTATCCTATCTATCTATCTACTGCTATCTCATCTATCTATCTATCTCTGCTATTTATCTATCTATATTATCTATCTATATATCTATCTATCTCTATCTATATCTATCCTCTGCGCTATCTATCTATCTCTATCTATCTATCTATCTATCTATCTATCTATCCTATCTCTATCTACTCTGCTATCTATCTCTGCTATCTATCTATATTATCTATCTATCGATCTCTGCTATTTATCTATTCTATCTATCTCGATTATCTATCTATCTCTGCTATGTATCTATCTATCTATCTACCTCTACTCTGCTTCTATAATCTATCTATCTCTGATATTTATCTATCTCTGCTATCTATCTATCTATCTCGCTATCTATCTGTCTATCATCTCTGCTCTGTCGATCTATATTACTATCTATCTATCTCCTATCTATCTACTATCTGCTATCTATCTATCTATCTCTGCTATCTATCTATCCATCTATCTATCTATCTCTGCTATCTATCTATCTATCTCTGCTATCTATCTATCTATCTCTGCTATTTATCTATCTATATTATCTATCTATCTATCTATCTCTGCTATCTATCTATCCATCTATCTATCTCTGCTATCTATCTATCTATCTATCTCTGCTATTTATCTATCTATATTATCTATCTATCTATCCATCTATCTATCTCTGCTATCTATCTATCCATCTATCTATCTATCTATCTCTGCTATCTATCTATATTATCTATCTATCGATCTCTGCTATTTATCTATATCTATCTATCTCGATTATCTATCTATCTCTGCTATGTATCTATCTATCTATCTACCTCTGCTATCTATATATCTATCTATCTCTGATATTTATCTATCTCTGCTATCTATCTATCTCTGCTATCTATCTATCTCCTCTATCTGTCTGTCTATCTATCTCTGCTCTGTCGATCTATATTATCTATCTATCTATCTATCTATCTCTGCTATCTATCTATCTATCTATCTCTGCTATCTATCTATCCATCTATCTATCTCTGCTATCTATCTATATTATCTATCTATCGATCTCTGCTATTTATCTATATCTATCTATCTCGATTATCTATCTATCTCTGCTATGTATCTATCTATCTACCTCTGCTATCTATATATCTATCTATCTCTGATATTTCTCTATCTCTGCTATCTATCTATCTATCTATCTATCTATCTATCTATCTATCTATCTATCTATCTGTCTGTCTATCTATCTCTGCTCTGTCGATCTATATTATCTATCTATCTATCTCTGCTATCTATCTATCTATCTCTGATATTTATCTATCTATATTATCTATCTATCTCTGCTATCTATCTATCTCTTCCCCGGGCAGACCGTAGAGGCCGCCACCAAACCTCAACATACACACTTCAGCTTTTAAAGTCCGACCCACTTCTGGACCGGACTGGAGGAATTATCCATCCGACCTTCCTTGCCCAGGAACTGAAACAGATATTCAATAAAAGTTCTTAGCCGTTTAATGGTGCTAAACATTCCCCACCAACATATCTATTTAGCATTTGAAAGTTAACATCTGATTGGTTGGGGCAAAACTTAGCACCTTTTAAACTTAAGACCTTGTATTGAATAACCCTTATTTTTAACTTTATACTGACAGTTTCTCCTTTTAATATACCTTGAAATACCATCATGTTATTTTGCAACACTTTTGTTGCCTATAGACATTAATTCGGTTTAGCCATAAATGTTCAGTTTTTCAAAGGATTTGCCAATTTTTTTGTCCGTCTCTAGGTAAACTTTTGCTGGAACACCCTATAGGTTTATGCAATTATAATAGACTTTGGCTGGTCACACGTGTAAGATATTTTCTGCCGGGCCACGAATAGAGCCGTTATTTGATTGGTCAGGCAAAATATCTTACCATTTGTGCGGGCGACCAACAGTCTTTGTCCCACCAGCAAATAATTCCCCGTGTGTACCCAGCCTCAGGGACCCTGGGTTCATTAATCTGCAGCAACTAATCGGTGTCATTATAACAGCAGTACGTCAGTAAAAAGCTTACATGTTATTGGCTGCTAACCCACACATTTTATAGTATGGTCACCTCTAAACATACCGAGCTAGTTCTACATCTTAAGTTTCTTCATTTATCTATTATTGACTTTGGGATACAGGACCAATAACCAGCCCCACTGGTTTAGTCTGGAGGTTTTGCAAGAACTCCTACCTTGCTATAATTAAACAGCGAAGGAAAACGAGTTTCGCAATGGATATAGAAATCCTCTGCTTAGTGGCGCTGCATCTACTTCCTTTCTTACTATTTCTCCCTATAATTAATCCCCAGAACCAATGCAGATCCCAAAGCCAGTTGGCAGCTTCCCACCTCATAGCCTATTGGTGTTTATTTTACCTGAAATTTGGGTTTAAAGACAGAGAAGACGGTGGAATAAAGGTGGAGCCATCCCTGTGATATCACATGGCTCCGTGTTGTGTCTCTAAGCGCTTATAGAAGAACCTGTCCTTTTGGCTGAATCTCCTTTCTTCCCTGTGTAACTCCCATATTCTAGAATACAATTCCCTTTCATTAATGTGGTGACGTTGATATTTTATTACAGGTGAATCATATATAGACATGACGTTGCCTTTCTATAATTAAGACCAAGCCCGGTGTTCGAAGTCATTATTATCGATCACGTGTCGGGAGATCAGCCTTCATGTCAATGGAGTTTTAGAGTCAATACACCCAGGTAGCTAATAAAACCAGGCAGAGATGGATAAAGGTAATATTGGGCTCCAAGCTGGGCTGACATTTGGGGCCCCTTATTCGTGTATGAACCCTGAGCTTGGGGTTAGAGTAAACTGACAGATACCAAAGTTGAACTGTTCTACGGCATGTTCGCGGGATTTATGAATTATCATGTTAATGAACAGCGGAGGGCCCTGTGTTAATGGTGGCCATACACCTCTCAAGTCCACCCATGGGATTTACCTAATATTGCTAATTGTGAGGGGCTGAATCTGACCGACCGTATTGCCGACGAACGTCCATGTTTGGCATTATGGTTGGTCGGGAAAATGAAATTTTCTTTGTGTCATTATCGGCTCACGCCAGTCAATACCATCGGTCCATGTATGACCGCATGGCCGCCTGATCCCTAATGCGCATGGTGATGATCGGCTCCGTAGTGCCATTCCCTTTGCAATGTCCGACAGGTACCAATGCGATGGAAATGCATGTGTATGGCCATTTTAAACATGTACAGCCTACCATGTATATATTATATATTCAAACCCATATTCCCACCATAGAGCAAATATAAAGTTTCATTTTAATAGGTGATGACACTGCAGGAACACAATCCAAATAATGACACATATAATAAAGTACCTGTCTCCAGCAGGCAAATCTCCTCTGTGTCCCCTCCACATACATGAGAATCGCTGCCTTGCTAAATACGGTAAATCCCTTATCACTCCCATATGGCTTTTACTTGGGAGCTCTAAAATAATAAAACTGGTGAATCAGCCTAATAACACACTATGGCCGGATCCGGAAATTATCGAGAGAAGATAATTATTCTTTTAACCCTTTACGTCTTAGGTGCAAAACCTTTCACAAAATATGTGATGCTACCACCCTGCCAGAATTAAAAGGGGATGGAGTGTTTTAAAGGGCATGTTCAGCTCCAAAATAAAACCCCCTCCCTCCCAAATCCCACTTTAATACTTTCTCCCCATGCGCTTGTTCCTTGAGTGTCCGCTGGTCCTGACACTCTACTGTCTCCTTTATGGCTTTGTGAGCTCTTAGTGAGCTCGCACAGCATAAAGCAATAAGCACTGCAGCATTTCCCCCTCCCAGATATCTGATTCTTTCTCCCAGATGGAACTTCCGTTTTGAGAAATGAATGGGTTGAATCTATGCCTTATTAAGCAGATGCTAATTTATCAATATGTTGTAATGTAATATTTCCTATATAGAAAATAAATAAATAAATAAATAAATATAAAAAAATCTAATGTTGTCATATAAAGCTCTAAGGGTCCCTTTTGCGCTAGGCAGAAGGTTAATCTTAAGGAATCGCATGGGCAGTGACAGCTTCACATAAAGAAGAAATTACGCTGGTGGAATATTAACTCACAGGGAACTATGCCTGGGAGGAATACAGGTCGTTAAGGTGCATTGTCTTTTGCCTACGGTAATGAATTATTTGGTGTTTTTGCTTTATAAAATAAATGACCCATTTGCTTGACATTAGAGGTCAGAGCATTTAAGCTAACGCTCTCGCGTTCTGTTTAGTCGCAAATAGTGAGGCTGTTTTACTGCTCTCAAGCAGAGACTCTGGGAAACACTAGAATATATACAATACGTTTGGGCTTATTTATTTAAGAGGTGCTATTAATCTGCTGTGACCAATCAGAATGTTTCCCTTTCTTTTGTCTGCTGCAATTAGAAGAAGTCTATTATTATTATTATTATTGTGGATTTATTATTGTGGAAACCCACGCAGCACGGGAGAACACACAAACTCCGTGCAGATGTGTCCGGGCAGGGTGGGAATCGAACTCAGGACTTAAGCGCTGCAAGGCATTTCCTTGGTGGATGCAGTTTAAATACAATGGGTAATTTTTTTTGTAAATAACATTAAAAAAAACTTTATTTAGATACTTTGTAGTTGCATTACGTTTTAAAGGCAAACTAAATAGATAACTTAAATTCAACTATATAATATCACCTGACCTGCAGATCTGCAAATCTTCATTTTGCAACCAGACCCGCTAGAATATGGCTAACAACACCAACAGCCCAGGACTATGGGACAGGACAACAGGCAATGTCTACGAACAGATTGTTCATGTAAAGGGATCCTATCACTTTAAATGCTTTCTAAATGTTGCCTCATTTCCATTCCCATTTTATTTACTGTTTTTTCCCCAGGCAATATATTTAGTTTTGTCCTTGTCCCATTAACACAATCAATTCTGTCCTTCATGTTTTTCTCTACTCGATTCTATCAAGGTCTCTCAGCACAATGTAATAATATAGATTTCCTCAGATTTCTCAGCCTCATCCTCGTTTCCAGTTGGTAAATTCCAAAACAACAATTTAAAAAAAAGTGACAACTTTTTATAATAATATTTTTTATTCCCGAATATATATAAAATTCATTTTCATCACTGGCTGTGGAGGGCGCCATATACTATTAGTTCACCTGCATTCATCCAAGCTTTAATACATCCATACTTCAGTGCCTCCAATGTGTCTTTTTGTGCAAAATCTGGAATGCCCGGGCACACTGCCTACTTTATTAATGTACATTCAACGTTTCGACATCTCGCCGGACGTATTCATCAGGACTTCACTGGTATAAACTGGTGTAAGAGTTTAAACTAATTTCTCCACACTATTATCTGAAGCAGATTATTTAGTGGAGGATTGATTTTTTAAAGAACAGTCAGGGTTATTCAATAAAAGTTCTATCGTTTAAATATGGCTAATTTTGCCCCAACCAATCGATGTTAGCTTTCAAATGTTAAACAAGATCTGATTGGTTGGGGCAAAATTAGCACCACTTTAAACGATAAGAATTTTATTGATCTCCCTGAAAATCTTCCATGTGTACCCAGCAAGTTTCGCAGGGTCCTATTCCCTGAAGATCATCCAATGATTCATTTTTAAAATATAAAATAATGATGAGTGGGTTTTGTTTTTAACGCGCTAAGCCTCACATGATTAACAAAAACAGGAATAATCATTACATGGAGTTTAATTATTAGGAACATCGTTCTAATCAAAAATATTCCTTTTCTCAGCTGAGAGCCGGCGTAATAGATTTTAATCATTTTCATTAGACACAGAAGACTGAGGGTTCCAATATTCCGCTGCCTGCGGCCATTTGCTTTTGTATTTCTGATCTCATTTTATTTTTTTTTGCAGTTTCAACAGGGCACATCGTTAACGTATTTTCCTACTAATAAATTCTCTGGTAGACCACAGGAGGGTGACCGCACTGCGCTGAAGACCTGTTGTGATGTCGGATGGAAACTTAAAGGTGCCAAAATGTTTCCATAAAAATAGAATTCTAAGTAAGGGCTAGCCACACTAGCGCTTTTTTCACGCGTTTGCGCACGTGTTTCACGCTCACAATTGTGCCCGCGATTTTCCTAAAATACGCATGCATTGCGTGTCCGTTCGCGTTTTTGGTAACGCAGTGCGTTCACCATTTTTGGTGCGTTATGCAGCGTTTCCATAACGCGAAAACGCATGTGCAAAACGCGAACGCAAACATGACCCACCAAAACGCACACAATCCGGTGCGATAACGCTAGCGTTTTTGTGCGCGATTCCTGTGCGTTCAGTGGGGCCTCAGCCTTAGTCTGGGACACTCCTTTTTCCTATATCCGTTAATGCTTAGGTATCTTACAGTGATTAAGGGGAAGTTAACACCCAAATTAAAACTTGTTTACAGGTAAATCAACCTTCCAACCTCAAAACCACAATAGTTAGAAAGCTCAACAAATGTAAGGTTAACCTTTTTGCTGCCCAATGTCTTTTGGACACCTGGTGACATCACAAGCACTGCAGCTATTCCCCGAGCCCCATCTCCACACGAGTTACAGTTGCATGTTAAAGACAGCTTAAAAGGCTGTTTAATGGTGTCCCGGTAAAGCCTTAGTAAGAGCATTCGGCTCGAAACGCGTAAGGCTATGGATCTGAGTACACTTGTCTTTGTCTTGATGATGTGTGGAATAAATTGTATTGCATTTTGAACAAAGCTGCTGGATTTTGTTTACTGGAGTGCGCGGCCGTATTGTATATGTTAAGACAGGTACCCCCACCCCTCCCGGATCTTCCGGGAGTCTCCCCCTAAATTGGGGTGGTCTCCCGCACTCCCGCAGACCACCCCAAACTCCACGCACAGAGAAGAATACTGAC
This sequence comes from Hymenochirus boettgeri, assembly GCA_019447015.1. Classification (NCBI taxonomy): domain Eukaryota; kingdom Metazoa; phylum Chordata; class Amphibia; order Anura; family Pipidae; genus Hymenochirus; species Hymenochirus boettgeri. Next base: position 25,016,534 of record CM033469.1, read on the forward strand.
ACTCCTCCCCTTTTGCCCCCTTTTGCTCCATGCCCCTGCTCACACCCACCCGCGAAACGCCCCAACTCCCCCCACCAAAGAGGGCACATCGCACCCCCGTGCTCCCCCCGTACATGCATCAGACATCAGCCAACTCATCCAACCTGTCAACGACACCACATGAACGTCCCACGACAACACATAGAGGGAGTAGTCTATGAAAGCCATCTACGTGGGAAAATTAACTTTTTTATCGTTCTCGCTTTATGTGCTAGAAATTCCCCCCAACCCAGAGTGTCTTAACTTTTTTCAGATCCCTCTGTGCCTAAGATACCAAAATTAGAAAGAAACGATTGCATTTATCACCCTACTTGTACTGTCATCAAATCCCTGTGACGTGACCCTCTCCCCTCAAGTCCCTCCCCCCCCCCCCTGGTAATAACATAATAGAAAGCTTCAGCAGAGGTAGCTTTGACTGCAGAATAAGGCTGGGTACATAGAAGGACAAATTCCGTTGGTCACGCACAATTTACCACATGTCTGATCGCCAGATCCGACCAGAAAACGACTCAGAATCGGTCGTGGCCGGCTGCCCCACACCAGCAGATACTTTCTCCGACCGAAAGTGCTGTGAATTGATCGGTCGACAAATATCTCTGGTGTGTCCCCAGCTTAAGGCTGCACTTGACCCCCCCTTCTTGATAGATTTTACTGATTAATATGGGTCCACAAAGAGAAGAGCTTGTACTACCTACTGAAACATGAGACTTGTTGGCAGCGGAGTTGAGACATGGAGAAGGTAACAGAGGGGAGGGGGAAGGCGGGAATGCTGCAGAGAGATCTGACACCATGGAAAACAGAGTCACTGACAGAGATGAGAGAGGCAGCACAGTCATGAATTTAACTTGCAATGGGCAATGTTGTTTTTCACTATAGATGCCCTTTGAGACTGCCTAACAAGTTAACCTTGCATCTGTGAGCAATTATCTTCTGTGTTTAATGCATTTATTACCAAATCCCCACAGCCTCAAGTACAAGGGTTACCTTGCCCCCGGATATCAATAATGATAGGGTAGCGGTGTCTAGTATAACTACCTGTATAAGGAAACAACAATTTTTGAATATTTGCAATGTTTGAATAACGAGCCCTGATTCCCGACTGGCCTGGTCCGCTGTAAATTCCAGTCCTTCTTCTGTTTACTTTTTCTCTTGATACGTTGAACATTCATATCACAACCTCAACAGGGCTTATCTGTTTCATTCAAAAATTAAGCTACAGAGTTACTTTTTTAAAAAGAAAAATTACAATTCTTGAGAAGTATCGTGGAGACCTTCCCTGTTATTAGTTTTCATTGCAACAGGCAGGTTAGTGCTGCTTATTGAAATTTCTTCAAATTAAAACAGGAATAGGTAACAGGAGGCAGAAGACCAAAGCAGCCAATAGCGTAGATTAGCTCCTCATGGGCGGTGATAAGGTGGGCTCCATTTATGTCATTCTTTAATGACTTGTCCTAATTTATTATGGCTGGTCATAAAGTATATCGAATGGAACAAACAATGTGGTTTTGGTCTTAAGCTGCCATTTTAAACTTTTGGTTAGAGAGGCAATTGACAGACTGAAACACCGGGATGCTGGGATTGTCTGTAACTGCTTAAGTACATATCTCTTGTTTTCAGCCTTGTTGAGTATGTATATGAGCACTGGGGAATGATGACATTTTGCCTCCACCAATATGAAATTACTTATTTCCCAAACAGAAGCGGAAGCACAGAATGAAGCTGGTCGAGCAGATTGTCACATAAATATATATCAAATGCAGCTTGTTTGGAAACAGAACTAGACACAAGTGTAATTAGGTCACCGCCGTGTATTAATATTTCACAAAAATATCCAGACTTGTAATTTCCCAAAGATGCAATGCACGTCACTATTCAGGGGAAGGTGTTGACATCACAGGTGACATTATCTCTTTAAATCTGTTGTATATTTTAATGCATGCATTATGGGAGGGAGCTGCCATATTGCTTACGTTAAAAGTACAGCATGAGTTAAGGAAGCGAGAGTCCACTGCATTGTGCGGCCCTCGCACAAATATACAGAACAATTCTGTGCGGAGTTTATTGTAAGTTATTGATAAAAAGGAAAGACTGAGAGGGCCCAAAGAACGCAGACACAGACTTTTTCTCAGAACGCCAAGATTCCAGAAACGCCTCTTCCCTGTTGACATTTAGATTGGTCTTTTGCAAGTACTATTGAAAGGGAACAGACATGGGGAAAGACTGGCTGACACTTTTGTAGATTAGTCACACTTAACAAAAAAAGGAAGTGATGTAGGGAGAGAGAGCGCGGAATGTGGGATTAAAATCAGTTTTAGGCTGAGGACACACTACAAACGCACCAGAATCGCACACTCGTTTGCATGTGTGATTCTGACGCATGCGTTTTCGCTATTTTCTATTATGGTGCATGCAAAATGGAATGGAAACGCATCGGAAATCGCAGGAATTTCCGCATTCCCCATTTCATTCTAACCAAAATCCATGCGCAATTGCAAGCAAATCACATGGGCGCAGTGTCTGAAAGGGACCCATATTCAGCAAAAAGGAACAGAAAGGGATCGCTACACATGGACCAAACAGACTGTCCGTTGTGGTCCGCTTTGGTCCGTGTAGTGTGAGCGAGCCCTTAGAATGTAACCTTCCGTGGGTAGAAGCATTTGCCCTGATCACACCGAAACAATGTTTAAGTCCTTCATTCATATCTCTTGTACATCACAGCGTTAATGTGTCGTCAAACTAGAATAACTGATTTTTTTCTTCGAGTTGATGATAGCTATTGTTTCTTCATGAGAGTGAACTGGTTCGGGTAAGATAAGCAGGTTGAACTTGCACCATCAGAAAATCATTTTATCTCAACAAGGCAATCAGTAGTGGAAATTCCAAGTAAACTGAAATTAAAATAAACAGAAGCACAACAATGAGGTTTCGTTAAGCGGAACATTGAGTCTTCACGGTGACTTTATCTCTATTAAAACCCCTCTAGGGCTCTGCTACACAATGAGTACTACACAATCCTGGAAATTTCTCCAGCCTAGAGCCTAGATAGAAACAATTAGTGATGGACCCAAACTCGAACACGAATTTGGATGAACTTGAAACTATCCAAATTCTATCTAACTAGTTTGTTTTCCCTAACTCGCGGCTGGATCTTCAATAATCATCATTCGGTAACCCTTAAATGTATCGTTTGTTTTCGATACCCTCGAATGTACCGTTCGTTTTCAGTAACCCTCGAAGTAATGTCCGAAACCCTCAAATGTATCGTTCGGTTTACACTCGAATGTACCGTTTTTACTGTTTTTGGTAACCCTCGATGTATTATCTGTTGTATTCAATTAGTCAACTGGACTTGAAGTTTAGTTCTTGAAGACGTTCGCTAGTCTCGCTGGATCTCCCAATTCAGAATACTTGTACAAGAATCTGTGGCAATTATGTACCTGGAAAATCCCAATTAGCTACACAGCCAAGTGTTAAGGGCGTGATTGGATATGTCTAAGAGGTGTATAGGAACGCCCAGGGTAAGGTGTCAAAACAGCATTGTACCTGGCAGACAGTTGGTGTCGAAACCCCCACCTCTATTTAGGCTTGGTTCTTTTATTTTCACATAAATGGCCTCCTTAACACCTCTCTTTAACCAGTCACGTTCCTTTGCAATATGTTAACATTACAATCTTCAAAGGTATCCTTAAGATATCCTTTATCCTTAAGATGCAGGTCAAGGCTGAGTCCTGACCTGAGGAATTGGCTGTTCTGTGCTGGGCCATACGTTGATCAGTTGCTGTTTGGTCTCTCCCACATACAAATCAGAGCATTCTTCACTGCACTGCACTGGCGTATATGATGTCGCTTTTCTTGTGTTTCGGTATTGGGTCTTTCGGATGTACCAATTGCTGCCTCAGCGTGTTGCTCGGTTTAAAGCAGAGGGATACGATGTTTTTTGAAATTCTTTTTAATTTCTCGGAGACCCCTGCTACATATGAGATGACCATGTTCTTTCTCCTGTCTTGCTTTTCCCCTTCACTGTTGGTATTCGTGTTCTTTTCTTTCCTTCTACTTCTTTTGACAAAGGCCCAGTCTGGATATCCACATTTTTAAGCTCCTCTGAGATGTTTCATTTCTTTAGCCTTCGCCTCTTTGCTAGTGGGGATGTTCTCAGCTCTGTGTTGCAGGGTTCTGATGACACCCAGCTTTGTATGTAAAGGGTGGTGGGAGTCAAACATCAATACTGATCTGTGTGTGTTGGTTTTCTGTAAACCTCTCCAGTTACCATTTTCCTTAACTTCTACCAAGCAGTCCAAGAAGCCAGTGTGTTTTTTTGTATTTTCCCTTGTGAATTTAATGTTTTGTGCACCGCTTAATGTGTTCTGTGAAAGCTTGTACTTCCTTCTGTGGGATTTTAACCCAGGTGTCATCAACATATCTGAACCAGTGGCTGGGTGCTATGCCCTTAAAGGTATAAGCGCCTGTTTTTCTACCTTCTCCATGGTTGGCCACAATGGGTGAAATGGGAGATCCCATAGCACATCCGTGTTTTTGCTTATAGAACTTATCCCTGTATTTGAAATAGGTGGTATTCAGGCACAAGTCCAGTAAGGACACAACCTGGTCTGGGTTGAGATCAGTTCTGCAGGTAAGAGTGCTGTCTTGGCCTAGCCGTTTTCTCACCATGTCAACATCCCCTTGGTGGTATACGGTGAAGAGAGATGTAACGCCACTGTCCAACCACTGTCGCCATGTACAATCTGTTTTGACACCTTACTCTGGGTGTTCCTATAACACCTCTTAGCCACTATCCAATCACACCTTAACACTTGGCTGTGATATGCTAATTGGGATTTTCCAGGTTCTAATTGCCCACGATTCTTGTACAAGTCTCTGAATTGAGAAAGCCGTCGATGACTAGCGAAACGTCTTCAAAGCTAAACTTCAAGTCCAGTTGATCTAATGGAATACCAGATATACCATGACCTGGATGAATGAATATTACAGATATAACATGACCTGGATGGATGAATATTACAGATATACCATGACCTGGATGGATGAATAGTACAGATATACCATGACCTGGATAATGAATATTACAGATATACCATGACCTGGATGATAATATTACAGATACCATGCCTGGATGGATGAAATACAGATATACCATGACCTGGATGGATGAATATTAAATATACCATGACCTGGATAATGAATATTACAGATTACCATGACCTGGATGAATGAATATTCCAGATATACCATGACCTGGATGGATGAATATTACAGATATACCATGACCTGGATGGATGAATATTACAGATATACCATGACCTGGATGAATGAATATTACAGATATACCATGACCTGGATGAATGAATATTACAGATACCATGACCTGGATGGATGAAATTACAGATATACCATGACCGTGATGAATGAATATTACAGATATACCATGACCTGGATGAATGCATATTACAGATATACCATGACCTGATGAATGATATTAAGATATACCATGACCTGGATGAATGAATATTACAGATATACCATGACCTGGATGGATGAATTTACGATATACCGCCTGGATATGATATTACAGTATAACCGTGACCTGGATGAATGAATATTACAGATATACCATGACCTGGATGGATGAATATTACAGATATACCATGACCGGATGGATGAATATTACAGATTACCATGACCTGGATGGATGATATTACAGATTACCGTGACCTGGATGAATGAATATTACAGATATACCGTGACCTGGATGATGAATTTACAGATTACATGACTGGATGGATGAATATTACAGATATACCATGACCTGTGAATGAATATTACAGATTATACCATGACCTGGTGGATGAATATTACAGATATACCATGACCTGGATGGATGATATTACAGATATACCATGACCTGATGTTTAATATTACAGATATACATGCCTGGATGGATGAATATTACAGATATACCATGACCGGATGGATGAATATTACAGAATACCAGCCTGGATGGATGAATATTACAGATATACCATGACCTGGATGATGATATTCGAATACCTGACTGGATGGATGATTTACAGATATACCGTGACCTGGATGAATGAATATTACAGATATACCATGACCTGGATGATGAATATTACAGATATACCGTGACCTGGATGGATGAATATTACAGATATACCGTGACCTGATGGATGAATATTACAGATAACCATGACCTGGATGAAGGAACCTTCACAAGCATACCTCGAATGTATTGTGCTTTCGGTAACCCCTTGAATGTGATGTTCATTTTGGTAACCTTTAAATGTAGACTTCGACATTTGGTAACCCTCGAATGTACGTTCGAATTCGATAATCCTCGAATGTATAGTTCGACTTTTGATAACCCACAAATGTAATTTTTAGTAACCATTGAATTGGTCATAACCCTCGAATTTAGCATGTGGAAGCCCGACAATGCCCGATCAGGAAGTAAGAAGTGTTTAAAGAACTTTTGGATATATGTACTGTTCCCCAGACCATTTCCCAGGTGCTACAGCCTTTTACAGTACGTTACCATTGTTATTTTCTCTGTTATTTATTCAAATGTTTCAAACTATTATCTCCCCATTAACAGGTTTGTTTCCGTACTTTTGAACTTTTACAGAAGTTCGGAAGTTCGGAAACGAACAGAACTTCAATAAGTTTCGCCATCTCTAAAACAAGTTCTTACTATCGGACGGTACTGTGACTGTTCAAAAAAATGTCCAACCTTTTAAGAACATCAGAGGAACCACTACTGCACCAGATATAAAACCGATTTTCCATTTTGTTGGATCAAAGCTTGAAACTACATAACATAGGATCGCAGCACAAGTCTGTTTACACACACCAATGTTCAATCCGACAGACCACCAAATTGTAAAAACTAAAGAATGCACTTAAACACAATCCTTTATTTCCAATGGTGACATCATCAATCAATACATTTACCAAGTTACACCAAGAATGCCTTGATCCTTCTCTTCAATAAACTGTCATCTAAAACAGCTCTGCTCCCAATTACTTAAAGGGCTGTCCCCCTTAAAATTTAGCTAAATGGTAATCGCAAGAAGACAAGTAATACCTTTGTTTTAATTATCAGCTTCTCGGCCAAAATTTGGAAAATATTTTTAGGTTCAATTTCTCCTTTGGCTTTCCATGCATAGGTGGTAATAGAAGATAATGGTTAGAAAAACATGCAAGTGTAATGTGCATTGGGGAATCCATAAGATCCCTTGTGAACATTTCTGGCATTGTGCAGAGATCTGAAGGAAATCTAATGAATATTGTCTTTGTCTGCACTCTTGGCTGCTTCCTAATGATAATGTTTCCCTTGAAATGCTCTTTTCACATTAACACAGTGAAGAGGGGAACTTGGGCCCTGATACTGGGAGGGATGGTTTATGTACCTTTTGTACCTAGGTAATCTATCTGGCTTCTATCTGTCTGTCTTATGCTGGACGTATTTAGTCCACTTATCACCCAACATTCCTGCAACATTTTGACGAACACTAGGAACAAGCAATTTGCAATCATCCTTATGGCTCTAATGTCGACTGCTTTTCTTGTGCGTTTTACATTTGCGTACGCGTTTTGCGCATGCGTTTTCGCCATTTCGCGTTATGGAAACGCATGCGTTAACGCACCAAAAATGGTGACGCATGCGTTACCAAAATGCGACAGCCGCGCAATCCCATGCGCTTCTGAAATCGCGGGAATTTTCACGTTCCCGCGATTTCCATTTTAGCGAAAATTGCGGGCGCAATCGACTGCGAATGCGGGCGCAAACAGCGAAAACGCGCTAGTGTGGCCTAGCCCTCAGGGCTTCAACTTTAGTGCAAACAAACATAGGTGAGAGACACTATGTAACATAATTATTAAAGGGAGAACAAAAGTTAACATTTTGTGACCACAGTGCCCCATACGCATTATGTTTTGATCAATAAAACATTTTGCCTTTAATCAACCAGGACTTCCTCCGACATCCCACCCTGCCCTTTCAGGCTTCTGGGCAGGGTGGAAAAGGGGGCTTGCGAGCGGGCGTGATGTCACACGGGCAGGGCCACCATTCGAGGGGTGGTGGGAGATGGTGAGGGAGGAGTTAGGGTGTTCCCAGGCATTCCGGGGCATGGCCATGAAAAGGGGCGTGACTTGGGAGGAGAATCAAGTCTCCTCTCAAGTCCGGGAGTCTGGGTGTGGTCTTGCGGTGTCCGGGAGACCACCCCAGATGAAGGGACTCCTGCAAGATGCAGGAGGGGTGGGATCACCTATTCCCTCCTGATCCAGCAGTAGGTCTGGAATGCTCACTGCAGGAAATGGGATGGTGCAGACTGGCCGGAGACATCACAACTACTAGAAGCAGGAAAGTTAACCTTTCCAGCTCAATAAATTCTGACAACATGCACTTAGAACTGTGACCAGAGCTTTTTAAATACACATTTACAGGACAGACCTTCAGGAGCAGAGATTGTATATGAAACCCATTAATGACCTCTTACTAGGATCTTAACTGCCTAACACACAGTTTCTGCAACGCTTAAGAGATTCAGCAGACAAAAAAGGCAGGGGGGAGGGAGGGGAGATGTGAAGCAGAGCGTGTCCATGGTGAGGCTGTGCAGAACTTATAGTGTCGCAGACACTACAAGAAGGCAGTGCGTAAGGAGGGTGGGGGGAATTAGGAGCACTCACTAAACATTAATAATTTAATAACAAAGCAAGCACAGATAAATATGTGAGTACCACCATTTTACTTCTCTCATATTGTAGTTTCAATAATGTAAAGTTGTTTTAGTGATTACAGTGACCCTTTAACTCTAACTTGGATTTAGCCACAGTTCCCCTTAAAATAAACTGTATATATTATTTATTTGTTCTCTAATTCATGACAGACGGAAGGTTCCAATCTAAGAAAGAGACAAAAAAATCGAGCTAGAAAGTAAAATATGAAGAAATATGAAGAAAATGAATTCTGAGTAGGTAGAAGTATTAATGAGCTTGGTGGGTAGGAATAAACATACCGTCCTAGAACAGCACAGAACAAGCGATCTTTTCTGGCCCGCAGAGGTATAGGACATTTTTATATGGGGAAATTATCATTTTTAATTGTACCACTTAGACTAAATGTAGATGTTTTAAAATGTCAGCCAGCGAGCGTTTCCATTAGGATGGAAGTCTACATCTTTTGTGATGTTTGTAGTCGCACTGATATACACTGAACGCCCATCCATGTGGGGTCTGGAATATCCATTCTTGTAAGACTGAATTAAAGACATAGGCTGCAATAAGAGCGTACATTTTGCCAGCGCTATTTACTGCCACAACCAATCAAATGTTATCTTTTTACTAAGTTACTACACGTTAGATATTATCTGATTGGTTGGTCCCTTCCTGACATCATGAATACAGTTTTGAGCTCCCTGTGTTTGTCTAATGAACCTATCGTTAGTTTTCTCTGCATACTAATGAGATTTTTAATGGGGAGGTTTGTTTTGCATTAATGAGATGCCAGCAGAGAGAGAAAGATCCATTCTTATCCATCATTAAGAAAAAAGACACACCTGTTCAGAGCAGAGAGAACACACGCATAGTTCTAATACGTAGATTAAAGGGTATCTCCACTGGTAAAATACATTTTTGTATTCAGGTTTATTGAAGAACGGGAGGTAGGACACAGCTCCTTTACCTCCTTGTTCTTTAAATAAAACATATCGTCAATGGAGAACTGAAATGCAAATGAACCTGAAAAGATCCCTAATTGTCAGATAGTTGTACCCTCTAAAAGCAATAGCATCTGGCAATAGCCGGCTGTCCCACTACAGCTGTCAGAATGTACAGGGTTCTGTTGTTGGAATTTGTTCTTAAATGATTGTTAAAGGGCAAGTTTCCTGCCTCCAACCTCTATTGATATTTTCAGCACTTTATTACCTGCATTACTAACCAGATATTTAAGGATAATTATTGTCCCCATTCTGGCCCCTCCCTCCCTGCAGTCAATCAAGGCTGTGACAACTGACAACAGCCATGATTGACTGCTGTTTCACCTGCTGCCTCTGCACGTGCTCACTGAGTAGAGGGAGGTGGAGATACCTTTGACACAAATGAAGAGATTATCCTTATTTTAAGGGTGGACTGCCCTTTGACACCACATAATATCCCTGCCTTTTGATATTAATGATTATACGCTAGATTATAGAAGAATTACAGGGCTATGTATTAATTCATCTTGAAGAGTGCCACTCAAGGATAATAACCCACATGTGAAATCAAATTTTCCACAGAGCTGTGGAAATCTCAAGCTGAGAAAAAGTAAAAAAGGAGAAGAATCAATACAAGCAGGCCACTAGATCAATAAAGAATTAATTGCACATAAAGTGCAAACAGTTCCCAGTGCTGTTTATTTGTAGCAACCAATCAGATGTTATATTAACTGCCGTTAAAAAAAATGTAAAAAACTTTTGATTGGATGCTGCTAGCACAGGGCAAATGTTGTACCTTGGCCGAGACCCCACAAATCATAAAGACATACTGATAGTTGTATGTGTTACATAAAGTGATTAGATTGTAAGCTCTTCAGGGCAGGGCCTGATGTGAATGTATACATGTCATTGTAAACGCTACGGAGATGTTGGCGCTATATAAATTCACAATAATATAATAATAATAATAACCTGCTGGGTCAGATCATCAAAGATGCCGAACTAATGTCCATACAGGAGCGAATTGCCGCCCAAATTTGTTGTGCATGTGTCTTTGGTCATTTCTTGGAGGGATATTTTTCTGGACAATGTGGCCATTGACCTGTGCACAATATCAGACTACTAGAGTTGGAAATCCTCTCTTTCTGGTACTTTAACAAAGCAGAAAACAGCGCACATGATTAGCAACGTTCCTTTTTACCTTGACTGGTCCTTTAAATAGAAAAAACTAATAAGCCAATCTGTTTTATCAAACTCCACAGCTATGGGATAAACTACGCAATGGATTTTTCCATTGTTCACGCAAGAACCCTGTTTATTACTGTAACAGAACAGTATCAATACATTGACTGCAAGGTGATAGGCTGTGTAGTCAGCGTTCCTCGGTGTGTATCGACTCCTGTTCGGATACATTTTTACTGTAACAATTAAGAAACAGGAAGCCATCTTTATTGTGAGGATCTATTACACAGAACCAGCTCATGGTGACAGGTCTTTAGGCTTATACGGCAATAAAATTATCAGTGCTGTTCGTATTCAGCACAGGGATATCACACGTGCAAACTAATCCAAGCGGCTCATTTACTTTTTATTGTTTTTCTAATTAAATGATTTCAGAGAATCAAACTTTCTTCTCAATGGAACCCCGCAACACTGAACATGTATAATCATTCAAAATGGCTATGTATAAAACAGTCCATGTGGGCTGCACCAGTAACTACCTACGGTACACTGACACCACCATTATATCACACAGAGCTCACGGATAGACTCGACTTGTATCACAGCGTGACAGTGCAAAGATCTTTTTAAGATGTGGATTAAGGGTAACTTACCAAAGAGAATATGCTGTCCAGTTACCTACTTGTGCCTTCCTGTGGTAAGGCTAGGAAAGGGTTAAAGTAATGTTGAAATCTCTTTCATCCTTTTAATAGGCAATTTATGGGCTGTAAATTGTTTTGACCTTATTTATCCTTTAAACCACAAGATGTCCTGCAGTCACAGTTTATTCTCTCTGTGAATTTTTTTTATTGTATGAGTGTAAACAAGAATTGCCATATTGCGTTTAAGACAAAATTCCAAATATGGGATAAAACACAAAAAGATGGCGTATACTTTGATATATTTGTGTGTATGCTGCGGCCCCATAGTATTGATGGTAAGACGCGAAAACATGTGGGTTGCAGCATGTTAAAATCTGTTGCTCGCCACTTCCAGTAATAGTCTGGAATCTTAACATATGCGATTTGCAAAAAATGGTGATCACATTGCCTCCAAAACCCACATGACATGCTTTCTTACGCGCTAACAGATTACAATCGTAAGTGCATGAAGACGGGCTAGAGTGTGTGTATGCGTGAACTGTAAAATGCTCTAGTACTGTACTATTTTGATAAACAGTATGGCAGCACCTGCACAAATGTAACCAGCTTTTATTTGAAATTGGGCATTTTCCAGTAATTTGTTTACATCAGAATCCAAGAATAGTTTGTTTATTTAAAGTTATGCCTGAAATTGGATAAGGGCAGATATCTGTTTATTAGGTTCTGTCCATATGTGCGGTTCTCAGCTAAGACTAGAACAAGCGCCTGACATCTGCTGTACCTGTGTACAAGAAGATTTTCCAGTCTAATAGACCACTATTTTGAATTATTTAAGTAGCGGTGTTGACCTTTTATAAAATTTCTTTTACACACAACGGAGCCCTGGATGTCTCTGGACAATATTGCCCCTTTTTGTTCAGCTGTTCTTTTTAAATTAGCATTTGTTTTCTCAACTCAATCTAGAATCTGCATGATATGTCTTTACTTAGCAAAGATATACCTGATTGAATTAGCACAGGGTGATACAATGTAGCTAATTGGATGCTCCTCCTCTTCACAGTATATAGAGCAATGAGCATGCCTCAGCCAGTGGTAGGGGAGGAGAGTTTTGGGGAAAAGGGATTAGGCAATACTGAAGGGTTGACTTCACACAGGTGTAATTCTGATTAGGAATTACATAGAAAGGCAAGTGATATGTAATTTTATCAAATCGACATCAAGTTAAATGTGTTATAAACGTCATGGAATCTCATATTGGTAGATAGAAAATGCAGTTAAACGAGAATCTGCACACAACACAATCCCCAGCCACACTTACAAATAACGTTTATAGCTACGCAAAATTAAAGCTACTGCTTGTAAATCTTTTATGTCCCCATAAACTCCTCTTTATAGTGTGTATATCAATACAATGTTATCAGCAACATACAGAAACCTGTTACACAATAATAATAACCCGAATTATTCCTATAGCGCCTATCAGTATAAAGATATATGGCAGGATTTAACCCTATAGGGACCACCATCAGGTCAGATCTACCTCATACTCGGAAACATTCCTGGGATTGTCCCACTTTTAAAGGCATGTTCTGCTCTCCTGGTCCCCAAGCCTTGTCCTGAATGGACTTGGGAGGAACTTGGGTGTATTGTGGGGCAGTGAATGCAAAAATATGTGCATTTAATTTATATTGTTCCAGATTATATATCATAGTCTGCAAAGTGTTAATGCTAATCATAGGTCTTTAAACTGTCGCTTAAATGACAACATCAAGCAATCTCGTTACAACAGGATTATCTCCATGTCTGCTATAAAGAAATATCGACCCGGCAAGGCAAACAAATAAAAAGGGGATTTACAGAGAGAAGAATCCATAATAAAAAAACCTTCCAACAAAAACCTTCCTACAGTCCTACTGGATTTAAAGACATTGGTTCCCAGACACTACCCCTTGTCTCTGTCCCTTGTCCCACCCTCACTATGTCCCTGTGTATCACCCTACCCTATTGATAGTATATATTAGGTACCTGGCTAGTGTTCCCAGTCACATTACTGTAGGTGAAATGAATACACAACAGACACATAACCCTTTCAACATTTCCCCCTTGCCTCTGTCCCTTGTCCCCCCCTCACTATGTCCCTGTGTATCACCCTATCCCTATTGATAGTATAATTATTAGTACCTGGCTAGTGTTCCCAATCACTAATACTGTAGCTGAAATGAATACAGAACAGACACGTAACCCTTCCTACACTTTCCCCTTGTCTCTGTCCTGTCCCACCCTCACTATGTCCCTGTGTATCACCCTATCCCTATTGATAGTATATATTAGGTAACTGGCTAGTGTTCCCAATCACTAACTGTAGGTGAAATGAATACAGAACAGACACAGTAACCCTTCCTACACTTTCCCCTTGTCTCTGTCCTTGTCCCACCCTCACTATGTCCCTGTTTATCACCCTATCCCTATTGATAGTATATATTATGCCGCCCCTAGACCAGCGGCGCGCGTAGCGCGCCGCCGCTGCGGCAAAGTGGGCGTGGTTTAGTGTGTGGCGTGGCTTAATGTGTGGGTGTGGTTTAGCACGTGGGCGTGCCAAATTTCATACTTTTTTTTAAAAATGGTTTTTTATACGCTTCTCTTTTTTAGAAAACACTAAAAACATGTTGGTGCAACTGGTACATTACATTAGAAAGCCCACCATACATATAGAATAAAAGATGTTGGCCAAAGATTTGTAAGCCCTGCTACCACGTCAAGGTAGACTCTTTCAGCAGGGCCCTAACTATTATCTAGACTATATATTTTTAATATAGATTATATATATTATATAGATTATTTATCTATCTCTGCTATCTATCTATCTATCTATCTCTGCTATCTATCTATCTATCTATCTATCTATCTATCTATCTATCTCTGCTATCTATCTATCTATCTCTGCTATCTATCTATCTATCTCTGCTATTTATCATCTATATATCTATCTATCTATCTATCTCTGCTATCTATCTATCCATCTATCTATCCTGCTATCTATCTATCTATCTATCTTCGCTATTTATCTATCTATATTATCTATCTATCTATCCATCTATCTATCTCTGCTACTATTATCCATCTACTATCTATCTATCTCTGCTATCTATCTATATTATCTATCTATCGATCTCTGCTATTTATCTATATCTATCTATCCGATTATCTCTATCTCCTATGTATCTATCTATCTATCTCACTCTGCTATCTATATATCTACTATCTCTCTTGCTATCATCTATCTATCTCTGCTATCTATCTATCTATCTCTGCTATTTATCATCTTTTATCTATCTATCTATCTATCTCGCTATCTACTATCCATCTATCTATCTCTGCTATCTATCTATCTATCTATCTCTGCTATTTATCTATCTATATTATCTATCTATCTATCTATCCATCTATCTATCTCTGCTATCTATCTATCCATCTATCTATCTATCTATCTATCTATCTATCTATCTCTGCTATCTATCTCTGCTATCTATCTATATTATCTATCTATCGATCTCTGCTATTTATCTATATCTATCTATCTCGATTATCTATCTATCTCTGCTATGTATCTATCTATCTATCTACCTCTGCTATCTATATATCTATCTATCTCTGATATTTATCTATCTCTGCTTATCTATCTATCTATCTCTGCTATCTATCTGTCTATCTATCTCTGCTCTGTCGATCTATATATATCTACTATCTATCTATCTATCTATCTCTGCTATCTATCTATCTATCTCTGCTATCTATCTATCCATCTATCTATCTCTGCTATCTATCTATATTATCTATCTATCGATCTCTGCTATTTATCTATATCTATCTATCTCGATTATCTATCTATCTCTGCTATGTATCTATCTATCTACCTCTGCTATCTATATATCTATCTATCTCTGATATTTATCTATCTCTGCTATCTATCTATCTATCTATCTATCTCTGCTATTTATCTATCTATCTATCTATCTATCTATCTATCTATCTATCTATCTATCTATCTCTGCTTTCTATCTATCCATCTATCTATCTCTGCTATCTATCTATCTATCATATCTATCTATCTATCTCTGCTATTTATCTATCTATATTATCTATCTATCTATCCATCTATCTATCTCTGCTATCTATCTATCCATCTATCTATCTATCTCTGCTATCTATCTCTGCTATCTATCTCTGCTATCTATCTATATTATCTATCTATCGATCTCTGCTATTTATCTATATCTATCTATCTCGATTATCTATCTATCTCTGCTATGTACCTACTATATCTACTCTGCTATCTAATTATCATCTATCTCTGATATTTATCTATCTCTGCTATCTATCTATCTCTGCTATCTATCTATCTCCTCTATCTGTCTGTCTATCTATCTCTGCTCTGTCGATCTATATTATCTATCTATCTATCTATCTATCTCTGCTATCTATCTATCTATCTATCTCTGCTATCTATCTATCCATCTATCTATCTCTGCTATCTATCTATATTATCTATCTATCGATCTCTGCTATTTATCTATATCTATCTATCTCGATTATCTATCTATCTCTGCTATGTATCTATCTATCTACCTCTGCTATCTATATATCTATCTATCTCTGATATTTCTTTCTCTGCTATCTATCTATCTATCTATCTATCTATCTATCTATCTCTATCTATCTTTGTCTGTCTATCTATCTCTGCTCTGTCGATCTATATTATCTATCTATCTATCTCTGCTATCTATCTATCTATCTCTGATATTTATCTATCTATATTATCTATCTATCTCTGCTATCTATCTATCTCTTCTATCTGTCTATCTATATATATTATCTATCTATCTCTGCAATCTATCTATCTAATCTATCTCTGCTATCCATCTATCTCTGCTATATATCTATCTATCTCTGCTATTTATCTGTCTGTCCAACTATCTCTGCTATCCATCTATCTATCTCTGTATGTCTGTCCATCTAGCTATCACTCCATCTATCTATCTAGCTACCTATCTCTGCCATCTATCTATATATATCTATCTATCTATCTCTTTCTATCTGTCTATCTATCTCTGCTATCTATCTATCTCTTCTATCTGTCTATCTATCTATCTCTGCTATTGATCAATCTCTGCTATCTTTCTGTCTATCACTATTATCTATCTATCTCTATTATCTATCTCTGCTATGTAACTATCTCTGATATTTATCTATCTATCTATCTATCTATCTATCTATCTATCTATCTCTCTCTCTCTCTGCTATCTATCTATCTATCTATCCATCTATCTATCTCTGCTATCTATTTATCTATCTCTGTCTATCTATCTATTAATATATATGTCTGTCTGTCTGTCTATCTGTGTGTCTATATATCAATCTATCTGTGTATCTGTCTATCTATCTATCTATCTATCTATCTGTCAGTCTATCACTCCATCTATCTTTCTATCTATCTATATTTAATCTATCTATCACTCCATCTATCTATCTGCCTTTATATCTATCTATTAACTATCTGTCTGTCTATCTATCTATCACCTATCTATCTATCCATCTATCTTTCTATCTATCTATCTATCCATCCATTTATCTATCCGTCTCTCTATCTATATATCTATTCACCTATCTATCACTATATCTATCTATCTATCTACCTTCCTTTCTATCTATCTATCCATCTATCCATCCATTTATCTATCCGTCTCTCTATCTATATATCTATTCACCTATCTATCTATCTATCTATCTATCTATCTATCTATCTATCTCTGTCTGTCTGTTTGTCTATCTATCCATCTATCTATCTCTCCATCTATCTATCTATCTCTGTCTGTCTGCCTACCTACCTATCTATCTATGAATCTATCTATCTCTGTCTGTCAGTCTGTCTATCTATCTATCTATCCCTCCATCTATCTATCTCTGTCTGTCTGCCTACCTATCTATCTTTCTCTGTCTGTCTGTCTGTCTACCTACCTGTCTGTCTGCCTACCTACCTATCTCTTTCTGCCTACCTATCTATCTATCTATGTCTGTCTACCTACCTATCTATCTCTGTCTACCTACCTACCTATCTCTGTCTACCTACCTACCTAACTACCTATCTATCTCTGTCTGTCTACCTACCTACCTACCTATCTCTGTCAGTCCAGTCTACCTACCTATCTATTGGTTGGGGCACAATTAGAAGCAGCTGAACTGCAGGTCTGCAACTTTAAGAACTTCCCCCAGAATCCAGGTCCTGCAGGCAGCAGCATCAGTCCGTAACCCCCCCCCCCCTCCCCCCTCCGCAGGCCAGACCCTGCCAGGAAGGAGTTTCAGTGGAGCACCGAGCACTCCTAGTCCCAAAACAATTTAGGCGGCAACAGTTGTCAGATAAATAATTTTACAAACTTTCCCTTACCGATCGCGACGAAGTGGCACTGTCTTCAGCTTAAGATCCAGTTCATTGGCAGGACTAAGCGCCAATCAGGGCAAGCCTCAGGATGCCTCCTGATTGGTCCTGCAGCCGCGCTGGTACTGCCCCTCTGTGTGTATGTCACGTAACTTACGCACAGAGGGGCGTACCGGCGCGGCTGCAGGACCAATCACGCTGCAGATATCCCGAGGCATGCCCTGATTGATGGATTGTCCAGCCAATGAAGTGCCTTCTTTGTGGACCTTAAGATGAAGCTGCCCCTGCGCCTGCCCGCGAGGCGCGATCTTCGGTAAGGGAAAATTAAAAAAAAATATATCTGACAAGTTGCCGCCTTTCTTAATTTGTCAGCGGCACGCGCCCAGAGCAGTTGTTTCACGCTGCTTCATGGTAGGAGCGGCGCTGCCTGTGTATCACCCTTTCCCTATTGATAGTATATATTAGGTATCTGGCTAGTGTTCCCAATCACTATTACTGTAGGTGAAATGAATACAGAACAGACACAGTAACCCTTCCAACACTTTCCCCTTGTCTCTGTCCCTTGTCCCACCCTCACTATGTCCTTGTGTATCACCCTAACCCTATTGATAGTATATATTGGGTACCTGGCTAGTGTTCCCAATCACTATTACTGTAGGTGAAATGAATACAGAACAGACACAGTAACCCTTCCTACACTTTCCCCTTGTCTCTGTCCCTTGTCCCACCCTTCACATGTCCCTGTGTATCACCCTATCCCTATTGATAGTATATATAGGTACCTGGCTAGTGTTCCCAATCACTATTACTGTAGTGTGAAATGAATACGAAAGACACAGTAACCCTTCCTACACTTTCCCCTTGTCTCTGTCCCTTGTCCTACCCTCCCTATGTCCCTGTGTATCAACTATCCCTATGATAGTATAATTAGGTACCTGGCTAGTGTTCCCAATCACTATTACTGTAGGTGAAATGAATACAGAACAGACACAGTAACCCTTCCAACACTTTCCCCTTGTCTCTGTCCCTTGTCCACCTCACTATGTCCTTGTGATAACCCTATCCCTATTGATAGTATATATTAGGTACCTGCTAGTGTTCCCAATCACTATTACTGTAGGTGAAATGAATACAGAACAGACACAGTAACCTTCCAAACTTTCCCCTTGTCTCGTCCCTTGTCCACCCTTACTATGTCCCTGTGTATCACCCTTTCCCTATTGATGGTATATATTAGGTACCTGGCTAGTGTTCCCAATCAAATTACGTAGGTGAAATGAATCAGAACAGACCAGTAACCCTTCCAACACTTTCCCCTTGTCTCTGTCCCTTGTCCCACCCTCACTAGGTCCTGTGTATCACCCTATCCCTATTGATGTATATATTAGGTACCTGGCTAGTGTTCCCAATCACTATTACTGTAGGTGAAATGAATACAGAACAGACACAGTAACCCTTCAACACTTTCCCCTTGTCTCTGTCCCTTGTCCCACCCTCACTAGTCCCTGTGTATCACCTATCCCTATTGATAGTATATATTAGGTACCTGGCTAGTGTTCCCAATCACTATTACTGTAGGTGAAATGAATACGAACAGACACAGTACCCTCTACACTTTCCCCTTGTCTCTGTCCCTTGTCCCACCCTCACTATGTCCTGTGTATCACCTATCCCTATTGATAGTATATATTAGGTACCTGGCTAGTGTTCCCAATCACTATTTCTGTAGGTGAAAGGATACAGAACAGACAGCAACCCTACTACACTTTCCCCTTGTCTCTGTCCCTTTCTACCCTCACTATGTCCCTGTGTATCACCCCATCCCTAGATAGTATATATAGGTACTGGCTAGTGTTCCAATCACTATTACTGTAGGTGAATAGATACAGAACAGACACAGTAACCCTTCCTACACTTTCCCCTGTCTCTGTCCTTGTCCCACCCTCACTATGTCCGTGTATCACCCTATCCCTATGATAGTATATATTAGGTACCTGGCTAGTGTTCCCAATCACTATTACTGTAGGTGAAATGAATACAGAACAGACACAGTAACCCTTCCAACACTTTCCCCTTGTCTCTGTCCCTTGTCCCACCTCACTATGTCCCTGTGTATCACCCTATCCCTATTGATAGTATATATTAGGTACTGCTAGTGTTCCCAATCACTATTACTGTAGGTGAAATGAATACAGAACAGACACAGTAACCCTTCAACACTTTTCCCTTGTCTCTCCCTTGTCCCATCTCACTATGTCCCTGTGTATCACCCTATCCCTATTGATAGTATATATTAGGTACCTGGCTAGTGTTCCCAATCACTATTACTGTAGGTGAAATGAATACAGAACCGACACAGTAACCCTTCCAACCCTTTCCCTGTCCCACCCTCACATGTCCCTGTGTATCACCTATCCCTATTGATATAGTATATATTAGGTACCTGGCTAGTGTTCCCAATCACTATTACTGTAGGTGAAATGAATACAGAACAGACACAAGTAACCCTTCCAACACTTTCCCCTTGTCTTGTCCTTGTCCCACCCTCACTATGTCCCTGTGTATCACCCTATCCCTATTGATAGTATATATTAGTACCTGGCTAGTGTTCCCAATCACTATTACTGTAGGTGAAATGAATAAAGAACAGACACAGTAACCTTCCAACACTTTCCCCTTGTCTCTGTCCCTTGTCCACCCTCACTATGTTCCTGTGTATCACCCTATCCTATGATAGTATATATTAGGTACCTGGCTAGTGTTCCCAATCACATTACTGTAGGTGAAATGAATACAGAACAGACACAGTAACCCTTCCAACACTTTCCCCTTGTTCTCTGTCCCTTGTCCCACCCTCACTATGTCCTGTGTATCACCCTATCCCATTTATAGTATATATTAGGTACTGCTAGTGTTCCCAATCACTATTACTGTAGGTGAAATGAATACAGAACAGACCAGTAACCCTCCAACACTTTCCCCTGTCTCTGTCCTGTCCCACCCCACTATGTCCCTGTGTATCACCCTATCCTATTTATAGTAATATAGGTACCTGGCTAGTGTTCCCAATCACTATTACGTAGGTGAAATGAATACAGAACAGACACAGTAACCCTTCCTACACTTTCCCCTTGTCTCTGTCCCTGTCCACCCTCACTTGTCCCTGGGTATCACCCTATTCTCATTGATAGTATATTAGGTACCTGGCATGTTCCCAATCACTATACTGTAGGTGAAATGAATACAGAACAGACACAGATACCCTTCCAACACTTTCCCCTGTCTCTGTCCCTTGTCCACCCTCATATGTCCCTGTGTATCACCTATCCCTAGATGTATATATATTAGGTACCTGGCTAGTGTCCCATCACTATTACTGAAGTGAAATGAATAAGAACGACACAGTAACCCTTCCACACACTTTCCCCTTGTCTCTGTCCCTTGTCCCACCCTCACTATGTCCCGTGTGATCACCCTATCCCTATTTGATAGTAATATTAGGTACCTGGCTAGTGTTCCCAATCACTATTACTGTAGGTGAAATGAAACAGAACAGACACAGTAACCCTTCCACACTTTCCCCTTGTCTCTGTCCCTTGTCCCACCCTCACTATGTCCCTGTGTACACCCTATCCCTATGAAGTATATATTTAGGTGTCGCGGAGGTTCCCATCAATATACTGTAGGTGAAATGAATACAGAACAGACACAGTAACCCTTCCAACACTTTCCCCTTGTCTCTGTCCCTTGTCCCACCCTCACTATGTCCTTGTGTATCACCCTATCCCTATTGATAGTATATATTAGGTACCTGGATAGTGTTCCCAATCACTATTACTGTAGGTGAAATGAATACAGAACAGACACAGTAACCCTTCCTAAACTTTCCCCTTGTCTCTGTCCCTTGTCCTACCCTTACTATGTCCCTGTGTATCACCCTATCCCTATTGATGGTATATATTAAAAGGACCTGGCTAGTGTTCCCAATCACTATTACTGTAGGGTGAATGAATACAGAACAGACACAGAAACTTCAACTTTCCCCTTGTCTCTGTCCCTTGCCCACCCTCACTAGTCCCTGTGATCACCCTATCCCATTGATGATATATTAGGTACCTGGCTAGTGTTCCCAATCACTATACTGTAGGTGAAATGAATACAGAACAGAACAGAACCCTTCCACACTTTCCCCTTGTCTCTGTCCTTGTTCCCACCCTCACTAGTCCCTGTTGTATCACCCTATCCCTTTGATAGTATATATTAGGTACCTGCTAGGTGTCCATCACTATTACTGTAGGTGAATGAATACAGAACAGACACAGTAACCCTTCACACTTTCCCTTGTCTCTGTCCCTTGTCCACCCTCACTATGTCCCTGTATCACCTATCCCTATTGATAGTATATATTAGGTACCTGGCTAGTGTTCCCAATCACATATTACTGTAGGTGAAAGAATACAGAACAGAACAGCAACCCTCCACACTTTCCCCTTGTTCTGTCCCTTGTCCACCCCTCACTATGTCTGTGTAACCCTATCCCTATTGAAGTATATATTAGGTACCTGGCTAGTGTTCCAATCACTAACTGTAGGTGAAATAGATACAGAACAGACACAGTAACCCTCTACACTTTCCCCTTGTCTCTGTCCCTTGTCCACCCTCACTATGTCCCTGGGTATCACCCATCCCTATTGATAGTATATATTAGGTACCTGGCTAGTGTTCCCAATCACTATTACTGTAGGTGAAATGAATACAGAACAGACACAGTAACCCTTCCAACACTTTCCCCTTGTCTCTGTCCCTTGTCCCACCTCACTAGTCCTGTTGTATCACCCTACCCTATTGATAGTATATATTAGGTACCTGCTAGTGTTCCCAATCACTATATCTGTAGGTGAAATGAATACAGAACAGACCAGTAACCCTTCCAACACTTTCCCCTTGTCTCTTCCCTTGTCCCACCTCACTATGTCCCTGTGTATCACCCTATCCCTATTGATAGTATATATTAGGTACTGGCTAGTGTTCCCAATCACTATTAGTGAGGTGAAATGAATAAGAACAGACACCAGAACCCCTCCAACACTTTCCCCTTGTCCCACCCTCTCTATGTCCCTGTGTATCACCTATCCCTATGTATTAGTATATTAGGTACCTGCTAGTGTTCCCAATCACTATTACTGTAGGTGAAATGATACAGAACAGACACAGTAACCCTTCCAACACTTTCCCCTTGTCTCTGTCCCTTGTCCCACCCTCACTATGTCCCTGTGTATCCCCCATCCCTATTGATAGTATATATTAGGTACCTGGCTAGTGTTCCCAATCACTATTACTGTAGGTGAAATGAATACAGAACAGACACAGTAACCCTTCCAACACTTTCCCCTTGTCTTGTCCCTTGTCCCACCTACTATGTCCCTGTGTATCACCCTATCCCTATTGATAGTATATATTGGTACCTGGCTAGTGTTCCCAATCACTATTACTGTAGGTGGAAATGAATACAGAACAGACACAGTAACCCTTCCACACTTTCCCCTTGTCTCTGTCCCTTGTCCCACCCTCACTATGTCCCTGTGTATCACCCTATCCCTATTTTATAGTATATATTAGGACCTGGCTAGTGTTCCAATCACTATTACTGTAGGTGAAATGAATACAGAACAGCACAGTACCCTTCCACACTTTCCCTTGTCTCTGTCCTTGTCCCACCCTCACTATGTCCCTGTGTATCACCCTTCCTATTGATAGTATATATTAGGTACCTGGCTAGTGTTCCAAATCACTATTACTGTAGGTGAAATGAATACAGAACAGACACAAAACCCTTTACACTTTCCCTTGTCTCTGTCCCTTGTCCCACCCTACTATGTCCCTGTGTATCACCCTATCCCTATTGATAGTTTATATAGGTACCTTGCTAATGTTCCCAATCACTATACTGTAGGTGAAATGAATACAGAACAGACACAAAGTACCCTTCCACACTTTCCCCTTGTCTCTGTCCCTTGTCCCACCCCACTATGTCCCTGTGTATCACCCTATCCCTATTGATGTATATATAGGTACTGGTAGTGTTCCCAATCACTATTACTGAGGTGAAATGAATACAGAACAGACACAGTAACCCTTCACACTTTCCCTTGTCTCTGTCCCTTGTCCCACCTCACTATGTCCCTGTGTATACCCTATCCCTATTGATAGTATATATTAGGTACCTGGCTGTGTCCAATACTATTACTGTAGGTGAAATGAATACAGAACAGACACAGTAACCCTTCCACACTTTCCCCTGTCTCTGTCCTTGTCCCACCCTCACTATGTCTGTGTATCACTATCCCTATTGATAGTATATATTAGGTACTGGCTAGTGTCCAAAACTATACTGTAGGTGAAATGAATACAGAACAGAAACAGTAACCCTTCCTACACTTTCCCCTTGTCTCTGTCCCTTGTCCCACCTCACTATGTCCCTGTGTATCACATCCCTATTGATAGTATATATTAGGTACCTGGCTAGTGTTCCCAATCACTATTACGTAGGTGAAATGAATACAGAACAGACACAGTAACCCTTCCTACACTTCCTTGTCTCTGTCCCTTGTCCCACCCTCACATGTCCCTGTGATCACCTATCCCTATTGTAGTATATATATTGGTACCTGGCTAGTGTTCCCAATATTACTGTAGGTGAAATGAATACAGACAGACACAGTAACCCTTCCAAACTTTCCCCTTGTCTCTGTCCCTTGTCCACCCACACTATGTCCCTGTGTATCACCCTATCCCTATTGATAGTAATATTAGGTACCTGGCTAGTGTTCCCAATCACTATTACTGTAGGTGAAATGAATACAGAACAGAACACAGTAACCCTTCCACACTTTCCCCTTGTCTCTGTCCCTTGTCCCACCCTCACTATGTCATGGTATCACCCTATCCCTATTGATGGTATATATTAGGTACCTGGCTAGTGTTCCCAATCACTATTACTGTAGGTGAAATGAATACAGAACAGACACAGTAACCCTTCCAACACTTTCCCCTTGTCTCTGTCCCTTGTCCCACCCTCACTAGGTCCCTGTGTATCACCCTATCCCTATTGATATTATATATTAGGTACCTGGCTAGTGTTCCCAATCACTATTACTGTAGGTGAAATGAATACAGAACGACACAGTAACCCTCCTCCTACACTTTCCCCTTGTCTCTGTCCCTTTGTCCCACCCTCACTATGTCCCTGTTTATCACCGTATCCCTATTGATAGTAATATTAGGTACCTGGCTAGTGTTCCCAATCACTATTTCTGTAGGTGAAAGGATACGACAGACACAGCAACCCTACCTACACTTTCCCCTTGTCTCTGTCCCTTGTCCTACCCCACTATGTCCCTGTGTATCACCCTATCCCTATTGATAGTATATATAGGTCCCTGGCTAGGTTCCCAATCACTATTACTGTAGGTGAAATGATACAGAACAGACACAGTAACCCTTCCTACACTTTCCCCTTGTCTCTGTCCCTTGTCCCACCCTCACTATGTCCCTGTGTATCACCCTATCCCTATTGATAGTATATATTAGGTACCTGGCTAGTGTTCCAATCACTATTACTGTAGAAATGAATACAGAACAGACACAGTAACCCTTCCAACACTTTCCCCTTGTCTCTGTCCCTTGTCCCACCCTCACTATGTCCCTGTGTATCACCCTATCCCTATTGATAGTATATATTAGGTACCTGCTAGTGTTCCCTCACTATTACTGTAGGTGAAATGAATACAGAACAGACACAGTAACCCTTCCAACACTTTCCCCTTGTCTCTATCCCTTGTCCCATCCTCACTATGTCCCTGTGTATCACCCTATCCCTATTGATAGTATATATAGGTACCTGGCTAGTGTTCCCAATCACTATTACTGTAGTGTGAAATAATACGAACAGACACAGTAACCCTTCCAACACTTTCCCCTTGTCCCACCCTCACTATGTCCCTGTGTATCACCTATCCCTATGATAGTATATATTAGTACCTGGCTAGTGTTCCCAATCACTATTACTGTAGGTGAAATGAATACAGAACAGACACAGTAACCCTTCCAACACTTTCCCTTTGTCTCTGTCCCTTGTCCCACCCTCACTATGTCCCTGTGTATCACCCTATCCCTATTGAATGTATATATAGGTACCTGGCTAGTGTTCCCAATCACTATTACTGTAGGTGAAATGAATACAGAACACACAGTAACCCTTCCAACACTTTCCCCTTGTCTCTGTCCCTTGTCCCACCCTCACTATGTCCCTGTTATCACCCTATCCCTATTGATAGTATATATTAGGTACCGGGCTAGTGTTCCCAATCACTATTACTTAGGTGAAATGAATACAGAACAGACACAGTAACCCTTCAACACTTTCCCCTGTTCTCTGCCCTTGTCCCACCACCTCACTATGTCCCTGTGTATCACCCTATCCCATTTATAGTATATATTAGGTACCTGGCTAGTGTTCCCAATCACTATTACTGTAGGTGAAATGAATACAGAACAGACACAGTAACCCTTCCACACTTTCCCCTTTGTCTCTGTCCCTTGTCCCACCTCACTATGTCCCTGTGTATCACCCTATCCCTATTTATAGTATATATTAGGTACCTGGCTAGTGTTCCCATCACTATTACTGTAGGTGAAATGAATACAGAACAGACACAGTAACCCTTCCTACACTTTCCCCTTGTCTCTGTCCCTGTCCCACCTCACTATGTCCCTGTGTATACCCTTCTCCTATTGATAGTTTAATTAGTACCTGGCTATGTTCCCAATCACTATTACTGTAGGTGAAATATACAGAACAGACACAGTACCCTTCCAACACTTTCCCCTTGTCTCTGCCCTTGTCCCCCCCTCACTATGTCCCTGTGTATCACCCTCCCTATCCCTATTGATAGTATATATTAGTACCTGGCTAGTGTCCAATCACTATTACTGAAGGTGAAATGAATATAGAACAGACACAGTAACCCTTCCTACACTTTCCCCTTGTCTCTGTCCCTTGTCCCACCTTCACTATGTCCCTGTGTATCACCCTATCCCTATTGATAGTATATATTAGGTACCTGGCTAGTGTTCCCAATCACTATTACTGAGGTGAAATGAATACAGAACAGACACAGTAACCCTTCCTACACTTTCCCTTGTCTCTGTCCCTTGTCCCACCCTCACTATGTCCCTGTGTATCACCCTATCCCTATTGATAGTAAATATAGGTACTGGCTAGTGTTCCCAATCACTATTACTGTAGGTGAAATGAATACAGAACAGACACAGTAACCCTTCCTACACTTTCCCCTTGTCTCTGTCCCTTGTCCCACCTTCACTATGTCCCTTGTGTATCACCCTATCCCTATTGATAGTATATATTAGGTACCTGGCTAGTGTTCCCAATCACTATTACTGTAGGTGAAATGAATACAGAACAGACACAGTAACCCTTCCTACACTTTCCCCTTGTCTCTGTCCCTTGTCCCACCCTCACTATGTCCCTGTGTATCACCCTATCCCTATTGATAGTATATATATGTACCTGGCTAGTGTTCCCAATCACTATTACTGTAGGTGAAATGAATACAGACAGACACAGTACCCCTTCCAATACTTTCCCCTTGTCTCTGTCCCTTGTCCACCCTCACTATGTCCCTGTGTATCACCCTATCCCTATTGATAGTATATATTAGGTACCTGGCTAGTTTCCCAATCACTATTACTGTAGGTGAAATGAATACAGAACAGACACAGTAACCCTTCCAACACTTTCCCCTGTCTCTGTCCTTGTCCTTCCACCTCACTATGTCCCTGTATCACCCTATCCCTATTGATAGTATATTTTAGGTACCTGGCTAGTGTTCCCAATCACATTACTGTAGGTGAAATGAATACAGAACAGACACAGTAACCCTTCCAACACTTTCCCCTTGTCTCTGTCCCTTGTCCTACCCTCACTATGTCCCTGTGTATCACCCTATCCCTATTGATAGTATAAATTAGGTACCTGGCTAGTGTTCCCAATCACTATTACTGTAGGTGAAATGAATACAGAACGACACAGTAACCCTTCCACACTTTCCCCTTCTCTGTCTCCTTGTCCCTACCCTCACTATGTCCCTGTGTATCCCCCTATCCCTATTGATAGTATATATTAGGTACCTGGCTAGTGTTCCCAATCACTATTACTGTAGGGAAATGAATACAGAACAGACACAGTAACCCTTCCAACACTTTCCCCTTGTCTCTGTCCCTTGTCCTACCCTCACTATGTCCCTGTGTATCCCCCTATCCCTATTGATAGTATATATTAGGTACCTGGCTAGTGTTCCCAATCATTATTACTGTAGGTGAAATGAATACAGAACAGACACAGTAACCCTTCCTACACTTTCCCCTTGTCTCTGTCCCTTGTCCCACCCTCACTATGTCCCTGTGTATCACCGTATCCCTATTGATAGTATATATTAGGTACCTGGCTAGTGTTCCCAATCACTATTTCTGTAGGTGAAAGGAATACAGAACAGACACAGCAACCCTACCTACACTTTCCCCTTGTCTCTGTCCCTTGTCCTACCCTCACTATGTCCCTGTGTATCACCCTATCCCTATTGATAGTATATATTAGGTACCTGGCTAGTGTTCCCAATCACTATTACTGTAGGTGAAATGAATACAGAACAGACACAGTAACCCTTCCTACACTTTCCCCTTGTCTCTGTCCCTTGTCCCACCCTCACTATGTCCCTGTGTATCACCCTATCCCTATTGATTCAGTAAACACCAAAGTTAATTACCACTAGCTGTAAATGACAAATGTAACAGTGTTTGTACCATCTTAATTTACTATAGTGGTTTCCTTAGGTTATTCTCCGATACTGCTTATTGCCACCCCAAACTTTCAGTTACACATGGGAATTCCATGAAATGACACTGGTGCAGCAAACTGAGAATTTCATGATACCATTAAAGCAAACTCATGCTGAGGCACACAAAGCACGTCACCGCAAAAAGCGAGTGGCTTGTTTAGGTGGGCTAACTAACGCTGACTGGTGAACTGAAGAGCTGACCTAACTGTAACTGGAGAACTGGAAGGCTGACATATATATACCAAATGGAGGGTGCTAATGTGCTAGAACGCCCCCGAACAGAGACTGGCAAATATAAGTTGCTTACAGTGACCAGTACGTGCAAGTTGCCCACAGTTACTGGTACATACAAGTTGCCCACCGTGACTGGTACATATAAGTTGCCCACAGTGACTGGTACATATAAGTTGCCCACAGTGACTGGTACATGCATGTTGCCCACATTGACTGGTACATATAAGTTGCCCATAGTAACTGGTACATTCAAGTTGCCCACTGTGACTGGTACATATTAGTTGCCAACAGTGACTAGTACATAGAAGTTTCCCACAGTGACTGGTACATGCAAGTTGCCCACAGTGACTTGTACATATGAGTTGCCCACAGTAACTGGTACATATAAGTTGCCCACAGTAACTGGTACATATAAGTTGCCAAGGCATGTCAGAGTCGAATGTGGCGGCACTCCGGAACGCACAAGAGGTGCGTCTACATCCAAAAAACAGCCCCTTAGCCTAGGATTCATAACATTTATCAAACAAATAGCAGGATGTGCTACTTACATCTGCAGGTACTGTAAAATCAACTTTAAACATAATTTTTCCTGCAGGCACGAGAAGTGCATCCTGCTATATCTTTGGTACATACATATAATGATTAATACATACAAGTTTTATGTAATGGCAGGCAGGCTGAGGCAGGATCAAATTACAGCTACCCTGTCAGCCAACAGCAAGTCCGCGCACACACTCTCCCCACCCCCGCAAGTGCACACAATAGCTTATCTAAGTACCTCTTTCTACTGTATCAAGGCTGCCACCTGAGCCAAAATTCTAATTCTGCCTCATTTGCTTTTCAGTGGCACAGCTGGATTATTGTGTCTCAGCTGCCCCCCTCGGCATATATATAGTATTTGAGGTTGAATAAAGACATATGTCCATCCAGTCCAAACCATCTAGCAATACCCCCATTACCTGCCTAACTTTTGATCCAGAGGACGGCAAAAAAAAAAAACTACCAAATTTCTGAAGGTGAAAAAAATTCCTTCCTGACTCCAAGTGGCAATTGGAAATATCCCTGGATCAACTTTACTTTATATATCAATGCCAATAACTTGCAACAAGGGCATCTGGGCCCTAGGCACGTGCCTTGGCTGTCTTGCCCATAATGCGGTCCCAGGATCCATACTTAGTCAATGGGAAGATCTACTCTGCAAGACGTATGCCTTCCTATTGGCCAGTCTAGGAACAGCCCCGGCCTGTGTAGTGCAGGGCTAGACTGACACTACAAGAAAGAATGGTGTGGGGCATCTAGGGAAAACCCAGGAATAACGGTGCGTATACTTATCTCCGACTTTCCTTAAACGTTCCAGAAAACCACTCAGCCGTATACATTATGACCAACAGTCATAAAGCATTATCCAGCCGGGAGCATGCAATTTGATCTCTGCCCAGTTGTATTAATTAGTACATCATTTCATGTCACTATGGTGCCCCATTCCTTGTGTCTGACTTTCCCAGATGAATTGAGATTAACATCACCGCGTGCATAGGTGCCACCAATAATATGACCTTGTATGAACTGGCTACAATTCAAACTGCAGACAATTTCCTCCCGTTCCTGTCCTTTCACCTATCTTATAATTTCCTGTCTTGTGCTTCAACGGAAAGACAAACACTTGTTTCCTTACAAAATAATAGAAATAAAATAAATAAGGGGAATTCAGAAATGTTTTTCTTTCCTGTTGAATAAAACTGTAGTTCATACTAAAGGTGGAATACGTCTTCCAAGCATTGTTTTGAGTGAAGTGGATTGAAACATTTTTGTCCCAGCCTTTCCTGTTCTATGATGAAGCGACTGTTATTTATAAAGTGCGCCTGTTAATAACTTCCCCTTCAGAGTGAAATGCTCACCAAAAATAGAATGAGGATTATAGAGATGAGAAAACACGATATAAACCCTTTACTGGTACGTATTCATAGGAAACATGTGGGGTGGGGCCGGCTGTGATGGAAGTGTGCATATGGCATTCCAGACTGTGCCCTTTGATTTAATAGGCTCCGCCCCATACAAGACCTGCCCCTTTCTAGTTTGGGAGGTATGTTTTGGTTTCATAACACTGCTATCTCAGTGATATGTCATTATATCTGTCAGGCCTGCACACACAGGTTTTAATAGTGCATGCACAAACATAATGGTGCTGTAGTATATAGTTCACACCATTCCTCATGTTTATCTGCACAGATTATGTATATCTGTGTGTTCCCACTGTAAAACTATACTATTACTAGCACTGTCTCAAGAAAACAATATGGCAGCTCCCAGCGCTTGCATGCATTTAAATCTACAGACTGTTATTTCTAGAAAGCCTCCCAGTACTCTAGAGAACAGAAAGCTATCCGCAGGCTGTAATGTCAGATCCGATGTGCGCTAAATAAAATATATATCATTTAATCAGCTGAATAACCTGGGGGCGATGTAAGGTTGGAAATCTGAATCAGCTATTTGTCCTGAGCTATTGACACTGACTGTAATAAAGTTAAAAATGTCCAGGCAATGTACCAGCTAGAAAACATCAGGACCGTTATACTGACTCAGCATGTTGTGAAATATCACCTGTCAGCATTGCCAGGAAAGGAACAGAGACTGATTAGTAGGGGAGAGACAATCCTTGTTCCCACTCCTTGGGAAATAATAATAATAATTTAATTAACGTCCCCAAATTCTTAATCCCCATCATTTATTTCTTGTAGTGAGATCTGACATGGGTGGGTCTTGTCCAGTTACCTCCCCCCATGGACAGACAACTACAAAACCATCCACATCTTGACTTAGTCTTGCCCTTCCTAGGACTACGTTCTTTCAGGGCATCAGGACCCCCCTAAAAAACAGCACTGTCCCCCAAAAAACAGGATGGTTGGCAAGTATATTAACTGGTACTGTGCCTCCAGAAGAACTACAAACTTTAAAGGCGATGTACAGGAATGATCTGTGTACCTTGGTCAGACAGGGAAGACTTTATAAAGGTGCAGACTGCAGATTATTCATGTGTAGTTTTTAACCTGATTGATGTTTGACGTGTCATGAATCTCCTGATTGTAATTTCAGACAAAATTTATCTACATATCCGAACAAATTTGTTCGATTTGGACAAAGGTTTGACCGATATTGGTCTGTTGTGGTGAAAATTGCACCGATATTTTGACACAGTTGAACTAAATATTGGTCAGTCGAGTCGAACTCTCCTGTACCCAGCCATTGGCTTTTATAACATTATAAAAACTTGATGCCTTACAGCAAATCTACAGTTAAAGGCGCAGTATCATATAAATCTGTGACTATCAATTAGGATCATTAGTTTGAAATGACATCATTCGATGCTGTGCAATATACTGTATTTTGCTACCGTGCAGCATCATCCATACAGTACCACATTGGTCCTTATGGACTGCCGGTGGAATTGTACGGCATTGGTTGTACATTTATGACCGCGGCTATAAAACAACAACTTTCCCATATTTATAAATACGCCCCATGTAGCAAACTATGTTCAAATTCCTCCATGTTCAGAGACCATATTATCTGACTATCTCCCTTCACTTTCTTATCTAATGTACAGATCCCATTCTCTACTCCCCCCCATGAATTTAATCGCTGTTCTCTGTAGAACCTGTTATTGGAATACAATCTAACCTCAAACCCATTTTATTCCAGCCGTATCTTTTTACATAATGTAAAGTAGAATCCTACAGAGAGTGGAACTGCGATGGAACCGCAATTCCAACGATAAATTGCAAATAGCCTCCCTGCAGGAAACCGCGCTCCGTTTACAATAAACAATGAGCAATTTACTGAATTGATCTGCGAGTTCTCATCACTCCAAGGAACAATCATCTACTGAACCGTCACAGACGGGAATAGAGCAGGTTCCAATAATTACCATTCTGTGTGGATAGTGTAACCGAACGCTTTGTTTGGTGATAAACACTGACAGAGTGAGGGGCAACATAATGATGTGGGTTTTAGTTCATACAACTTCTTACTGTCCGACTGGAAAACAAAGGATTAAAGGACCAGTCAACCAGATGGATTTGGAGCCAGTTAAGATTAAAATCTCTCCCCCCAATGCACCTGATTAATGATGAGAAAGAACAACACTGAATGTAACCACAGCTGCACAGAATAAGAAGAAAGACAGACACTCATTCTACAGGGTCTCTGCTGGGACCTTTACTGTGACAACATTTGGGCTATACCCTGGGTAACCCCTCGCTTCAGGCAGCTAGCAAATTTAAGGCACGAAAAGGCAGAAAATTGTAATGTATGATGGCAAGTTTCGTGTCAATCACCTGGACTAACAGATGGGAGCTGCCACCGTGCTTGATTTGGAAGGGCTGATTATTTTCCATAGTTAACAATAACAAGAACAGAGAGTGATGTCACTATCAAGCAGAAGATTCTGTTTATGAAAAGCCTTGATTATATTAATTCTGGCCCACTTTAGCCACACGTCATACCCGCCAACATTGCCCCTTTAATAGTAGTTACGGTTATAGAAACAACATGGTACAGAATTCCGAGGGGCGTGTTCATCTCTTACCCTCATCTGTTGACTCTAAGCTGCGAACACTGACTGGTCTTTGCTCTTTCCCCTTCATGTTCCTGCTCCAGGTGAAGTTGTTTGGAATCTTCAGTTCTTTATCAGCACCTCCACCAGTGAGGGGGGCACAGGATGTACAGGGACCTCAGTAATCAGATCCCAGAATGCATTGACAGCTCAGCCAATACCGAACTATTATCACCAAATCCCCAGAATAGCCAAACCCTCCTGGATCTAATGGGGAAATGTCTGAAACATTTCCCACAAACACCTGAACTTTTCCTTGGAGATCCGATTCCTTTCCCATCCCCCAACACACACGGCAAACTCACAGCCAAATCCGTCATTATCTCTGTTGTGCAATTTTAAGCAAGAAAAAGAAATCTCATGGAAACTTTAGATAAGTTGGACCAGGTAACATTTCAGGTAACACACCGATTACCTCTCCAGGTGTTTGTTTATAGGGATAGTACGTTAAATAAAAAATAAAGGACAATTAAAATCTCCTGTCGTGTTCCCTTTAACTTGGTCCCCCCCCACTGGAGACCATAAAAATATAAAATTAGAGATTTAACTGTATGATGACCAGTGTGTGGATTATCACCCTCCAGTTAGGATCCATGATCCTTTGCTTCAGACTGCAGCTACTGACATTAGGGTTCAGAAGTCCCAATAAGGGTGAAACTGCCCCAACTGTAGAGGACAAATCCTGAGCCCTGTACTCAGTCTGGCAGCCCAGATCAAAGAGGACAGCAGACATTTTCATCCTTACCTTTCTTGTCCACCGAAGCAAGATACCCCTCCATCATCCATGCCCTTCTCCACCTCCACTCCAAAAAGTCCCGACCTGCCCCTACAAATGTGGCATCCCTGCCTACATCCAAGGCCACCATCAATCACAATAAATGAGATTTCCCATCACATTTAGATTAGGCCTTGTAGGCCTCTGCCTATTTATCCCTTCAAAATATCCAACCCTGCTAGATCCAAAGTGTCATCTCCATATCCTATCTCCGTTAATTGGGTGACAGTACAGGGGTCGGGCGGGTAAGCGCAAGGTAGGCAGTAGGAACTGTATAAAGCCTTTCGGGTGAGGTGGTCAAAATGGGGTTGAAGGTAAAATGTAGCAGAGTCTTCTTCAAACAGTCGGTTCTTCCCACCCTCATGTTATAAAACAGCTTTGCTCACAATTATTAACCCTGTAAGGTCCCTTCTGTTTGGAGAAGGCTACTTTGTACAAGTCCCAATTAAATCGGCGATAGGAAATCCAATCTGGAATGCTCACTTAATAATTAGAACTTGACGAAGTGAGGAATCTGCCGTCCTTGTGCCGCTAAAACAATTCGTATATTATGAACTGTAACAATATTGTAGCATGTTGATGGAAATTATAGAAAAATATGGAAATTCCTCGCAATCGGCTCTTTCTGAATCACGTAGGGTTTCCAGATCAGTGAAAAATCAGAGGACACCTATTAAAATCACATGCAGCAAGGCTGAGTCAGCAGTCATGCAGTTTTAATGCAATCAGTGCAGCCCTGCTAACTGCATTTATTAAGTCCACCAGAAGGAAGTACAAGCTTTCACAGAACACATTAATGCGGTGGACCAAAACATTAAATTCTCAAGGGAAGAGGTACAAAACAACAAACTGGCTTTCTTGGACTGCTTGGTAGAAGTTAAGGAAAATGGTAAACTGGAAGTAGAGGTTTACAGAAAACCAACACACACAGATCAGTATTTGATGTTTGACTCCCACCACCCTTTAGATCAGAAGCTGGGGGTCATCAGAACCCTGCAACACAGAGCCGAGAACATCCCCACTAGCACAGAGGCGAAGGCTAAAGAAATGAAACATCACAGAGGAGCCCTTAAAACTTGTGGATATCCAGACTGGGCCTTTGTCAAAAGAAGTAGAAGGAAAGAAAAGAACACGAATACCAACAGTGAAGGGGAAAAGCAAGACAGGAGGAAGAACATGGTCATCCCATATGTAGCAGGGGTCTCCGAGAAATTAAGAAGAATTTTCAAAAAACATCGTATCCCTGTCTGCTTTAAACCGAACAACACACTGAGGCAGCAATTGGTACATCCGAAAGACCCAATACCGAAACACAAGAAAAGCGGCATCATATATGCAGTGCAGTGCAGTGAAGAATGCTCTGATTTGTATGTGGGGGAGACCAAACAGCAACTGCATCAACGTATGGCCCAGCACAGAAGAGCCAATTCCTCGGGTCAGGACTCAGCCGTGTATCTGCATCTTAAGGATAAAGGACATACCTTTGAAGATTGTAATGTTAACATACTGGCGAAGGAACGTGACTGGTTCAAGAGAGGTGTTAAGGAGGCCATTTATGTGAAAATAAAGAAACCAAGCCTAAATAGAGGTGGGGGGGTTCGACACCAACTGTCTGCCATGTACAATGCTGTTTTAACACCTTACTCTGGGCGTTCCTATAACACCTCTTAGCCACTATCTAATCACACCCTTAACACCTGGCTGTGATATGCTAATTGGGATTTTCCAGGGTACATAATTGCCACAGATTCTTGTACAAGTCATTCTGAATTGAGAAAGCCAGTCGGATGACTAGCGAAACGTCTTCAAGAACTAAACTTCAAGTCCAGTTGATCTAATTGAATACGACAGATATACCATGACCTGGATGGATGAATATTACAGATATACCATGACACCTTACTCTGGGCGTTCCTATAACACCTCTTAGCCACTATCTAATCACACCCTTAACACCTGGCTGTGATATGCAAATTTGGATTTTCCAGGGTACATAATAGTCACAGATTCTTGTACAAGTCATTCTGAATTGAGAGATCCAGTCGGATGACTAGCGAAACGTCTTCAAGAACTACATTTCAAGTCCAGTTGATCTAATTGAATACAACAGATATGCCCTTTAATGACTTTTATATACATATAACGCCGTCTGTAGCCCCAGACAATTCCCTTCTATGCGATTTAAGGGTCAATAAACAAAGTGTGTTAACTAAGTGGAAGAGACAACCTACAGATACTAGTGGGGGTAGGGATACAAAGTGCGTGAGACGGCTAACAATCATTTATTGTGCTGGTGTTTAGAAAGGTAGGATAAAAGTTTTGATTTACTATCTATCTGCACAGTTACCACATTTGACATTTGATATATAAATATAACTTTGTGAAACATAAACAAAAAAAGGACAACAAAATATTTAAGTTGACAAAAACACAATTTTGTGCCTGCAACGTCATTTTAATGCTCTCAATCTAATGAGCCCTTCCTTTAAGAAAAAGGGATAAATCAAAGGTTCCGTGTCTAGCGGTTTTAAATGTCACGCAACTGACACAACCTCATTTTTATAACTCAAAGACTGTCACTTCTCACTGGCGTTTGTCTTCCATAAAGTCCCGACGCCTGCGGAAATGTTCACTGCTTCCCAATGCAGAGAGAAGGTTTTATTACCAAAATGAAATGATTCCTCTTGCAAAATATCCACTTTCTGGGCCAATTTATATTAGTTTAAACTTGTAAAAAGAAAAAACGAAAAGCAGCATTTTAGCTGATTTACGATCTACCGGTTTATACAGGACGTTTGGGAGGCTTAATACGTTCTGTTATTTTACGTTTCTTGTGGACACAATATTGAACGTTTCCTTATTCTCATTATTAAGGGGGGTCTATTTTCCAGAAACAAATCCCTCTCTGCAATTATAGGATTTCGTTTTTCAGAGATTACCCATTGCTTTTAGTTTCGCTATTTAAAAAAAAAAAAAAACTTTTCTGTTGCTGTACTTTCCACGGCACAAAATCGCTGTGAAGAGCCGACGAAATGTCATTTTGTAGACGTCACCAATATGGAGAAAATGTTGAAAGGCTCTTTTCTTCACTAATTGTCCATTAAAGAGCCACGCTGTTGTGTGTGTGTCGAAAGTTAATTGGACATTTCCTTAAAGCAATGCAGACATGTGCTTTCTATTTAATAAGCCCAGAGGACTAGAGGTTTAGGTAAACACAGGTCTCATTACTGACACAAATTGACATTGGGATTATTTCGCACATCTACTTCCTATTCTGACACAATTTGAGGCTTTAAGAAACAAACAACACACCCCCCCCCCCACAAAGTTTTCCTTCAAAATTAAACCAGGAATTTCCTACATTAGCAACACCAACTGGATTGAGGTAACGTTGAGTCCAGGTCTACCCAAGGTTCAGCAAGGGCCTCTTCCAGCTGTGTGACTGTTTTGTGACTATGGGATGTCAACAATGTTCCCTCTAATTTTATATCCGCTGTGTGCACAGAAATATATTTTCTGTGCGCATATAAAATAACATTTTGTGCGCTCCATTATATTATCAAGCAGTGATGGGCCAGGTTGCAGCCCCATGTAGGTTTAGAAGCAAATCTGCAGGGAATTTCTACAGATAATATTTATTTGTACTCAGCAGTAGGAAATAACATTTTAGCCAATCAGAGAATTAGAATACTCAAGTCTTTGTATTAACAGAGCATTAGAACATTATTATATATTTTTTGTCTCTATACAAAGAGATTGTTTAGATGGCCACACACCCAGAGGGTGCTATGGCCTCAGTATAATAAAGTATTGGGAGATGATAATGACCAATGGAATTGCTTAGTCAAAACTGACCGAACTACCAACAAACTAGGGATGGCTCAAGCTCGAACCCAAATTCGGAACTGTTCAAACTAGTTCGTTTTCCAAACTCGCAGCTGTATTTTCTATAATTATTGAATTTACAGGCCGTTCGCTTAACCTTAAATAAAGCGTTGAATTTTCGGTAATCCTCGAATGTAGTTGACGATTTCGGTAACAATCGAATGTGCATTCATTTTGGTAACCTCGAATGTAAGCATTCCTTTTCAGTAACCCTCGAATGTAGCATTCGTTTTCAGTAACCCTCGAATGTAGCATTCATTTTCAGTAACCCTCGAATGTAGCATTCGTTTTCAGTAACCCTCGAATGTAGCATTCCTTTTCAGTAACCCTCGATGTAGCATTCCTTTTCAGTAACCCTCGAATGTAGCATTCCTTTTCAGTAACCTCGAATGTAGCATTCCTTTTCAGTAACCCTCGAATGTAGCATTCCTTTTCAGTAACCCTCGAATGTAGCATCCTTTTCAGTAACCCTCGAATGTCTCTTTTCAGTAACCCTCGAATGTAGCATTCCTCTTTCAGTAACCCTCGAATGTAGCATTCTTTCAGTAACCCTCGAATGTAGCATTCCTTTTCAGTAACCCTCGAATGTAGCATTCCTTTTCAGTAACCCTCGAATGTAACTTTCGTTTTCAGTAACCCTCGAATGTAGCATTTGTTTTCAGTAACCCTCAAACGTAGCATTCGTTTTCAGTAACCCTCGAACGTAGCATTCGTTTTCAGTAACCCTCGAACGTAGCATTCCTTTTCAGTAACCCTCGAACGTAGCATTCGTTTTCAGCAACCCTCGAACGTGCATTCGTTTTCGTAACCCTCGAAAGTAAGTAGCATTCGTTTTCAGTAACCCTCGAACGGAGCATTCGTTTTTCAGTAACCCCCGCAACGAGCATTCGTTTTCAGTAACCCTCGAACGTAGCATTCCTTTTCAGTAACCCTCGAACGTAGCATTCCTTTTCAGTAACCCTCAAATGTAGCATTCCTTTTCAGTAACCCTCGAAGGTAGATTCCTTTCAGTAACCTCAACTCTCGACTAGGTAGCATTCCTTTTCAGTAACCCTCGAAGTAGATTCCTTTTCATAACCCGAATGTAGTCATTCCTTTTCAGTAACCTCGATGTAGCATTCCTTTTTCAGTAACCCTCGAATGTAGCATTCCTTTCAGTAACCCCGATATGTAGCATTCCTTTTCAGTAACCCCGAATGTAGCATTCTTTCAGTAACCCTCGAATGTAGCATTCCTTTTCAGTAACTCTCGAATGTAGCATTCCTTTTCAGTAACCCTCGAATGTAGCATTCCTTTTCAGTAACCCTCGAATGTAACTTTCGTTTTCAGTAACCCTCGAATGTAGCATTTGTTTTCAGTAACCCTCAAACGTAGCATTCGTTTTCAGTAACCCTCGAACGTAGCATTCCTTTTCAGTAACCCTCGAACGTAGCATTCGTTTTCAGCAACCCTCGAACGTAGCATTCGTTTTCAGTAACCCTCGAAAGTAGCATTCGTTTTCAGTAACCCTCGAACGGAGCATTCGGTTTCAGTAACCCTCGAACGGAGCATTCGTTTTCAGTAACCCTCGAACGTAGCATTCCTTTTCAGTAACCCTCGAACGTAGCATTCCTTTTCAGTAACCCTCAAATGTAGCATTCCTTTTCAGTAACCCTCGAATGTAGCATTCCTTTTCAGTAACCCTCGAATGTAGCATTCCTTTTCAGTAACCCTCGATGTAGCATTCCTTTTCAGTAACCCTCGAATGTAGCATTCCTTTTCAGTAACCCTCGAATGTAGCATTCCTTTTCAGTAACCTCGAATGTTAGCATTCCTTTTCAGTAACCCTCGAAGTAGCTTCCTTTCAGCCCTCGAATGTAGCATTCCTTTTCAGTAACCCTCGAATGTAGCATTCCTTTTCAGTAACCCTCGAATGTAGCATTCCTTTCAGTCACCCTCAAATGTAGCATTCCTTTTCAGTCACCCTCGAATGTAGCATTCCTTTTCAGTCACCCTCAAATGTAGCATTCCTTTTCAGTCACCCTCGAATGTAGCATTCGTTTTCAGTCACCCTCGAATGTAGCATTCGTTTTCAGTAAGCCTCGAATGTAGATTCGTTTTCAGTAAGCCTCGAATGTAGCATTCGTTTTCAGTAACCCTCGAATGTAGCATTCTTTTCATAACCCTCGAAGTAGATTCCTTTCAGTAACCTCGAATGTAGCATTCCTTTTCAGTAACCCGAATGTAGCATTCCTTTTCAGTAACCCTCGAATGTAACATTCCTTTTTAGTAACCCTCGAATGTAGCATTCCTTTTCAGTAACCCTCGAATGTAGCATTCCTTTTCAGTAACCCTCGAATGTAGCATTCCTTTTCAGTAACCCTCGAATGTAGCATTCTTTTCAGTAACCCTCGAATGTAACATTCCTTTTCAGTAACCCTCGAATGCAACTTTCGTTTTCAGTAACCCTCGAATGTAGATTTGTTTTCAGTAACCCTCAAACGTGAGCATTCGGTTTCAGTAACCTCGAACGTGCATCGTTTCAGTAACCCTCGAACGTAGCATTCGTTTTCAGCAACCCTCGAATGTAGCATTCGTTTTCAGTAACCCTCGAAAGTAGCATTCGTTTTCAGTAACCCTCGAACGGAGCATTCGTTTTCAGTAACCCTCGAACGGAGCATTTGTTTTCAGTAACCCTCGAACGTAGCATTCCTTTTCAGTAACCCTCGAACGTAGCATTCCTTTTCAGTAACCCTCAAATGTAGCATTCCTTTTCAGTAACCCTCGAAGGTAGCATTCCTTTTCAGTAACCTCGAATGTAGCATTCCTTTTCAGTAACCCTCGAATGTAGCATTCCTTTTCAGTAACCCTGCGATGTAGCATTCCTTTTCAGTAACCCTCGAATGTAGCATTCCTTTTCAGTAACCCTCGAAGTAGCCATTCCTTTTCAGTAACCCTCGAATGTAGCATTCCTTTCAGTAACCTCGAATGTAGCATTCCTTTTCAGTACCCTCGAATGTAGCATTTCTTTTCAGTAAACCTCGAATGTAGCATTCTTTTCAGTAACCCTCAAATGTAGCATTCCTTTTCAGTAACCCGAATGTAGCATTCCTTTTAGTAAACCTCGAATGGAGCATTCCTTTTCAGTAACCCTCGAGTTGCATTCCTTTTCAGTAACCCTCGAATGTAGCATTCCTTTTCAGAACCCTCGAATGTAGCATTCCTTTTCAGAAACCCTCGAATGTAGCATTCCTTTCAGAACCCTCGAATGTAGCATTTCTTTTCAGTAACCCTCGAATGTAGCATTCCTTCAGTAACTCTCGAATGTAGCATTCCTTTTCAGTAACCCTCGAATGTAGCATTCTTTTCAGTAGCCCTCGAATGTAACTTTCGTTTTCAGTAACCCTCGAATGTAGCTATTTGTTTCAGTAACCCTCAAACGTAGCATTCGTTTTCAGTAACCCTCGAACGTAGCATCCTGTTCAGTAACCCTCGAACGTAGCCTTCGTTTTCAGTAACCCTCGAACGTAGCATTCGTTTCGTACCGGAATTGTAACCTCGAAGTAGCATCGTTTTCAGCAACCCTCGAACGTAGCATTCGTTTTCAGTAACCCCGAAAGTAGCATTCGTTTTCAGTAACCCTCGAACGGAGCATTCGTTTTCAGTAACCTCGAACGGAGCTTCGTTTTTCAGTAACCCTCGAACGTAGCATTCCTTTTCAGTAACCCTCGAACGTAGCATTCCTTTTCAGTAACCCTCAAATGTAGCATTCCTTTTCAGTAACCCTCGAAGTTAGCATTCCTTTCAGTAACCCTCGAATGTAGCATTCTTTTCGAACCTCGATGTAGCATTCCTTTTCAGTAACCCTCGAATGTAGTATTCCTTTTCAGTAACCCTCGAATGTAGCATTCCTTTTCAGTACCCTGAAGTAGCATTCCTTTCAGTAACCCTCGAATGTAGCATTCCTTTTCAGTAACCTCGAATGTAGCATTCCTTTTCAGTAACCCTCGAATGTAGCATTTCTTTCAGTAACCCTCGAATGTAGCATTCCTTTTCAGTAACTCTCGAATGTAGCATTCTTCAGTAACCCTCGAATGTAGCATTCCTTTCAGTACCCGAATGTAAATTTGTTTCAGTAACCCTCGAATGTAGCATTTGTTTTCAACCCTCAAAGTAGCATTTGTTTTCAGTAACCTCGAACGTAGCATTCCTTCGTTAGTAACCCTCGAACGTAGCATTCGTTTTCAGCAACCCTCGAACGTAGCATTCGTTTCAGTAACCCTCGAAAGTAGCATTCGTTTTCAGTAACCCTCGAACGGAGCATTCGTTTTCAGTAACCCTCGAACGGAGCATTCGTTTTCAGTAACCTCGAACGTAGCATTCCTTTTCAGGAACCCTCGAACGTAGCATTCCTTTTCAGAACCCTCAAATGTAGCATCCTTTTCAGGACCCTGCGAAGGTAGCATCCTTTTCAGTAACCCTCGAATGTAGCATTCCTTTCAGTAACCCTCGAATGTAGCATTCCTTTTCAGTAACCCTCGAATGTAGGATTCCTTTTCAGTAACCCTCGAATGTAGCATTCCTTTCAGTACCCTCGAATTAGCATTTCTTTCAAACCCTCGAATGTAGCATTCCTTTTCAGTAACCCTCGAATGTAGCATTCCTTTTCAGTAACCTCGAATGTAGCATTTCTTTTCAGTAACCCTCGAATGTAGCATTCCTTTTCAGTAACCCTCGAATGTAGCATTCCTTTTCAGTAACCCTCGAATGTAGCATTCCTTTTCAGTAACCCTCGAATGTAGATTCCTTTTCGTACCCTCAATGTAGCATTCCTTTCAGTAACCCTCGAATGTAGCATTCCTTTTCAGTCACCCCCAATGTAGATTCCTTTTCAGTCACCCTGAATGTAGCATCGTTTTCAGTCACCCTCGAATGTGCATTCGTTTTCAGTAAGCCTCGAATGTAGCATTCGTTTTCAGTAAGCCTCGAATGTAGCATCGTTTTCAGTAACACTCGAATGTAGCATTCCTTTTCAGTAACCCTGAATGTAGCATTCCTTTTAGTAACCCCGAATGTAGCATTCCTTTTCAGTAACCCCGAATGTAGCATTCCTTTTCAGTAACCCTCGAATGTAACATTCCTTTTAGTAACCGAATGTAGCATTCCTTTTGTAACCTCGAATGATGCCTTCCTTTCAGTAACCCTCGAATGTAGCATCCTTTTCAGTAGTAACCCTCGAATGTAGCATTCCTTTTCAGTAACCCTTGAATGTAACATTCCTTTTCAGTAACCCTCGAATGCAACTTTCGTTTTCAGTAACCCTCGAATGTAGCATTTGTTTTCAGTAACCCTCAAACGTAGCATTCGTTTTCAGTAACCCTCGAACGTAGCATTCGTTTCAGTAACCCTCGAACGTAGCATTCGTTTCAGAACCTCATGTAGCTCGTTTTCAGTAACCCTCGAAGTAGCATTCGTTTTCAGTAACCCTCGAACGGAGCATCGTTTTCAGTAACCTCGAACGGAGCATTTGTTTTCAAGTACCCCTCGAACGTAGCATTCCTTTTCAGTAACCCTCGAACGTTAGCATTCTTTTCAGTAACCTCAATGTAGCATTCCTTTTCAGTAAACCTCGAAGGTAGCATTCTTTTCAGTAACCCCCGAAGTAGCATTCCTTTTCAGTAACCTCGAATGTAGCATTCCTTTCAGTAACCCTCGAAATGTAGCATTCCTTTTCAGTAACCCTCGAATGGAGCATTCCTTTTCGTAAACCTCGAATGTAGCATTCCTTTTCAGTAACCCCGATGTTAGCATTCCTTTCAGTAACCCCGAATGTAGCATTCTTTTCAGTAACCCTCGAATGTAGCATTTTTCAGTAACCCTCGAATGTAGCATTCCTTTTCAGAACCCTCGAATGTAGCATTCCTTTCAGTAACCCTCGAATGTAGCATTCCTTTTCAGTAACCCTCGATGTAGCATTCCTTTTCAGTCACCCTCAACGTAGCATTCTTTTCAGTCACCTCGAATGTAGCATTCGTTTTCAGTCACCCTCGAATGTAGCATTCGTTTTCAGTAGCCTCGAATGTAGCATTCGTTTTCAGTAACCTCGAATGTAGCATTCGTTTTCAGTAACCCTCGATGTAGATC
Organism: Hymenochirus boettgeri; assembly: GCA_019447015.1. Taxonomy (NCBI): domain Eukaryota; kingdom Metazoa; phylum Chordata; class Amphibia; order Anura; family Pipidae; genus Hymenochirus; species Hymenochirus boettgeri. The sequence continues at coordinate 25,061,105 of CM033469.1, forward strand.
CTTTTCAGTAACCCTGAATGTATCATTCCTTTTCAGTACTCGAGTGCATTCCTTTTCAAGTAACCCTCGAATGTAGCATTCCTTTCAGTAATTCCAAGTACACCAATGTTCTCTTTAGCAACTCAGTGAATGCTACTCAGTCCTTTCATCCACCCGAACCTCGATTTCATTGTCAACCCTCGAATGTAGCATTCCTTTCAGGTAACCCTCGAATGTAGCATTCCCTTTTCAGTAACCTTTCTCGAATGTACATTCCTTCAGTAACCCTCGAATGTGCAACTTACTTTTCATTGATGAGTAAACAACATCGAATGTAGCATTCTTTCAAGTAACCCTCAAGTAGCTCCTTTCGTAACCTCGATGAGAGCTATTTCGTATTTTACCAGTAACCTCGAACGTAGATTCGTTTTCAGAACCTCGAATGTAGCATTCGTTTTCAGTAACCCTCGAAAGTGCATTCGTTTCAGTAACCCTCGAAAGGAGCATTCGTTTTCAGTAACCCTCGAAAGCGCATTGTTTTCAGTAAACCTCGAATCGTAGCATTCCTTTTCAGTAACCTCGAATGTGCATTCCTTTTCAGAACCTCCAATGTAGCATTCCTTTTCAGTAACCCTCGAAGTAGCATTCCTTTCAGTAACCCTCGAAATGTAGCATTCCTTTTCAGAACCCTCGCATGTAGAATTCCTTCAGTAACCCTCGAATGTAGCATTCCTTTTCAGTAACCCGAATGTAGCATGCCTTTTCAGTAACCTCGAAGTAGCATTCTTTTCAGTACACCTCGCATGTAGCATTCCTTTCAGTAACCCTCGAAATGTAGCATTCCTTTCAGTAACCTCGAACGTAGCATTCTTTTCAGTAACCCTCGAATGTAGCATTCCTTTTCAGTAACCCTCGAAGTGCATTCCTTTCAGTAACCCTCGTAGCATTCTTCGTAACTCGAAGGCATTCCTTTTCAGTAACCTCGAATGTGCATTTTTTCGTAACCCTTGAATGTAGCATTCCTTTTCAGTAACCCTTGAATGTAGCATTTCTTTTCAGTAACCCTCGAAGGAACATTCTTTTTAGTAACCCTCGAATGTAGCATTCCTTTTCAGTAACCCTCGAATGTAGCATTCCTTTTCAGTAACCCTCGAATGTAGCATTCCTTTCAGAACCCTCGAATGTAGCATTCCTTTTCAGAACCCTTGAATTAACATTCCTTTTCAGTAACCCTCGAATGCAACTTTCGTTTTCAGTAACCCTCGAATGTAGCATTTGTTTTCAGTAACCCTCAAAGTAGCTTCTTTTCAGTAACCCTCGAAGTAGCATTCGTTTCAGTAACCCTCGAACGTAGCATTCGTTTTCAGCAACCCTCGAATGTAGCATTCGTTTTCAGTAACCTCGAAAGTAGCATTCGTTTTCCAGTAACCCTCGAAAGGAGCATTCGTTTTCAGTAACCCTCGAACGGAGCATTTGTTTTCAGTAACCCTCGAACGTTAGCATTCCTTTTCAGTAACCCTCGAACGTAGCATCCTTTCAGTAACCCTCGAATGGAGCATTCCTTTCAGTAACCTCGAACGAAGGTAGCACTTCCTTTTCAGTAACCTCGAATGTAGCATTCCTTTTAGTAACCCTCGAAGTAGCATTCCTTTTCAGTAAACCCTCGAATGTAGATCCTTTTCAGTAACCCTCGAATGTAGCATTCCTTCTTCAGTAACCCTCGAATGTAGCATTCCTTTTCAGTAACCTCGAATGTAGCATTTCTTTTCAGTAACCCTCGAATGTAGCATTCTTTCAGTAACCCGATGTACATTCCTTGTCATGTATATTAGCCATTCGAAGTAGCATTCCTTTCAGTAACCTCGAATGTAGCATTCTTTTCAGTAACCCTCGAATGTAGCATTCCTTTTCAGTAACCTCGGAATGTAGCATTCCTTTTCAGTAACCCTCGAATGTTGCATTCTTTTCAGTAAACCCTCGTGAATGTAGCATTCCTTTTCAGTAACCCTTTGAAGGTAGCATTCCTTTTCAGTAACCCTCGAATGTAGCATTCCTTTTCAGTAACCCTCGAATGTTGCATTCCTTTTCAGTAACCCTTGAATGTAGCATTCCTTTTCAGTAACCCTCGAATGTTGCATTCCTTTTCAGTAACCCTTGAATGTAGCATTCGGTGACCCTCGAATTGGCCCTAACCCTCGATTGTAGCTTGTGGAAATTGTTGGATCATAGAGAAGGAAGTGTTTAAACAAGTTTTGGTGACAGGTGCATGTTCCCCAGATAATTTCCCAGGTGTCAGAGCCGTTAATGTAAGTTACCATTCCTATTTTAACTGTTATTCACAGTCACTATTAGTCTCCCATAGACTATAATGGGTTAGTTTCCGAACTACCGAACTTTTACTGAAGTTCGGTAGTTACTAAGTTCGCCCATCTCTACAACAAACTAGGACCTGACGATTTATCGCTACACACATGGCGAAAAGACACATTTTATTGTTGTGTAAACAAAAATTACAATATGCCAACAGCACAGTAAGAATGCATGAAACTGAAATTCTAAGCCAAAAAAATTTTAATTAAAAATACCGTAAAGCCAATTAGCGAGCACATTTCCCCAAGCTAGCGTTTTGCAGGTTTAATGCCTAGTGTTCTGATTGGTTCCTATTTTGGAAGGCAGGCATGTTCCCACAACATTACAGATTTAAATTAAAAAGACTGCTGTTACATAATTGTAAGAAGTAGCTGCTTAGAAGGTAAACATTACAGGCACGGAATTAGAAGTGGCTAGAACAATACTGAGGATTCCGATGCGTTACTGGCACCGTGCCCACTGTTTGCGCAACTTTACAAGGTAATCGTGCATTTACCTGTTTACAATTCACAGGGAAGACAAGAACACCTGTAATTAGAGTCTTAAGGGCGGAGAGGGCGATATTTAAAGAGAGAAGCGTTTTGTACAGTGACGTGAGTACCAGTAGGATAATGGTTGAACAGTCCTTTGACATCGAAATATTTTATTCATGTCACTAAATAATTAAAGCGATACGCTGCAGCTAGATCTACGTCTAGATTCTGGATGTTTCTGTGGTAACATAGGATTCTGATGAGGGCAAACTTACCAACAGTCCCAGAATCTGCAGGACAGTCCCATCGAGGGATTTGTACTAAAATATAGAAATTATTTGAACTAATGGAACATAATAGATGTCACTGTCTGCTGAAATTGTATTTTTTTTTTTTAATTTTGGAACAGTGGTGCAGAAGAAGTAAATACTAAAGGGAAAATAAATGTCCTCCCCTCTCCCAGTGAAAGTACCCAGCATAAGGACCTAAACCACGAGGTTTATTGAGCTGAACCAGCCTTCAAAAGTTTGCTCCTTAAAGCTGCCCCAAACCCCACTCCCACAAGGAGCATAGAGGGTGTTCGTTCCATTAGTAGTCCAGGAATGCCCTGGTTTACTATCATGTGAGGGGGAGGTTGTTTTTTTAAGTATTAAAGGGTATCTATACTCTAAAAAATTTAATTTTCAAAAAGTATACATTTAGATCCCACTACGTCAAATCTGTTTTCAGATTTTAAATCTGAGCGGTAGATCCTGAGAAATCATCATTTTGATCACAGACTTGTCACTCCAGGAGCAGAGTTTGTAATATGTGACCCATCCCTGACCTCTTACTAGGATCTTTAGCTGTCTGACAGCACACTTTCTGCAACAATTATGAGAATCAGCAGAGAAAAGAAGGAAGGGGGGAGGGGGGGAGATGTGTAAGCAGAGCAGGGTCTATGGTGACGCTGTGCAGAACTTATAAGTGTCACAGACACTACAAGGAGGCAGTGAGTAAGGGAGGGTGGAAGGAATTAGGAGCACTTATTAAACATTAATAATTTAATGACAAAGCAAGCACAGATAAATATGTGAGTACCACCATTTATCTTCTCTCAAATTGTAGTTTCAGTAATTCAGATAAAGTTGGTTTAGTGAGTATAGCGATGCTTTAATTGCCCTTTAAAGCAAATTCACATATCTATAAAGCTTCATACACACATCAGATCATTTTAGCCCGATTTGCCAGGCAAACGACCCACTGTGCAATAGGGTTATTAATAAGGTTATTACAAGTCACCCAGGAGTTCCATGACTCTATGTCGTTTTACCTTTTTCCTTTCTTTACATTTTTAAATTTTTATTAATACAGGTTTGACTACAATAAGAGAGATTTTAATCTATTTCCTTAACCATTAACCTGGTGAATAAAGGCATCAATTTATCACTACTGCTTTTAATTAACAATACTTCATACTGTAAACAATTAGCTTAAGGGTAATTAAACACAACTGTGAATGTAATTTGTAAGATTTCCTGAAAGTAACACAGCCCCAGCTAGTGGACATTATAGGCATTGAATTGTTTGGAAGTAACTTTTTTCCCATAATGAAATGCTTGCAAAACAACCGAGAGAGGGTAAAAGACAAGACCAGGCTAAACTGATTACAGTGATGTATGTCTTTTGCTTGAAATAAGTAAACATACCCCCAACAATGTGACCAATAAGGGGCCAAGACTCCCCAGTCCCAATGTTGGGAGGTATTATTAAATTACTTATTTATTATTATTTTACTTTGGCTTTTCCAGTAGTAACTACAGCTTAAAAAGCAGATTATAGCACCCCCTAGTGGACAGGTGATATAAGGCTGGGAAAGAACCTACTGCTTCATTTAAATAAAATCAGAAAATTTGAGCTGCAAAGACGAAGACCAACTGGCTTCACAAGATTTTCCAAATGTTTTGCAAACTTCCCTGCTTTGCTTTTAGACAGCGATGGGCTCAACATTCCATAGCACTAGGATGTGTTTGCACAATATCATTTTCCAACATGTTGCATCATAGTTACATTTTGTATGCCCTCGGTCTGCAGTACTAGTACAGAATATGTAACCCGTATCAGGACTATCGGAACGATGACTGTATCTTATCTGTTGTTCTGTTGTCTTGGATGATGCCCAAGAAGCAAGAATTTATTTTGGCTGCTACAATAATGTCTAATAAGATGTTATGGGTTACAAGGAGCCTTGACATAACAGCAGAGTTTTAAGCAGAACTAATTTGAATGCCATCAACTGTTTAAATTGTTCCCAAACCCCTGAATTTTTTTATGATAAATTATATATATATGTAAATGACCCTATTGTTATGCAGTAAAATTTTTAACCAGTTTAGTAAGTGGCTATGATTTCAACTGTCACATCCTTGACTCGCAGTTTTTAACTAGGAGAACCAGAAAGCATAAAGAGTAGTAACAGATCAATGAACAGTATTTCAAGTTAGTCTTACATCTCTCAGTTTATATACCAGGCAGCTTTATAGCTTAAGGAGAGGTGGGCCAAAAGGTGCAAAAATGGAGCAGAGCCTTCTTATAACAGAAAGTATCTTGCAGTCTCATGCTATATGAATAGCATTACCCACAGAACCTAAGAAACAAGGAGTCATTTCTTACTCCCAGGTTCCCCAGAGTAAGGGGCGGAGATATGCAAAATTTCTCCTTTATGTCCTATGGCTAATGCATGTGTCCAGAACCACTGGCCTATTAACATGGATCTCTCAGATTTCAAACTGTGAGGTATTGGCAGAAGATTACACTCAGTCTTATCCTATAAACTAAAAGAAGGCTGTCGATATGGACGGACAATGGAGCCACCTGCTCGCACTGGCCATGAGACATCTTCTAGCCAATGTCCACAGTTAAGTCCTGAACGCCCGCCGGGGTGGGGGGGAGATACGCCCCTGCAGGTGGTGTGTGCACGTGGGGGGCTGGGGTGGGTTGCACAGGGACAATTCTGTACAGAATTGGAGGTTTGCTGAAAATACTCAAGGGCAAACAAACCACCTTAATCTATTTTAGCTGAATGGCTTCCCTGTATAATGGGGATCAGAACTGATATATTTACACATTATAACAATGTGAACTTAACTAATATATGATTCAATCTTGGATCCTGACCCCTTTAATCACATGGTAAATATTGAAGGTTCTCTTTCTGCACAGAATCAGCTCAGAGGAAGTTGTTTTAACCTTTTCCTTTAACTTCTTATAGACCTACAGCCTGAATGTTATGGTCAGTGCCCCTAGCCACAACACAGTGACTAATAGAGACGGTCATTTGTTGCCAGAAAAATATGAAGCTCTGTGCAACTAAGACAATGTGGCAGAGTTGTAGGTATATTTACATTTATCTAAATAACCCCAATAACCTTGCACATAGTATTACAGGTGGCCCTACTATAGGTAGGGTTAAATATGGACCAACCAATTATATTGAAAGTAAACGTATGTCTTCTAACACCTCCGTGTGTTCCCACTGTGTATTCCCAAAACTCTCCTATCAAAATAAGCTGATAGCATTGGTGGTATCGCTTTCTACTATCTGTACGGCAATGGAAAGAGTGTAACAGGCCTTTGTAGTATTTTTAGAACTCTCAGATCATATGAGGTGTGGGTGAGAAAAGCCCAGACCCTGATAGAAAGGGTGGGATATATAAAGACCTCTCCGCCTTTGTGTTAAAGCACTCAGATTGCTATGAGAGCACAATCTCCAACCTATGCTCCATCTCCAACCTACATTCTATATCCAACCTACAGTCAACCTCCAACCTAAACTCCATCTTCAACCTACAGTCTGTCTCCAACCTACATTCTATATCCAACCTACAGTCTATCTCCAACCTACAGTCAACCTCCAACCTAAACTCCATCTTCAACCTACAGTCAGTCTCCACCCTAAACTCCATCTTCAACCTACAGTCAGTCTCCAACCTACAATCTATCTCCAACCTACAGTCAATCTCCAAACTACAGTCCATCTCTAACCTACATTGCATCTTCAACCTAAAATCTCAAACCTGCAGTCTACCTCCAACCTACAGTAAACCTTCAACCTACAATCTATCTTCAACCTACAGTCCATCTTCAACCTACAGTCTGTCTCCAACCTACAATCTATCTCCAACCTACAGTCCATCTCCAAGTCTATCTCCAACCTACAGTCCATCTCCAAACTACAGTCCATCTCCAAGTCTATCTCCAACCTACAGTCCATCTCCAAACTACAGTCCATCTCCAAGTCTATCTCCAACCTACAGTCCATCTCCAAACTACGTCCATCTCCAAGTCACTCCAACTACGTCCCTCTCCAAACTACTTACAGACCATTTCTGACCTACAGTCCATCTCCAAGTCTATCTCCAACCTACAGTCCATCTCCAAACTACTTACAGACCATTTCTGACCTACAGTCCATCTCCAACCTACAGTTCATCTCCAAGTCTATCTCCAACCTACAATCTCCAAACTACTTACAGACCATTTCTGACCTACAGTCCATCTCCAACCTACAGTCAATCTCCAAACTACAGTTCATCTCCAAGTCTATCTCCAACCTACAGTCTATCTCCAACCTACTTACAGTCCATTTCTGACCTACAGTCCATCTCCAAACTACAGTCTATCTCCATCCTGGTCCTGTGAGTATTTCTGTGAGTATTAAGTTCACATGTTCCAAAACTTAAATAAACATGTTTAATGTAATATTTAAGTATATGAATATTTTAATAAGTAATATCAGAATTGGGTTTAATGCCTCAATTCAATTACATTGGCTGGTTTTAGATTGTATGAATTATAAAGGGGTAACGTGCAGATAATTCAGGATATTTAGTAGAAAAGTAATTTGCATGCTAAAACCATAACAAATAATATGAAGAAAATGTTCTAAATGTTCCATATGATTAATACTACATGGCCACCACAGTCAGAAACATAGACATCCCAGGGAAATCCATAATAAACTGATGTTTTGTAATTAATAACTTGTACACAGCTCTATTGTCGTTTCACACAGCCAGTTGAATACACACAGCCTATTGATTATTTACAATATGATTTGCAAGGCTTTTCTTCTCAGGAAACAGTCTTGGGAAATAAAAACCATTGCTTTGTCAAGTTAAGCAAGCACTCTACATGTTTTCTACAGGATTGTATGGAATACTCTGCCCTTGGCATTGTTATATCTGAAACAATATGCACAAGATGTAAAATAAATATTACATTATAGGTGGGAGGGCTGTGTGTGCACATTTATATATATTAAATCGATTTGTATCAAACATTAGTACCCTGGTACACTGCATAGGGATTAAAGTAGCCTCTAAGGGAAATGATAACATTAGGGATATCAGAACTCTAGGAACTCTAGGTAAGTACACACTGTGCCATATATGTAAATATCTACTAATGGTGTGAAGAAAGCATCTATTTAATTCTGCAGGTATCAGTTTTTCCCTAAGTTCTGCAGCCCTCCCCCAGAATGTGTCCTGGACACATACACATAACTGCACATGATCATTCCATTTTTCTTTAATCAAAAGAGCTTATTCCTATAACTGAGGATAAAAAAATCAGGCTATGATTGTGGAGAAACCATGTCTGTAACTAATATATTCAGTAGGTATCGCTATTATGTTAGAAGAACATAGGTTAGTAGAATACATTTCAGGTCGCACTTGTATTGAATAATAATCCCCCATCTGATTGGTTGGGGCAAAATTAGCTCCATTTTAAACAATAAGAACTTTTATTGACTCTCCCTGACTGTTTGCCATTTCTTGTCCCCTGCAGTACCACTTCTAACCTCTTCAACCTCTCATTTTTTAACTACGGCTTTATGCAGCATTAGGACAGCGCCCCAGTTCTTAATTGTGCTGAGCATAACAAATAACAGAAACACTTTTAAATCTAACATTAACCAAATTCAACAGATCAATGGCTCGTATAATCTGAACTAGTTCTACAATATATATTTCCGTAAAAAACTACCCTATTGCATCTACAGGATGGGGGGTCAGGAAATGCACTGCTTAGTATTGTAAAAGTTAGGTACTGGGGGTCCTGGTTGCAAATATAGATTTTTATTTTGAGGGTGGACTTGCCCTTTTTTTCAACTGGTCGGAGTTTAGTCCTACTTGGACGCACAGCAACACATGCAGGATTTTTGAAATCGGCTGCCATGCGTTTTTATGTGCATGATGCTTCAATACACATCTGTAATATTGGAATATGCACAAAAGAATGTGCATACATGCATTCTAATAACAGATCAGAGCACAGCACACATAGTGGGGCCAATCAGATTGCACAAAAGAATAAGGTGCCTACATGATTCTAATAAAAGATACGGCACAGTGCACATAGCGGGGCCAATCAGATTGCACAAAAGAATGTTCACGCATGCATTCTAATAACAGATCAGAGCACAGCGCACATAGTGGGGCCAATCAGATTGCACAAAAGAATGTGCAAGCATGCACGCATTCATTCTAATAACAGATCAGAGCACAGCGCACATAGTGGGGCCAATCAGATTGCACAAAAGAATGTGCATACATGCATTCTAATAACAGATCAGAGCACAGTGCACATAGCGGGGCCAATCAGATTGCACAAAAGAATGTGCAAGCATGCTTCAAAAACAGATCAGAGCACGCGCACATTTAGTGGGGCCAATCAGATTGCACAAAAGAATGTGCAAGCATGCATTCTAATAACAGATCAGAGCACAGCGCACATAGCGGGGCCAATCAGATTGCACAAAAGAATGTGCACGCATTCATTCTAATAACAGATCAGAGCACAGCACACATAGTGGGGCCACTCAGATTGCACAAAAGAATGTGCAAGCATGCATTCTAATAACAGATCAGAGCACAGCGCACATAGTGGGGCCCTGTGTGCACAGAAATATATTTTCTGTGCGCATATAAAATACATTTTGGTGCGCTCCATTATATTATCAAGCATTGATTGGTGCCAGGTTGCAGCCCCATGTAGTGTTTAGAAGCAAATCTGCAGGGACTTTCTACAGATAATATTATTTGTACTCAGCAGTAGGAAATAACATTTTAGCCAATCATAAGATTAATACTCAAGTCTTTGTATAACAGAGCATTAGAACATTATTATATTTTTTGTCTCTATCAAAGAGATGTTTAGATGGCCACAACCCAGGGTGCTATGCCTCAGTATAATAAAGTATTGGAGATGAATAATGACCAATGAATTGCTTAGGTCAAACTGACCAATACCAACAAACTAGGGATGGCTCAAGCTCGAACCCAAATTCGGAACTGTTCCAAACTAGTTCGTTTTCCCAAACTCGCAGCTGGTATTTTCTATAATTATTGAATTTACAGTGCCGTTCGCTTAAACCTTAAAAGAATAAAGCGTTGCATTTCGGTAATATCCCTCGAATGTCGTTAGACGCTTTCGGTAACAGCCTCGAATGTAGCATTATTTTCAGTAACCCTCGAATGTAGCATCCTTTTCAGTAACCCTCGAATGTAGCATTCGTTTTCATAACCCGCGATGTACTTCATTGTTCAGTACCCCGAATGTAGCATTTCGTTTTCATTACCCTCGAATGTACTCATCCTTTTCAGTAACCCTCGAATGTGCATTCCTTTTCAGTAACCCTCGAATGTAGCTTCCTTTTCAGTAACCCTCGAATGTAAGCATTCCTTTTCAGTAACCCTCGAATGTAGCATTCCTTTTCAGTAACCCCTCGAATTAAGCATTCCTTTTCATACCCCCTATGTAACCCTTCCTTTTCAGTAAAACCTCGAGTAGCATTCCTTTTCAGTAACCCTCGAATGTAGCATTCCTTTTTCAGTAACCCTCGAATGTAGTGCATTCCTTTTCAGTAACCCTCGAATGTAGCATTTCCTTTTCAGTACCCTCGAATGTACTTCGTTTTCCGTAACCCTCGATGTAGCTTGTTTTTTCAGTAACCCCAACGTAGCATTCGTTTTCAGTAACCCTCGAACGTAGCATTCGTTTTCATAACCCCGAACGTAGCATGCCTCGTTTTCATAAACCCTCGAACGTAGCATTCGTTTTCAGCAACCTCGAACGATACATTCGTTTTTCATAACCTCGAAAGTAGCATTCGTTTTTCAGTAACCCTCAACGGACATTCTTTTCAGTAACCTCGAACGAGCATATCGTTTTTCAGTAAACCCTCTCGACGTAGGCATTCCTTTTTCAGTAACCCTCGAACGTAGCATTCCTTTTTAACCTCATAATGTAGCTCATCCTTTTCATAACCCTCGCAAGCGTAGCATCCTTTTCAGTAACCCTCGAATGTAGCATTCCTTTTCAGTAACCCCTCGAATGTAGCATTCCCTTTTCAGTAACCTCGAATGTAGTATTTTCCTTTTCCGTAAACCCTCGATGTATCAATTCCTTTTCAGTAACCCTCGAATGTAGCATTCCTTTTTCAGTAACCCCTCCCCTCGAATGTCATTCCTTTTCAGTAACCCTCGAATGTAGCATTCCTTTCATGTAACCCTCGAATGTAGCATTTTTTTCAGTAACCCTCGAAATGTTACATTCCTTTTCATACCTCTCGAATGTAGCATTCCTTTTCATAACCCTCGATGTAGCATTCCTTTTCGTACCCTCGAATTACTTTCGTTTCAGTAACCCTCGAATGTAGGCATTTGTTTTCAGTAACCCTCACAACGTAGCATTCGTTTTCAGTAACCCTCGAACGTAGCATTCCTTTTTCAGTAACCCTCGAACGTAGCATTCGTTTTCATCAGCAACCCTCGAACGTAGCATTCGTTTTCATACACCTCGAAAGTCCAATTCGTTTCCAGTAACCCTCGAACGGAGCATTCGTTTTCAGTGACCCCCTCGAACGGAGCTTCGTTTTCAGTACCCTCGAACGTAGCCTTCCTTTTCAGTACCCTCGAACGTAGCATTCCTTTTCAGTACCCTCAATGTAGCATTCCTTTTCAGTAACCCTCGAATGTAATTCCTTCCTTTTCAGTAACCCTCGAATGTAAGCATTCCTTTTCAGTACCCTCGAATGTAGCATTCCTTTTCAGTAACCCTCGAATTAGCATTCCTTTTCAGTAACCCTCGAATGTACATTCCTTTTCAGTAACCCTCGATGTGCATTCCTTTTCAGTAACCCTCGAATGTAGCATTCCTTTTCAGTAACCCTCGCAATGTGCATTTCTTTTCAGTACCCTCGAATGTAGCATTCTTTTCAGTAACCCGAATGTAGCATTCCCTTTTCAACGGTCACCCTCAAATGTAGCATTCCTTTTCAGTCACCCTCGATGTAGCATTCCCTTTCAGTCACCCTCAAATGTAGCATTCCTTTTCAGTCACCTCGACTGTACACTTCGTTTTCAGTCACCCTCGAAGAGCATTCGTTTTCATAAGCCTCGAATGTAGCATTCGTTTTCAGTAAGCCTCGAATGTAGCATTCGTTTTCAGTACCCTCGAATGTAGCATTCCTTTTCAGTAACCCTCGAATGTACATTCCCTTTTCAGTAACCCTCGAATTTAGCATTCCTTTTTCATGTACACCCCCGATGTAGCATTCCTTTTCATTAACCCTCGAATTAACAGTCCTTTTCAGTAACCCTCGAATGTAGCATTCCTTTTCAGTAACCCTCGAATGTAGCATTCCTTTTCAGAACCCTCGAATGTAGCATTCCTTTTCAGTAACCCCGAATGTGCATTCTTTCTAACCCTCGAATGTAACATTCCTTTTCAGTACCCCTCGAATGCAACTTTCGTTTCAGTAACCCTCGAATGTAGAATTTGTTTTCAGTAACCCTCAAACGTAGATTCGTTCATTAACCTCGAAGTAAGCACTCTCGTCTAACTGTCATCGTATACCTCGTCTGCATCGTAGTCAGTATCGTGTTTACCCTACCCCCTCGAACGTACATTCGTTTTCAGCAACCCTCGAATGTAGCATTCGTTTTCAGTAACCCTCGAAAGTAGCGTCGTTTCAGTAACCCTCACGGAGCATTCGTTTTTCAGTAACCCTCGAACGGAGCTTTGTTTTCATTAACCCTCGAACGTAGCAATTCCTTTTCATAACCCTCGAACGTAGCATTCCTTTTCAGTACCCTCAATGTAGCATTCCTTTTCATAACCCTCGAAGGTAGCAATTCCTTTTCAGTAACCCTCGAATGTAGCATTCCTTTTCATTAACCCTCGAATGTAGCATTCCTTTTCAGTAACCCTCGATGTAGCATTCCTTTTCAGTAACCCTCGAATGTAGCATTCCTTTTCAGTAAACCTCGCATGTCATTCCTTTCAGTTCAACCCTCGATGTAGCTTCCTTTTTCAGTAACCCTCGAATGTAGCATTCTTTTCAGTACCCTCGAATGTAGCATTTCTTTTCAGTAACCCTCGAATGTCTTCTTCAGTACCCAATTAGCATTCCTTTCAGTAACCCTCGATGTAGCATTCCTTTCAGTAACCCTCGAATGTGGCAATTCCTTTTCAGTAACCCTCGAAGTTGCATTCCTTTTCATAACCCTCGAATGTAGCATTCCTTTTCAGTAACCCTCGAATGTACATTCCTTTTCAGTACCCTCGAATGTAGCATTCCTTTTCAGTAACCCTCGAATGTAGCATTTCTTCAGTAACCTCGATGTACTTCCTTCAGTAACTCTCGAATGTAGCATTCCTTTTCAGTAACCCTCGAATGTAGCATTCCTTTTCAGTAGCCCTCGAATGTAACTTCGTTTTCAGTAACCCTCGAATGTACATTTGTTTCAGTAACCCTCAACGTGCATTCTGTTTTCAGTAACCCTCGAACGTAGCATTCCTTTTCAGTAACCCTCGAACGTAGCATTCGTTTTCAGTAACCCTCGACGTAGCATTCGTTTTCATTAACCCTCGAACTAGCATTCCTTTCAGTAACACCCTCGAATCGAACGTCGCATTCGTTTTCAGAACCCTCGAACGTAGCCTTCGTTTCAGTAACCCTCGAAGTAGCATTCGTTTTCAGTAACCCCCCGAACGGAGCATTCGTTTTCAGTACCCTCGAACTGCGATTCGTTTTCAGTAACCCTCGAACGAGCATTCCTTTTCAGTAACCCTCGAGAATCGAGCATTCTTTCTAGTAACCCTCAATTAGCATCTTTTCAGTAACCCTCGAAAGGTAGCATTCCTTTTCAGTAACCCTCAATGTAGCATTCCTTTCAGTAACCCTCGTAATGAGCATTCCTTTTCATAACCCTCGAATGTAGTATTCCTTTTCAGTAACCCTCGAATGTAGCATTCCTTCAGTAACCCTCGAATGTAGCATTCCTTTTCAGTAACCCTCGAATGTAGCATTCCTTTTCAGTAACCCTCGAATGTAGCATTCCTTTTCAGTAACCCTCGAATGTAGCATTTCTTTTCAGTAACCCTCGAATGTAGCATTCCTTTTCAGTAACTCTCGAATGTAGCATTCCTTTTCAGTAACCCTCGAATGTAGCATTCCTTTTCAGTTAACCCCTCGAATGTACCTCGTTTCAGTACCCTCGAATGTAGCATTTGTTTTTCAGTAACCCTCAAACGTTTTCAGATGTAGCATTCTTTTTCAGTAACCCTCGAACGTAGCATCCTTTTCAGTAACCCTCGAACGTAGCATTCGTTTTCAGCAACCCTCGAACGTAGCATTCGTTTTCAGTAACCCTCGAAAGTAGCATTCGTTTTCAGTAACCCTCGAACGAGCATTCGTTTTCAGTAACCCTCGAACGGAGCATTCGTTTTCAGTAACCCGAACGTGCCTTCCTTTTCAGTACCCTCGAACTTAGCCTTCCTTTTCAGTAACCCTCAAATGTAGCATTCCTTTTCAGTAACCCTCGAAGGTAGCATTCCTTTTCAGTAACCCTCGAATGTAGCATTCCTTTTCAGTAACCCTCGAATGTAGCATTCCTTTTCAGTAACCCTCGAATGTAGCATTCCTTTTCAGTAACCCTCGAATGTAGCATTCCTTTTCAGTAACCCTCGAATGTAGCATTCCTTTTCAGTAACCCTCGAATGTAGCATTCCTTTTCAGTAACCCTCGAATGTACATTCCTTTTCAGTAACCCTCGAATGTAGCATTTCTTTTCAGTAACCCTCGAATGTAGCATCCTTTCAGTAACCCTCGAATGTACATTCCTTTCAGTAACCCTCGAATGTAGCATTCCTTT
Source organism: Hymenochirus boettgeri (assembly GCA_019447015.1). NCBI lineage: Eukaryota > Metazoa > Chordata > Amphibia > Anura > Pipidae > Hymenochirus > Hymenochirus boettgeri. Next base: position 25,076,127 of record CM033469.1, read on the forward strand.
TCAGTAACCTCGGAATTGTAGCATTCCTTTTCAGTCACCACCCTCAAATGTAGCATGCTTTTCAGTCACCCTCGAATGTAGCATTCCTTTTCAGTCACACCCTCAATGTAGCATTTTCCTTTTCAGTCACCCTCGAATGTAGCATCGTTTTCAGTCACCTCGAATGTAGCATTCGTTTTCAGTAGCCTCGAATGTAGCATTCGTTTTCAGTAAGCCTCAGAATGTAGCATTCCTTGTTTCAGTAACCCTCGATGTACATTCCTTTCATAACCCTCGAATCGCTCAACATTAGCTTCACTTCTTCAGTAACCCTCGAATTAGCTTCCTTTTCATCAACCTCGAATGTAACATTCCTTTTTAGTAACCCTCGAATGTAGCATTCCTTTTTCAGTAACCCTCGAATGTAGCATTCTTTTCAGTAACCCTCGAATGTAGCATTCCTTTTCGTAGACACCTCCGAATGTAGCATTCCTTTTCAGTAACCCTTGAATGGTAACATTCCTTTTCAGTAACCTCGAATGCAACTTTCGTTTTCAGAACCCTCGAATGTAGCATTTGTTTTCAGTAACCCTCAAACGTAGCATTCTTTTTCAGTAACCCTCGAACGTAGCATTCGTTTTCAGTACCCTCGAACGTAGCATTCGTTTTCAGCAACCCTCGAATGTAGCATCGTTTTCAGTAACCCTCGAAAGTAGCATTCGTTTTCAGTAACCCTCGAACGGAGCATTCGTTTTCAGTAACCCTCGAACGGAGCATTTGTTTTCACGTACCCTCGAACGTAGCATCCTTTCAGTAGCCCTCGAACGTAGCATTCCTTTTCAGTACCCTCAATGTGCATTCCTTTTCAGTAACCCTCGAGGTAGCATTCCTTGTTTCAGTCACCCTCGAATGTCCATTCCTTTTCAGTAACCCTCGAAGTAGCATTCCTTTTTCAGTAACCCTCGAATGTAGCATTCCTTTTCAGTAACCCTCGAATGTAGCTTCCTTTTCAGTACCCTCGAATGTAGCATTCCTTTTCAGTCCAGCTTCTCATCGAATGTAGCATTCCTTTTCAGTACCCTCGATGTAGCTTCCTTTCAGTAACCCTGAATGTAGCATTTCTTTTCAGTAACCCTCGAATGTACATTCCTTTTCAGTAACCCTCGAATGTGCATTCCTTTTCAGTAACCCTCGAATGTTCATTCCTTTCAGTAACCCTCGAATGTAGCATTCCTTTTCAGTTCACCCTACAAATGTAGCATTCCTTTTCAGTCACCCTCGAATGTGCATTCGTTTTCAGTCACCCTCGAATGTAGGCATTCGTTTTCAGTAAGCCCTCGAATGTAGCATCGTTTTCATAAGCCTCGAATGTCAGCATTCGTTTCAGTAACCCTCGAATGTACATTCCTTTTCAGTAACCCTCGAATGTAGCATTCCTTTTCAGTACCCCATACATCCTCGAACGTAATGTAGCATCTCTTTCAGTAACCCTCGAATGTACATTCCTTTTAGTAACCCTCGAATGTACGCTTCCTTTTCAGTAACCCTCGATGTAGCATCTTTTCCTTAAACCCTCGAATGTAGCATTCCTTTTCAGTAACCCTCGAATGTAGCATTCCTTTTTCATTACCCTTGAATGTACATTCCTTTTCAGTAACCCTCGAATGCAACTTTCGTTTGCAGTAACCCTCGAACTGTAGCACTTTGTTTTCAGTAACCCTCAAACGTACATTCGTTTTCAGTAACCCTCGAACGTAGCATTCGTTTTCAGTAACCCTCGAACGTAGCATTCGTTTTCAGCAACCCCGAATGTAGCATTCGTTTTCAGTAACCCTCGAAGTAGCATTCGTTTTCAGTAACCTCGAACGGAGCATTCGTTTTCAGTAACCCTCGAACGGAGCATTGTTTTCAGAACCCGCGAACGTAGCATTCCTTTTCAGTAACCCTCGAACGTAGCATTCCTTTTCAGTAACCTCAAATGTAGCATTCCGTTTTCAGTAACCTCGAAGTGCATTCCTTTTCAGTACCCTCGAATGTAGCATTCCTTTTCAGTAACCCTCGAATGTAGCATTCCTTTTCAGTAAACCCTCGAATGTAGCATTCCTTTTCAGTAACCCTCGATGTAGCATTCCTTTTCATAACCCTCGAATGTAGCATTCCTTTTCAGTAACCCTCGAATGTAGCATTCCTTTTCAGTAACCCTCGAATGTAGCTTCCTTTTCAGTAACCCTCGAATGTAGCATTTCTTTCAGTAACCCTCGAATGTAGCATTCCTTTTCAGTAACCCTCGAATGTAGCATTCCTTTTCAGTAACCCTCGAATGTAGCATCCTTTTCAGTAACCCTCGAATGTAGCATTCCTTTCTCAGTAACCCTCGAATGTGCATTCCTTTTCAGTAACCCTTGAATGTAGCATTCCTTTTCAGTAACCTTGAATGTGCATTTCTTTTCAGTAACCCTCGAATGTACATTCCTTTTAGTAACCCTCGAATGTAGCATTCCTTTCAGTAACCCTCGAATGTAGCATTCCTTTTCAGTAACCCTCGAATGTAGCATTCCTTTTCAGTAACCTCGAATGTAGCATTCCTTTTCATAACCTTGAATGTAACATTCCTTTTCAGTAACCCTCGAATGCAACTTTCGTTTTCAGTAACCCTCGAATGTAGCATTTGTTTTCAGTAACCCTCAAACGTAGCATTCGTTTTCAGTAACCCTCGAACGTAGCATTCGTTTTCAGTAACCCTCGAACACGTAGCATTTCGTTTTCAGTCAACCCTCGAATGTAGCATTCGTTTTCAGTAAACCCTCGAAAGTAGCATTCGTTTTCAGTAACCCTCGAACGGAGCATTCGTTTTCAGTAACCCTCGAACGGACATTTGTTTCAGTACCTCTACGAGCATTCTTTCAGTAACCCTCGAACGTAGCATTCTTTTCATTAACCCGCAAATGTAGCATCCTTCAGTAACCCCGAAGGTAGCATTCCTTTCAGTCACCTCGAATGTAGCATTCCTTTTCAGTAACCCTCGAATGTAGCATCCTTTTCAGTACCTCGAATGTAGCATTCCTTTTCAGTAACCCTCGAATGTAGCATCCTTTTCAGTACCCTCGAATGTAGCATTCCTTTTCAGTAACCCTCGAATGTAGCATTCCTTTTCAGTAACCTCGATGTCGCATTCTTTCAGTAACCCCGATGTAGCATGTCTTTCAGTAACCCTCGAATGTAGCTTCCTTTTCATAACCCTCGAATGTAGCATTCCTTTTCAGTAACCCTCGAATGTAGCATTCCTTCATAACCTCGATGTACATTCTTTTGTAACCCTCGATGTGCATTCCTTTTCAGTAACCCTGAATGTACATTCCTTTTCAGTTACCCTTGAATGTAGCATTCCTTTTCAGTAACCCTCGAATGTAGCATTCCTTTTCAGTAACCCTCGAATGTAGCATTCCTTTTCAGTAACCCTCGAATGTAGCATTCCTTTTCAGTAACCCTCGAATGTAGCATTCCTTTTCAGTAACCCTCGAATGTTGCATTCCTTCAGTAACCCTGAATGTAGCATTCCTTTTCAGTAACCCTCGATGTTGCATTCCTTTTCAGTAACCCTTGAATGTAGCATTCGGTGACCCTCGAATTGGCCCTAACCCTCGATTGTAGCTTGTGGAAATTGTTGCTATAGAGAAGGAAGTGTTTAATTACAAGTTTTGGTGACAGGTGCATGTTCCCAGTAATTTCCCAGGTGTCAGAGCCGTTAATGTAAGTTACCATTCCTATTTTAACTGTTATTCACAGCCACTATTAGTCTCCCATAGACTATAATGGGTAGTTTTCCGAACTACCGAACTTTTACTGAAGTTCGGTAGTTACTAAGTTCGCCCCTCTCTACAAAAAACTAGACCTGACGATTTATCGCTACACACAGGCAAAAGACACATTTTATTGTTGTGTAAACAAAATTACAATATGCCAACAGCACAGTAAGAAGCATGAAACTGAAATTCAAGCCAAAAAAATTTTAATTAAAATACCGTAAAGCCAATTAGCGAGCACATTTCCCGCTCGCGTGTTTTGCAGGTTAATGCCTAGTGTTTCTGATTGGTCCTATTTTGGAAGGCAGGCATGTTCCCACAACATTACAGATTTAAATTAAAAAGACTGCTGTTACATAATTGTAAGAAGTAGCTGCTTAGAAGGTAAAACTTACAGGCACGGAATTAGAAGTGGCTAGAACATACTGAGGATTCCGATGCTTTACGGCACCGTGCCCACTGTTTGCGCAACTTTACAAGGTAATCGTGCATTACCTGTTTACAATTCACAGGGAAGACAGAACACCTGTAATTAGATCTTAAGGGCGGAGAGGGCGATATTTAAAGAGAGAGCGTTTTGTACAGTGACGTGAGTACCAGTAGGATAATGGTTGAACAGTCCTTTGACATCGAAATATTTTATTCATGTCACTAAATAATTAAAGCGATACGCTGCAGCTAGATCTACGTCTAGATTCTGATGTTTCTGTGGTAACATAGGATTCTGATGAGGGCAAACTACCAACAGTCCCAGAATCTGCAGGACAGTCCCATCGAGGGATTTGTACTAAAATATAGAAATTATTTGAACTATGGAACATAATAGATGTCACTGTCTGCTGAAATTATTTATTTTTTTTTTTAATTTTGGAACAGTGGTGCAGAAGAAGTAAATACTAAAGGGAAATAAATGTCCTCCCCTCTCCCAGTGAAAGTACCCGCATAAGGACCTAAACCACGAGGTTTATTGAGCTGAACCAGCCTTCAAAAGTTTGCTCCTTAAAGCTGCCCCAAACCCCACTCCCACAAGGAGCTAGGAGGTGTTCGTTCCATTAGTAGTCCAGGAATGCCCTGGTTTACTATCATGTGAGGGGGAGGTTGTTTTTTTAAGTAGTAAAGGGTATCTATACTCTAAAAAATTTAATTTTCAAAAAGTATACATTTGATCCCACTACGTCAAATCGGTTTTCAGATTTTAAATCTGAGCGGTAGTCCTGAGAAATCATCATTTTGATCACAGACTTGTCACTCCAGGAGCAGAGTTTGTAATATGTGACCCATCCTGACCTCTTACTAGGATCTTTAGCTGTCTGACAGCACACTTTCTGCAACAATTATGAGAATCAGCAGAGAAAGAAGGAAGGGGGGAGGGGGGGAGATGTGTAAGCAGAGCAGGGTCTATGGTGACGCTGTGCAGTAACTTATAAGTGTCACAGACACTACAAGGAGGCAGTGAGTAAGGGAGGGTGGAAGAATTAGGAGCACTTATTAAACATTAATATTTATGACAAAGCAAGCACAGATAAATATGTGAGTACCCACCATTTATCTTCTCTCAAATTGTAGTTTCAGTAATTCAGATAAAGTTGGTTTAGTGAGTATAGCATGCTTTAATTGCCCTTTAAAGCAAATTCACATATCTATAAAGCTTCATACACACATCAGATCATTTAGCCCGATTTGCCAGGCAAACGACCCACTGTGCAATAGGGTTATTAATAAGGTTATTACAAGTCCACCCAGGATTCCATGACTCTATGTCGTTTACCTTTTTCCTTTCTTACATTTTTAAATTTTTATTAATACAGGGTTGATACAATAGAAAGATTTTAATCTATTTCCTTACCCATAACCGGTGAATAAAGGCATCATTTATCACTACTCGCTTTTAATTAACAATACTTCATACTGTAAACAATTAGCTTAAGGGTAATTACACAACTGTGAATGAAATTGTAAGATTTCCTGAAAGTACACAGCCCCAGCTATACATTATAGGCATTGAATTGTTTGGAAGTAACTTTTTTCCATAATGAAATGCTTGCAAAACAACCGAGAGAGGGTAAAAGACAAGACCAGGCTAAACTGAGTTACAGTGATGTATGTCTTTTGCTTGAAATAAGTAAAACTACCCCCAACAATGTGACCAATAGGGCCAAGACTCCCCAGTCCCAATGTGTTGGAGGTATTATTAATTACTTATTATTATTATTTTACTTTGGCTTTTCCAGTAGTAACCTACAGCTTAAAGCAGATTATAGCACCCCCTAGTGGACAGGTGATAAGGCTGGGAAAGAACCTACTGCTTCATTTAAATAAAATCAGAAAATTTGAGCTGCAAACGAAGACCAACTGGCTTCACAAGATTTTCCAAATGTTTTGCAAACTTCCCGCTTGCTTTTAGACAGCGATGGGCTCAACATTCCATAGCACTAGATGTGTTTGCACAATATCATTTTCCAACATGTTGCTTCATAGTTACATTTTGTATGCCCTCGGTCTGCAGTCTAGTACAAATATGTAACCCGTATCAGGACTATCGGAACGATGACTGTATCTTATCTGTTGTTTCTGTTGTCTTGGATGATGCCCAAGAAGCAAGAATTTATTTTGGCTGCTACAATAATGTCTAATAAGATGTTATGGGTTCAAAGGAGCCTTGACATAACAGCAGAGTTTTAAGCAGAACTAATTTGAATGCCATCAACTGTTAAATTGTTCCCAAACCCCTGATTTTTTTATGATAAATATATATATATGTAAATGCCCCTATTGTTATGCAGTAAAATTTTTAACCAGTTTAGTAAGTGGCTATGATTTCAACTGTCACATCCTTGACTCGCAGTTTTTAACTAGGAGCAAAACCAGAAAGCATAAGATAGTAACAGATCAATGAACAGTATTTCAGTTAGTCTTACATCTCTCAGTTTATATACCAGGCAGCTTTATAGCTTAAGGAGAGGTGGCCAAAAGGTGCAAAAATGGAGCAGAGCCTTCTTATAACAGAAAGTATCTTGCAGTCTCTTGCTATATGAATAGCATTCCCACAGAACCTAAGAAACAAGGAGTCATTTCTTACTCCAGGTTCCCCAGAGTAAGGGGCGGAGATTGCAAATTTCTCCTTTATGTCCTATGGCTAATGCATGTGTCCAGAACCACTGGCCTATTAACATGGATCTCTCAGTTTCAAACTGTGGAGTATTGGCAGAGATTCACACTCAGTCTTATCTCTATAACTAAAGAAGGCTGTCGATATGGACGGACAATGGACCACCTGCTCGCACTGGCCATGAGACACCTTCTAGCCAATGTCCACAGTTAAGTCCTGAACGCCCGCCGGGCGGGGGGGGAGATACGCCCCTGCAGGTGGTGTGTGCACGGTGGGCGGTGGGGTGGGTTGCACAGGGACAATTCTGTACAGAATTGGAGGTTTGCTGAAAATACTCAAGGCAAACAAACCACCTTAATCTATTTTAGCTGAATGGCTTCCCTGTATAATGGGGATCAGATGATATATTTACACATTATAACAATGTGAACTTAACTAATATATATATCATCTTGGATCCTGACCCTTTAATCACATGGTAAATATTGAAGGTTCTCTTTCTGCACAGAATCAGCTCAGAGGAAGTTGTTTTAAACCTTTTCCTTTAACTTCTTATAGACCTACAGCCTGAATGTTATGGTCAGTGCCCCTAGCCACACACAGTGACTAATAGAGACGGTCATTGTTGCCAGAAAATATGAAGCTCTGTGCAACTAAACAAGTGGCAGAGTTGTAGGTATATTTACATTTATCTAAATAACCCCAATAACCTTGCACATAGTATTACAGGTGGCCCTACTATAGGTAGGGTTAAATATGGACCAACCAATTATATGAGAAGTAAACGTATGTCTCTAACACCTCCGTGTGTTCCCACTGGTGTATTCCCAAAACTCTCTATCAAAATAAGCTGATAGCATTGGTGGTATCGCTTTCTACTATCTGTACGGCAATGGAAAGAGTGTAACAGGCCTTTGTAGTATTTTTGAACTCTCAGATCTATGAGGTGTGGGTGAGAAAAGCCCAGAACCCTGAATAGAAAGGGTGGGATATATAAAGACCTCTCCGCCTTTGTGTTAAAGCACTCAGATGCTATGAGAGCACAATCTCCAACCTATGCTCCATCTCCAACCTACATTCTATATCCAACCTACAGTCAACCTCCAACCAAACTCCATCTTCAACCTACAGTCTGTCTCCAACCTACATTCTATATCCAACCTACAGTCTATCTCCAACCTACGTCAACCTCCACCTAAACTCCATCTTCAACCTACAGTCATCTCCAACCTAAACTCCATCTTCAACCTACAGTCAGTCTCCAACCTAAACTCCATCTTCTCACTACGGTCAGTCTCCAACCTACAATCTATCTCCAACCTACAGTCAATCTCCAAACTACAGTCCATCTCATACTACATTGCATCTTCAACCTAAAATCTCAAACCTGCAGTCTACCTCCCCTACAGTAAACCTTCAACCTACAATCTATCTTCACCTACGTCATCTTCACCTACAGTCTGTCTCCAACCTACAATCTATCTCCAACCTACAGTCCATCTCCAGTCTATCTCCAACCTACAGTCCATCCCAAACTACAGTCCTCTCCAAGTCTATCTCCAACCTACAGTCCATCTCCAAACTACAGTCCATCTCCAAGTCTATCTCCAACCTACAGTCCATCTCCAACTACAGTCCATCTCCAAGTCTATCTCCAACCTACAGTCCATCTCCAAACTACTTACAGACCATTTCTGACCTACAGTCCATCTCCAACTACACGTCCATCTCCAACCTACAGTCATCTCCAAGTCTATCTCCAACCTACAGTCCATCTCCAAACTACTTACAGACCATTCTGACCTACAGTCCATCTCCAAGTCTATCTCCAACCTCAGTCCATCTCCAAACTACTTACAGACCATTTCTGACCTACAGTCCATCTCCAACCACAGTTCATCTCCATCTATCTCCAACCTACATCTCCAAACTACTTACAGACCATTTCGACCTACAGTCCATCTCCAACCTACAGTCAATCTCCAAACTACAGTTCATCTCCAAGTCTATCTCCAACCTACAGTCTATCTCCAACCTACTTACAGTCCATTTCTGACCTACAGTCCATCTCCAAACTACAGTCTATCTCCATCCTGGTCCTGTGAGTATTTCTGTGAGTATTAAGTTCACATGTCCAAAACTTAAATAAACATGTTTAATGTAATATTTAAGTATATGAATATTTTAATAAGTAATATCAGAATTGGGTTTAATGCCTCAATTCAATTACATTGGCTGGTTTTAGATTGTATGAATTAAAAGGGGTAACGTGCAGATAATTCAGGATATTTAGTAGAAAAGTAATTTGCATGCTAAAACCATAACAAATAATATGAAGAAAATGTTCTAAATGTTCCATATGATTAATACTACATGGCCACCACAGTCAGAAACATAGACATCCCAGGGAAATCCATAATAAACTGATGTTTTGTAATTAATAACTTGTACACAGCTCTATTGTCGTTTCACACAGCCAGTTGAATACACACAGCCTATTGATTATTTACAATGATTTGCAAGGCTTTTCTTCTCAGGAAACAGTCTTGGGAAATAAAAACCATTGCTTTGTCAAGTTAAGCAAGCACTCTACATGTTTTCTACAGGATTGTATGGATACTCTGCCCTTGGCATTGTTATATCTGAAAACAATATGCACAAGATGTAAAATAAATATTACATTATAGGTGGGAGGCTGTGTGTGCACATTTATTATATTAAATCGATTTGTATCAAACATTAGTACCCTGGTACACTGCATAGGGATTAAAGTCCTCTAAGAAATGATATTAGGGATATCAAAGACTCTAGGAACTCTAGGTAAGTACACACTGTGCCATATATGTAATATCTACTAATGGTGTGAAGAAAGCATCTATTTAATTCTGCAGGTATCAGTTTTTCCCTAAGTTCTGCAGCCCTCCCCCAGAATGTGTCCTGGACACATACACATAACTGCACATGATCATTCCATTTTTCTTTAATCAAAGAGCTTATTCCTATAACTGAGGATAAAAAAATCAGGCTATGATTGTGGAGAAACCATGTCTGTAACTAATATATTCAGTAGGTATCGCTATTATGTTGAAGAACATAGGTTAGTAGAATACTTCAGGTCGCACTTGTATGAATAATATCCCCCATCTGATTGTTGGGGCAAAATTAGCTCCATTTTAAACATAAGAACTTTTATTGACTCTCCCTGACTGTTTGCCATTTTCTGTCCCCTGCAGTACCACTTCTAACCTCTTCAACCTCTCATTTTTTAACTACCGGCTTTATGCACATTAGGACAGCGCCCCGTTCTTAATTGTGCTGAGCATAACAAATAACAGAAACACTTTTAAATCTAACATTAACCAAATTCAACAGATCAATGGCTCGTATAATCTGAACTAGTTTCTACAATATATATTTCGTAAAAACTACCCTATTGCATCTACAGGATGGGGGGGTCAGGAAATGCACTGCTTAGTATTGTAAAAGTTAGGTACTGGGGGTCCTGGTTGCAAATATAGATTTTTATTTTGAGGGGTGACTTGCCCTTTTTTCAACTGGTCGGAGTTTAGTCCTACTTGGACGCACAGCAACACATGCAGGATTTTGAAATCGCTGCCATGCGTTTTATGTGCATGATGCTTCATACATCTGTAATATTGGAATATCACAAAAGAATGTGCATACATGCATTCTAATAACAGATCAGAGCACAGCACACATAGTGGGGCCAATCAATTGCACAAAAGAATGTGCAAGCATGCATTCTAATAACAGATCAGAGCACAGCACACATAGTGGGGCCAATCAGATTGCACAAAAGAATGTGCACGCATTCATTCTAATAACAGATCAGAGCACAGCACACATAGTGGGGCCACTCAGATTGCACAAAAGAATGTGCAAGCATCATTCTAATAACAGATCAGACACAGCGCACATATGTGGGCCAATCAGATTGCACAAAAGAATGTGCATGCATGCATTCTAATAACAGATCAGAGCACAGTGCACATAGCGGGGCCAATCAGATTGCACAAAAGAATGTTCACGCATGCATTCTAATAACAGATCAGAGCACAGCGCACATAGTGGGGCCAATCAGATTGCACAAAAGAATGTGCAAGAGCATGCATTCTAATAACGATCAGAGCAGCACACATAGTGGGGCCAATCAGATTGCACAAAGAATGTGCACGCATGCATTCTAATAACAGATCAGAGCACAGCGCACATAGTGGGGCCAATCAGATTGCACAAAAGAATGTGCATGCATGCATTCTAATAACAGATCAGAGCACAGTGCACATAGCGGGGCCAATCAGATTGCACAAAAGAATGTTCACGCATGCATTCTAATAACAGATCAGAGCACAGCGCACATAGTGGGGCCAATCAGATTGCACAAAAGAATGTGCAAGCATGCACATTCATTGATCAGCACAGCGACATAGTGGGGCCAATCAGATTGCACAAAAGAATGTGCATACATGCATTCTAATAACAGATCAGAGCACAGTGCACATAGCGGGGCCAATCAGTGCACAAAAGTGTGCAAGCATGCATTCTAATAACAGATCAGAGCCACAGCGCACAAGCGGGGCCAATCAGATTGCACAAAAGAATGTGCACGCATTCATTCTAATAACAGATCAGAGCCAGCACACATAGTGGGGCCACTCAGATTGCACAAAAGAATGTGCAAGCATGCATTCTAATAACAGATCAGAGCACAGCGCACATAGTGGGGCCAATCAGATTGCACAAAAGAATGTGCATGCATGCATTCTAATAACAGATCAGAGCACAGCACACATAGTGGGGCCACTCAGATTGCACAAAAGAATGTGCATGCATGCATTCAAAATAACAATCGAGCACAGTGCACACGAGCACAGTGCACATAGCGGGGCCAATCAGATTGCACAAAAGAATGTGCATGCATGCATTCCAATAACAGATTGGAGCACAGCGCGCAGTGGGGCCCCTAGATTGCAGTAGCGATCTGCTCCAAATAGCGTAAGTGGATCCTAGCCCTGAAGCTCTGCATGTTGCACTGGTTAAACCTAAGAACTAGGCCCCACTAGTGCGTTTTTTTGCACGTAATCGCACGTGATTGCGCATGGGATTTTGGTTAGACTGGAAATCGAGGTAACGCAAAAATTCTCATGATTTCTGGTGCGTCTGCATCTGCCCATCCATTTCCATTTTGCGATCACAATTTTTTGCACAAACGCATCCATAATGGAAAATAGCAAAATCGCACACGCAAACGGGAAACAATGCGTGACAACACACCAGATTACACACGCGCCCCGGTGCGTTGTAGTGGGGCCTCAGCCTTAGAGTTAATTGGCTGAGCTGGCGTTCCCTATTGTTTGCCCTAGTTTATCGCGGTGTTTGCCGGATTGTGTTTATTACATTTGTTTAGCAATTACAGGTGTGTCCTGGTATTTTTCTCTGCTCAGCAGCCTGGAATATTTAATAAACAGCTTTGCCTAAGCAAGAGATATGAACCCTTCACCGTGCGTGGATTCGTGTCTATTTCCCAGCGAAGGGAACGATATTTAATTGGCACCGACTGACAGGAGGTTTATTAGAAGGAGGTGAAGTTATTTTTATTAGATTTTACTCCCGTCACTGGACAGACTGGAAGGAAAGTGAAAGTTTTCATATTATTTCATTTTACAGGATTCCCTACTCATTTAATAACCCAATCACTTGGACTAGAGGTAAAAATAATGTCCCCATCCCTAATAGGGTGCCATATTTTTGGCCATCCCTATGCAATAAAATGAAACAATGGACAAGGAAGAGTATACTGACCAACTGTCCATTCAGGTTGGATCATTTTCCAATTGCTCAGTGGGAGTGGATGCTATAAATAGTATCTTTAGGATAGTCACCTGGTCCGGACTTACATTGTCCCTGCTACATACAGTAAAGGTAGGTACAGAAACAGAGATGGGTATCGGATGACCGTCTACATGACTAACAGTTCTTTCGGGTGACAATTCGTTCATGTGTGGGTGTTCGATCAGGCGAAATTGTTGAACTTGGTTCCCTATTATATAACATATTTATACCTCCATAAGAGAAAACTCCCCCAAGGGCTTCTCATGCCACACCGCCAGGGGCGTAACTACCAGGGGAGCAACCGCAGGGGGCCCCCATTTTCTTATTTTCTCTATGACAGATATAGCCTCCTCCCAGAAAACCAGTATGGAAAAGGAAAAGAAAGGGGCCCCATCATAGTTTTGCAGGGGCCCAGTGATTCCTAGTTACACCACTGCACACCTCGAACTCTTGTCATGTAGATTTCACAGGTTTTTGGGTTCTAAGGGGAAATGTGGCAGCCCTAGATGGAATTCATACATCATTACATCATCAAGAAGCCTTGAAATCCCTCACTCTGTTGTACCATCTGTACATGTTCCTGGCTGTACCCTACGCTCCTCACAAGGCCATGAACTAGACTTACCCACACTGCTTCTTCCTATTTTCAATCATTTGTTTAACCTTAGCAATATGGAGACCGAGACCATGTCCCAGTGTTAGCAGTAGTGATAAGCATCCTTCCATACTTCCCAACTGTCCCGATTCCTGCAGGCATGTCCAGTATTTGGGATTTCCTCTATTTATCCAGTAAAAATAATACAACTTCATGTTGTCCTTGAGTCCTGTGTATTATTGTATACAAACGAGAGACAAAGATCTCCAAGATAAAGCCCATTAGTCTAATAGATCAACTTACTAAGTGCCCTGCGTGCTTTCTGCATTGCAATGGGATTTACATTGATGTTCCCCAGCTACAGACATTGAACGGCTCTGCCTACAGCACAGGTGCTACTGTCACATAATAAATAGAATGTTTCACCATTGCCCCCTATGTATAGAGAACAGCAGATCACCGGCACCAGACATTAAAAGATTATTATTTATTTATAGATATCATTTATTTTCCCATCAAATACATACAATGAATGAAATATATATTTACAGGGTCACACTTCTCTTTAATGATCAGGGGCTGGTCACCTCAATTCATTTAATTACACGGTTTGGCCCCGCCCCTCGGGCCATCTGGTTTTTTCATACTATAAAGTGGAACAATAGGTTCGCATTCATGTCTCTCAGATCTGTAAACATTTTTTTAACAAAATTAACTTTCAAAGCTAAATTTTAAGACTCACAGGTTCACATTTCAGCCTAATCAGCTCCCAGGCCTGATATTTTAGTTGATCAGGACAAAATATCAACTGAAATAAGAAGGTGATCTGAATGCGACGAATGTCCATTTTGGCCCAAAATCACACATGTGGCATCACAGATGTGCAATTATCGACCAAATAAAGTGTGTGATAGGCTGGTCTATTTGGCTGAGTGGGTCCATTGATTAATTTATTCTGTGTTCTATTTCTATGGTGCCCAGTCCAGGGCCTGCGGGACTGGTGGGTGTGGCTATGAATGGGGCTCAGGTAGAGTCTGGGAGGAAAAAGGCAATAGAGGGTCGCACTCCAAGAAATTAGAACAATTTTATTGTGATCCACACATCACACGTCAATACGTTTCGGGGGAATAACCCCTTCTTCAGGTGAAGTCTGGGAGGATCAGAGGAATCAGCCTCCAGCCTCAGCTAGATTTGGAACAAGAATTAAAGGAGAAGTTATCACTTGCAGTAAATACATTAATTAATATGTCTTATTCTAAAAGTTCTATGTGACCCAGGCAGGATAGGGGTTAGGAGCTAAAGAGTTAACGAGGTGATTCTGGTACCTCCGGTTATTCTGTATTTGAAGCGTTTAAGAGCAGGGACATTATGAGAATAAACAGCCTGTCAGTGTTAAAGGCCAATGGGAACGGGGCGATTTTACTTCTCTCTGAGAGGCTGTAAGTGGGAGATTTTGAAATAATCACACCGAAGGAGCGTTTCAGAGCTGTAATGGAACAGCCACATGGTGTCCTGTTAAAGAGACGGAAAATGACTACAAATGACTATAAAACGCTGCAACCTTAAATGGCCATTTATTGATCTGTATCAGGGCTGAAGGGAGGGAGGCTAAATGGGTGGGAATGAAGTTACTGATCACAAGAGTGTCCGTCACTCACCATCCCTTAACACCTTCAAACGTAACCTTAAAACCCACCTCTTCAGGCACCATATAACCTGGTCTAGACATTACCCCTCTTACTACCCAATATGATCCAACCCGCCTTTCATGCTCCACTGCCAATCTATTTACAGCCTACTGACTCCTGCAACCTTATGTCTCACCCCATATCCTCTAGTCTGTAAGCTCTGGGCAGGGTCCTCTCTCCTATTGTATCACGGTATTGCTGTAAGATACTCCTCACTCTGTTTACTTATATTATGTATTACCCGTGTATGTAATATGTATGACTTTGTATAACATGTATTACCCTGTATGTAATGTATGACTATGTAATTGTAAATGTTGGCGCTAAATAAATCCATAATAATAACAAGAGCTTGCAATCTAATAAGGTTGGATGGAATGAGTAGGGCAATATAAAAGGACAGGAAGCAGGATGTGGCTTACAGTAGGATGTATTATTTTATATGGAATAGTAGCCCTCAGCATTCCAGTATTTGATTCTCCATTACTTGACAAATTGGGTTGCTCTCCACTGTAAAAATACCAGTGGCCCACCTCTCCATTCATTCTGTCCTCCATGTATCTCTTAAAATAAAACCATGCATGATATAGGGGACATGGTCTTCATTTATGTCCTTATTTATAAGAAGGAATAGCCAACAAATCAGAACCCTGCTTTTTTATCAATCTTAATCCTTTTGCCCAATCAGATTCAATATCCAACTGACCACTGACCATCAGTCAGTAATTATTGTAGGATTCACTTTCTTGTTACTGTATTTGTTTTCCAGTTTGGTGTAATTGAAAATGGGACACGGTGACAACATTGTGACTACTGGGGAAAACAGCCATCGAAAAGAAGGTGCATCCTTCAGTTTGTCATGGCATGGAAATGACCAAAAGAACACAAAAAATATCAAGGTTCAGACTAAGTACAGAGAGTGTCATGGTCAACGAGCTCTGCCGGGTCTCTCAGATAACTCTCCTTTAAATATCAATAAGATTGACCCCCATGGAAAACCACCAGCCTCACATAAGGGTAAAATGGCCTCCATCATTTCTTCAAAAACCCATGAACAAGAAGCTGTAGACAAGAAGAAACAAAACAATAAAGGGCCAAGTCCCATCAAGTTAACCACCGAAGGGAAAAAGGACATCTTCAAGTTTTGGTCAAGTAGGACAGAAAACGATACAAATTCCAATTCTAATGATATTGGCAATGACCCCAAGACAATTCAGGGAACAGTAAGACATAATAACAAGGCCCCAAACACACCTGGAAATACTTACAAAGATAAGGATGTCAATGGTAAGAAGTCCGACGTGGCCAAACCCAAGAGGAGGAAAAAAAGGACTGAGATGTTTTCTTCTGTTTCTTTCATTCATATCGATAATTATGTCCTTAACTGGAGTGGACAGGTAGGTGGGCTCCATTCATACAGGTTGCAGGATTGTTTGACATTGCATTTGAAAGTGAATGAATACATTTTGGATTTTTTGGACCCAACGAAGTTTAAACATTGAGTTACGGCTCAGAAGCTTTAAAATGACCCCATATATTTTGTCCCACGGTGATTTACAGGGATGCAGCCATATGATTATATATAATCAGTACCGTGCTACATATGTCTGTTGTATTCAATTAGATCAACTGGACTTGAAATGTAGTTCTTGAAGACGTTTCGCTAGTCATCCGACTGGATCTCTCAATTCAGAATGACTTGTACAAGAATCTGTTGCAATTATGTACCCTGGAAAGCCTAAATAGAGGTGGGGGGGTTCGACACCAACTGTCTGCCATGTACAATGCTGTTTTAACACCTTACTCTGGGCGTTCCTATAACACCTCTTAGCCACTATCTAATCACACCCTTAACACCTGGCTGTGATATGCTAATTGGGATTTTCCAGGGTACATAATTGCCACAGATTCTTGTACAAGTCATTCTGAATTGAGAAAGCCAGTCGGATGACTAGCGAAACGTCTTCAAGAACTAACTTCAATTCCCAGTTGATCTAATTGAATACGACAGATATATACCATGACCTGGATGGATGAATATTACAGTATACCATGACCTGGATGAATGAATTTTACAGATATACCATGACCTGATGAATGAATATTACAGATATACCATGACCTGATGAATGAATATTACAGATATACCATGACCTGGATGGATGAATATTACAGATATACCATGACCTGATGAATGAATATTACAGATATACCATGACCTGGATGAATGAGAACCTTCACAAACATGTGCTACATATGCAATAAAATACCAGGATTCTGTGACCATGCAAAGGCTTTATACAAGGCACAGTTCTAAAAGCATAATGATTACCATGCACATTTCAGACATTACAGCTAAATCAATGTTCAATCCGATGAATGTCAAATTTGGCTGTAATTTCTACTGCCCCAGCAGTTGCCACATGCTGATGTTCCCCGGTCATGCTTTACAATCCCCGTTACACCTGTATGTATTCGGGCTGGTCAGTAGTCTGGAAAGATGACAGGTAAGCTGCCGTGAATGAGCATTTTTAGACTGCAAGTTTAATTACAAATCTGAGCCCACATACGTATCATAAGGGATAATGGGGGTATTTATAAAGGTTTGTTCTTGGCAAAATAACCGTAAGTATCGGTCGTGTTAAGGGGCAATATGCTTCTTGATGAGAAAATTGTCACTGCAGCTGAAAAGTCGATACCGTACGGTTATCTCCCAATGGGACGATACTGGCTGGAATCCACTGCAGCATCGATTTACTCCTCAACAGAAAAGGAACTTTGCCATTGTGAAAACAGCCGCTACTGGCGGTTATTTTGCTGATAATGAACCTTTATAAATATGGACCACTATAACTTAGACTATCACACAATGTATACCCTACTGTAAATTATAGGGATATTAAGACACTTAGAACTTATCCACATAAACATAATATCACATAGGGTTAGCAAACAGGTCTGGAAGAGTTTGTTTCCAATATCTACCATTGTAATGAACTGTGTGATACCTGTAACACCTCTAATCGTCAACCATAAGCGAAATGTGCATTGTTTATATATTGTGCAGGATACTCATGGCTCTTTTCCACCATGTTGTTCACTAACAGGATTGTCCATAAAGTTCACTGAGACAGCTTTTAGGGTGACCATAAATGGACTGTGTGTTCAGAGTGACCATAAATGGACTGTGTGTTCAGGGTGACCATAAATGGACTGTGTGTTCAGAGTGACCATAAATGGACTGTGTGTTCAGGGTGACCATAAATGGACTGTGTTCAGGGTGACCATAAATGGACTGTGTGTTCAGGGTGACCATAAATGGACTGTGTGTTCAGGGTGACCATAAATGGACTGGTGTGTTCAGGGTACATAATGGACTGTGTGTTCAGGGTGACCATAAATGGACTGTGTGTTCAGGGTGACTATAAATGGACTGTGTGTCAGGGTGACCATAAATGGACTGTGTTTAAGGGTGACCATAAATGTACTGTGTGCCAGGGTGACCATAAATTGACTATTTTTAGGGTGACCATAAATGAACTGTGCATTCAGGGTGACCATAAATGGACTGTGTGTCAGGGTGACCATAAATGGACTGTGTGTCCTGGATGGCTATTAATAGACTGTTTTTTCAGGGTGACCATAAATGGACTGTATTTTTAGGTGACCATAAATGGACTGTGTGTTCAGGGTGACCATAAATGGACTGTGTATTCAGGGTGACCACAAAAGGACTGTGTTCAGGATGACCATAAATGGACTGTGTGTTAGGGTGACCATAAATGGACTATTTTTAGGGTGACCAAAAATGGACTGTATTTTCAGGGTGACCATAAATGAACTGTGTGTCAGGGTGGCCAAAAATGTACTGTGTTTCAAGGTGACAATAAATGGACTGTGTGTTCAGGATGACTATAAATGGACTATTTTTAGGGTGACCATAAATGCACTGTATTTTCAGGGTGACCATAAATGGACTGTGTGTCAGGGTGGCCATAAATGGACTGTATTTTTAGGGTGACCATAAATGAACTGTGCAATTAAGTGTATGTTCAGGGTGACTATAATGGGCTGTGTGTTCAGGATGACCATAAATGGACTGTGTTCAGTGTGACCATAAATGGACTGTGTGTTCAGGGTGACCATAAATGGACTGTGTTTTCAGGATGACCATAAATGGACTGTATGGACTTCCTTCAGGGTTACCATAAATGGACTCTGTGCCAGGATGACCATAAATGGACTGTGATTCAGTGTGACCAAAAATGAACTGTGTGTTCAGTGTGACCATAAATGGACTGTGTGTTCAGGGTGACCATAAATGGACTGTTTATTCAGAATGACCATAAATGGACTTTATGTTAGGGTGACCATAAATGTACTTTTCATTTAGGATACCATAATGCACTGTGGTTTCAGAATGACCATAAATGGACTTTTCGTTCAGGATGACCATTAATGGACTGTGTGTTCAGGGTGACCATAAATGGACTGTGTTGTTCAGGGTGACCATAAATGGACTGTGTGTTGGAACAAGAATCCAGAAATAGAAAAATAGAAAAAAGTGCAGCCCAGGCTGTGTAAAGAAAATATACCTGTATATTTGTACAGTTTCATATTGACATGAGTTTTCCTCATCTCTTCAGAATACCTGGCAAACACTTTCTGTGCAGGAGACTGTACTTGGCACACACAGAGAAAGCCAAAGAAACATTGAAAAGATACGAAGCATTTGGATTTGGCTTTGTCATAACATCAGTAAGTCTATTTCTGATTTAAGGAGACTCGGTTCATGGACGGCTTTAAGGCTCTTGTAAACCCACTGGGAGTATGTGCTGACCTCATATTAATTCATAGGATCTAACATTACTTTGTTATCTCTACAAGTTGGAGAAATTAATTAAATATATTTACAAGCTGATGCAATATTGGCCTTTTTTGTCTGAAAACCCAAGCTATCCAATGTAATATCGGTTGTGTGGGTTTTGCGGTAATTTGTTCGGCCACACATTAACAACAATTTTGAAATAGCGTGGCGTTGTGTAGTAATGGCTTGATTAGGTTAGTGCGACCAATTTTGCGCTAATCTTAACGACATTACTACTGTTGTGTACAGGGCTGATTTAGTACTAAAAAGAGGTACGTCTTACTGGAACAAGATGCGGTCAGTTAAGACGGAACTTTTTTAGCTCTACATCGGCCCGTTAGTCTTTTGTTGCAATGTTCAATGCCAGTGATGTTACACACATGTTGCAATGTTACATCCAGTGATGTTACACCATGTTGCAATGTTACATGCCAGTGATGTTACACACATGTTGCAATGTTACAATGCCAGTGATGTTACACACATGTTGCAATGTTCAATGCCAGTGATGTTACCACACTGTTGCAATGTACAATGCCAGTGATGTTACACACATGTTGCAATGTTACAATCCAGTGATGTTACCACATGTTGCAATGTTACAATGCCAGTGATGTTACACACTGCGTTGGTCAAAGAAACATAAAGGAGTACTTTCCATGTCCCCATTTAATGGGCAATTAACTTTAAAATTACACCCCTCCCTTTTGATGTACACAGGGGGAGGAGCTAAAACACTAGGTAATCACTTCTGGGGGTTCAATATAAACTTTAATTTACACCCTCCATACTTGTCCAGCCCTGCCCCCTCACTTTGCCCTGGACCTGGCTTATGGGAAGATACACCATTGATTCTGACGGTGGCACAATGGAAAATGCACAAAATTTCTGTTGTGGCACATCATGGATTTATTTTTTTTTACCCATAGTCAAGGGGGTTGGTTATAACATTTACATTGTAATAGTCATAGAATAAAACTAGTTCTCCAATAGAACATGTCAGAGGACACGTGGACATCCCTTAAGACTGGAAGAAAAGGAATTTGGTCTTCAAGTTCGGAAAGGGTTTGTCACTGTGAGAACGGTTAAAGCTATGGAACTGTCTTCCAGTGGACGTTTGTTATGGCAGGTTCATTGGTCAGTTTAATAAAAGCTGGATGAGTTTCGCATACAGGAATGTTACAAGTTACTGGTATTGATACATAAAGTAGAGTTCGGAAGGGTTTGTCACTGAGAGAACGGTAAAGCTATGGAACTGTCTTCCAGTGGACGTTGTTAGGCAGTTCATTGGTCAGTTTAATAAAAATCTGGATGAGTTTCTACAAACAAGGAATGTACAAGTTACTGGTATTGATACATAAAGTAGAGTTGGGAAGGGTTTTCATCTGTGAGAACGGTAAAGCTATGGAACTGTCTTCAGTTACGTTGTTATGGCAGGTTCATTGGTCAGTTTAATAAAAAGCTGGATGAGTTTCTACAACAAGGAATGTTACAAGTTACTGGTATTGATACATAAAGTAGAGTTGGGAAAGGGTTTGTCACTGTGAGAACGGTAAACTATGGAACTGTCTTCCAGTGGACGTTGTTATGCAGGTTCATTGGTCAGTTTAATAAAAAGCTGGATGAGTTTCTGCAACAAAGATGTTACAAGTTACTGGTATTGATACATAAGTAGAGTTGGGAAGGGTTTGTCACTGTGAGAACGGTAAAGCTAGGAACTGTCTTCCAGTGGACGTGTTATGGCAGGTTCATTGGTCAGTTTAATAAAAAGCTGGATGAGTTTCTACAAACAAGGAATGTTACAAGTTACTGGTATTGATACATAAAGTAGAGTTGGGAAAGGGTTTGTCACTGTGAGAACGGTAAAGCTATGGAACTGTCTTCCAGTGGACGTTGTTATGGCAGGTTCATTGGTCAGTTAAAAAAAAGCTGGATGAGTTTCTGCAAACAAGGAATGTTACAAGTTACTAGTATTGATACATAAAGTAGAGTTGGGAAAGGGTTTGTCACTGTGAGAACGGTAAAGCTATGGGACTGTCTTCCAGTGGACGTTGTTATGGCAGGTTCATTGGTCAGTTTAATAAAAAGCTGGATGAGTTTCTACAAACAAGGAATGTTACAGTTCTGGTATTGATACAATAAGTAGAGTTGATCCAGGGAAATTTCCGATTGCCACTTGGAGTCAGGAAGGATTTTTTTTCCCTTCATAATTTGTGGGGTGTTTTTGCCTTCCTCTGGATCAACAGTTAGGCAGGAAATGAGGATATTGCTAGATGGGTTGGACTGGATGGATATCTGTACTATACTATACTATATGTACTATACTATACTATACTGTACATACAATACTATACTATACTAGTAAACACTGACTATATTCCAATGCTTTCCAATGCTATTACAATGCCCCTCCCTCATTACCAGGATGTTGTATTGTTCCACCATGAAATGCCCATCATAACCTTTAAGTCAAATATAGAAGGGGCAACGATGAGCTGCCCTGGGAAGATACACCAGAGATCCGCTATAGCCAGTAGCTTGCAGTTGGCCGTGACGAATAACTGTTGGTCGCGTGAATTTCGTTGTGGTCGTCAGTTTGCCGGTGGTATTTTTCCGGCAAGTCCCGATCCACAAAAAAATCTGTCTGTGTTTACCCAGCCTTACACTGATCATCTGAGCGTTATATGAAAATATTCTGTCTACTTTCCCTCATATGTTGTAATGCTGGATCGTTCAATAGGAAACAATGTGCCATCCACTGTGCTTAGGGTTCAGAGAATCGCTGCTGGCAATAAGAATGACAAAGCCTCTACCATAAATTAACATGACTGTTTTTCCGAATTTCCATATTTACACCAGGTGCAATGTTTACAATGCCAGTGATGTTACACACATTTTTGTTGCAAATGTTACAATGCCAGTGATGTTACACCATGTTGCAATGTTACAATGCCAGTGATGTTCACACATGCGTTGGTCAAGAAACTAAAGAGTAACTTACACACATGTTGCAATGTTACAATGCCAGTGATGTTACACACATGCGTTGGTCAAAGAAACATAAAGGAGTACTTTCCATGTCCCCATTTAATGGGCAATTTAACTTTAAAATTACACCCCTCCCTTTTGATGTACACAGGGGGAGGAGCTAAAACACTAGGTAATCACTTCTGGGGGTTCAATATAAACTTTAATTTACACCCTCCATACTTGTCCAGCCCTGCCCCCTCACTTTGCCCTGGACCTGGCTTATGGGAAGATACACCATTGATTCTGACGGTGGCACAATGGAAAATGCACAAAATTTCTGTTGTGGCACATCATGGATTTATTTTTTTTTTACCCATAAGTCAAGGGGGTATGGTTATAACATTTACATTGTATATAGTCATAGAATAAAACTAGTTCTCCAATAGAACATGTCAGAGGACACGTGGACATCCCTTAAGACTGGAAGAAAAGGAATTTGGTCTTCAAGTTCGGAAAGGGTTTGTCACTGTGAGAACGGTAAAGCTATGGAACTGTCTTCCAGTGGACGTTGTTATGGCAGGTTCATTGGTCAGTTTAATAAAAAGCTGGATGAGTTTCTACAAACAAGGAATGTTACAAGTTACTGGTATTGATACATAAAGTAGAGTTGGGAAAGGGTTTGTCACTGTGAGAACGGTAAAGCTATGGAACTGTCTTCCAGTGGACGTTGTTATGGCAGGTTCATTGGTCAGTTTAAAAAAAAGCTGGATGAGTTTCTGCAAACAAGGAATGTTACAAGTTACTAGTATTGATACATAAAGTAGAGTTGGGAAAGGGTTTGTCACTGTGAGAACGGTAAAGCTATGGGACTGTCTTCCAGTGGACGTTGTTATGGCAGGTTCATTGGTCAGTTTAATAAAAAGCTGGATGAGTTTCTACAAACAAGGAATGTTACAAGTTACTGGTATTGATACATAAAGTAGAGTTGATCCAGGGAAATTTCCGATTGCCACTTGGAGTCAGGAAGGATTTTTTTTCCCCTTCATAATTTGGTGGGGTGTTTTTGCCTTCCTCTGGATCAACAGTTAGGCAGGAAATGAGGATATTGCTAGATGGGTTGGACTGGATGGATATACTGTACTATACTATACTATATTGTACTATACTATACTATACTGTACTATACAATACTATACTATACTAGTAAACACTGACTATATTCCAATGCTATTCCAATGCTATTACAATGCCCCTCCCTCATATACCAGGATGTTGTATTGTTCCACCATGAAATGCCCATCATAACCTTTAAGTCAAATATAGAAGGGGCAACGATGAGCTGCCCTGGGAAGATACACCAGAGATCCGCTATAGCCAGTAGCTTGCAGTTGGCCGTGACGAATAACTGTTGGTCGCGGTGAATTTCGTTGTGGTCGTCAGTTTGCCGGTGGTATTTTTCCGGCAAGTCCCGATCCACAAAAAAATCTGTCTGTGTTTACCCAGCCTTACACTGATCATCTGAGCGTTATATGAAAATATTCTGTCTACTTTCCCTCATATGTTGTAATGCTGGATCGTTCAATAGGAAACAATGTGCCATCCACTGTGGCTTAGGGTTCAGAGAATCGCTGCTGGCAATAAGAATGAACAAAGCCTCTACCATAAATTAACATGAGCTGGTTTTTCCGAATTTCCATATTTGTTCACTGACTTCTACCCTGGAGATTTTCTCTTACAGGTCTGTTGTATTTTTCCAATTCCAGGTTACGACATTGAAGGTTACCTTGGCTTGGCACAGAAGGTTTTCAAGCCTGAAGACGTATTGTTAATGGGGAAAGGTGTGTGTTCTGGGTACGCCGGCCTGTTTAATGAAATGTGCAGGTACCTATATATAATTATATGTGTTTTAATTCCCACTTGGCCAGGGTTGACTTATGAGTTAAATAATAAAGGTTTAATCAATAAAACTGATGGTCTATAGGGTTTTGTTCTGATATAATGGGAATCGAATATGCGAAAGTTTTGAAAAGTTTTGGTTCTGAAAATATCTGAAAGTTCCGCGGCAGTTTTGAAATGGAACCAGGTTCCAAACTAACCCTAAACCCATCCCCAATAAAGACCGATGTCCATCCAGTCCATCGTACCCATGATTCCTACCTTATAGTTCATCCAGATAATTAGATTTGTTAGTTAATTAAATGTAATATGGTTGTTTTTAATTCATTTGATTATTGGCACGTGAAATAGTCAAGGATAATCCCTTTCACTATATTAATACTATTAACAACTAGTGATTAGATATACTGAAGCATTGATGGTACATCTTAAATGTAGGAGTTGTTAGCCTATTATTTTAGATCCTTCATTACTGGTAATAATAGATAGGGCTCAGATTTCATCCAGGGGTCCCCCACCAGACATGGTATTTTGCGATGTTGTGGATGAACCATTAGATAGGTACAGTATATAATATTAAATGGTAAGACATTGACAGAAGAGATGTTGGAATGAAAGCTACACCTTTCATTGGTTAACTTGATTAAAAATCCTCTCATAGCTTGTGTTTTCATTCCACTAATTCATCTGTAATTTCAAAGCTTTATTAACTGTAATCCAATCCCTTTTATTTAATTGTGGGCCCTATTATGGAGAAAGGTGTTTTCTCTACATCTGTGTAGTGATAATATTCCGATCTACAGAAATATTCACGTTCTTCTGAAAGTTTATATATATATATATATATACACACACGTCAGGGGCATTTTTGAGGGGCAAACAGGGTGATTTCTCAGGGTTCCAATTCAAAATGGTTCCCCCAGATATATGGCTGAGGAAGAGTAGGATGTTCCAGCGTAATACTTTAAAATCCTTTTTGGGACATTTGTGAGGTCACTGTTCCACAGCTTTCTGGATAATCTTCTTGCTCACCCCAAAGGCTGGGTGGTTGGAGGTGGCTTAAGATCAAATTTGTCCCCGAGCTGGGCTGACACACACACTGTTGTTGTATTGTGTGGGCTGTAGTACTGAAACTGCTGGAGCCCAGTTGGGTCAGTACATACATCTGAAATAGCAGTCATTGTATTTTTTTTAAATCATCTCTGTTTTTCCAAACAATGTTTCTGCTCTAAAGGAACCATTAATCACTTAGGAAGAATGTGTAACTTTATGTGTCAATAAAGTTTTACATAAGCTGAGCAAATAAAATGGCAGCTCTCACCAGTATCAAGAAATTACAGTGTCCCATAAACAATACTATATGCATTGTTTTTCTTGCAGGATTCTAGGGATACAAAGCAGGGAGATAACAGGGTCCAGCCGAGGTTTGGAGTCCAGTGAAGGACAGAAATTCCAAAGGACAAAATCCAACCACATGTGGAATGCAGTGAAACTAGATCATGACTGGTACCTCCTGGATGCCTGCTGGGGAGCCGGCACAGTGGATTTACAGAAAAAAGCATTCATACCAAGGTTAGGGCCTTATTCTTCCATTTGATGTTGCCATATCAGTGGGTCAATATCTGCAGAAGAAGTTGGGGTGTCAGTCAAAAGTTCTCTTAATTATAGACTAGTTTAAAGGGGAGGATTTAATAAATTATTTTTAATGATTTTCCCACGCATGGATTGCCTACCTGTCACCACCCATGTATTGCCTACCCAAGACCACCTATGGATTGCCTACCCAACCCCACACATGTATTGCTTACCAGGCCCCACCCATGGATTGCCTACCCAACCCCACACATGTATTGCTTACCAGGCCCCACCCATGGATTGCCTACCCATCCCCTCCTATGAATTACCTTTCCAAATCCACTTATAGATTGCCTACCCAACTTCACCCATGTATTGCCTACCCAACTCCACCCATGGATTGCCTACCCAACACCACACATGTATTGCTTACCAGGCCCCACCCTTGGATTGCCTACCCAACTCCACATATGGATTGCCTACCCAACTCCACCCATGGATTGCCTACCTGTCACCACCCATGTATTGCCTACCCAACTCCACATATGGGTTGCCTACCCAACACCACACATGTATTGTTTACCAGGCCCCACCCATGGATTGCCTACCCAAGACCATACATGGATTGCCTACCCATCCCCTCCTATGAATTACCTTTCCAAATCCACTTATGGATTGCCTACCCAACTCCACCCATGGATTGCCTACCCAACCCCACACATGGATTGCCTACCCAACCCCACACATGGATTGCCTACCCAACCCCACACATGGATTGCCTAGCCAGCCCCACCCATGGATTTCCTACCCACCCCCACACATTTATTGCCTACCAGGCCCCGCCGATGGGTTGCCTTCCCAACCCCACACATTTATTGCCTACCCGGCCCCACCCATGGATTTCCTACCCACCCCCACCCATGGATTGCCTACCCAACCCCACCCATCGATTGCCTACCCGGCCCAACCCATGAATTGCCTACCCATCCCTACCCATGGATTGCCTTCCAGTCCCACCCATGGATTGCCTTCCAGTCCCACCCATGGATTGCCTACCATTCCCACCCATGGATTGCCTACCTATCCCCACACATGCATTGCCTACCCATCCCCACACATGGATTTCCTACCCAATCCCACATATGGATTGCCTACCTGGCTCCACCCATGAATTGCCTACCCACTACACCCATTGATTGCCTTCCAGACCCACCCATGGATTGCCTACCAAAAAAGTGCTATACATTAAGATTTCCATTAAGATTTCTGCAACGTGATTTTGCAACGTTTTGGAAATGGCGCGGCCACTGCAAGATTAGTGAAAAAAACATACGCCAACCTGATATCAGGTAGTGTGGGTTTCGCACTAATTCAGACAATTCAGGATAGTGGACACTCCCATGGACTGGCTGAGACATTGTACTAAGCCTTGACATGTCTGACTGTACTGGGTTTGAATTTCCTTTCCTGTTATATGATTCCTTTCCAGATATGATGATTTCTTTTTCCTCACTGATCCTGAGGATTTTATTGAAACCCACTTGCCTGATGACCCAGCATGGCAGCTCCTTGAACCGGTTGTTACATTTGGAGAATTTGAGCAGAGAATATTCAAAACCTCTGAGTTTTTCAAGCTTCACCTCTTCGTTATTTCGCCCAAAGTTTTCTGCATCCAAACAGGTACCAGCAGTGTGTGACTATGCAGATGCTTACAGATAGATACTATATTTGGATTTATATGCAAAGTAGGAGCTGCCATACTGTTCCTTTCCTTTCCTTTTGCACAGTTTATAGCTTATTCTTTACAGAGAGCTAGTTAAAAGGTGCAACTGTCTGTTTACAAACATTTTAGGCTGTGTCATTATTGTGAGTTGTGAATAATGACCTTGTCTATGCAAGCAGTATGGTAGCTCCTCATTCTCCAGGCAATGACAGCTAAGGCAGTCATGCCAGATTCTTCAGTAAAAATCTAAATTCCTTACAGAACCTGCCTGTTAAATAGAATTAGATTCCCATACTCGTTATTTCGTAGCTCTGTCTGAGAGCGACAAATAGACTTACAGCCTCTTGTCTTGACATATTTTATTTAAAGCAAACAAGGAATAAATCTGTGCTCCTAGCTAGCTGGCGGCCTATAGCAAGGAGGGATGGAGATTATAAATATACCATACACTGGGTATGTTTCACCCTAATCCTACTCTTGTAGAAATGGATTTTCTTTTATGTTTTGCTTTGAATGGAAAGAAAAAATTGCCCAATCAATCGTAGTGAGCTGAAGGCAACTAAAAGCTTCGGGATTCACATGGATTTTTCAAAGGATAATGTTTGTTTTTAAAACCTGGTAAATAACAAACTGTCCTTTTAACTGTAATGACCCCAATTTAGAAAAGAACAAGATTAGGGAGAGATGGACAAAGCATCTCGTGAACTTTATTCTCTGATAGTTACTAGAAATGAAGTCCAGTTCCGAGTCGAACCCGGTTCCGGGAAGGAACTGACGGTTCTGAAGTTCTGATGGCACTCGGAATCGCAGAACTTTAACTGTATTTTTCCATAATAATCAAATTTTTTAAATCGCATATTTAAAAGTAATTGAATATACATGGGGATTTTGAGAAATATTGAATACTTGGATCCTTGATTTGGAATTGGAGAGAAATATCGAATACGTGGATCCTTGATTTGGAATTGGAGAGAAATATCGAATACGTGGATCCTTGATTTGGAATTGAAGAGAAATATCAAGGATACCTCCAGGGTAGTGATTTCAGAAATACTACCGCAGCCACGTGCTACGCTAGGGAGGCAACGGGAGCTCAGGAGTATAAATGCATGGCTAAGGGAGTGGTGTAAGGAGATGGGGTTTGGGTTTTTAGAGAACTGGGCTGACTTTTCTGTTGGCTACAGGCTCTTTAGTAGAGACGGATTGCACCTCAATGGTGATGGTGCAGCTGTTTTGGGGGAGAAGATGGCTAGGGGGTTGGAGGAGATTTTAAACTAGGTATGGGGGGGGAGGGTATGTTGAACTACACAGGGGTAGATAGAGAAGTTAGTGATCAGGGGGCTATTAACACAACGAAGGGAGGAGAAGGGGGAGGGGGGAGCATAGAGGATAAGGAGGCATGTACGATCATGTATGGTAGTAAATCAATTGATAATCTAAAATGTATGTTTACAAATGCAAGAAGTCTGGCTGGAAAAACCGGGGAACTTAAAATAATAGCGTTAAAGGAAAGGTATGATATGATTGGTATAGCAGAATCATGGCTTAATGATTCACACGACTGGACAGTAAATATTGAAGGATACTCCTTATTTAGACATGACAGAGTTAATAAGAAAATTATTATGAGCATTTTCTTTCACAGATGGTAGAAGTTCCTACTAGACAGAATGCGTTGTTGGATCTGGTGATATCTAATAACACTGAGCTTATTTTGGAGATGAAGGTAATGGGAAGCTTAGGGAATAGTGACCATGATATAGGGCCATATTTATAAAAGAGCGAAAAGTAGCGAAATGTTTTCGCATTCGCTTTTCGCATGGTTTTTCGACAAAAAGACAGTTAACGCTATTTATAAAGGTCACGTTAACGAATGGCGAAACCGTTTCCGCGAGCTATCACTAAAACCCTTTTCGCCTTACTTCGCAAGGGTAATTTTAGCGAAAAGGGAGCGAAAAGGCATAATGCGATTTATAAAAGAGAGAAAGGTGGTTTTTGCGTTAAAAAGAGTGAAAGATTAGCGCAACCCTGAAGGTGGTGAAAAGTCATTGTTTGAGCGAAAAGGCATTCTAATGGGTAATATGTCTTGAAAAAGCGAACGCGCATTAGAAGGGCGATCGCGCATTAGAATGTAATATGCCTTGGAAAAGCAAACACGCATTAGAAGGGCGAACGCACATTAGAAAGGCGACCGCGCATTATAATGGAATATGCCTTGGAAAGGCGATCGCGCATTAGAAAGGCGAACGCACATTAGAAAGGCGACCGCGCATTATAATGGAATATGCCTTGGAAAAGTGATTGCGCATTAGAAAGGCGAATGTGCAGTTCAAAAGAAAATTGTATTCCAATTGAGAAATTCTAAGAAGATTGACTAAATAAGACATGGCTGACTTCTTGGTAAATGTGAGGTGGCCATTTTGAACGTGACATCATTTTCTAGTGGGCTTTTCTGGTTTCGAATGGTTTTCGCAATGCAGTCTTCTTAGATGCGTTAAGTTTTCGCTGCGATACTTTTCGCTCTTTATCGCGCCCGCCTTTTTCAGCCGCAAAGTGTGGGTTTTTTTGCTTTTTTTATAAATAAGGCGAAACGAAGCCCCAAATGGCGCTATTTTCGCTGCGATGTGCTGCGCTAATTATTTGGCGAAAAAGATAATCCTTTACAAATATGCCCCATAGTGTCATTTAATATAGGTTGCAAAAAACTAAAGTGCACTGGGTTAACAAAAACTTTTAACTTTAGGAAAGCTAATTTTATGTTGTTAAAGGAATCACTCCTCCTCATAAACTGGGGGGAATTGTTTCTAGGCAAAGATACTGAGCAGATGTGGACCACTTTTAAAGAGATATTAAACTATTACATTTCTAAATCGGTACCTTTAGGGAACAAGTGTAAAAAAATGAGGTCCTCTCCTGCATGGCTTAATGCTCATGTAAAAAGGGAAATGGAAAAAAAGAAAAAGGCTTTTAAAATTTTGAAAGCAGAAGGAACAGAACAGGCTTACAGGGAGTACAAAAGCTGTAATAAAGCTAAAATAGAAAATGAAATACGGATTGCCGAACAAAGCAAGTCCAACCCCAAAATGTTTTTTAAGTATATAAATGGTAAAAAGATGAGGACTGAGAATGTGGGACCATTAAATAATGGGGCTGAGGTGGTTGTAGAGGATGCCGAAAAGGCTAATCTGCTGAACTGTTTTTTTACATCGGTTTTTACTGTTGAGAATCCTTGTCCTTACAGTAGGGATTGTAATAAAATGCAGGGAAGAAATGAAGACTATTCACATTGGCTAACAGAGGATATGGTACGGAAACAATTAGACAAAGTTAATATCAATAAAGCCCCAGGACCAGATGGATTGCATCCTCGGATTTTAAAAGAGCTTAGTTCAGTTCTATCTAGACCACTGTTTCTCATCTTTTCAGATTCGCTTTGGTCTGGGGATGTGCGGCTGGATTGGAAAAAAGCCAATGTAATACCAATATTCAAAAAAGGTAGTCGTTCACAGCCTGGTAACTATAGACCTGTAAGCCTAACATCAGTGGTAGGAAAGGTGCTGGAAACTTTGTTACGGGATCATATCCTTGACTTTGTCTCCAGAGCTCATCTTATTAATAGTAGTCAGCATGGATTTATGAGAAATAGATCATGCCAGACAAATTTAATTGGTTTTTATGAAGAAGCGAGTAAGAAGTTAGATTCAGGCACAGCAGTGGATGTGGTATATTTGGATTTTGCAAAAGCTTTTGATACTGTGCCACATAGGCGACTAATGTATAAACTGAGGACTGTTGGCCTTGAAGAAAACATTTGTTCATGAATAGAGAACTGGTTATTGGATCTCAAACAGAGAGTGGTGGTAAATGGAGCTACATCTATGTGGGCTAAAGTTCTAAGCGGAGTGCCTCAGGGTTCTGTACTGGGGCCGCTTCTGTTTAATCTGTTTATAAATTACTTAGAAGGGGGCATTGAGAGCAAGGTCTCAGTGTTTGCTGATGTCACTAAACTGTGCAGAGCTTTGGAAACTTCAAGTGATGCGCAAGTGCTGCAAGCAGACCTAGATAGATTATCAAAATGGGCAGCAGAATGGCAGATGAGATTCAATGTTGATAAATGTAAGGTAATGCATTTGGGATTTAATAATCCCTGTGCCACCTACACCATAAATAACTCTGTGTTGAGTGCATCTGTAATGGAAAAAGATTTGGGGGTTCTGGTTGATAACAGACTTAGCTGTAGCAAACAATGCCAGGTAGCAACGGCTAGAGCTAGCAAGATATTGTCTTGTATAAAGAGAGGAATAGATTCAAGAGAGAAAAATATTATTCTTCCGCTTTACAAGGCACTGGTAAGGCCTCATTTGGAATATGCGGTGCAGTTTTGGAATCCCATATACAAAAGGGACATCTTGGAAATTGAGGCAGTTAAGAGAAGGGCAACTAAAATAATAAGGGGAATGGAGGGGCTTGAATATGCCGGCAGATTAGACAAGTTAGGGCTGTTTACATTGGAGAAACAACGTTTGCATGGGGACATGATAACCTTATACAAATATATTAATGGGTCATACAATGAACTCTCTGGTACATTGTTTACTAATAGGTCATATCAGAGGACACGTGGACATCCTTTAAGGTTGGAAGAAAAGAAGTTTCACCTTCAGGTTAGGAAAGGTTTCTTTACAGTGAGAACGGTGAAACTGTGGAACTGTCTTCCAGCAGATGTGGTAATGGCAAGTTCATTGAATAGCTTTAAAAAAAGGCCTGGATAAGTTTCTAAAACTAAAAATAAATTGATAATTACTGGTATTAATGAATATAGATCTGGTTGATCCAGGGATACTTTCCGATTGCTGTTTGGAGTCAGGAAGGATTTTTTTCCCCCTTTTTAGCTGGGGTTTTTTGCCTTCCTCTGGATCAACTGTTAGGAAGGGTTAATAAAAAATAAAAAAAAGAGGGTGTATAGGTTGGACTTGATGGACGTTTGTCTTTATTCAACCTTAATTACTATGTTACTATGTTACGTGGATCTTTGATTTAGAATTGAAGAGAAATATCAAATACGTGGATCCTTAATTTGGATTTGGAGAGAAATATCGAATATGTGGATCCTTGATTTGGAATTGGAGAGAAATATCGAATACGTGAATCCTTGATTTGGAATTGGAGAGAAATATCGAATACGTGGATCCTTGATTTGGATTTGGAGAGAAATATCGAATACGTGGATCCTTGATTTGGATTTGGAGAGAAATATCGAATACGTGGATCCTTGATTTGGAATTGGAGAGAAATACGAATACGTGGATCCTTGATTTGGAATTGGAGAGAAATATCGATACTGGACCTTGATTTGGAATTGGAGAGAAATATCGAATACGTGGATCCTTGATTTGGAATTGGAGAGAAATATCGAATACGTGGATCCTGATTTGAATTGGAGAGAAATATCGAATACGTGGATCCTTGATTGGATTGAGAGAAATATCGAATACGTGGATCCTTGATTTGGATGTTGAGAGAAATATCAATAGTGGATCCTTGATTTGGATTGGAAGAAAATATCGAATATGTGATCCTTGATTTGGAATTGGAGAGAAATTCGATACGTGGATCCTGATTTGGAATTGGAGAGAAATATCGAAACTGGATCCTTGATTTGGAATGGAGAGAAATATCGAATACGTGGATCCTTGATTTGGAATTGGAGAGAATTAGCGAATACGTGGATCCTTAATTGGAATTGGAGAGAAATATCGAATACGTGGATCCTTGATTAGGAATTGGAGAGGAAATATCGAATACATGGATCCTTGATTGGAATTGGAGAGAATATCGAATACGTAGATCCTTGATTTGGAATTGGAGAGAAATATCGAATACGTGGATCCTTGATTTGGATTTGGAGAGAAATATCGAATACGTGGATCCTTGATTGGAAATTGGAGAGAAATCTCGAAATAAGTGGTCCTTGATTTGGTATTTGGAGGAGAGAGAGAAAGAGAGAGAGAGGAGAGAAGAGAGAATAGAGAAACGAGAGAGTAGAGAGAGAAGAGAGGGAGAGAAGAGGAGAGAGAGAGAGAGAAGAGAGAAGGAAGAGAGAGGAGTAATGGAGAGAGGACGAGGGAAGAGGAGAGAAAAAAAAAGAGGAGAAGAGGAGGAATGAGAGAAGAGAGTGAGAAAGAGAGGAAGGAGGGAGGCAGACAGAGAAGAGAAAGAAGAGAAAAAGAGAGAAGAGAGGAGAGAGAGATACGACTACGAGAGAAAGTAGGATCGAGAGAAACCAGAGAAAATCGAATACGTGGATCCTTGATTTGGATTTGGAGAGAAATATCGAATATGTGGATCCTTGATTTGGAATTGGAGAGAAATATCGAATACGTGGATCCTTGATTTGGATTGGAGAGAAATATCGAATACGTGGATCCTTGTTTGGAATTGGAGAGAAATATCGAATACGTGGATCCTTGATTGGAATTGGAGAGAAATATCGAATACGTGGATCCTTGATTTGGAATTGGAGAGATATAGCGAATACTGTCCTTATTTGGAATTGGAGAGAAATATCGAATACGTGGATCCTTGATTGGATTGGAGAGAAAATCGAATACTGGATCCTTGATTTGGAATTGGAGAGAAATATCGAATACGTAGATCTTGATTTGGAATTGGAGAGAAATATCGAATACGTGGATCCTGATTTGGAATTGGAGAGAAAGAAATACGAAACGTGGATCCTTGATTTGGAATTGGAGAGAAATAGAATACGTGGATCTTGATTGGAAATGGAAGAGAGAATTAGCGAATACGTGGATCCTTAATTTGGAATGGAGAGAAATATCGAATACGGATCCTTGATTAGGAATTGGAGAGAAATATCGAATACGTAGATCCTTGATTTGGAATTGGAGAGAATTATCGAATACGTGGATCCTTAATTTGGAATTGGAGAGAAAATATCGAATACGTGGATCCTGATTTGGATTTGGAGAGAAATATCGAATACGTGGATCCTTGATTTGGATTTGGAGAGAATATCGAATAGTGGATCCTTGATTTGGAATTGGAGAGAAATATCGAATACGTGGATCCTTGATTTGGAATTGGAGAGAAAATCGAATACGTGGATCCTTGATTTGGAATTGGAGAAAATATCGAATACGTGGATCCTTGATTTGGAATTGGAGAGAAATATCGAATACGTGGATCCTTGATTTGGAATTGGAGAGAATTAGCAATACGTTGGATCCTAATTTGGAATTGGAGAGAAATATCGAATACGTGGATCCTTGATTGGAATTGGAGAGAAATATCGAATACATGGATCCTTGATTTGGAATTGGAGAGAAATATCGAATACGTGGATCCTTGATTTGGAATTGGAGAGAAATATCGAATACGTGGATCCTTGATTTGGAATTGGAGAGAAATATCGAATACGTGGATCCTTGATTTGGAATTGGAGAGAAATATCGAATACGTGGATCCTTGATTTGGAATTGGAGAGAATTAGCGAATACGTGGATCCTTAATTTGGAATTGGAGAGAAATATCGAATACGTGGATCCTTGATTAGGAATTGGAGAGAAATATCGAATACATGGATCCTTGATTTGGAATTGGAGAGAAATATCGAATACGTAGATCCTTGATTTGGAATTGGAGAGAATTATCGAATACGTGGATCCTTAATTTGGAATTGGAGAGAAATATCGAATACGTGGATCCTTGATTAGGAATTGGAGAGAAATATCAAATACACAAACTCTTGATTTGCGAAAAGGTTCTATGTACGTGTTCCCCAGACCATTTCCCAGATCCCTGAGTCACATACACTGACTTACTATTGCAATTTATATCTTAAATTTAATCATAACTTTCAGATTTTTTAACTCCCATTGATTTCTATTTTGGAAAATCAGTACAGACCTCCCCAGTTTGGAACCACACAGCGGCAGTTACTACTAGTAATAACTAGAGATGGCCGAGCTTGCTGATGTTCGGTTAGTTTCTAAACATCCATACTTTATCAAAAGTTGGAAACAAACCCATTAAAGGACAACAATATCAAGAAAAATAACATCTCCCCCATTACATGTCCACACTTCCAGAAGCTGGAATCACTTACTCACATTTAGAACCATGCTGCCCTCCCTTAGATATCCCACAGCATAGATGAGTGCTAAAGGCCTGCCTCCTAGAGGGCCCAAGCGCCATGGTTAACATAACACTTGTCATTGGCTGGTGGGAGTGTCTGTTACAACCCCTCTCCTCCTCCTCTGCCAGTCAAACAAACTTGAAATGTCCTGTTGCTAGGATACAGCCTACATAATCAAGCTGATCAAGGGTGGGTGAAGGAGCGTTTTCTCACATGCTAGCTTTGAGTGACAGAGGCAGACAGAATTGTTACGCCCCCTTCACAGCATGTCTAACTGAAGGCAGAGAGAGGCTTGAAATCAGGAAAAAAATGTATGGGGAGGGCTGCACACCTTTACTCTTTTTAAAGAATTTTTTTTAAAAAATGCATTGAGTTATCCTTTAAGTTCATGGAAGGAAATAGTTTGAAAGGTTTGGATAAATTACAGTTAAAATAACAATGGTAACTTACTGTAAATGGCTGTGGCACCTGGAGAACATGTCACTATCACCAAAACTTCTTTAAACAATTCTTCCCCCACAATCGGGCAATTGTCGGGTTTCCGCATGCTACATTCAAGGGTTACAGCCAATAGGAGGGCTACCGAATGATACATTCTAGGGTTACCGAAATCTCCAGCTACATTCAAGGGTTACAGCCATCGGAGGTTCCGGGGGGGGGGGGGGGGGGGGGGGAACGATGACATTCTAGCGGGTTACCGAAATCTCCAGCTACATTCAAGGGTTACAGCCAATAGGAGGGTTACCGAACGATACATTCTAGGGTTACCGAAATCTCCAGCTACATTCAAGGGTTACAAGGGACTAAGTACAGAGAGTGTCATGGTCAACGAGCTCTGCCGTCTCTCAGATAAATCTCCTTAAATATCAATAAGATTGACCCCCATGAGAAAACCCACCAGCCTCACATAAGGGTAAAATGGCCTCCATCATTTCTTCAAAAAACCCATGAACAAGAAGCTGTAGGACAAGAAGAAACAAAAAAATAAAGGGCCAAGTTCCATCAAGTAACCACCGAAGGGAAAAAAGGACATTTCAAGTTTGGTCAAGTAGGACAGAAAACGATACAAATTCCAATTCTAATGATATGGCAATGACCCCAAAGACAATTCAGGGAACAGTAAGACATAATAAAAGGCCCCAAACACACCTGGAAATACTTACAAAGATAAGGATGCAATGGTAAGAAGTCCGACAGTGGCCAACCCAAGAGGAGGAAAAAAAAGGACTGAGATGTTTTCTTCTGTTTCTTTCATTCATATCGATAATTATTGTCCTTAACTGGAGTGGGACAGGTAGGTGGGCCCATTATACAGGTTGCAGGATTGTTGACATTGCATTTGAAAGTGAATGAATACATTTGGATTTTTGGCCAAACGAAGTTTAAACATTGAGTTACGGCTCAGAAGCTTTAAAATGACCCATATATTTTGTCCCACGGTGTGATTACAGGGATGCAGCCATATGATTATATTAATCAGTACCGTGCTACATATGTCTGTTGTATTCAATTAGATCAACTGGAACTGAAATGTAGTCTTGAAGACGTTTCGCTAGTCATTCCGACTGGATCTCTCAATTCAGAATGACTTGTACAAGAATCTGTTGCAAATATGTACCCTGGAAAGCCTAAATAGAGGTGGGGGGGTTCGACACCAACTGTCTGCCATGTACAATGCTGTTTTAACAACCTTACTCTGGGCGTTCCTATAACACCTCTTAGCCACTATCTAATCACACCTTAACACCTGGCTGTGAATGCTAATTGGGATTTCCAGGGTACATAATTGCCACAGATTTTGTACAAGTCATTCTGAATTGAGAAAAGCCAGTCGGATGACTAGCGAAACGTCTTCAAGAAACTAAACTTCAAGTCCAGTTGATCTAATTGAATACGACAGATATACATGGGACTGGATCGAGGATAATATTACAGATATACCATGACCTGGATGAGATGAATATTAAGATATACCATGACCTGGATGAATGAATATTACAGATATACCATGACCTGGATGAAGAATAATACAGATATACCAGACCGGATGATGATTACGATATACCATGATGATGAATGAATATACAGATTATACCATGACCTGGATGAATGAGAACCTTCA
Organism: Hymenochirus boettgeri; assembly: GCA_019447015.1. Classification (NCBI taxonomy): domain Eukaryota; kingdom Metazoa; phylum Chordata; class Amphibia; order Anura; family Pipidae; genus Hymenochirus; species Hymenochirus boettgeri. Next base: position 25,114,465 of record CM033469.1, read on the forward strand.
CAAACATGTGCTACATATGCAATAAAATACCAGGATTCTGTGACCATGCAAAGGCTTTATACAAGGCACAGTTCTAAAAGCATAATGATTACCATGCACATTTCAGACATTACAGCTAAATCAATGTTCAATCGATGAATGTCAAATTTGGCTGTAATTTCTACTGCCCCAGCAGTTGCCACATGTGAGTTCCCGGTCATGCTTTACAATCCCCGTTACACCTGATATGTATTCGGGCTGGTCAGTAGTCTGGAAAGATGCAGGTAAGCTGCGTGAATGAGCATTTTTAGACTGCAAGTTTAATTACAAATCTGAGCCCACATACGTATCATAAAGGGATAATGGGGGTATTTATAAAGGTGTTGTTCTTGGCAAAATAACCGTAAGTATCGGTCGTGTTAAGGGGCAATATGCTTCTTGATGAGAAAATTGTCACTGCAGCTGAAAAGTCGATACCGTACGGTATCTCCAATGGGACGATACTGGCTGGAATCCACTGCAGCATCGATTTACTCCTCAACAGAAAAGGAACTTTGCCATTGTGAAAACAGCCGCTACTGGCGGTTATTTTGCTGATAATGAACCTTTATAAATATGCGACCACTATAACTTAGACTATCACACAATGTATTACCCTACTGTAATTATAGGGATATTAGACACTTAGAACTTATCCACATAAACATAATATCACATAGGGTTAGCAACAGGTCTGGAGAGAGTTTTTTCCAATATCTACCATGTAATGAAATGTGTGATACCTTAACACCTCAATCGTCAACCATAAGCGAAAGTGCATTGTTTATATATTGTGCAGGATACTCATGGCTCTTTTCCACCATGTTGTCATAACAGGATTGTCCATAAAGTTCACTGAGACAGCTTTTAGGGGTGACCATAAAATGGACTGTGTGTTCAGAGTGACCATAAATGACTGTGTGTAGGTGACCATAAATGGACTGTGTGTTCAGAGTACTGACATAAATGGACTGTGGTTCAGGGTGACCATAAATGGACCTGTGTTAGAGTGACCATAAATGGACTGTGTGTTCAGGGTGACCATAAATGGACTGTGTGTTCAGAGTGACCATAAATGGACTGTGGTTCAGGGTGACCATAAATGGACGTGTTCAGGGTTGACCATAATGGACTGTGTGACTTCAGGGTGACCATAAATGGACTGTGTGTTCAGGGTGACATAATATGGACGGGTGTAGGGTGACCATAAATGACTGTAAGGTGACTAATGTACTGCATTGTGCCAGGGTGACCATAAATTGACTATTTTTGGGTGACCATAAATGAACTGTGCATTCAGGGTGACCATAAATGGACTGTGTGTCAGGGTGACCATAAATGGACTGTGTGTCCTGGATGGCTATTAATAGACTGTTTTTTCAGGGTGACCATAAATGGACTGTATTTTTAGGTGACCATAAATGGACGTGTGTTCAGGGTGACCATAAATGACTGTGTATTCAGGGTGACCACAAAAGGACTGTGTTCAGGATGACCATAAATGGACTGTGTGTTAGGGTGACCATAAATGGACTATTTTAGGGTGACCAAAAATGGACTGTATTTTCAGGGTGACCATAAATGAACGTGTGTCAGGGTGGCCAAAAAGTACTGTGTTTCAAGGTGACAATAAATGGACTGTGTGTTCAGGATGACTATAAATGGACTATTTTAGGGTGACCATAAATGCACGTATTTCAGTGACCATAAATGCATGTTGGTACAGGGTGAGCCATAAATGGACTGTATTTTTAGGGTGACCATAAATGAACTGTGCAATTAAGTGTATGTTCAGGGTGACTATAAATGGCTGTGTGTCGGGACCATAAATGGATGTGTCAGTGTGACCATAAATGGACTGTGGTTCAGGGTGACCATAAATGGACTGTGTTTCAGGATGACCATAAATGGACTGTATGGACTTTTCTTCAGGGTTACCATAAATGGACTCTGTGCCAGGATGACCATAAATGGACTGTGAGTTCAGTGTGACCAAAAATGAACTGTGTGTTCAGTGTGACCAAATGGACTGTGTGTTCAGGGTGACCATAAATGGACTGTTATTCAGAATGACCATAAATGGACTTTATGTTTAGGGTGACCATAAATGTACTTTTCATTTAGGATGACCATAAATGCACTGTGGTTTCAGAATGACCATAATGGACTTTCGTTCAGGATGACCATTAATGGACTGTGTGTTCAGGGTGACCATAAATGGACTGTGTGTTCAGGGTGACCATAAAGGACTGATGTGTTGGAACAAGGAATCAGAAATAGAAAAATAGAAAAAAGTGCAGCCCAGGGTGTGTAAGAGAAAATATACCTGTATATTTGTACAGTTTCATATTGACATTGAGTTTTCCTCATCTCTCAGAATACCTGGCAAACACTTTCTGTGCAGGAGACTGTACTTGGCATCACAGAGAAAGCCAAAGATAACATTAAAAGATACGAAGCATTTGGATTTGGCTTTGTCATAACATCAGTAAGTCTATTTCTGATTTAAGGAGACTCTGTTCAGTGGACGGCTTTAAGAGCTCTTGTAAACCCACTGGGAAGTAATGTGCTGACCTCATATTAATTCATAGGATCTAACATTACTTTGTTATCTCTACAAGTTGGAGAAATTAATTAAATATATTTACAAGCTGATGCAATATTGGCCCTTTTGTCTGAAAACCCAAGCTATCAATGTAATATCGGGTTAGTGTGGGTTTTGTGGTAATTTTGTTCTGGCCACACCATTAACAACAATTTTGGAAATAGCGTGGCGTGTGTAGTAATGGCTTGATTAGGTTAGTGGCACAATTTTGCGCTAATCTTAAACGACATTACTAATGTTGTGTACAGGGCTGATTTAGTACTAAAAGAGGTACGTCTTACTGGAACAGGATTGCGGTCAGTTAAGACGGAACTTTTTTAGCTCTACATCGGCCGTTAGTCTTTGTTGATGTCAATGCAGTGATGTTCACACATGTGCAATGTTAAATGCCAGTGATGACACACATGTTGCAATGTTACAATGCCAGTGATGTTACACACATGTTGCAATGTACAATGCCAGTGATGTTACACACTGTTGCTGTACAAGCCAGTGATGTTACACACATGTTGCAATGTTACAATGCCAGTGATGTTACACACATGTTGCAAGTTACAATGCCAGTGATGTTACACACATGTTGCAATGTTACAATGCCAGTGATGTTACACACATGCGTTGGTCAAAGAAACATAAAGGAGTACTTTCCATGTCCCCATTTAATGGGCAATTTAACTTTAAAATTACACCCCTCCCTTTTGATGTACACAGGGGGAGGAGCTAAAACACTAGGTAATCATTGCGGGGTTCAATATAAACTTTAATTTACACCTCCATACTGTCCAGCCCTGCCCCCTCACTTTGCCTGGACCTGGCTTATGGGAAGATACACCATTGATTCTGACGGTGGCACAATGGAAAATGCACAAAATTTCTGTTGTGGCACATCATGGATTTATTTTTTTTTTACCCATAATGCAAGGGGGTATGGTTATAACATTTACATTGTATATAGTCATAGAATAAAACTAGTTCTCCAATAGAACATGTCAGAGGACACGTGGACATCCCTTAAGACTGGAAGAAAAGGAATTTGGTCTTCAAGTTCGGAAGGGTTTGTCACTGTGAGAACGGTAAAGCTATGGAACTGTCTTCCAGTGGACGTTGTTATGGCAGGTTCATTGGTCAGTTTAATAAAAAGCTGGATGAGTTTTCGCCTACAAGGAATGTTACAAGTTACTGGTATTGATACATAAAGTAGAGTTCGGAAAGGGTTTGTCACTGAGAGAACGGTAAAGATAGCTAGGAACTGTCTTCCAGTGGACGTTGTTATGGCGGTTATTGGTCAGTTTAATAAAAATCTGGATGAGTTTCTACAAACAAGGAATGTACAAGTTACTGGTATGATACATAAAGTAGAGTTGGGAAAGGGTTTTTCACGTGAGAACGGTAAAGCTATGGAACTGTCTTCCAGTTGACGTTGTTATGGCAGGTTCATTGGTCAGTTTAATAAAAAGCTGGATGAGTTTCTACAAACAGGAATGTTACAAGTTACTGGTATGATACATAAGTAGAGTTGGGAAAGGGTTTGTCACTGTGAGAACGGTAAAGTATGGAACTGTCTTCCAGTGGACGTTGTTATGGCAGGTTCATTGGTCAGTTTAATAAAAAGCTGGATGAGTTCTGCAAACAAGGAATGTTACAAGTTACTGGTATTGATATACAAAAGTAGAGTTGGGAAAGGGTTTGTCACTGTGAGAACGGTAAAGCTATGGAACTGTCTTCCAGTGGACGTTGTTTATGGCAGGTTCATTGGTCAGTTTAATAAAAAGCTGGATGAGTTCTAAAACAAGGAATGTTACAAGTTACTGGTATTGATACATAAAGTAGAGTTGGGAAGGGTTTGTCATGTGAGAACGGTAGAAAGCTATGGAACTGTCTTCCAGTGGACGTTGTTATGGCAGGTTCATTGGTCAGTTTAAAAAAAAGCTGGATGAGTTTCTGCAAACAAGGAATGTTACAAGTTACTAGTATTGATAACATAAAGTAGAGTTGGGAAAGGGTTTGTCACTGTGAGAACGGTTTAAAGCTTGGGACTGTCTTCCAGTGGACGTTGTTATGGCAGGTTCATTGGTCAGTTTAATAAAAAGCTGGATGAGTTTCTACAAACAAGGAATGTTACAAGTTACTGGTATTGATACATAAAGTAGAGTTGATCCAGGGAAATTTCCGATTGCCACTTGGAGTCAGGAAGGATTTTTTTTCCCTTATAATTTGGTGGGGTGTTTTTGCCTTCCTTGGATCAACAGTTAGGCAGGAAATGAGGAATATGCTAGATGGGTTGGACTGGATGGTATACTGTACTATACTATACTATATTGTACTATACTATACTATACTGTACTATACAATACTATACTATACTAGTAAACACTGACTATATTCCAATGCTATCCAATGCTATTACAATCCCCTCCTCATATACCAGGATGTTGTATTGTTCCACCATGAAATGCCCATCAAACCTTTAAGTCAAATATAGAAGGGGCAACGATGAGCTGCCCTGGGAAGATACACCAGAGATCCGCTATAGCCAGTAGCTTGCAGTTGGCCGTGACGAAATAACTGTTGGTCGCGGTGAATTTCGTTGTGGTCGTCAGTTTGCGGTGGTATTTTTCCGGCAAGTCCCGATCCACAAAAAAAATCTGTCTGTGTTTACCCAGCCTTACACTGATCATCTGAGCGTTATTGAAAAATATTCTGTCTACTTTCCCTCATATGTTGTAATGCTGGATCGTTCAATAGGAAACAATGTGCCATCCACTGTGGCTTAGGGTTCAGAGAATCGCTGCTGGCAATAAGAATGAACAAAGGCTCTACCATAAATTAACATGAGCTGGTTTTTCCGAATTTCCATATTTGTTCACTGACTTCTACCTGGAGATTTCTCTTACAGGTCTGTTGTATTTTTCCAATTCCAGGTTACGACATTGAGGTTACCTTGGCTTGGCACAGAAGGTTTTCAAGCCTGAAGACGTATTGTTAATGGGGAAAGGTGTGTGTTCTGGGTACGCCGGCCTGTTAATGAAATGTGCAGGTACCTTATTAAATTATATGTGTTTTAATTCCCACTTGGCCAGGGTTGACTTATGAGTTAAATAATAAAGGTTTAATCAATAAAACTGATGGTCTATAGGGTTTTGTTCTGATATAATGGGAATGAATATGCGAAAGTTTTGAAAAGTTTTGGTTCTGAAAATATCTGAAAGTTCCGCGGCAGTTTGAAATGGAACCAGGTTCCAAACTAACCCTAAACCCATCCCCAATAAAGACCGATGTCCATCCAGTCCATCGTACCCATGATTCTACCTTATAGTTCATCCAGATAATTAGATTTGTTAGTTATTAAATGTAATATGGTGTTTTTAATTCATTTGATTATTGGCACGTGAAATAGTCAAGGATAATCCCTTTCACTATATTAATACTATTAACAACTAGTGATTAGATATACTGAAGCATTGATGGTACATCTTAAATGTAGGAGTTTTAGCCTATTATTTAGATCCTTCATTACTGGTAATAATAATAGATAGGGCTCAGATTTCATCAGGGGTCCCCCACCAGACATGGTATTTTGCGATGTTGTGGATGAACCATTAGATAGGTACAGTATATAATATTAAAGTGGTAAGACATTGACCGAAGAGATGTTGGAATGAAAGCTACACCTTTCATTGGTTAACTTGATTAAAAATCCTCTCATAGCTTGTGTTTTCATTCCACTAATTCATCTGTAATTTCAAAGCTTTATTAACTGTAATCCAATCCCTTTTATTTAATTGTGGGCCCTATTATGGAGAAAGGTGTTTTCTCTACATCTGTGTAGTGATAATATTCGATCTACAGAAATATTCACGTTCTTCTGAAAGTTTATATTATATATATATATACACACACACGTCAGGGGCATTTTTGAGGGGCAAACAGGGTGATTCTCAGGGTTCCAATTCAAAATGGTTCCCCCAGATATAGGATGAGGGAAGAGTAGGATGTTCCAGCGTAATACTTTAAAATCCTTTTTGGGACATTTGTGAGGTCACTGTTCCACAGCTTTCTGGATAATCTTCTTGCTCACCCCAAAGGCTGGGTGGTGGAGGTGGCTTAAGATCAAATTTGTCCCGAGCTGGGCTGACACACACACTGTTGTTGTATTGTGTGGGCTGTAGTACTGAAACTGCTGGAGCCCAGTTGGGTCAGTACATACATCTGAAATAGCAGTCATTGTATTTTTTTAAACATTCTGTTTTTCCAAACAATGTTTCTGCTCTAAAGGAACCATAATCAATTAGGAAGAATGTGTAACTTTATGTGTCAATAAAGTTTTACATAAGCTGAGCACAATAAAATGGCAGCTCTCACCAGTATCAAGAAATTACAGTGTCCCATAAACACATACTAATGCATTGTTTTTCTTGCAGGATTCTAGGGATACAAAGCAGGGAGATAACAGGGTCCAGCCGAGGTTTGGAGTCAGTGAAGGACAGAAATTCCAAAGGACAAATCCAACCACATGTGGAATGCAGTGAAACTAGATCATGACTGGTACCTCCTGGATGCCTGCTGGGGAGCCGGCACAGGATTACAGAAAAAAGCATTCATACCAAGGTTAGGGCCTTATTCTTCCATTTGATGTTGCCATATCAGTGGGTCAATATCTGCAGAAGAAGTTGGGGTGTCAGTCAAAAGTTCTCTTAATTATAGACTAGTTTAAAGGGGAGGATTTAATAAATTATTTTTAATGATTTTCCCACGCATGGATTGCCTACCGTCACCACCCATGTATTGCCTACCCAAGACCACCTATGGATTGCCTACCCAACCCCCACATGTATTGCTTACCAGGCCCACCCATGGATTGCCTACCCAACCCCACACATGTATTGCTTACCAGGCCCCACCCATGGATTGCCTACCCACCCTCCTATGAATTACCTTTCCAAATCCACTTATAGATTGCCTACCCAACTTACCCATGTATTGCCTACCCAACTCCACCCATGGATTGCCTACCCAACACCACACATGTATTGCTTACCAGGCCCCACCCTTGGATTGCCTACCCAACTCCACATATGGATTGCCTACCCAACTCACCCATGGATTGCCTACCTGTCACCACCCAGTATTGCCTACCCAACTCCACATATGGGTTGCCTACCCCAACCACACATGTATTGTTTACCAGGCCCCACCCATGGATGCCTACCCAAGACCATACGGATTGCCTACCCATCCCCTCCTATGAATTACCTTTCCAAATCCACTTATGGATTGCCTACCCAACTCCACCCATGGATTGCCTACCCAACCCCACACATGGATTGCCTACCCAACCCACACATGGATTGCCTACCAAACCCACACTGGATTGCCTAGCCAGCCCCACCCATGGATTTCTACCCACCCCCACACATTTATTGCTACCAGGCCCCGCCGATGGGTTGCCTTCCCAACCCCACACATTATTGCCTACCCGGCCCACCCATGGATTCCTACCCACCCACCCATGGATTGCCTACCCAACCCACCCATCGATTGCCTACCCGGCCCAACCCATGAATTGCCTACCCATCCCTACCCCTGGATTGCCTTCCAGTCCCACCCATGGATTGCCTTCCAGTCCCACCCATGGATTGCCTACCATTCCCACCCAGATTGCCTACCTTCCCCACACATGCATTGCCTACCCATCCCCACACATGGATTTCCTACCCAATCCCACATATGGATTGCCTACCTGGCTCCACCCATGAATTGCCTACCCACTACACCCATTGATTGCCTTCCAGACCCACCCATGGATTGCTACAAAAGTGCTATACATTAAGATTTCCATTAAGATTTCTGCAACGTGATTTTGCAACGTTTTGGAAATGGCGCGGCCACTGCAAGATTAGTGAAAAAAACATACGCCAACTGATAGTCGGTGGTGGGTTTCGCACTAATTCAGACAATTCAGGATAGTGGACACTCCCATGGACTGGCTGAGACATTGTACTAAGCCTTGACATGTCTGACTGTACTGGGTTTGAATTTCCTTTCCTGTTATATGATTCCTTTCCAGATATGATGATTTCTTTTTCCTCACTGATCCTGAGGATTTATTGAAACCCACTTGCCTGATGACCAGCATGGCCGCTCCTTGAACCGGTTGTTACATTTGGAGAATTTGAGCAGAGAATATTCAAAACCTCTGAGTTTTTCAAGCTTCACCTCTTCGTTATTTCGCCCAAAGTTTTCTGCATCCAAACAGGTACCAGCAGTGTGTGACTATGCAGATGCTTACAGATAGATACTATATTTGGATTATATGCAAAGTAGGAGCTGCCATACTGTTCCTTTCCTTTCTTTTGCACAGTTTATAGCTATTCTTTACAGAGAGCTAGTTAAAAGGGTGCAACTGTCTGTTTACAAACATTTTAGCTGTGTGTCATTATTGTGAGTTGTGAATAATGACCTGTCTATGCAAGCAGTATGGTAGCTCCTCATTCTCCAGGCAATGACAGCTAAGGCAGTCATGCCAGATTCTTCAGTAAAAATCTAAATCCTTAAGAACCTGCCTGTTAAATAGAATTAGATTCCCATACTGTTATTTCGTAGCTCTGTCTGAGAGCGACAAATAGACTTACAGCCTCTTGTCTTGACATATTTTATTTAAAGCAAACAAGGAATAAATCTGTGCTCCTAGCTAGCTGGCGGCCTATAGCAAGGAGGGATGGAGATTATAAATATACCATACAACTGGGTATGTTTCACCCTAATCCTACTCTTGTAGAAATGGATTTTCTTTTTTGTTTTGCTTTGATGGAAAGAAAAAATTGCCCAATCAATCGTAGTGAGCTGAAGGCAACTAAAAGCTCGGGATTCACATGGATTTTTCAAAGGATAATGTTTGTTTTTAAAACCTGGTAAATAACAAACTGTCCTTTTAACTGTAATGACCCCAATTTAGAAAAGAACAAGATTAGGGAGAGATGGACAAAGCATCTCGTGAACTTTATTCTCTGATAGTTACTAGAAATGAAGTCCAGTTCCGAGTCGAACCCGGTTCCGGGAAGGAACTGACGGTTCTGAAGTTCTGATGGCACTCGGAATCGCAGAACTTTAACTGTATTTTTCATAATAATCAAATTTTTTAAATCGCATATTTAAAAGTAATTGAATATACATGGGGATTTGAGAAATATTGAATACTTGGATCCTTGATTGGAATTGGAGAGAAATATCGAATACGTGGATCCTTGATTTGAATTGGAGAGAAATATCGAATACGTGGATCCTTGATTGGAATTGAAGAGAAATATCAAGGATACCTCCAGGGGGTGATTTCAGAAATACTACCGCAGCCACGTGCTACGCTAGGGAGGCAAAGGGAGCTCAGGAGTATAAATGCATGGCTAAGGGAGTGGTGTAAGGAGATGGGGTTTGGGTTTTTAGAGAACTGGGCTGACTTTTCTGTTGGCTACGGCTCTTTAGTAGAGAAGGATTGCACTCAATGGTGATGGTGCAGCTTTGTGGGGAGAAGATGGCTAGGGGGTTGGAGGAGATTTTAAACTAGGTATGGGGGGGGAGGGTATGTTGAACTACACAGGGGTAGATAGAGAAGTAGTGATCAGGGGGCTATTAACACAACGAAGGGAGGAGAAGGGGGAGGGGGGAGCATAGAGGATAAGGAGGCATGTACGATTGTATGGTAGTAAATCAATTGATAATCTAAAATGTATGTTTACAAATGCAAGAAGTCTGGCTGGAAAAAACCGGGGAACTTAAAATAATAGCGTTAAAGGAAAGGTAGATATGATTGGTATAGGAATCATGGCTTAATGATTCACACGACTGGACAGTAAATATTGAAGGATACTCCTTATTAGACATGACAGAGTTAATAAGAAAATTATTATGAGCATTTTCTTTCACAGATGGTAGAAGTTCCTACTAGACAGAATGCGTTGTTGGATCTGGTGATATCTAATAACACGAGCTTATTTTGGAGATGAAGGTAATGGGAAGCTTAGGGAATAGTGACCATGATATAGGGCCATATTATAAAAGAGCGAAAAGTAGCGAAAGTGTTTCGCATTGCTTTCGCATGGTTTTTCGACAAAAAGACAGTTAACGCTATTTATAAAGGTCACGTTAACGAATGGCGAAACGTGTTCGCGAGCTATCACTAAAACCCTTTCGCCTTACTTCGCAAGGGTAATTTTAGCGAAAAGGGAGCGAAAAGGCATAATGCGATTTATAAAAGAGAGAAAGGTGGTTTTTGCGTTAAAAGAGGTGAAAGATTAGCGCAACCCTGAAGGTGGTGAAAGTCATTGTTTGAGCGAAAAGGCATTCTAATGGGTAATATGTCTTGAAAAAGCGAACGCGCATTAGAAGGGCGATCGCGCATTAGAATGTAATATGCCTTGGAAAAGCAAACACGCATTAGAAGGGCGAACGCACATTAGAAAGGCGACCGCCGCATTATAATGGAATATGCCTTGGAAAGGCGATCGCGCATTAGAAAGGCGAACGCACATTAAAAGGCGACCGCGCATTATAATGGAATATGCCTTGGAAAAGTGATTGCGCATTAGAAAGGCGAATGTGCAGTTCAAAAGAAAATTGTATTCCAATTGAGAAATTCTAAGAAGATTGACTAAATAAGACATGGCTGACTTCTTGGTAAATGTGAGGTGGCCATTTTGAACGTGAAATCATTTTCTAGTGGGCTTTTCTGGTTTCGAATGGTTTTCGCAATGCAGTCTTCTTAGATGCGTTAAGTTTTCGCTGCGATACTTTTCGCTCTTTATACGCGCCCGCCTTTTTCAGCCGCAAAGTGTGGGTTTTTTTGCTTTTTTAAAATAAGGCGAAACGAAGCCCCAAATGGCGCTATTTTCGCTGCGATGTGCTGCGCTAATTATTTGGCGAAAAAGATAATCCTTTACAAATATGCCCCATAGTGTCATTTATAATAGGTTGCAAAAAACTAAGTGCACGGGTTAACAAAAACTTTTAACTTAGGAAAGCTAATTTTATGTTGTTAAAGGAATACATCCTCCTCATAAACGGGGGGAATTGTTTCTAGGCAAAGATACTGAGCAGATGTGGACCACTTTTAAAGAGATATTAAACTATTACATTTCTAAATCGGTACCTTTAGGGACAAGTGTAAAAAAATGAGGTCCTCTCTGCATGGCTTAATGCTCATGTAAAAAGGGAAATGGAAAAAAAGAAAAGGCTTTTAAAATTTTGAAAGCAGAAGGAACAGAACAGGCTTACAGGGAGTACAAAAGCTGTAATAAAGCTAAATAGAAAATGAAATACGGATTGCCGAACAACAAGAGTCCAACCCCAAAGTTTTTTAAGTATATAAATGTAAAAGTGAGGACTGAGAATGTGGGACCATTAAATAATGGGGCTGAGGTGGTTGTAGAGGATGCCGAAAAGGCTAATCGCTGAACTGTTTTTTACATCGGTTTTTACTGTTGAGAATCCTTGTCCTTACAGTAGGGATTGTAATAAAATGCAGGGAAGAAATGAAGACATTCACATTGGCTAACAGAGGATATGGTCGGAAACAATTAGACAAAGTTAATATCAATAAAGCCCCAGGACCAGATGGATTGCATCCTCGGATTTTAAAAGAGCTTAGTTCAGTTCTATCTAGACCACGTTCTCATCTTTTCAGATTCGCTTTGGTCGGGGATGTGCGGTGGATTGAAAAAAGCCAATGTATACCAATATTCAAAAAAGGTAGTCGTTCACAGCCGGTAACTATAGACCTGTAAGCCTAACATCAGTGGTAGGAAAGGTGCTGGAAACTTTGTTACGGGATCATATCCTTGACTTTGTCTCCAGGCTCATCTTATTAATAGTAGTCAGCATGGATTTATGAGAAATAGATCATGCCAGACAAATTTAATTGGTTTTATGAAGAAGCAGAGAGAGTAAGAAGTTAGATTCAGGCACAGCAGTGGGTGGTATATTTGGATTTTGCAAAAGCTTTTGATACTGTGCCACATGGCGACTAATGTATAAACTGAGGCTGTTGGCCTTGAAGAAAACATTTGTTCATGAATGAGAACTGGTTATTGGATCTCAAACAGAGAGTGGTGGTAAATGGAGCTACATCTATGTGGGCTAAAGTTCTAAGCGGAGTGCCTCAGGGTTCTGTATATGGGCCGCTTCTGTTTAATCTGTTTATAAATTACTTAGAAGGGGGCATTGAGAGCAAGGTCTCAGGTTTGCTGATGTCACTAAACTGTGCAGAGCTTTGGAAACTTCAAGGAGTGCGCAAGTGTGCAAGCAGACCTAGATGATTACAAAATGGGCAGCAGAATGGCAGATGAGATTCAATGGTGATAAATGTAAGGTAATGCATTTGGGATTTAATATCCCTGTGCCACCTACACCATAAATAACTTGGTTGAGTGCATCTGTAATGGAAAAAATTTGGGGGTTCTGGTTGATAACAGACTTAGCTGTAGCAAACAATGCCCGGTAGCAACGGTAGAGCTAGCAAGATATTGTCTTGTATAAAGAGAGGAATAGATTCAGAGAGAAAAAATATATCTTCCGCTTTACAAGGCACTGGTAAGGCCTCATTGGGATATGCGTGGTGCAGTTTTGGAATCCCATATACAAAAGGGACATCTTGGAAATTGAGGGCAGTTAAGAGAAGGGCAACTAAAAAATAAGGGGAATGGAGGGGCTTGAATATGCCGGCAGATTAGACAAGTTAGGGCTGTTTACATTGGAGAAACAACGTTTGCATGGGGACATGATAACCTTATACAAATATATTAATGGGTCATACAATGAACTCTCTGGTACATTGTTTACAATAGGTCATATCAGAGGACACGTGGACATCCTTTAAGGTTGGAAGAAAAAGAGTTTCACCTTCAGGTTAGGAAAGGTTTCTTTACAGTGAGACGGTGAAACTGTGGAACTGTCTTCCGCAGATGTGGTAATGGCAAGTTCATTGAATAGCTTTAAAAAAAGGCCTGGATAAGTTTCTAAAACTAAATAATATTGATAATTACTGGTATTAATGAAATAGTCTGGTTGATCAGGGATACTTTCCGATTGCTGTTTGGAGTCAGGAAGGTTTTCCCCCTTTTTAGCTGGGGTTTTTGCCTTCCTCTGGATCAACTGTTAGGAAGGGTTAATAAAAAATAAAAAAAAGAGGGTGTATAGGTTGGACTTGATGGACGTTTGTCTTTATTCAACCTAATTACTATGTTACTATGTTACGTGGATCTTTGATTTAGAATTGAAGAGAAATATCAAATACGTGGATCCTTAATTTGGATTTGGAGAGAAATATCGATATGTGGATCTTGATTTGGAATTGGAGAGAAATATCGATACGTGAATCTTGATTTGGAATTGGAGAGAAATATCGAATACGTGGATCCTTGATTTGGATTTGGAGAGAAATATCGAATACGTGGATCCTTGATTTGGATTGGAGAGAAATATCGAATACGGGATCCTTGATTTGGAATTGGAGAGAAATATCGAATACGTGGATCCTTGATTTGGAATTGGAGAGAAATATCGAATACGTGGATCCTTGATTTGGAATTGGAGAGAAAATCGAATACGTGGATCCTGATTTGGAATTGGAGAGAAATATCGAATACGTGGCCTTGATTTGGAATTGGAGAGAAAATCGAATAGTGGATCCTTGATTTGGATTGGAGAGAAATATCGAATACGTGGATCCTTGATTTGGATTTGGAGAGAAATATCGAATATGTGGATCCTTGATTTGGAATTGGAGAGAAATATCGAATACGTGGATCCTTGATTTGGAATTGGAGAGAAATATCGAATACGTGGATCCTTGATTTGGAATTGGAGAGAAATATCGAATACGTGGATCCTTGATTTGGAATTGGAGAGAAATATCGAATACGTGGATCCTTGATTTGGAATTGGAGAGAATAGCGAATACGTGGATCCTTAATTTGGAATTGGAGAGAAATATCGAATACGTGGATCCTTGATTAGGAATTGGAGAGAAATATCGAATACATGGATCCTTGATTTGGAATTGGAGAGAAATATCGAATACGTAGATCCTTGATTTGGAATTGGAGAGAAATATCGAATACGTGGATCCTTGATTTGGAATTGGAGAGAAATATCGAATACGTGGATCCTTGATTTGGAATTGGAGAGAAATATCGATACGTGGATCCTTGATTTGGAATTGGAGAGAATTAGCGAATACGTGGATCCTTAATTTGGAATTGGAGAGAAATATCGAATACTGGTCCTTGATTAGGAATTGGAGAGAAATATCGAATACATGGATCCTGATTTGGAATTGGAGAGAAATATCGAATACGTAGATCCTTGATTTGGAATTGGAGAGAATTATCGAATACGTGGATCCTTAATTGGAATTGGAGAGAAATATCGAAACGTGGATCCTTGATTAGGAATTGGAGAGAAATATCAAATACACAAACTCTTGATTTGCGAAAAGGTTCTATGTACGTGTTCCCCAGACCATTTCCCAGATCCCTGAGTCACATACACTGACTTACTATTGCAATTTATATCTTAAATTTAATCATAACTTTCAGATTTTAACTCCCATTGATTTCTATTTTGGAAAATCAGTACAGACCTCCCCAGTTTGGAAACCACAGCGGCAGTTACTACTAGTAATAACTAGAGATGGCCGAGCTTGTGATGTTCGGTTAGTTTCTAAACATCCATACTTATAAAAGTTGGAAACAAACCCATTAAAGGACAACAATATCAAGAAAAATAACATCTCCCCCATTACATGTCCACACACTTCCAGAAGCTGGAATCATTACTCACATTTAGAACCATGCTGCCCTCCCTTAGATATCCCACAGCATAGTGAGTGTAAAGGCCTGCTCCTAGAGGCCCCCAGCGCCATGGTTAACATAACATTGTCATTGGCTGGTGGGGAGTGTCTGTTACAACCCCTCTCCTCCTCCTCTGCCAGTCAAACAAACTTGAAATGTCCTGTTGCTAGGATACAGCCTACATAATCAAGTGATCAAGGGTGGGTAAGGAGCGTTTTCTCACATGCTAGCTTTGAGTGACAGAGGCAGACAGAATTGTTACGCCCCCTTCACAGCATGTCTAACTGAAGGCAGAGAGAGGCTTGAAATCAGGAAAAAAATGTATGGGGAGGGCTGCACACCTTTATCTTTTTAAAGAATTTTTTTTAAAAAATGCATTGAGTTATCCTTTAAGTTCATGGAAGGAAATAGTTTGAAAGGTTTGGATAAATTACAATTAAAAAACAATGGTAACTACTGTAAATGGTGTGGCACCTGGAGAACATGTCACTATCACCAAACTTCTTTAAACAATTCTTCCCCCACAATCGGGCAATTGTTGGGTTTCCGCATGCACATTCAAGGGTTACAGCCAATAGGAGGGCTACCGATGATACATTCTAGGGTTACCGAAAATCTCCAGCTACATTCAAGGGTTACAGCCAATAGGAGGGTTACCGAACGATACATTCTAGGGTTACCGAATCTCCAGCTACATTCAAGGGTTACAGCCAATAGGAGGGTTACCGAACGAACATTCTAGGGTTACCGAAATCTCCAGCTACATTCAAGGGTTACAGCCAATAGGAGGGTTACCGAACGATACATTCTAGGGTTACCGAAATCTCCAGCTACATTCAAGGGTTACAGCCAATTTGAGGGTTACCGAACGATACATTCTAGGGTTACCGAAATCACCAGCTACATTCAAGGGTTACCAAACGATACATTCAAGGGTTAACAAAATCGAATATGTCCGAATCCGGACATATCATCCAGATTTCGGGACTTTGGAGCACATTTTCGATAATTTTTGAATGTACGGAGCTGTTTTTGATAATTTTCTAAAATAGCATCAAACGTTCAAAAATACGATCGGAAACTCGAAAATGGTCTCCGATCGTATTTTCGAGAATTTACGAACGTTCGAGGCTATTTTTGAAAATTATAAAAAATAGCTCCATACATCCGGGAATCCGAAAATGGAACAAAACTAGTGAGTTTCGGCCATCCCTAGTAATAACCAACAGAAACCAATCAGAATTCTTCTTTTATTTGCATTATCCTATAATATTGACCAGACCTAATTGCTGATTGGTTACCATAAATTAATACACAAATAGAGTATCATTTACACCCATTTTGTGAATACCCCTCCCCATTATGTACTGTTGTATTCTAACCTGTGCAAAAACCATGGGGGCAGTCAGATAAAGGAATCCAATTAGAGTGTATCAGGTTGAAAGCCTAGATCTGTATGTTGCATACTTTGACTATACGCCATAAACTCTTGGTCAATACATTGTGCCTACAGGCCATAATGATCTCTAGACGAGAAGTACCTTATCCTTATCTTCTCGTGGTTCATTAATGTCATTGTCCTCCTACAACTATGTCTCATCAGGCATCCCTTCCTGACTTGCATTAAAGGCATTTAAGATCTATCCAGCAACCTGCAATTAATTAATTCTTACTTCACAGAGGAAAAAGATAAACGTTAAAAATATATATCAATTCCCTGGTCTCGGGTTTTGTGATGTGGTGTAGATACTGCACATATAGTATAGTTGTATAGTATAGTATAGTATAGCATGGTATGGTATATAGTATAGTATAGTATGGTACAGCATGGTATATAGTATAGTATGGTATAGCATGGTATATAGTATAGTATCGTACAGCATGGTATATAGTATAGTATTGTATAGCATGGTATATAGTATAGTATAGTATGGTATAGTATGGTATATAGTATAGTATAGTATAGTATAGCATGGTATATAGTATAGTATAGTATGGTATAGCATGGTATATAGTATAGTATAGTATAGCATGGTATATAGTATAGTATAGTATAGTATAGCATGGTATATAGTATAGTATAGTATGGTATAGCATGGTATATAGTATATTATGGTATATAATGGTATACAGTATAGTATATTATAGAATGGTATAGCATGGTATATAGTATAGTATGGTATAGCATGGTATATAGCATAGTATAGCATGGTAAAGCATGGTATATAATATAGTATAGTACTGTATGCTATAGCATGGTATATTGTATAGTATGGTATAGCTATAGCATGGTATATAGTATAGTATGGTATGGTATAGCATGGTATATAGTATGGTATAGTATGGTATAGCATGGTATATAGTATAGTATAGTATAGTATAGTATAGTAGTATAGAGTAGTATAGCATGGTGTATGGTATAGTATAGTATAGTTTAGTATTTGAGGTTGAATAAAGACATACAACCATCCAATCCAACAATACCCACATTTCCAGAGGAAGACAAAAAAAAAAACACCAGAATTATAAAGGGGGGAAAAAATCCTTCCTTTGGCAATGGGAAATTTCACTGGATCAACTCTACTTTATGTATCAATACCAGTAACTTGCAACATTTCTTGTTTTCAGAAACTCATCCTGCTTATTTTTTTTAAAACTATCCAATGAACCTGCCATCACCCCATCCAATGCAAGACAGTTCCATAGTTTTACCATTTTATAGATGGTCTGAAGCTGCCACTAATACACAATACAAGGGGAATGTTTATGTGCACTTAAAGGGGAACTGTGATCCAAAAATGACTTTAGGTAAATTGATAGGAATTGCTCTCCTGAGAATTTTTGCAATTTATTTTCATTGTTTATTTTATATAGTTTTGAAGATATTTACATTTTTGTGTGCGATATGGCAGCAGCATCACCAGATCCCCTGTACTTCCTGCCCTGAAACCTGTCAGTCAATCTGCTCTGTGTCTCCTCCCCTTTGCAGCCCCCCTGATCCCTCCCACTCATGGACCCCATGGTCCCTCCAGTTGCAGGCCCCCCTTGGCCCACTCCCTTACAGTCCCATGTGGCCCCGCCCACTCGCAGGTGCTGTGGCCCCGCCTACTCACAGGTGATGTAGGCCACTCTGACCCCCCCCCCCCCCCCCCTCTGTGGAAACAGCCTTTTCAGGCAGAGTGAGAACTCTGCCTGAAAAGGCTGTTTTCACACAGTGACAGTGAAGGGCTGTAGATTCCCTTGTCTGCAGCTGCAGGTCCTTCACACAGCAGAGAGGAGGAGGCACTTCCTGTCTCCCTCACACACTGAGGGAGTCTGAGGCTGTGCTCGCCGGTGGCACTGTGCAGGAGAAGCCTTAGGAATGTCACGTCAGCCTCCCATCTATTAGCTTTCTGGTCAGTCATTTCTTTATATCTTGGGCTGTGGAGCACGTAGAGAGGTAGTTGATAGCTCGTTTTAAAGGTAGGAAACTGACCTTTCATTTAGAT
The DNA here is from genome assembly GCA_019447015.1 of Hymenochirus boettgeri. NCBI lineage: Eukaryota > Metazoa > Chordata > Amphibia > Anura > Pipidae > Hymenochirus > Hymenochirus boettgeri. The sequence goes on from CM033469.1 coordinate 25,133,418, forward strand.
CCGACTTGTTTGGAGACCACAGTTCCCCTTTAAGTAATTATGTTTTGCATCTCAAAAAATAAATTAGTAACTTCTCAATGAAACACAATCTCCTCTATCACAAGTAATGTCTTCTCCTTTCCCTTTCTTTATCTACAGAGCACGGTGAAGTCAAGATCTCTCTGGGATGTTTATACCCTACAGAATTCAGTTATAAGATTTATAAACTGGGTAGCAATGAAAGGGACCTGATAGAGAAGGTCCACGGGATCTTGACTATGCATGAATCCGGCATGGCTCTTAAAATTGTTCCACCAACGTCAGGCCTGTTTGAACTCATGGTATTTGCAAAGCCGATAGATGCTACGGATTCCTACAGATGGATTTGCTCTTACCAAATCGACTGTCCTGAATCCAAACCTTCGCAAGGTTTACCACAGAACCCTTTTCATTTTTGGGGTCTGCACCAAAGATTCAGAGAATTTGGAATCTTGGGTGATAATTTTGGGGCAGACCTCATTGTTGCAGATAAAGGTGTAGTGAATCTTACCATCCAATCATCAAGGCCACTGTTGACCACATGTGAACTGGAACATGTGGAACTCTCCGAGCCCCTTAGCAAGAAGTGTTTTATATCTCAAATTGGAGAGACACAATTAGTTTGCCATTTGCTTCTACCTTTCCACGGATATTACAGATTTTCATTGTTTGTAAAAGACCCGGAAGAAAATCAGTTTAAAAACGTGGCAAACCTCCTGTTGCAATGCGATAACCCAATCAACCAAAACGAGCTGTTCCCATCTAATCTGAGCATGCACTGTGGGCCAGGAATAAACTCGAAACTCCATGGCCTCACTGACCCAAGTCACACATCCCCAATTATCAACACAATGAGTGGCAAATGCAACTTAACCTTTCGGACTCTGCCAGGCATTGAGGTTTTCCCAATACTTGAGAGTAGTAAAAAAAAGGGCGATTTATATCCACTAGACAAATATTGCCTCATTACACACATGGAACACAAAATAACCATAAGTGTCCATCTTCCAGAGTCTGGTTGTTACAAACTGAGCATTTTTACAAAGGCCGAAGACAACTTGGATTTTGTCCACACCTGTGACTATATTATTAAATGTGTCTCTGTTCACCCCTTGCCCCCTTTCCCAAAGATGTTTAGTGCATGGAGACAAGGGTGCACCTTGTTACAGCCTCGCTCTGGTCTTTTAGCTGCAGATATTTGGGAACATTTTAGGATCAGAATCCCTGAAGCTTGGAAGGTTATTGTTCTTGGTCCTATCAAGACAGAACTACAGCTCGCTAAGAATAAGATATGGGAGGGACAAGTCTTCACCGGTTCTCCTGGGACTCTCCTCAAGGTGGCGGTTAAGTTTACCCTGAATTCGACAACCATGGATATTCTGATGAGCTTTAAAGTTCTAGCGAATCTTAATATTCAACGCGTGTCTTCTGGTTGACGGGAAGATAATGTGACCTATCAAATACTTTGTACTGCAGTTTGATGCTCATTTGCCAAATGCTGAAGACATTTTAATTTATTTTTTAACAACACTGTCTGTGTAGCAGAATCCTTTAAAAAGTCAATAACATTTGATGCATGATAATCAAAAGTTAGTTTTAATCGGTTATTACTTGAAGCTGAGTTTTCTGGGTAGAAAAAGATGTTGGAATAGATAAGTTTGATTTGGGATTCCAAATACTTTTTGTTGAAACTAACTATATAAAATGGGTAAATCATAAATATAATTAAATTAATTCATTTAAAAACTGCTGGTCGCGGCCCCAGCAGTTTCACCACTACATAGATGTACCCTGGAAAGATAGAGAGGACATGTTGAGTGTTGTATACAGAATGAACAACCATAGATGTACCCTGCAAAGATAGAGAGGACATGTTGAGTGTTGTATACAGAACGAACAACCATAGATGTACCCTGGAAAGATAGAGAGGACAAGTTGAGTGTTGTATACAGAATGAACAACCATAGATGTACCCTGGAAAGATAGAGAGGACAAGTTGAGTGTTGTATACAGAATGAACAACCATAGATGTACCCTGCAAAGATAGAGAGGACAAGTTGAGTGTTGTATACAGAACGAACAACCATAGATGTACCCTGCAAAGATAGAGATGACATGTTGAGTGTTGTATACAGAATGAACAAACCATAGATGTACCCTGCAAAGATAGAGAGGACATGTTGAGTGTTGTATACAGAATGAACAACCATAGATGTACCCGCAAAGATAGAGAGGACAATGTTGAGTGTTGTATACAGAAGAACAACCATAGAGTACCCTGCAAAGATAGAGAGGACATGTTGAGTGTTGTATACAGAATGAACAACCATAGATTGACCCTGCAAGATAGAGAGAGACTGTTGAGTGTTGTATACAGAATGAACAACCATAGATGTACCCGGCAAAGATAGAGAGGACAAGTTGAGTGTTGTATACAGAACGAACAACCATAGATGTACCCTGGAAAGATAGAGAGGACATGTTGAGTGTTGTAAACATAATGAACAACCATAGATGTACCCTGGAAAGATAGAGAGGACATGTTGAGTGTTGTATACAGAATGAACAACCATAGATGTACCCTGCAAAGATAGAGAGGACATGTTGAGTGTTGTATACAGAATGAACAACCATAGATGTACCCTGCAAAGATAGAGGACATGTTGAGTGTTGTATACAGAATGAACAACCATAGATGTACCCTGCAAAGATAGAGAGGAAATGTTGAGTGTTGTATACAGAATGAACAACCATAGATGTACCCTGCAAAGAAAGAGAGGACAGTTGAGTGTTGTATACAGAATGAACAACCATAGATGTACCCTGGCAAAGATAGAGAGGACTGATTTGAGTGTTGTATACAGAATGAACAACCATAGATGTACCCTGCAAAGATAGAGAGGACATGTTGAGTGTTGTATACAGAATAACAACCATAGATGTACCCTGCAAAGATAGAGAGGACAGTTTGAGTGTGTATACAGAATGAACAACCATAGATGTACCCGCAAGATAGATAGAGAGGAAAAGTTGAGTGTTGTATACAGATGAACAACCATAGATGTACCCTGCAAAGATAGGAGGACATGTTGAGTGTTGTATACAGAATGAACAACCATAGATGTACCTGCAAAGAAAGAGAGGACATGTTGAGTGTTGTATACAGAATGAACAACCATAGATGTCCCTGGCAAAGATAGAGAGGACAAGTTGAGTGTTGTATACAGAATGAACAACCATAGATGACCCTGCAAAGATAGAGAGGACATGTTGAGTGGTGTAGATTCAGATACAGAATGAACAACCATAGATGTACCCTGCAAAGAGAGAGAGGACATGTTGAGTGTGTTACAGAATGAACAACCATAGATGTACCCGCAAAGATAGAGAGACATGTTGAGTGTTGTTACAGAATGAACAACCATAGTGTACCCGCAAGATAGAGAGGACAGTTGAGTGTGTTTACAGTAGAATCAGAAACAACCATAGATGTACCCTGCAAAGATAGGAGAGGACAGTTGAGTGTTGTTATACAGAATGAACAACCATAGATGTACCCTGCAAGATAGAGAGGACATGTGTAGTGTTGTATACAGAATGAACAAAACATAGATGTACCCTGCAAAGATAGAGAGGACATGTTGAGTGTGTATCAGAATAACAACCATAGATGTACCTGCAAAGATAGAGAGGACAGTGAGTGGTGTATACAGAATGAACAACCATAGATGTACCCTGCAAAGTAGAGAGGACAGTTGAGTGTGTATACAGAATGAACAACCATAGATGTACCCTGCAAAGATAGAGGACAATGTGAGTGGTGTATACAGAATGAACAACCATAGATGTACCCTGCAAAGATAGAGAGGACAAGTTGAGTGTTGTATACAGAATGAACAACCATAGATGTACCCTGGAAAGATAGAGAGGACAAGTTGAGTGTTGTATACAGAATGAAAACCAAGATGTACCTGCAAAGATAGAGAGGACATGTTGAGTGTGTTTGATTACAGAATGAACAACCATAGAGTACCCTGCAAAGATAGAGAGAGGACATGTTGAGTGTGATACAGAATGAACAACCATAGATGTACCTGCAAAGATAGAGAGGACATGTTGAGTGTTGTATAACAGAATGAACAACCATAGATGTACCCTGGAAAGATAGAGAGGACATGTGAGTGTTGTATTACAGAATGAACAACCATAGATGTACCTGGCAAGATAGAGAGGACAAGTGAGTGTTTGATACAGAATGAAAAACCATAGATGTACCCTGCAAGATAGAGAGACATGTTGATGTGGTATACAGAATGAACAACCATAGATGTACCCTGGAAAGATAGAGAGGAACAGTTGGTGTTGTAAACAGAGAAAACAACCATAGATGTACCCTGCAAAGAAGAGAGGACAAGTTGAGTGTTGTAACAGAATGAACAACCATAGATGTACCCTGGCAAAGATAGAGAGGACAGTTGAGTGTGTATACAGAATGAACAACCATAGATGTACCCTGCAAAGATAGAGAGGACAAGTTGAGTGTTGTATACAGAATGAACACCATGATGTACCCTGCAAAGATAGAGAGGACATGTTGAGTGTTGTATACAGAATGAACAACCATAGATGTACCCTGCAAAGATAGAGAGACATGTTTGAGTGTTGTATACAGAATGAACAACCATAGATGTACCCTGCAAAGATAGAGAGGACAAGTTGAGTGTTGTTACAGAATGAACAACCATAGATGTACCCTGCAGAAGAGTAGAGAGGAACAGTTGAGTGGTTGTTACAGAATGAACAACCATAGATTTACCTGGAAGATAGAGAGGACAAGTTGAGTGTTGTATACAGAATGAACAACCATAGATGTACCCTGAAAGATAGAGAGGGACATGTTGAGGTTGTATACAGAATGAACAACCATAGATGTACCCTGGAAAGTAGAGAGGACAAGTTGAGTGTTGTATACAGAATGAACAACCATAGATGTACCCTGCAAAGATAGGAGGACATGTTGAGTGTTGTATACAGAATGAACAACCATAGATGTACCCTGGAAGATGAGAGACAAGTGAGTTGTTGTAACAAGGAACAACCTAGATGTACCCTGCAAAGATAGAGAGACATGTTGAGTGTTGTATACAGAATGAACAACCCTAGATGTACCCTGCAAAGATAGAGAGGACATGTTGAGTGTGTGTATACAGAATGAACAACCATAGATGTACCCTGGAAAGATAGAGAGGACATGTTGAGTGTTGTATACAGAATGAACAACCATAGATGTACCCTGCAAAGATAGAGAGGACATGTTGAGTGTTGTTTACAGAATGAACAACCATAGATGTACCCTGGAAAGAGAGAGAGGACATGTTGAGTGTTGTATACAGAACGAACAACCATAGATGTACCCTGGAAAGAGAGAGAGGACATGTTGAGTGGTGTATACAGAATGAACAACCATAGATGTACCCTGGAAAGAGAGAGAGGACAAGTTGAGTGTTGTATACAGAACGAACAACCATAGATGTACCCTGCAAAGATAGAGAGGACATGTTGAGTGGTGTATACAGAATGAACAACCATAGATGTACCCTGGAAAGAGAGAGAGGACATGTTGAGTGTTGTATACAGAAGGAACAACCATAGATGTACCCTGCAAAGATAGAGAGGACAAGTTGAGTGTTGTATACAGAAGGAACAACCATAGATGTACCCTGCAAAGATAGAGAGGAAATGGTGAGTGTTGTTAACATAATGAACACACCATAGATGTACCCTGGAAAGATAGAGAGACATGTTGAGTTTTGTATACAGAATGAACAACCACTAGATGTACCCTGCAAAGATAGAAGGACATGTTGAGTGTTGTATACAGAATGAACAACCATAGATGTACCCTGCAAAGATAGAGATGACATGTTGAGTGGTGTACACAGAATGAACAACCATAGATGTACCCTGCAAAGATAGAGAGGACATGTTGAGTGTTGTATACAGAATGAACAACCATAGATGTACCCTGCAAAGAGAGAGAGGACAAGTTGAGTGTTGTATACAGAATGAACAACCATAGATGTACCCTGCAAAGATAGAGAGGACATGTTAGTGTTGTATACAGAATGAACAACCATAGATGTACCCTGCAAAGATAGAGAGGACATGTTGAGTGTTGTATACAGAATCCCAACCATAGAGGTACCCGCAAAGATAGAGAGGACATGTTGATGGTGTATACAGAATGAACAACCATAGATGTACCCTGCAAAGATAGAGAGGACAAGTTGAGTGTTGTATACAGAATAAACAACCATAGATGTACCCTGCAAAGATAAGAGGACATGTTGAGTGTGTGTATACAGAATGAACAACCATAGATGTACCCTGCAAAGAAAGAGAGACAGTTGAGTGTGTATACAGAATGAACAACCATAGATTGCCCTGCAAAGATAGAGGGACAGTTGAGTGTGTATACAGAATGACAACCATAGATGTACCCTGCAAAGATAGAGGACATGTTGAGTGTGTATACAATAACAACCATAGAGTACCCTGCAAGAGAGAGAGGACATGTTGAGTGTTGTATACAATGAACAACCATAGATGTACCCGGCAAAGATAGAGAGGACATGTTTGAGTGTTGTATACAAATGAACAACCATAGATGTACCCTGCAAAGATAAGAGGACATTTGAGTGTTGTTTACAGAATGAACAACCATAGAGTACCCTGCAAAGATAGAGAGGACAGTTGATGTTGTTTACAGAATGAACAACCATAGATGTACCCTGCAAAGATAGAGAGGACATGTTTAGTGTTGTATACAGAATGAACAACCATAGATTCCCTCAAAGATAGAGAGGACATGTTGAGTGTTGTATACAGAATAACAACCATAGATGTACCTGCAAAGATGAGAGACATGTTGATGGTGTATACAGAATGAACAACCATAGATGTACCCTGCAAAGATAGAGAGACATGTTGATGGTTGTATACAGAATGAACAACCATAGATGTACCCTGCAAAGATAGAGAGGACATGTTGAGGGTGTATACAGAATGAACAACCATAGATGTACCCTGCAAATAGAGAGGACAAGTTGAGTGTTGTATACAGAAGGAACAACCATAGATGTACCCTGGAAAGATGAGAGGACAGTTGAGTGTTGTATACAGAATGAACAACCATAGATGTACCTGCAAGATAGAGAGGACATGTTGAGTGTTGTATACAGAATGAACAACCATAGATGTACCCTGCAAAGATAGAGAGGACATGTTGAGTGTGTTACAAATGAACAACCATAGATGTACCCTGCAAGATAGAGAGGACATGTTGAGTGTTGTATACAGATGAACAACCATAGATGTACCCTGGAAAGATAGAGAGGACATGTTGAGTGTTGTAACAGAATGAACAACCATAGATGTACCCTGGAAGGATAGAGAGGACAAGTTGAGTGTTTGTATACAGAATGACAACCATAGATGTACCCTGCAAAGATAGAGAGACAGTTGAGTGTTGTATACAGAATGAACAACCATAGATGTACCCTGGAAAGATAGAGAGGACAAGTTGAGTGTTGTATACAGAATGAACAACCATAGATGTACCTCCAAAGAGAGAAGAGGACAGTTGAGTGTTGTATACAGAATGAAACACCCTAGATGTACCCTGCAAAGATAGAGAGGACATGTTGAGTGGTGTATACAGAAAAACAACCATAGATGTACCCTGCAAAGAATGAGAGGACAGTTGAGTGTTGTTACAGAATGAACAACCTAGATGTACCCAAAGATAGAGAGGACATGTTGAGTGTTGTATACAGAATGAACAACCATAGATGTACCCTGCAAAGATAGAGATGACATGTTGAGTGTTGTATACAGAATGAACAACCATAGATGTACCCTGCAAAGATAGAGAGGACAAGTTGAGTGTTGTATACAGAATGAACAACCATAGATGTACCCTGCAAAGATAGAGAGGACAAGTTGAGTGTTGTATACAGAATGAACAACCATAGGTACCCTGAAAATAGAGAGACAAGTTGAGTGTTTGTATACAGAATGAACAACCATAGATGTACCCTGCAAAATAGAGGACATGTTGAGTGTTGTATACAGAATGAACAACCATAGATGTACCCTGGAAAGAATAGAGAGGACAAGTTGAGTGTTGTATACAGATGACAACACCATAGATGTACCCTGCAAAGATAGAGAGGACATGTTGAGTGTTGTATACAGAATGAACAACCATAGATGTAACCCTGAAAGATAGAGAGGACAGTGTAGTGTTGTATACAGAATGAACAACCATAATGTACCCTGCAAAGATAGAGAAGACATGTTGGTGTTGTATACAGATGAACAACCATAGATGTACCCGGAAAGATAAGAGGAACAGTTGAGTGTTGTATACAGAATGAACAACCATAGATGTACCCTGGAAAGATAGAGAGGACATGTTGAGTGTTGTATACGAATGAACACCATAGATGTACCCGCAAAGATAGAGAGGACATGTTGAGTGTTGTATACAGAATGACACCCTAGATGTACCCTGCAAAGATAGAAGGACATGTTTGAGTGTTGTATACAGAATGACAACCTAGATGTACCCTGGAAAGATAGAGAGGGACATGTTGAGTGTTGTATACAGAATGAACAACCATAGATGTACCCTGCAAAGATAGAGAGGACATGTTGAGTGTTGTTTACAGAATGAACAACCATAGATGTACCGCGGAAAGAGAGAGAGGACATGTTGAGTGTTGTATACAGAATAACAACCATAGTGTACCCTGGAAAGAGAGAAGGACATGTTGAGTGGTTGTATACAGAAATGACAACCCATAGATGTACCCTGGAAAGAGAGAGGACAAGTTGAGTGTTGTATACAGAACGAACAACCATAGATGTACCCTGCAAAGATAGAGAGGACATGTTAGGTGTGTTACGAATGACAACCATAGATGTACCTGGAAAATAGAGAGGACATGTTGAGTGTTGTATACAAGAGAACAACCATAGATGTACCCTGCAAAGATAGAGAGGACAAGTTGAGTGTTGTATACAGAACGAACAACCATAGATGTACCCTGGAAAGAGAGAGAGGACATGTTGAGTGTTGTATGATCTAACCACTGATCTAACCTGCCCACAAAATTAAGGACTTACAAGAAATGATGTTCCCATAAATATAACAATTTTAGAACATCCACATGGAGTCTCATGACCTATATAACTCTATGGAACTGGGCCTGCAGCCTTGCTCTTTTATGTGATCTCGGAATTTCTTGGTGACTCCAATTATTCTTGCCTTTCACAACTAATTGGTAGATCTTCCTGACATTATGTAGAAGGGGAATGTGTCTGGTGGCCTGGACACCCACACAGCTGACTCATAATGATTTTTTGATGAGACAAATACATGAGATATTGGCCTTGTTTTCTACTGGGGATTGATCCGCTGTCTTCATTAACATCACACAGTATATGAGATGTTTTACTCTCTGTGCTTTGTGACAAAGAGAAGTAAAAGTAAGGCCGTGTTCGTACATTTACAATAGTTCGGCTGTACGATACAATGTGGTTGTAGACTAACACAATCGTTTTGTACAGGTCATCATACAATTTTGATCAGGATCGTAATTGTACAAATTACCCTATTTATAAGCGATACCGCTCCTTTAATGATTGTCAATTTTACAACCGTGATTTACGATCGCGCTGGTAGCTGTACGATCACCTACACGATACTACCGCGCGGTATTGTACGGCCGAGCAGTCTTAAATGTACGTGACAGTACTTATCTTCTACGATAACCCGGCAAATTTGCGATACTGCAGGTTTTTAAATAGGGTCCGTAATTTTACATCCGTGATCGCAAATATGGGATGGCGGGTAGGATTGTTACAGGCGCAGTATCACAAAGTAGCGATACCGCCCTTTAGAAATATGGCCCCTGGATTGATGGGTATCAGATCCGCTGTGGATACAGGATACTGGGGAAACTTCTGGATGATAGAGGTATCATGGCGCCCTCTGGTGGTTTACAAAAACAAGTTAAGAAGAATGGAAAGAGTGAAGAGCCCAAATAATATAAATACGCACTGGGTCAAACCTAAACTTTTGGAGGTGCACAGCCTAGTAAACCTCTCATACAAATTCTCAAATCTCATAGGCTTTGTTCACATTAAGCTTTTTTTTTAACACAGCGGAACATCGGGTTTGCGATTTAGTGCGATGTTCCACTAAATGTGCCGTTATTTTCAATGGCACCACTGTGGGTTAACGCACAAAACTGCTGTATGTAGAGCGTTTTACACAACACACTGTATCGCAATTTCGTAGTGTGAACAGTGCCATTCACTATTATGAGCAGAGCGTTTTGTTGCTCTGTGTCCACAGGGAATTGCACCAAAAACGCTCTATAGTGTGAACGAAGCTTTGCTAGATAGATTTGTAAGACATATTAATAGTTGTTTTGAACGTCATACAGGGAGATTCAATAAAAGTTCTTATCGTTATAAATGGGGCTAATTCCGCCCCAACCAATCAGATGTTCAAATATTTAAAAAAATCTGGTTGGGGCAACGAGCACCATTTTTAACGATAAGCAGGGTTATTCAATAAAAGTTCTTATCGTTTAAAATGGTGCTAATTTTGCCCCAACCAATCAGATGTAAGCTTTTAAATGTTAAATAACATCTGATTGGTTGGGGCAAAATTAGCACCATTTTAAACGATAAGAACTTTTATTGAATAACCCTGAAATATTTCTTAATTATGGCACCTTCTTTACAAATGCTGTGACCATCAGCAGATTTGCCACACAGGCAGACGTTTAGGGCCGGCTGACCATTCAATGCATCCGACCTGGATCATAACATGATCGTTACTGGTGAACATAGCCAGTTAAGATTTTCTACCATGTCCAATTGGTCTTTTGTCAGAGGTCACAGGCAAATAGTACTACAGTTATTTCGGGCCAACCGACAAAAATTCCAAAAATATCGGTCAGTCATCCCCAAATATCTGATCACGTGTACACAGCCTTACTTACCAATAGAGATGTTCGAAACTGTTGCGTTTCGTTCCATTTTCGAATTTTTCAGAAAGTTTGATTTTCGATAATCATCTACTTTCGATAATTGTCTACTTTCCGTTTTCGATAAAAATCAATATTTTGAAATTTCCAGGTTCCGAAAGTTTCGTCAGCACTTCTAAACCCTCAGATTCGATTTGAACCGGAACTGAGTTCTACTTGAACCCACATTACGGGCCCTATTTATAAAAGATCGGTATCGTTATCGTAAAATACCGATCATTATCGTAAAATACCGATCGTTATCGTAAAATAACGACCGGGTTTTTACCGATAACGACCATTGTTTACAGATAACGACCGTTATTCACCGATACCGGTCGTTATTTACCGATAACGACCGGTATTTAACGATATCGGTAAATAACGGTTGTTATCGGTAAAAACCCGGTTGTTATTTTACGATAACGATCGGTATTTTACGATAATGATACCGATCTTTTATAAATAGGGCCCTACATCTCTACTTACCAACACGCCATATTGCGTGTTCCATACAAGATTTATGTTTAGAACTAAATACAATTGAATTATATGCTTGGGAGGGATTTATTCATTTTCAGCATTATAGAAGCTATAGAGATATCCGGACATCAATTCTCTACGTATATGGAACTTAATTCACACCGACTGTAAGCGACGGTGTCTATTCACGAGCTCAGCGCCCACAGACAGAGGTTTATTATGATTGATTATAAGAGAAGTAATAAAGTTCTAGCCAGGGAATCCAATAAACACATCATTATTCTATGGGCTGAGGGTTCCCCTTTCTGCATACTAAGAATAGGAAATAATGCAATGAATATAATACTGGATATGAGTTCCCGTACACATTATAGAATGTGTAACCTCTACCAACCAGACAGTAGCAGGTGTTCGGAAAGCAATAGGCTCCTCTTATTTACAACAGGAGCCAATCAGAAACCATTTTGTTTATGCCTCCACCCAGAGCGAGCGTGATTAGAAACATGCTTCCCATCTGAATTTTATCCACCCATCTAGAATTATGTATCAAATATTTTTCCCCCTTGAATGAATAACGTGTATTGTAATACTGTGCGGCGTTCCGGGCACTGTGTAAATAAAAATCTACATAAATAAGCTTCTGGTGTATAAATGTTTATTGAAATATCGGAGTCTGGGTTCCCTGTGGTTGAGTAATGAATGTGTGTGTATAATACGTACACTGAATAATCATCTGTATTTGTTATGACTAATTATTAATATGATAAGCAGATGAGGAAGAGGTGGTTAGACTGTTTTAGGGCCTGGTTATTGGTGCTCTAGGGCCTCACAGATGTTCATCCAACCAAGGCACATTTAGGGATCTGACAGATGGTGGTCCAGAGCAAAAATCTGGTGGTCTACAATTTGGTAATCAGTGCTCAAGAGCCTGGCAGATAGTGGTCCAGGGCCAGCATTTGGTGGTTGAGGGCCTAAAATGTTGGTTTGGGACCTGCCAGTTGGTGGTCCGGCTGTACCCGGGGGAATTACAGTGACAAAAGGTTACACAAGGAATGTCATTTGTAAAGGCGCGGTATACTTTTTAGCCATACGCCTTAAACGTAATCATTATCATAAATTAACAATAACGTAATAGTTTACTACTGCATGGTACTCATATAATATTGGAAGGTTTGACTGAAACACACAATGGTCTGTAAGTAAAGGTGGAAGCAGGAGATTGTATAAATGGTGTCGTATCGCTTTAGGACACAGAGCCACCGCAAATAGTCCATAACGGCATTTGCACTAATTGCTGGTGTTAAAGTCGCGCCGGGATTTCTGGTACTAAATCCCTGAATGAACATTTACCCAGAGTTGTAAAACTGTAAAAAAATGCCCAGTCCAGTTAGCAATATAAATACAACAGCAAATAATCTCCAGTAATAATATTTACCGTATATACTCGAGTATAAACCGAGGTACTTCTTTTTACCTGAAAAGCAAGTAAAACTGATTGACTTAAGTATAAACCTCGGGTAGAAAATATGACCACGATTGCAAACCCTTCAATGCAACAACAGCAGTAACCCCCTATACCTTGGTACTCCATATGTTGGAAACTACAACTTCCAGCATCCCTTGTTAGCTAGGAGTTGTAGTTTCTTCTGCAGTACAAAGTTTCAACATCCCAGCCCTATACAGAATAATAAATGTTAATCGGCCCCCATAATAAAAATAATAATTCTGTAGTTTATTTTTCATAGTCTTCCATAAAAATATAAAATGTCATAGTCCAGCTCTCCAGCCTCCCCCCTCACCCCCTTCCATTACACTGGGTTAATAGACCTTAAAATAAAGACCATCTCTGCAGACCCCATGGAATAAAAGTACACAGGGTTACGGTAAATGTGCTCCTTACCAGCTATGGCACTGTGGGACAGGTGAGGGCTGTGAGACAGAGAACAAACTGCAGAAGACGCACGTAACTTACGTGCATTACGCACTCGCAACAAAAATTCCTTTTCCGGTCTCCTGTCCATCTGCAACCTTGCGAGTTTTCAGGAACAACTGACGGGACCCGCAACTTGGTTTCCTGTCGCTGCTTCAGTCTTTGTCCATTTGCAAATTAGCGTGATTGCTGGTAAGAAGTGCTGGAACCGAGGTGAGATTTTCAGGGTCATTTTAAAGGGTAACTATGGTGCAAAAATGACTTAAGGTAAATTGACAGGAATTGCTTTCCTGTGTATTTTTCCAATTTACTTTCATTGTTTATTTTACAGTTTTAAAGATATTTACATTTTTATGATATGGGAGCAGCATCACCAGATCCCCTACACTTCCTGCTTCCTGCTCTGAAACCTTGACAGTCTCTCTTCTCTGCATCTCCTCCTCCTCATGGGCCCCCATGGCCCCTCCTTTGCAGTCCCCTCGAAACCCCCTGTGACTCCTCCTTCAGTCACTGTAATTCAATCTCTTCCTGATTTCTATCGCTTTCTGCTGCAATGAGCACGTGCCAACCGCAAATTAGGAGGAACTAGGATTTGTGACTGCAGATTCAGAACCTCCCACCCCGTCTGATCAGTGATTTCTTCATATCTTGGGCTGTGCAACACGTAGAGAGGTGGTTGATGACTCATTTTTAAGATAGGAACCTGCCATGTACAATGCTGTTTTGACACCTTACTCTGGGCGTTCCTATAACACCTCTTAGCCACTATCTAATCACGCCCTTAACACTTGGCTGTGATATGCTAATTGGGATTTTCCAGGGTACATAATTGCCACAGATTCTTGTACAAGTCATTCTGAATTGAGAAAGCCAGTCGGATGACTAGCAAAACGTCTTCAAGAACTAAACTTCAAGTCCGGTTGATCTAATTGAATACAACAGATATACCATGACCTGGATGAATGAGAACCTTCACAAGCATAGGAACCTGACCTTTCATTTAAAATCAACTTGTCTGGAGACCCCTTTAAATATAAAAAACCTCTGTTTATACTCGAGTATATATGGTAAAACTGTACGCATACCCATAGGCCCATACCCTCCTTGCACAAATCCAAATGTGTCTGCCCACACATAAATATCTTTGGTAATGGTGTCTTATGTCCTATACATTGCTGAGGGTGCCCAAGTACAATAATAATGTTTGGGGTTGTGCAACTTATAGGATAATAATTTAGTACCACAAATAAAAGTTTAATGGACACATACACTGTTTTTCACTCACCTTCTGTCTTTCTACTAACTTTTCATTTTCCTCTTTAATCAATCTGTCATGGCGGATCAACGAATGACGCTTAACCGAACGCATCAGGGACCCCACTTCGGGGGTCATTCGTCGGCCGAAGAATCGTAGGTGTGTACGAGGCTTTAGTCAGTGCTTCATTAGGTAATTAACAAAAATGCAGAGTTGGAATAATTTGCTCTAAAGGTTTCATTCATATATATCCCTTATATTATATAAATATATTTATATCTCCATAGGATATTGCATTGAGTTTTTAGGAGATACCAATGTGGTGGGGGGTATATGATATTACATATAGGAAAGGTGTATATGTATGTGTGTACTATCTCACTATTACCATTTAAATGACCATCAGTAAATGTAAATAAAAGTATAGCACTGACTTATATTAGGTACAACACAAAATATATAAATACATAAACTTACTTACAGAGCTGAGATCCCCATTTCAAAATGGAATGGTCAAATGACAGCTTAAACCACACCCGTGTCTGCTCCATGTGAAAGGAAGTGTAATCCAGAAAAAGTTTCTGTCTGCTACACAGGATGTGATGTGTATTGTAATGGACATATACACCAAGGCTCCTTATATAACATCTCCAGCCTGCAGGTGGCATCAGTGAGTAATAACAAGACATCCCTGCTCTCTATGGTAGGAGGAGAGGAAGTGAAAGTGGATTGTGGTGTGTGCTTTTTAGTGATATTGACTGCAACACAAGATCCTGTGTATAAGACCCTGTGTATAATAGCCTGTGTATAAGATCCTGTTACCACCTGTTGGGAGGACAGACAATTTACCTTATTGGATACAAACTCTGAGGTAACAGATAAGTGTACACCAACTTACAAGGACACACAATATACAGGCCTGGTCAATATTCAAAGTGGTGCACCATAGACAGGGACACCCCGGATTACTGAACCTGTTTATGTGCACTGTCTGCTTTGTGCCAGACCACCAGAGTAACCCACTGTGTGCCATGCTACCCATAATCCTTCCATAAAGCAGTGATCTGGTACAAATTGGTGGCAGCGGTGCTGGTAATACCATTTATTCTCCCTGTTTTCTTTGTATATTTGTTCTCTGTATTAAGCTATGGAGGCTGCTACTGATAGTATTGATTTAAATCCTCCTGTCCTTGTACCTGCAGATGAAATTTCCCAATTAGACTCAGTAGCTCTACCAGGCCCAATTGCCAAACCTATTTTTAAACCTAATCCATTTGATGGGGTAACTAGGGAGTGGACTGATTGGCTAGAACAATTTGAATTGGCAGCCATTATTAATGGTTGGGATAAAGGTGCTCGCTTGCAAGTCGTTAGCCTTTCGCTTAGTGGTAAAGCCAGGCAATTATACCAAGGATTTACTGTAATACTGAAATAAAAGGTTATCAGTTATTAAAAATTGCTCTGAAGCAACTTTTTTTCAATTAGATCTGTATAAAAGAGTATATAAAGGATAATCAATTTCTTTAGGTAAACTGGGAATGAGAAATGTTTGTTTATATGTTAGATTATGTGCTGTGGTGTCCGTGTGGCTTGATATATGTGGGCGAGACAACCCAAATGATCAAGGCACGGATCTCACAGCACCGGTCTAGTATAAAAAAAAGAAAGATGTTAAGTGACCTGTACCCAAGCATTATGCTGAGGCAGGGCATACAGAAAATGAGCTGAAGTTCAGGGTACTTGAGGTAGTGACCCCATCGGAACGAGGGGGTGACAGAGGGGTGCGACTGAAAAGAAGGGAGGTATGGTGGGTCCATCAGTTAAAGAGTTTACACCCAGAGGGTCTTAATAAAGATTATGACCTATACCACTTTCTGTAGGATTGATACGATGCATCTAAACTATGTGAGTTTCCTTAAGTGATTTTTTATGTAAGGGTGAATAGAAATCTATATAATGATATGAAAATAATAAAAAATGGAACGGGAGGGGTTAATAAGGTTTGGGAAATGAAGGGTTGGACACATGATGTCATATCCTGTATGTAGGGGTATTTAATAATGGGAGGGAGTGGTAACATGTGATAGCCATTGTTTGTACCTGAAGAAGGGGTGTGCCAACCCCGAAACGTATGTTTCTCACATGTGCTGACCTTAATAAAGAAGCTGCGGTTGAAAATCCTGTGTGCGGTGTGGAACTGGTTTTCTCTGTATATACAAAAGGAGCAATTCAGCCATACTCCTACACACAAGCACCAGGTACCACAACAGATGAAAGGTGTGCGGTGTAACGTCTGATTATATATATATAAATATACATCTATATATATCTATATATAATACTCAGTACCACCTCCCTCATTCTATATATATATATCTCCTATCTCTCCTCTCCTCTCTATATCTCATATATCATTATCTATTTTTTTAATCTCTCTGCTGGCTCACACCTTTATTCTAAATTGATTGGTGCAAATGGGGCTAGGCTTTATAGATACAATATAAGAGTCCCCAGCACTCAACAGCATAAAATATAGGAATTAAACATTAGAAGTTACAAAAAAGTCACATTCAGATTAAAAATGGTACCTTTGGTTACATGTTTTGTACAAACATGCTTAAAGCCGACACGCCACTTCACGGCAGTATCCTAGCGTCGGTCCTAACCTAATACAAAAAGGTACTCTCCCTGGGGAGCGACAGACCATACCTGCTTATCTCTTTATTTAGTATGGTCTCTTCCAGGAAACCATGAGTCTACAACAGGTTATAAACCTTCTTTCAGCTGGACTGCCTTAAAGGGGCGGAGAATATCAATAGGGAGCCAGCATCCTGGGGGGCGTAGCCGTACCCACAATGTTATATAAATATATCATGCTGCTCACCTTTATTCTAAATTGATTGGTGCAAATGGGGCTAGGCTTTATAGATACAATATATGAGTCCCCAGCACTCAACAGCATATAAATATAGGAATTAAACATATAGAAGTTACAAAAAAGTCACATTCAGATTAAAAATGGATACCTTTGGTTACATTGTTTGTACAAACATGCTTAAAGCCGACACGCCACTTCACGGCAGTATCCGTGTATATATACACATATACATACACACATATATATATATATATATATATATATATATATATATATATATATATTACACACACAAAATATATATATATACACACACACACAATATATATATATATATATATATATATATATATATATATATATATAACATTTCTAACATTTCTAATAGGTCTTGTGAAATAATGTGAACAATGGGAGATATTGTGGAATGGAAACAAAATTCTATTGTTGGTTATTAACAATAGACTGAATGAATATAAATAGAAATCTAGGGATATCTGCTGACATTACCATTGGGTTTTTATCATTTTTCCTGACCCATCTCGAATGTGTTTTAAATATAAAACAAAGAAACAGACCGTACCATTTGCAGAGCATTCATTAACTAGGACATCCATCCATTAGAGCTGGCACACTGCGCACGCAAACCAGCCAAATGTCAAGTGAACCGCTCAGTACAGGGGGGTATGGGCACAGCTTATTAACTGAATTTAGACGGTGCCTAATGCTGCACAGAGATTCTAGGAGCAGAGGCTACTTGTATTTTCACACCCACAGGAACAAACATTGCAGATAAAAGAAATATAAAAATAATGGCTAGTGTTGAAACCACATTCTATTCTAGACTATGGCAAGGTCACTGCCAGTCTCACCCAGATATAATGAGTTGTGATAGGAGCCGCTACAAAGTATTAAGAAAAACTAGTATTTGTTAAAAGGACATTTTGGTCCCAAATGGATTCTATTAGTTAAAATTGTCATTTTTGTCTTTATAGCCATGTCCTATTGCAAAATCAAATGGATATTCAAGAAACAACCTCTTCACAACTTTCCATCTCTACATAACTATCTCCCAATGAGCCACACAAGTAACACGTTCAGGGAATCATTATGATGATTTCATTGGAATGGATCAACTATTGGATCCCTCACATCATGTGATCACATCAGCCTGACTTTGTATCAGTTCATAGACCTAAAGATCACGATTGTCTCCATAATATCAGCTTCTACGGGTAGCCAAACACGTGGGTAATAACAGGCAAACACCATCGGATATGCTGATTAAAGGGCAATTGTATACCCCGAAAATAGTTGGTCTTTCCAGAATGGTTGTTCCAGATGGAAAGTTTCACAGAGTTATTATCTTGCTATAGGTAGATATAATGAGGTTATAACAATAATGTATATATGGTCTTCTGAATAACCGAACAGTTACAGTAAAACAGAGTTACATGTAAAAAGCCAAGATTATAAGCAATTAAAGGACAACTCCACCCTCATAAGAACATCTTTTAGAAAGAATGGTCTCTTTAAAATATGTTGATATATCATAGTTTGTCCTATGAATTCATTACTGTATGTCTGCTATGCTTCTGGATGCCTCATGGAAACTGAACAATTTAGAAACCTGTACTGAGCCTGGGCATGCTCAGTAGAGGCAGACAGGGGATTAACATTAAGTCATTGGCTGTGATGTCAACTGTGAAATCCATAACTGACAGTTGCTAACTGGAAGAACCAGGAAGCAGAAACAGGGGAAACAGGACATTGTGCAGGATTTCATGTTAGATTTATATATTTCACATTTCAAACTATTACCGTTTAGGGTTTTGGGGGGTGATTTACCTGTGTGTAAGTTTTCATTTTAGGGCTGGACTTGCCCTTTATAAAGCAATTATTAAAAAGCCGAGATGTAACAGATGACATAACCAATGACTGAATGCTATTCTAGTAGCTGCCTTCTCTGATCATGTAAAAAAAAAAAACTCGGAGAGCTTGGAAAGAAAGTGTAAACCTTTTAATAGGCAGAAAAGGGGGAGTTTAACATTTTGCTACATCTGTCAACTATTGTAGTTTTGGGGGATTACCATTATTTTTTTTATTTGAGGGATAAACACGATAACCCACCACAAACCTTTAGACAACTATAAGAAAGACCATTATGTGTTACCACACAGTACATTTTACAATACAGTTGGGTTGTGATAAAAAAAAAACCGCTTGCAATAGAAACAGACATAAAATAGTTTATTGTTATTTAGCATTACAATGGAGTTAAAATTATAAAAATCAGATTTCCACAAATGTAGATAAAAAAAAAACATTCAAATTAATACAAAAATAAATTGAAAAGGATAATTCCTTACAGTTTCCTATGCTAAATAGTAATAAATACAATAGTTAGCAAAAAAAAGCTTCAATCACACAGATCTGTTTTACTGAAGTTACAGTAGTGTTTCTGGAAAAAAAAATGTTTTACCAAAATTTTTTAAAATCGTCACTGGATTCCAGCTAAAAACAAAGAAATAATAAAGGAAATTTTGGCACATGGCTCGTCTATACGTTAATGCTTCATAAACAGTTACATTATTTCCCACTACTATTTCTGAGGTAAATTTAAATTAAAACATAACAAAAATAACACTTCTCTATGTCACAGTTTGCAAAAAAAAAAAAAAATTGTAGAAAGCTAAAACATTTTCCCTTTTTTAAAAATATCTGAAAAGATATTCTGCATTTTTGGAGTTGTGCAATATAAATAAGTCAACTAGTTAAAAAAGGATCCGAGGGAACGTTTACATTTGAACAATCTTCCGGATACGTTCGATTAAACGATATTCCGCGCAATTTTTTAAAAAAATTTTACATTTTAATTTAGCAGCTTAAAAGTGATTTTTTTTTTGCCGGACAGGAAAAGTTCACACTGCAAACGGTCCCTTTATAAAAACCTTTGTCACATTGTTTTTCCCTTTACCTATAACTTCAGCAATGCTAAGTTAACACTCACTCTGTGATAAAAAAAACCTCAGGTCAGCGAAGCGCGTAGTAAACTCCTGGAGGACTTTAAAAAAAAAAAAAAAACTTATCTGTACCCAAGACACACTTTACTGTTCCTGGACGGCAGAAAGTTAAAAGAAAACCGTTTAATGGCACTTTATTTTCACTCGTTCCATTTCACTTTTCTTTTTAAAACCTATTTGATTCTCTCTACTGGAGATTATAATACTCTGTATTACACCTTCTGCTATTTCTAGCTTAACGCTTCCTAAGAGTTGCTAAACCTTCAGTCCTCAAAGAGTTTTCGCTACAAATACATAAATGTGCTCAAACCTTGACTAATTTAAGTAAACGTTTGTTTCCTTTCACCAGCTTGGATTCTCTTGTGAAACACGTAGTCGAATGGTTCCATTCGACTGCTTTTCATGCCTCTAAGGGCTCCATCTGCAAGGCACTGTTCTATATCAAAATAGCACCATCACAGTATATATTTATTTTTTTTAAATTTGTCACAGCTATAAAATAAGAGGTAAATTCATCATTTTTACATTTTCGGTATACAAATTTCTTTGTAGAAATAGTACCAGTCTGGTGAAAGGTTTCCCCTATTACAGAATGATTAAAGGAGCACTAGATATACCCTTAATATTAGGGGTTACCTCTGTACACATCTGCAGTGTGCAGAAACAACCCCTTTCCTGTACGGTTCTGCTCTATAGCTTCAGTCTCAAACACTGAATTATCCATTGGAAAATGCGACTTTTGTAAAACTGCGCTCACTTGGACATTCCGCAGTAACCACCAAAAGTTGCCTTACCAAAAGTGGACTCGCCACACAAAGTTAAATAGTAAACATGCGTATTACATTGCAGACTTAACTGCTACCAGGGCCGGATTTAGGATATGGCACAAAGAATTCTCCCAACTTTAAAGGGTTCTCTGTCCAAAAAATATCATTGGTTAAAGTAAAATGTTCACTTTATTAGACTGCAAAGTCTTTACAATTTAATGAAACTCTGACCAGTCTATGACCCCTTTCGATTAATTTCTAATACAATTTCTATCTTTTTATTAAGCCTTCAGCACTGCAAACTAATGCTAAAGGCCTGGGAGAATGGTGAGCACATTTGGAGACATAATAACTGCAATCTCCAAATAAGATTCACCACGCTAGTGACTACTGTATAACAGTGACACCTGCTAATTCCTCACTCCCTGAAAGTTAGGCAGCCCAATTCTCTGGGTGCCCACTATCCTCTAACTCCAGCCCTGCTTACTCTATTAAACTACATAAAAAAATGTTGTACTAAAATATGGCTTATTAATTAACACTCCTTAACCTAGAGACTAGCAGTGTCTGTACATTGGCTTTGAATGCATTATTAATTCATTCAAAAAAGACACCCCCCCTCCCCCCTTTAAAAATAGAACTAGATCACTTAGTAAATTCTTTGCACTAAAGTGAAGACTTAGTACACAAATCCATGTCTTTAAAGGGGAATAATACGATCCAAACCACCCTGGGTAAGGGTCCTGACACCAGGGTTCAGCCAGCAATCCTACTCACCAGTCTGGTCCACTCCTGCCCAATGAGAAGACATGCTTTCAGTATAATAGGTCTTCCTATAGGCCAAACCCTGGACACAAGAAGGGGGTGGGACCAGAAAGACAAGCATGAGTTTAGGAAAGTTAGGGGTCAAGCACTTTAGGACCTCGCTGAGTTTAAATAGGATGGGTTGGTTTGGATGGTATAGTCCCCCTTTAAATTCTACACATGGCATTTAACCCTGAAATCAAATTAACTCGTGGAGTTTACGATCTGTCTGTAATTAGCAATTTACTAATGTGCTTTTTTTAACATCAATGCACACGAAAACAAACCTTCCAAAATTGTGTTTATTAGGCTGTTGCGCTTTCGTGTGCCTTTGTGTCTTTGTATTAAACAACCCCTGCTAATCCCTAACCTGATTAAGAGGCACCATTATAGACTTGTTTTCATGCATAGATAATCCAAAGACATCTATATATCCTATAAGGAAATCCTTGCACATGTGGTGCGGAAAACACATGCTACCAGGACCGCTTATGTCAGCGAACATCAACAATAAGTATAATGCAATATAGTCTTGGTAAAGCCACAGATTCAAAAACATTATTGGACTAACAGACGTCTGCCTTTAAAAAGCATTGGTCCTTGTGACCCTTACATACAAGGGCCCTTTCCTTTACCAGGGGTGCACTATATTAAAACACTAGAAAGGATTCTGTATTGGTCCATATTTTTCCTGTATGTTACTGCATACTCTTATGCTCAGGAAACCTTATGGAATGATTGCTGTGTAACGATTCTAAACATTACTATGTCGCCCCATTAACCGTGCTTATGTTAAAAAGAAACCTAGCATGATATGCATAAAATCGTAACTGCACGCGACCACCTATAGGACACGCCTAATCTCGAAATCCCCACTTAAATGGGAAACGGCAATTTCCTGCCCAGGTCGCAAAGACTATTGTAGCTTTAATTAAACTGCGCTGTGACCTTAAATGACACAGCGCGGTACTGAACTTAATTTTCACTCACAGAGCTTATTAAATGGCTGCCACGAAAACTCACAGCACATTTACAGGGTTTTCCCAAACAGTCCTCATCTACTGAGGAAAACATCATGGCTCCCTGGAATGTAAAATGTTCAAGTAATCACACTGCTTTTTAACAGTTATCATTTACCTTAATGGACATGGCTCTGGCTTCTATTCTGTGGCAAACAGTGCAGCACATTTGTCCGACGTTACATGGAAAGTAAAGGCTACAGATAAGGTACAATGTAGTGCTATTAGGATTGGTAAGGTGCAGGTCATTTTGTTCCATTAACAAAATGAGGATAAATGCAAAAAGGAACAACTAAGTGAAAGCTTAATGAACACCCCAGGGACAGAATGTTCACTCGGTGGAGAAGAAACGTAACTGCACTTTATAACTTCTGGCCAAAGAGGTCGTAATATTCCTGCTGTTCCAGGTCTTTGTTGTATTTTTCTATTTCTCGGTTGGCTTCATTTAAATAGTCGTATATGAACTGGTCCATCACTGAAAAGAACCTATTAAGGACAAAGTGTATGTACGAGATGTTACCATGGCAATGACTCATTTACTTTTTTTTTTTTTAATTCCCTTTACCCCCAATCCTTGTATTTTATTTCTCTCCTCCTCTCCGTAGTTTCCCTTGTTTTCTCATCTTCTCTCCTCTATTCCTTTCCCCCCTTTTGGATTTCTTGTTCCTTTGTATAGTACAGATGCAGGTGGATCATACCACCATTATGTAAACTGAGCAGTGAAATGTTCTCTGCCTTCCTATCCGGGGCTTGACCAATAGGAAAACACGCTTCCTCAATAGCATGTCTTGCTATTGGTTGGCTTGCGGATCGGAAGAAGGAAGCATCTCACCAGCGATCGGTACTTCTATAAGTACAGGACTTGTACAGAAGTTGAACACAGGGATGAGGTCCCAGTGGTTAAGGTCCTTACGGTGGGTACTATAAAAGGGCACAACAAGAGGATTAAGTCAGAGGTAAATATACTTTATTCCCCTCGCCTGATTGTCCCAACCCCTCATTTTCTTACCCTATCATGTTATTCCATTCAACTTTTTTCTGGTTATGTATTCATATTTAATGTTTTAAACTGTCACTCCTCCCTGGGGCCATGTGATTTAGACATTAGGTAGCCAACTAGCCAAGTCTAGAATGACATTAGCTACGTAAAGGATACAGGGATGATAATCCATTTTTTCCCCAAGAAAGTTTACGAATTGAGTTCCGTTGTAGAAATATCCATCAGGAAGGGGCTCCAGGTGACGCTTTGCCTACGATCAAACAAGAAGAAAGTTATTTAGAAGAAACCGCATTCTGGGAATCGACCAACCACAGAGGAAAATGCTGGACGTGAACTCACATGGATAGTGCGGATTTCCTGAACGGTCAACGTTCCTCTGGTTCTTGAAAGCTTCTTTTGTGGTTTCTGAAAAACAAAGTTAAAGTTACAGCACATAAATATTATAAAATGACTGTTTTATGGCCATTTGTACGGACTGCCATGTTAATTTTCAGAATATTATCTTATGGGCTTATGTTACTTTGAGCTAGAACGTCACCTGCTTTGCACACAGTTTCAGCCAATCTTTAACATCTTCCTCTTTTAGGTAGCAGCCAATGAAAACCAACATGCAGGGCTGATTGTTGTCTTCCTGGTCACGCTTCGGATCAGGGGGTGGTGTTGGCCCATCCTCCACGGGGACGAGACTCAATGAATTGATCAAAGTTTCATGGAACACTTCAACCCTCTGGTCGGAATCTATCACAAAAGATTATTGGGACTGTATAAATAGCACAATAATATAAACTGTATAGATTCACCAATAAAGATGGCCATAGACTACAAAGATGACATTTTATCACTACTGCCCTATAGAGTTAAAGACACATCATGACTGTCCTTTCAGACATATCCCTCCTTTAGCAGAGGGGGCGGACAGAGCAGTAGAAATCTGCTTAAAAAAAGACTGGCCCTTCTGAAACTTGTGGTCAAAACGATTGATGACTTCCTGGTTAGAAACAGGTCTGACATCTATAGTATGAAAGGTGTTTGTAAGACTTTCATAGTGCAGCTTTAAAGTCCACAAAACCTGCTCAAGCATTGTTGCAGATTAAATAACACAGGCAAACTTTTGCACCTTACCATCAAGTGTTCTGGGTAAAAACATAATTTTAAGTATAGGGGAATCTTCTGGTCAATGTAAAACATCTCTGCTTAGAATTAAAGGGACATTCTTCCTCTCAAACGAAAAATCCTATATAGCTATGAACCCTAAACTCCAAAACTGGAATAGCTAGAAAGTGGACAGATGTAGGACTAACCTGATACGCAGCTAAATGTTTTTCTCCCCCTTCACTCTGCCTTTAAATAGGTTTCTGCCTACTCTCTAAGCTTTCCTAGCAAGTTATGAGCGTGAACATGCTCAGAGGAGACCGCTAAGACTGGGTACACACCATACAATATTTCTGGCTGGCTGACCAACTGATATTACAGTGTACGGGGGGAAAATATTGTATGGTGTGGGTGTCGACAACGGCGAGTGATCTCGGTCGCCCGTTAGTCTGATCTGGAAGAATGGCTTGGTAAATCACACCTAACTGTGCAGTTCCATATGGGACCGCATGTTTGCATCGGTTGCCCTAGACAAATGTCGGCCCGTGTGTACACAGCCTAAGGGAACACCATTCACTCATGGACTGTGATGTCATCTCTCATATCCATTACAGGAAGAACCAGGAAGCAGAACAAGGGTAACAGGACATTGTGCAGCATTTCAGGTTAGGCTTTGGTTTAAATATATTAAAGGGGATATGGGTCTAAACAAATTCTTTTTTTATTTAACTTCCCACAAAATCCCTGTTTCACAAACATTGTGAAATTTAGTATATTAAGCAGACTGCATAAAGTAGAGGTCTCTCCATTTACCTGCAAATTGAACAGCTCCCACAATATGGTATAGATTTCCATGAAATGGATACGTCTTTAGAGAGCTCTTGATAGCTGTTAAGGTTAAAAAAAAAAAAAAAATGAAAACTGGTTTGTGGGCACTACTGGATTTTATGTATAGTATTTTATGTACCAACATAGAGATACAGGCGTGTGCAGCCCTGTGTATTCTTACTATATCCTACAAATGTTACAATCCAGAAAAGGAACCAGGGAGTTGCAAAAGAACTTTGAATAAAGATTTAACAATAAAGATATAGAAGAGGCGCCACTACCAGACCACGCAGGGACTCTCTCATAACATTCAAAAGATCTTTATTTCAGGTTGACGAGTTTCTGGCCACACATGGCAAGAGGCTACTTGCACCCGGGCCACCCAACAGTTACAGTGAGCTGATTTTATCCCATTACAAGACACTGGATTTGGTGTGATTGTTTTAAGTAGAGGGTTCGGGGCAGGAGCACCCGAACCATTATATAATATAAGTGAGTCTATTTATAGAACATACTTACCTTTCATGAAAAGTATATAGTTTTCACGTGGGGTTTGAGCACCTTTTACTTTGTTACTAATTATCTAAATTTAACAGGACTACTTACCCTTGCATCTTGTCATGAATCTAGCTTTTTCCAAAGGACGGCCGAAGCGCACACATACGTGATCCATCTTAGGAAAGGTAGATCCGGTTAAAAACTTTCCTTCGTACCTGGAAAACAAGAAAACACCGTATCAATGGAGCAATAAAATTACACAAGGTAAAGCTTACTAAGTAAAATGATATGTACACTGGGAAATTTGTTTTTTCTATTGCCCATTACTGGAAACTATAATTCCTCTTAACTATCACTGAACCATTTTTTTGTTGATCTGTCCCATTTTTTTTAGGTATCCAGTCTGAAACCTCTCCGTTTTAGTCTCCCTCCCCCTAGCACAAAACTCTTTTTATATGTTGTAGGGCTTCCTCCCCCAGCCCCAACCGCATTATTATTATGGCCAGAAACTCCCCCGATCTTTACTTACCTTCCCTCTATCCTCCGCCGTTCTGAACTGCCAGCAGCCGGTCCGGACCCCTGCTTGCAGTTTCATGCAAGATAGAGGGAAGGTAAGTAAAGATTTGGCCATAATAATAATGCAGTTGGGGGAAGAAGCCCTACAACATATACATTTTTTTTTTTTAGAAGGGTGGATATGCCCTTTAAGATAAAAGTTTTTAACATCTTTATTCTTATACTCCCCCTATCATAGCCATAGCTGCAAAAAAGTAATGTTTTTTAAAAGTATATGTTGCACATCAATATCTATTTTAAAAGCACTTTTAGGCATCACATTTTAGAAGGTTTACGGTACCCTGTGCAGCCTGAGTGAATATGGCACTGTCACATGGGCAGAGCCGGCGAATGGTGTAAGAGGGATACTGGACAAGAATAAGCCACGACCTGATGAAGTTACGGGTCACTTGGCAAAACGTACGTCGGCGGTCTAGCGTGGCAGTACATGGCGGCTCGGACAAACGCAACATTGTGTAATGTATAACCCAGGAGAAGTCTTTGGGATATGGGCAGTAAGGCTCAACGAGACTGGTAAGCGTTGTAGTATATGTATGATAGCAGGATAGTGGAGTTCCATGATTGTTGTACATGTACGTGAGGGCTGTGGTGTAGAGGTATGCACTTCTGCACACGCGATCCGTACATCTGTGCCTTGGTAAAGTCATTTTTTTCAGAGTACAATTTATTTAAAGAAAGGGCATTGCTTACCATCCAGGGTACATGAGGTAACGCGCTCTTAACATCAGAGTGTTGGAGAAGCTGCTGTCAGACATAATGAGCTCAATATCCTCATTCCTATAAAGGAGAAACACCTCAGTGTATACATCTTTACAAACAGGGCAGTGCCAACAAGAACTATTCTGATAGGTCAGAACAATATCATCACATTTCATTCGGTTAATAACATCTCTGCATGGTTATATAATCTTCACATTCTTCATGTAGAAAAAAAAATATTATGATCTTGTAGCCCCTAGTAATAATACAAGGATTGTGGAAGCCAATTAGGCTACTTTACAACTACATTTAGCGGAAGTGCTACTGATCTGGTCAAACATTTATACAGACATAGAAAAGATAATCAATGCACATTCCTAGGCCCCATATTGTATGGGGCCTAGGAATGTGCATTGATTATCTTTTCTATGCTTGTAGCCCCTAGTGGCGGCAGCTGGGAACATTCTCCATAAAGTAAATGGTATAAAAAAAATGTTTTTATATTAATGGCCCTAAGTATAAGAAATATTTTCACCTACATAGACGGTATAGTATAGTGTGAAAAAGCTAATGACAGGACACAAATAAACTATCAGAGAATGGAATAGGATGAGTTACTCACAGGATAGATAAAACTTCAATTTATCAATACATGTTTAAAACGATATACACGCATAAACCGGAGTAAGCGTTTACTTTAAAACGGTTTTATCTTTAGCACAGGTAGGAGTATGTCAAGTTCTTACCTGGTGACAATTCCCTTTTCTGCTAGAATAAAGGCAATGCCCGGGTTGGCTGCTCTGATCAGTTTCTGAATGAGCACAAAGGTTGGATGTCTCTGTTCGATTGTAAGACTGGTTATAGCCACGTTACTTACAATACCTAGAAAATACAATAATGCCCGGCTTATAGTCCAGCCAATTGCAGGAAATCACATTTTAATATTTATACAGACTCGCTGTTAAAATGATCAATCAACCATTGGATAATATTCAAGGCTGTTATTCTCATTTTTAAAAAGTTATAAATAAAATGGAATTTGCCCACAATTTATAAACACAGCCATGCTTTAAACAGCTATGAAATTACGTACCTTGAGAACACTGCTCCAGGAGTTTGGGGAATATAAACCTAAACAGAAAAAAAAACCATGATTGATCAGCGTTTTTTTTTAAACTCTAAAATCTTGTATACACTCTAAAAGCTCGACTCCCCATGCAATGAAGGTTTATTTCTGCGGGTTTCATGTATGGGCGCTGAGTTGGCCAAAAGGGTCGTTCAGTCAGTCTTTGTGGATGATCCGTTGTGTCTCGAGTCATCACAAAAAGGATTCTTGGAAAACAGCCCATACACTTGGGGAATATGGGCACCCCAAGACACATTCACGCAGTCCATAACATAACAGAAAGAAGACCCTTTATTCACACTTGTCATACAGTAGCTTTTTGCATAGAAGTGAAATTTAAAGGGGAAGTTCAGCATAAATATATCATAATTAAGAAAATTACCATAATCTGCCAATCCTGTGATCTCTTCTAGCACTAATTAATGCTTCCAAAGTATTGATATTCTGTTAGCTGGACCCCTAATAGTGTCCGTTATGGTCATAGTCCCTGGGTTGATTCAGTTGCTCAGTAGAGATCTGAGCATGTTTGACCCACCCAACAGCCAATCAGTAGAAATTACTGTTAGGAGCATTTCAAGCATTTTAATGAAGTGGTACATCCTGGAATGATAAATGTCTGTAACAGAACATGATAGGGCAGCTCACTACCAACCACTGCAAAGCCCAGCAAAGGGTCTGAAATCAGTGATTTTCTAAAAATAAAAAGACTATCAGGGAGATTCAATAAAATTCTTATTGTTAAGTGGTGCTAATTTAACCCCAACCAATCAGATTTTAGTTAACATTTGAAAGCTATCATGTGATTGGTTGTGGCAAAATTAGCACCATTTTAACTTTTATTAAATATCCCTGTTTATGTAGAATAAATAGGCATGTGTAATCTAAATAAAATAATGTAATTTTCCACTGAAATTCCCCTTTAAATTCAGTGCTGCAGAGTTTGAGATCTGACTACAGTTCAGCGATGTACCACTGTATGAGAAGCTGGCAATAATAATAAAACCAAGAGGTCTAACTTCAAAGTAGCAAAGATAAGACTGATGTACCCATCTGTTCTCTGTCCCACTCGTGGTGGAAGTGTTGAACTGTAGATGATTAGAGAACAAGTTCTGCAGTGGCTGCTTGCCCAGAACTGACCCTCTTCTAACTATTAGAATTTTAAATATCTCTAGAGGAAATAAATTCAACTTCTGATTTAAAGGGAAATTACACTGCTCTAACCATCCACCCTCAACTTATAGTACATAGGGTGAGGGCCTAAACTGCTTAGTCCTCACCCCTGCCTTTGGTGTACATTGTGCACACCAATCTGTAAAAAAACATTTTGTAGTGATGGTCTAGCCCTGCCCTCTCTCAGAGCCCAGGACTTTTCCCAGACTAGCCAACGGGAAGAAATACTAAGTGCAGAGCATATATATTTCCACTGGACAAGTCCAGGAACTGCAGAGGAAGAGATCAGCACTAGGAACAGAAGTTTGACAGCTTGTTGTGCTGATCTACAGCAAATCCAAAAAATTAAACTCTAGAAAATACAGATCCTTACAGGGTATCTCCAGTGGTTAAAACTACTTTGTGCTATTCAGTTTTATTGAAGAACGGTAGGTAAAGGAGCTGTGTCTTACCCCCCCGTTCTTCAATAAAACATTCAGGAGCCAGGAACGAAGTTAAAGGATAACAATATAAAAAAAAAAAAATAATATCAGCCCCATTACATGTCCACACTTCCAGCAGCTAAAATCGCTTACTCACATTTACATCCCTCCGTTAGATATCACACATCAAAGAGGAGTGCTAAATGCCTGCCTCCTAGCTGGCCCAGGGCCATGGTTAACATAGCACTTTTCATTGGCTGGTAGGGAATGTCTGTTACAACCTCTCTCCTCCTCCTCCTCTGCTTCACTCTTTTTAAAAGCAATTTTTTTAAAAACATGCATTGAGGCAATACAGTTATCCTTTATCCTCTGTCAGGTCCCGATGCAGGTTGGGACCTGTAAGAGGACGCAGCGAAGGAGCGAGAGACCTAGTAAGTTCCTTACCTTCGTTCCCGGCTCCTGAATGTTTCATTGAAGAACAGGAGGTAAGACACAGCTCCTTTACCTCCCGTTCTTCAATAAAACTGAATAGCACAAGGTGGGTTTAACCACTGGAGATACCCTGTAAGGTCTTAATACATCTGGATACTCCAGTGATCAGAATTCTTAAAAATAGCAATATCTCCATGCGCAGAGATTGCAAACTTGTAGTGCTTTAACAATAGCCTTACAACAGGTGCTTTATCTACACCCATAAATAAATGCACTTATAATGCATTAGAATTCAGGCTTCTTGCCCATACACAAGCTTTCCTAAACTACTAATAATCATAGGATACAGATTGCCGTTGTTAATGCAGAATATGGCAATGGAGTTTTTAGTGCCCCCTCCCCAAGCACAATTGAAGCTTCCCTGTTGCAGGAGGGCAATACATAGTCCAGGCCAAATTAAGCTAATTTTCATAATTCCACAAAATTAGCCCATCATTCATTTATACATTTAACTAAGATGTACCTACTCTTTCTGTAGAGATAAAGACATTATCTAGTATATCTACGGTAGGTGTAATGTTTGTACCTGTGCTCCATGAAGCAGCTAACAGGGTTTACACAAGTAGTGGCTGCTGCAATGGCAAATGACGACCTCACATCGGGGTCAGGGTGAGTGTTCAGCGCCTGCACTACATCAACAACATCGGAGTATCTGTAAGAAGACAGACAGAGAATGGTGATTTGGTTGTCAAAGGGAAAGGGCTACAAACATTAATCAATGCTTTTAGATATACAAATGTAATACAGACATTCAATCATGTCTGAAGACCACAATGATCTAATCGGTTATGGATGGCTTTTTGTGACAGAATACCACCAGTAATGAACTAGTGTATGATTGGATGATTAGGGAAAACACGCGACCAATCATAACACAAGACACTTTGTAGTTCTACTGTATATTGTGGTCATGTGATAGGTTGATTACGGATACAAATCATTGCATACCCTCTGAAGCCATGCATTGCTGCACCAGATTATAAAGTGTGTAGTAAGTACATACAACCTTTACATACAACCTTTTATCTAAACAAACGTGCAGCGTTCAGAAAGTAAAACAAGCTTACCCATCTAAAACCACAAGCATCCTGATTTTTCTCCGTAAGAAAGCAGATTTATGGACGGTGTATTTTCTTTTAACTTCCAGCACATTGGAAAGATGTCTCTGAAAGTGCCCTGTAGCAAAATTCCCTGAATGTTCCATGGGCTGGCGATAGACGTTCCACCTAAAGCTGGGAGAGATTATAGGTTTCATAATAACCATAAAATAATTATAATAACATAGATATGTTAAAGGCCATCTCCACCCCTCCTATGAAATTTTAATATACTGTAACCCACCCCCCAAAACCCCATTTACGCTATACTTACATTTAGAAGAGATGCTCCCAGCATTGGCTATTCACTTTACAAATCCCCGATCCAACGGCGCAGCTCCCTACTACTTCCTGGTAATGCCAGTGATGTCATGACCAATGGCTGATGGCCATTACCAGAAGAGTCTCCACTGCTGCTGCTTGCACATGTGAAAGACAAGCTGTAGCAGTGGAGGAGGCGGGACCAAGCGCTGGTGTATTGGGGGATTTGTAAGGCAAATATCTAACTCTGGGAGCATCTCTTCTAAATGTAAATATAGCGTAAATGGTGTTTGGGGATTGGACTACAGTATATCAAAATTTGATAGGAGGGGTGGAGGTGCCCTTTAAATTATTTAATGCAGATAAATGAACACTCTAACCTTCCATATTCCTTTGTCAGAGATCCCAGGGAAACACACAGCTCACCACAGTAACTCCCAGGCAGGCCACTTATAATGGTTACAAGTATCTAATGGAATAAAGGCACATTGTTTAGATACAAGCAACTAATGTAATAAAGGCGCATTGTGTAGTTCTATATGATAATGGATATTAAGGGCCACAATTATAATGGTATCTGCATTTCACTATATCCGCTGTTGTAAAATACAGATATGGTGTGGTACTATATTTTATGGCCACAGCTTTCAGATAATACAGCACCCAAGAATCCCGCGATGCAGCGAAATCACAACGTCACGCGATTGCTTTGATGTTACCCTATCGCACCAAAAATGGTGATCGCCTGCGCTGTGAAAAGGGTCGGCAGTGCAGGGCAGTGGAGGTAATGGGGCCATCCCCATCATCTTCTATTAGATCAGAGCACCCCAAAATAGCCTAGTGGGGCCTAGCCCTTAATGACAAAGCCATAGTTGAAAGGTTTATAAATAGAGCCCAGAATTCCAGAATAAATGCAATATTAAGATAATTGACAAATCCTGCTGTACTTTCATAGGATGTGCCAGACAGACTTTAGAAGACCTGTGTATTGCCTGTAAACTGTGCGCAGCTGACAAACCATCGCTTTAGATCTACTTTCAAGAGAAATCCCATCTTATTAACAATACACTGATTAGCAACATTTGTAAATGAATAAATAATCCTCCAAATCCTGGCAAACAAAAAGGAAAACTGTATACAAGAGTTCCCAATAAATCCGCATTCATTGACTGGCATAAAAGAACAAAATTAGCAGAAAAAGTAAGGCTAGGTACACACTGGCAGATATTTCACCATTTATTTCTATTAACCATTCAGATGGGCTTAAATAGCATCAGTCGTACCAAAGGTTGGTGCTGCCAACATACCAGCACAAATGATTGTGCTTTTCATAGAAGGCCACAAGGTTGCTTGTGAGTTAGACATGTCGCATTATCCGAAAGACATTGGGCACTGGTGGTTTGATATTTCGGGCAAATTAACCAAAATATCTGCTTATTTGTACAATTAGACACAGGTTTATCACTGTACTTATACAAACTAGATTTTCCGGAATGTATTATTAACATATGCACAATTATTGAATCAATTAATAACTAGAAAGAGGAAAGGTTAACTGAGTTTGGCTTGAAAGGCTGCACAAAGCTCTATTAGTGTCTGTGTGTGCCGAGTTTTAAAACCTGTGCCTGTGAAACTGGCAAACAAGACCGAAAACTGAATGCAATCAAGGGACAGGTAATCAGTGCTGGTTAGGTCTGCTTTCTACAAGTTAAAGCCAAAACATTTACCATAAATTATAATATTGTTAACCATGGACACTAGGTTAAACACAGAAAGTTAATAATACCTTTCAATCAGTAGGCCAGGCACCAACAGGGAGATTCAATAAAAGTTCTTATCGTTTAAAATGGTGCTAATTTTGCCCCAACCAATCAGATCGTATTTAACATTTGAAAGCTAACATCTGATTGGTTGGGGCAAAATTAGCACCATTTTAAACGATAGGAACTTTTATTGAATAACCCTGTAACTCTTACCTTATCGTTCTCGGGATTACTGGGTGCAGAAGGTTCGGGATCCTGGAGCACAATAGGCAGATGTATCCTGGGGATGGGATCGTGTCCCACGCTGCTCACTCCCAGGTGTTGGAAGAAACTGTTAATAAGAACCCCAGTGATTAACTGATTTGTGGAATTGTGCCATTGCAGATACGTGTACAAAGATAAGACAAAGTATTAAAGAGTAATCATGGACTGAAGATGGCCACACACTAGTTAGATTCAACAATCCAATATCTTACACCTATTTAATATGTAAAAAGACCAGCAGCTTACCTAAAGACATTACCACAATGTTTCGCAATCTGGCCCTTCTATTTGTAATTGTTGACCACAAAATGATCAGGCCAGGCGGTTGTGGAAAGGGAACATCAGTCTTAATAAATACAAATGAGGCCAAATATAGTTACCCAAGTGTATAAGGCACCTGGTGTTGGCCCATTTCACCTAGTCACCTTCTGTGATAATTAACTGTCCAATCACAAAGAGTTTAAGTCGGACTGTAGGACTTTTCTGCACTTACAAAATTGGGGCATTTCAGGTCTCTGGGTCAAGATAAACTTTTAAAAAAGTGGGATTTTAACACAAGAGGATATTAATATGAAATGGAAAAGCCAAAAGATTCATGCTTTTTGGGTGAACGCAAACATAAATGAACAGTATTAACACGGCGAATAGGCCATGGTGGCAGGGCAGTTTCTATCCATCTTAGTGCCCTAGGCGCCCTCCCACCCACATGGGTGGGAGTGGGTCTTATACATAAACCATAGTTCTTTGGGTTGTTCCCAAAAGCAGACACCATCTTTTTAGCGCAGTGCAGTAAGAGATACAGTATAATGCTGTTTGAGGACAATGGAGTGAACATATAAAAAGGGTCTATATAGTACAATTACCCAAATATCCTCCCTTTCCTATATTTCAAATAAGCCATGTGAAAGACGGTGAAGAGTCACAATTACAGAGATGGCTGCACATTTAATGCTGGTTTTGAGAAAATAAACCTATACATTTCACATGAGAAAAACAGCCAAGGTAACCTATAAATATCACATGGCATCTAATGTGTTTTAGGTCACCTTTCTAGCCCAGGGAGGCTGGCAGACACCGTCTTCACATGACTCCATCTTTCCACTGTAGGATACAACGCGGCTTCAAATAAATTCTGCGTGTTGATGTATCTGGTAGAATGAACAGACAGACATGTTACCACACTACGGTACAAGCTTTACTGGATATTGTCATCTCCACCCAGATGCCCTTCATTGTAAAATCATCATTTAATGTTACGGTTTCACTAGCATTTTTTGAGAGGCAAATCCCTTTAATTCCAGTATTTGACAGTTATCCTTTTGGGCTGAAGCGATATTACCATGTTAAACCCTTTGTGGTATTTACTATCATTCTGTATGAATAACATATTTTTCATATAGCTATTTTATAAGGAGTGTGATCAATGAAAAGCCCCGGCAAAGAGACAAATGTTTCCAGCAAAAGAGTTTTAATCCCAAAATTTGGCTTACTATTGAGGCACACACACACTACAGGCTCACATACACAACATCAATATTACAATCAATTTGGCAAATTTGATTGAATTGATCGGACCTTTCCCCATATTTTAGATCGGTCAAACTGTGATATTGATCAGTCTATAGAAAAGTCTATGATTGGACAAGGCAGAAAATTTTCCATGTACCCCATCTTCCAGAATCTATCTTCCGAAAGTTTTAAAGCGGGTATCTATGGAAAATGGAACTTCTGATCATATTTCCACTGACTGGAAAATCATCAGCCCCTGTATGGTTACCTTAAGATTATCCATACATGAATCAAGTTGTGTTGCATCAATTTCCATTATCTCGAATTCTCAATAAAGTGAACAAAATTTCTATTGAATTTTCTGCTAATGCGATTCTTTAATGATTATCCAGCAAGTGTGCACGCTTCATCCAATCAAACAAGAATGCCAATCGAGATGTCACAAAAAACTGTCAGATTCTTGTACAATTGACTGAATTCAAGGTTAGATTTTACAGGCAATCAATTTAAATGCAATAGTCGATCAAAAATAAAAATTACCCCATGTATAGCAAGACTAACAAAATTAAAATTAATTAAGAATACAACCAATATTTATTTCGATACAGCTTGATGAAAAGCATTCTCTTAAATATGGCTAAAAGGTGTCTGCCTCCTCTCTCTGCTCTAAGAGCTTATGCATGTGCAGAGGAGGCAGCAGGTGAAACAGAAGTCATTGGTTGTGATGTCAGCAGTCACTAGCCATGACTGACTGCATGGAGGGAGGAGCCAGCTTACTCTGCCAGAATGAGTAATACAAGTGCAAAATATATTAGTTTGGGTTGGGAGCAGGTAACCCACATGTCATTTAAATAACAAGTATGCTGCCATTTCCGAATACAAACTTCAGTGTACATGGAGAAACAATATTAAAGGACAACTAAAGCCACAGAACAACACTGAACCAGAAGGCAGAACACCTTGATATAAAACCAGTAATCTGTGTCTTAACTCTAATTGTGATACGGGCGCTGGGAAATTTACCTAAATAACACATGGTTTATGCTTTACTTCACAGCATTCTAGTTTCACACAGTTTGGTCAATGACCATTATGTTCTGCACATGCTCAGTCCTTAGCTATGGCAGAAACATGTTACAGTTGGTCACACCCATTAATAATCTCTAGCCAATCCTTTTACAGGACAGATAAAGCAAGGAAGCATGTGACTGAGGTCAGGAGGTGTGGTCTGACACTACACATACACAGATATGTCATCCCGTTCTTAACAGGCTTACATTTACTTTAATACAATTTACTGAAGTGGGATTTTATAGCTTGTTTATTAGGGGTTCTTTTCAGATTCTGGAGTATAAAAAAATTGGGTTCAGTTCTCCTTTAAATAAACTGTGATATTCCCCAAGAAGAACAATGTTCAGTTACATTTGTCGCTGCTGTGCACTCAGCTGATCTTCCTGGATCACTCGTAATAGAGGCCCTGAGTTATTGGAGATTTTCTGCCAAACAAGAAAGACCTACAGAAAAAAAGGGCAAATGAGTCTACGGATCTTTACATTACGGGCAAAATCCCCTAAAGAAACAAAATATTTAACACCCGACAAATCATCTAAAAATTATAAACAAGATGTCAAATTAAAAAGTAGCTTTGCCTAGTCCGTAACCAACTTACGTGCTTACTACAACACACACATAAAAGTAGCTTTGCCTAGTCCGTAACTAACTTACGTGCTTACTACAACACACACATAAAAGTAGCTTTACCTAGTCCATAACTAACTTACATGCTTACTCACAACACACACATAAAAGTAGCTTTACCTAGTCCTGTAACCACTTACATGCATGCTTACTAACAACACACACTAAAGTAGCTTTACCTAGTCCATAACTAACTTACTGCTTACTACAACACACACATAAAGTAGCTTTACCTAGTCTGTAACTAACTTACATGCTTACTACAACACACACAAAAGTAGCTTGCCTATTCCTTAACTAACTTACATGCTTACTACAACACACACATAAAAGTAGCTTTGCCTAGTCCGTCACTAACTTACATGCTTACTACAACACACACATAAAAGTAGCTTTGCCTAATCCGTAACTAACTTACGTGCTTACTACAACACACACATAAAAGTAGCTTTGCCTAGTCGGTAACTAACTTACATGCTTACTACAACACACACATAAAAGTAGCTTTACCTAGTCTGTAACTAACTTACACGCTTACTACAACACACACATAAAAGTAGCTTTGCCTAGTCCGTCACTAACTTACATGCTTACTACAACACACACATAAAAGTAGCTTTGCCTAGTCCGTAACTAACTTACGTGCTTACTACAACACACACATAAAAGTTACTTTTGGGCCTAGTCCGGTAACTAACTTACATGCTTACTACAACACACACATAAAAGTAGCTTTCCTAGTCGTAACTAACTTACAGCTTACTACAACACACCATAAAAGTAGCTTTGCCTAGTCGTACTAACTTACATGCTTACTACAACACACACATAAAGTAGCTTTGCCTAGTCCGTAACTAACTTACGTGCTACTACAACACACACATAAAGTAGCTTTGCCTATCCGAAACTAACTTACTGCTTACTACAACACACACTAAAGTAGCTTTGCCTAGTCGGTAACTAACTTACATGCTTACTAACACCCACACATAAAAGTAGCTTTGCCTAGTCCGTAACTACTTACATGCTTACTACAACACACACATAAAAGTAGCTTTGCCTAATCCGTAACTAACTTACGTGCTTACTACAACAACACACATAAAAGTAGCTTTGCCTAATCCGAACTAACTTACGTGCTTACTACAACACACACATAAAAGTAGCTTTGCCTAGTCGTAATAACTTACATGCTTACTACAACACACACATAAAAGTAGTTGCCTAGTCCGTAACTAACTCACTGCTTACTACAACACACACATAAAGTAGCTTTGCCTAGTCCGTAACTAACTTACATGCTTACTACAACACACACATAAAAGTAGCTTTGCCTAATCGTAACTAACTTACGTGCTTACTACAACACACACATAAAAGTAGCTTTGCCTAGTCCGTAACTAACTTACATGCTTACTACAAACCACACATAAAAGTATTTGCCTAGTCGTAACTAACTTACATGTTTACTACAACACACACATAAAAGTAGCTTTGCCTAGTCCGTAACTAACTTACATGCTTACTACAACACACACATAAAAGTAGCTTTGCCTGAATCCGTAACTAACTTACTGCTTACTACAACACACACTAAAAGTAGCTTTGCCTAGTCCGTACTAACTTACATGCTTACTACAACACACACATAAAAGTACTTTGCCTAGTCCGTAACTAACTTACATGCTACTACAACACACACCATAAAAGTAGCTTTGCCTAGTCCGTAACTAACTTACATGCTTACTACAACACACACATAAAAGTACTTTGCCTAATCCGTAACTAACTTACGTGCTTACTACAACACACACATAAGTAGCTTTGCCTAGTCCGTAACTAACTTACATGCTTACTACAACACCACATAAATAGTGTTGCCTAGTCCGTCACTAACTTACATGCTTACTACAACACACACACATAATGTAGTGCTGCTCTCAGAGATGCAAGCACAGACTTAGGAACAGAAAAGATAAAAATGGTCAAGACATGGTTTTCCAGCCATCAATACACCCAGAACTGCTGAACAAGAAAGGAAAAAGATACCAGTCACATTTATGCAACATGCAGATAGTCTATTTGAACTTATTCCAAAAGGCCAAAGGAATTACTGTACCAAAACAGCAGTCTGAAAAAACCTTCATAGGAAAATATTGTATGGTGGGGGTGTCGACAACGGCGAGTGATCTCGGTCGCCCGTTAGTCTGATCTGGAAGAATGGCTTGGTAAATCACACCTAACTGTGCAGTTCCATATGGGACCGCATGTTTGCATCGGTTGCCCTAGACAAATGTCGGCCCGTGTGTACACAGCCTAAGGGAACACCATTCACTCATGGACTGTGATGTCATCTCTCATATCCATTACAGGAAGAACCAGGAAGCAGAACAAGGGTAACAGGACATTGTGCAGCATTTCAGGTTAGGCTTTGGTTTAAATATATTAAAGGGGATATGGGTCAAACAAATTCTTTTTTTTTTAACTTCCCACAAAATCCCTGTTTCACAAACATTGTGAAATTTAGTATATTAAGCAGACTGCATAAAGTAGAGGTCTCTCCATTTACCTGCAAATTGAACAGCTCCCACAATATGGTATAGATTTCCATGAAATGGATACGTCTTTAGAGAGCCTTGATAGCTGTTAAGGTTAAAAAAAAAAAAAAATGAAAACTGGTTTGTGGGCACTACTGGATTTTATGTATAGTATTTTATGTACCAACATA
Source organism: Hymenochirus boettgeri (assembly GCA_019447015.1). NCBI lineage: Eukaryota > Metazoa > Chordata > Amphibia > Anura > Pipidae > Hymenochirus > Hymenochirus boettgeri. Next base: position 25,173,920 of record CM033469.1, read on the forward strand.
GAGATACGGCGTGTGCAGCCCTGTGTATTCTTACTATATCTAAAATGTTACAATCCAGAAAAGGAACCAGGGAGTTGCAAAAGAACTTTGAATAAAGATTTAACAATAAGATATAGAAGAGGCGCCACTACCAGACCACGCAGGGACTCTCTCATAACATTCAAAAGATCTTATTTCAGGTGACGAGTTTCTGGCCACACATGGCAAGAGGCTACTTGCACCCGGGCCACCCAACAGTTACAGTGAGCTGATTTTATCCCATTACAAGACACTGGATTTGGTGTGATTGTTTTAAGTAGAGGGTTCGGGCGGAGCACCCGAACCATTATATAATATAAGTGAGTCTATTTATAGAACATACTTACCTTTCATGAAAAGTATATAGTTTTCACGTGGGGTTTGAGCACCTTTTACTTTGTTACTAATTATCTAAATTTAACAGGACTACTTACCCTTGCATCTTGTCATGAATCTAGCTTTTTCCAAAGGACGGCCGAAGCGCACACATACGTGATCCATCTTAGGAAAGGTAGATCCGGTTAAAAACTTTCCTTCGTACCTGGAAAACAAGAAAACACCGTATCAATGGAGCAATAAAATACACAAGGTAAAGCTTACTAAGTAAAATGATATGTACACTGGGAAATTTGTTTTTTCTATTGCCCATTACTGGAAACTATAATTCCTCTTAACTATCACTGAACCATTTTTTTGTTGATCTGTCCCATTTTTTTTAGGTATCCAGTCTGAAACCTCTCCGTTTTAGTCTCCCTCCCCCTAGCAAAAACTCTTTTTATATGTTGTAGGGCTTCCTCCCCCAGCCCCAACCGCATTATTATTATGGCCAGAAACTCCCCATATTTTACTTACCTTCCCTCTATCCTCCGCCGTTCTGAACTGCCAGCAGCCGGTCCGGACCCTGCTTGCAGTTTCATGCAAGATAGGGGAAGGTAAGTAAAGATTTGGCCATAATAATAATGCAGTTGGGGGAAGAAGCCCTACAACATATACATTTTTTTTTTTAGAAGGGTGGATATGCCCTTTAAGATAAAAGTTTTTAACATCTTTATTCTTATACTCCCCCTATCATAGCCATAGCTGCAAAAAAGTAATGTTTTTTAAAAGTATATGTTGCACATCAAATATATTTTAAAGCACTTTAGGCATCACATTTAGAAGGTTTACGGTACCCTGTGCAGCCTGAGTGAATATGGCACTGTCACATGGGCGAGCCGGCGAATGGTGTAAGGGGATACTGGACAAGAATAAGCCACGACCTGATGAAGTTACGGGTCACTTGGCAAACGTACGTCGGCGGTCTAGCGTGGCAGTACATGGCGGCTCGGACAACACGCAACATTGTGTAATGTATAACCCAGGAGAAGTCTTTGGGATATGGGCAGTAAGGCTCAACGAGACTGGTAAGCGTTGTAGTATATGTATGATAGCAGGATAGTGGAGTTCCATGATTGTTGTACATGTACGTGAGGGCTGTGGTGTAGAGGTATGCACTTCTGCACAAGCGATCCGTACATCTGTGCTTGGTAAAGTCATTTTTTTCAGAGTACAATTTATTTAAAGAAAGGGCATTGCTTACCATCCAGGGTACATGAGGTAACGCGCTCTAACATCAGAGTGTTGGAGAAGCTGCTGTCAGACATAATGAGCTCAATATCCTCATTCCTATAAAGGAGAAACACCTCAGTGTATACATCTTTACAAACAGGGCAGTGCCAACAAGAACTATTCTGATAGGTCAGAACAATATCATCACATTTCATTCGGTTAATACATCTCTGCATGGTATATAATCTTCACATTCTTCATGTAGAAAAAAAAATATTATGATCTTGTAGCCCCTAGTAATAATACAAGGATTGTGGAAGCCAATTAGGCTACTTTACAACTACATTTAGCGGAAGTGCTACTGATCTGGTCAAACATTTATACAGACATAGAAAAGATAATCAATGCACATTCCTAGGCCCCATATTGTATGGGGCCTAGGATGTGCATTGATTATCTTTTCTATGCTTGTAGCCCCTAGTGGCGGCAGCTGGGAACATTCTCCATAAAGTAAATGGTATAAAAAAAATGTTTTATATTAATGGCCCTAAGTATAAGAAATATTTTCACCTACATAGACGGTATAGTATAGTGTGAAAAAGCTAATGACAGGACACAAATAAACTATCAGAGAATGGAATAGGATGAGTTACTCACAGGATAGATAAAACTCAATTTATCAATACATGTTTAAAACGATACACGCATAAACCGGAGTAAGCGTTTACTTTAAACGGTTTTATCTTTAGCACAGGTAGGAGTATGTCAAGTTCTACCTGGTGACAATTCCCTTTTCTGCTAGAATAAAGGCAATGCCCGGGTTGGCTGCTCTGATCAGTTTCTGAATGAGCACAAAGGTTGGATGTCTGTTCGATTGTAAGAACTGGTTATAGCCACGTTACTTACAATACCTAGAAAATACAATAATGCCCGGCTTATAGTCCAGCCAATTGCAGGAAATCACATTTTAATATTTATACAGCTCGCTGTTAAAATGATCAATCAACCATTGGATAATATTCAAGGCTGTTATTCTCATTTTTAAAAAGTTATAAATAAAATGGAATTTGCCCACAATTTATAAACACAGCCATGCTTTAAACAGCTATGAAATTACGTACCTTGAGAACACTGCTCCAGGAGTTTGGGGAATATAAACCTAAACAGAAAAAAAACCATGATTGATCAGCGTTTTTTTTTAAACTCTAAAATCTTGTATACACTCAAAAGCTCGACTCCCCATGCAATGAAGGTTTATTTCTGCGGGTTTCATGTATGGCGCTGAGTTGGCCAAAAGGGTCGTTCAGTCAGTCTTGTGGATGATCCGTTGTGTCTCGAGTCATCACAAAAAGGATTCTTGGAAAACAGCCCATACACTTGGGGAATGGGCACCCCAAGACACATTCACGCAGTCCATAACATAACAGAAAGAAGACCCTTTATTCACACTTGTCATACAGTAGCTTTTTGCATAGAAGTGAAATTTAAAGGGAAGTTCAGCATAAATATATCATAATTAAGAAAATTACCATAATCTGCCAATCCTGTGATCTTCTAGCACTAATTAATGCTTCCAAAGTATTGATATTCTGTTAGCTGGACCCCTAATAGTGTCCGTTATGGTCATAGTCCCTGGGTTGATTCAGTTGCTCAGTAGAGATCTGAGCATGTTTGACCCACCCAACAGCCAATCAGTAGAAATTACTGTTAGGAGCATTTCAAGCATTTTAATGAAGTGGTACATCCTGGAATGATAAATGTCTGTAACAGAACATGATAGGGCAGCTCACTACCAACCACTGCAAAGCCCAGCAAAGGGTCTGAATCAGTGATTTTCTAAAAATAAAAAGACTATCAGGGAGATTCAATAAAATTCTTATTGTTAAGTGGTGCTAATTTAACCCCAACCAATCAGATTTTAGTTAACATTTGAAGCTATCATGTGATTGGTTGTGGCAAAATTAGCACCATTTTAACTTTTATTAAATATCCCTGTTTATGTAGAATAAATAGGCATGTGTAATCTAAATAAAATAATGTAATTTTCCACTGAAATTCCCCTTTAAATTCAGTGCTGCGAGTTTGGAGATCTGACTACAGTTCAGCGATGTACCACTGTATGAGAAGCTGGCAATAATAATAAAACCAAGAGGTCTAACTTCAAAGTAGCAAAGATAAGACTGATGTACCCATCTGTTCTCTGTCCCACTCGTGGTGGAAGTGTTGAACTGTAGATGATTAGAGAACAAGTTCTGCAGTGGCTGCTTGCCCAGAACTGACCCTCTTCTAACTATTAGAATTTTAAATATCTCTAGAGGAAATAAATTCAACTTCTGATTTAAAGGGAAATTACACTGCTCTAACCATCCACCCTCAACTTATAGTACATAGGGTGAGGGCCTAAACTGCTTAGTCCTCACCCCTGCCTTGGTGTACATTGTGCACACCAATCTGTAAAAAAACATTTTGTAGTGATGGTCTAGCCCTGCCTCTCTCAGAGCCCAGGACTTTTCCCAGACTAGCCAACGGGAAGAAATACTAAGTGCAGAGCATATATATTTCCACTGGACAAGTCCAGGAACTGCAGAGGAAGAGATCAGCACTAGGAACAGAAGTTTGACAGCTTGTTGTGCTGATCTACAGCAAATCCAAAAAATTAAACTCTAGAAAATACAGATCCTTACAGGGTATCTCCAGTGGTAAAACTACTTTGTGCTATTCAGTTTTATTGAAGAACGGTAGGTAAAGGAGCTGTGTCTTACCCCCCCGTTCTTCAATAAAACATTCAGGAGCCAGGAACGAAGTTAAAGGATAACAATATAAAAAAAAAAAATAATATCAGCCCCATTACATGTCCACACTTCACAGCTAAAATCGCTTACTCACATTTACATCCCTCCGTTAGATATCACACATCAAAGAGGAGTGCTAAATGCCTGCCTCCAGCTGGCCCAGGGCCATGGTTAACATAGCACTTTTCATTGGCTGGTAGGGAATGTCTGTTACAACCTCTCTCCTCCTCCTCCTCTGCTTCACTCTTTTTTAAAGCAATTTTTTAAAAACATGCATTGAGGCAATACAGTTATCCTTTATCCTCTGTCAGGTCCCGATGCAGGTTGGGACCTGTAAGAGGACGCAGCGAAGGAGCGAGAGACCTAGTAAGTTCCTTACCTTCGTCCCGGCTCCTGAATGTTTCATTGAAGAACAGGAGGTAAGACACAGCTCCTTTACCTCCGTTCTTAATAAACTGAATAGCACAAGGTGGGTTTAACCACTGGAGATACCCTGTAAGGTCTTAATACATCTGGATACTCCAGTGATCAGAATTCTTAAAAATAGCAATATCTCCATGCGCAGAGATTGCAAACTTGTAGTGCTTTAACAATAGCCTTACAAAAGGTGCTTTATCTACACCATAAATAAATGCACTTATAATGCATTGAATTCAGGCTTCTTGCCCATACACAAGCTTTCCTAAACTACTAATAATCATAGGATACAGATTGCCGTTGTTAATGCAGAATATGGCAATGGAGTTTTTAGTGCCCCCTCCCCAAGCACAATTGAAGCTTCCCTGTTGCAGGAGGGCAATACATAGTCCAGGCCAAATTAAGCTAATTTTCATAATTCCACAAAATTAGCCCATCATTCATTATACATTTAACTAAGATGTACCTACTCTTTCTGTAGAGATAAAGACATTATCTAGTATATCTACGGTAGGTGTAATGTTTGTACCTGTGCTCCATGAAGCAGCTAACAGGGTTTACACAGTAGTGGCTGCTGCAATGGCAAATGACGACCTCACATCGGGGTCAGGGTGAGTGTTCAGCGCCTGCACTACATCAACAACATCGGAGTATCTGTAAGAAGACAGACAGAGAATGGTGATTGGTTGTCAAGGGAAAGGGCTACAAACATTAATCAATGCTTTTAGATATACAAATGTAATACAGACATTCAATCATGTCTGAAGACCACAATGATCTAATCGGTTATGGATGGCTTTTTGTGACAGAATACCACCAGTAATGAACTAGTGTATGATTGGATGATTAGGGAAACACGCGACCAATCATAACACAAGACACTTTGTAGTTCTACTGTAATTGTGGTCATGTGATAGGTTGATTACGGATACAAATCATTGCATACCCTCTGAAGCCATGCATTGCTGCACCAGATATAAAGTGTGTAGTAAGTACATACAACCTTTACATACAACCTTTTATCTAAACAAACGTGCAGCGTTCAGAAAGTAAAACAAGCTTACCCATCTAAAACCACAAGCATCCTGATTTTTCTCCGTAAGAAAGCAGATTTATGGACGGTGTATTTTCTTTAACTTCCAGCACATTGGAAAGATGTCTCGAAAGTGCCCTGTAGCAAAATTCCCTGAATGTTCCATGGGCTGGCGATAGACGTTCCACCTAAAGCTGGAGAGATTATAGGTTTCATAATAACCATAAAATAATTAATAACATAGATATGTTAAAGGCCATCTCCACCCCTCCTATGAAATTTTAATATACTGTAACCCACCCCCCAAACCCCATTTACGCTATACTTACATTTAGAAGAGATGCTCCCAGCATTGGCTATTCACTTTACAAATCCCCGATCCAACGGCGCAGCTCCCTACTACTTCCTGGTAATGCCAGTGATGTCATGACCAATGGCTGATGGCCATTACCAGAAGAGTCTCCACTGCTGTGCTTGCACATGTGAAAGACAAGCTGTAGCAGTGGAGGAGGCGGGACCAAGCGCTGGTGTATTGGGGGATTTGTAAGGCAAATATCTAACTCTGGGAGCATCTCTTCTAAATTAAATATAGCGTAAATGGTGTTTGGGGATTGGACTACAGTATATCAAAATTGATAGGAGGGGTGGAGGTGCCCTTTAAATTATTTAATGCAGATAAATGAAAACTCTAACCTTCCATATTCCTTTGTCAGAGATCCCAGGGAAACACACAGCTCACCACAGTAACTCCCAGGCAGGCCACTTATAATGGTTACAAGTATCTAATGGATAAAAGGCACATTGTTTAGATAAAAGCAACTAATGTAATAAAGGCGCATTGTGTAGTTCTATATGATAATGGATATTAAGGGCCACAATTATAATGGTATCTGCATTTCACTATATCCGCTGTGTGTAAATACAGATATGGTGTGGTACTATATTTTATGGCCACAGCTTTCAGATAATACAGCACCCAAGAATCCCGCGATGCAGCGAAATCACAACGTCACGCGATTGCTTTGATGTTACCCTATCGCACCAAAAATGGTGATCGCCTGCGCTGTGAAAAGGGTCGGCAGTGCAGGGCAGTGGAGGTAATGGGGCCATCCCCATCATTTCTATTAGATCAGAGCACCCCAAAATAGCCTAGTGGGGCCTAGCCCTTAATGACAAAGCCATAGTTGAAAGGTTATAAAATAGAGCCCAGAATTCCAGAATAAATGCAATATTAAGATAATTGACAAATCCTGCTGTACTTTCATAGGTGCCAGACAGACTTTAGAAGACCTGTGTATTGCGTTAAACTGTGCGCAGCTGACAAACCATCGCTTTAGATCTACTTTCAAGAGAAATCCCATCTTATTAACAATACACTGATTAGCAACATTTGTAAATGAATAAATAATCCTCCCAATCCTGGCAAACAAAAGGAAAACTGTATACAAGAGTTCCCAATAAATCCGCATTCATTGACTGGCATAAAAGAACAAAATTAGCAGAAAAAGTAAGGCTAGGTACACACTGGCAGATTTTCACCATTTATTTCATTAACCATTCAGATGGGCTTAAATAGCATCAGTCGTACCAAAGGTTGGTGCTGCCAACATACCAGCACAAATGATTGGCTTTTCATAGAAGGCCACAAGGTTGCTTGTGAGTTAGACAGTCGCATTATCCGAAAGACATTGGGCACTGGTGGTTTGATATTTCGGGCAAATTAACCAAAATATCTGCTTATTTGTACAATTAGACACAGGTTTATCACTGTACTTATACAAACTAGATTTTCCGGAATGTATATTAACATATGCACAATTATTGAATCAATTAATAACTAGAAAGAGGAAAGGTTAACTGAGTTTGGCTTGAAAGGCTGCACAAAGCTCTATTAGTGTCTGTGTGTGCCGAGTTTTAAAACCTGTGCCTGTGAAACTGGCAAACAAGACCGAAAACTGAATGCAATCAAGGGACAGGTAATCAGTGCTGGTTAGGTCTGCTTTCTACAAGTTAAAGCCAAAACATTTACCATAATTATAATATTGTTAACCATGGACACTAGGTTAAACACAGAAAGTTAATAATACCTTCAATCAGTGGCCAGGCACCAACAGGGAGATTCAAAAAAAGTTTCTTATCGTTTAAAATGGTGCTAATTTTGCCCCAACCAATCAGATCGTATTTAACATTTGAAAGCTAACATCTGATTGGTTGGGGCAAAATTAGCACCATTTTAAACGATAGAACTTTTATTGAATAACCCTGTAACTCTTACCTTATCGTTCTCGGGATTACTGGGTGCAGAAGGTTCGGGATCCTGGAGCACAATAGGCAGATGTATCCTGGGGATGGGATCGTGTCCCACGCTGCTCATCCCAGGTGTTGGAAGAAACTGTTAATAAGAACCCCAGTGATTAACTGATTTGTGGAATTGTGCCATTGCAGATACGTGTACAAAGATAAGACAAAGTATTAAAGAGTAATCATGGACTGAAGATGGCCACACACTAGTTAGATTCAACAATCCAATATCTTACACCTATTTAATATGTAAAAAGACCAGCAGCTTACCTAAAGACATTACCACAATGTTTCGCAATTGGCCCTTCTATTTGTAATTGTTGACCACAAAATGATCAGGCCAGGCGGTTGTGGAAAGGGAACATCAGTCTTAATAAATACAAATGAGGCCAAATATAGTTACCCAAGTGGATAAGGCACCTGGTGTTGGCCCATTTCACCTAGTCACCTTCTGTGATAATAACTGTCCAATCACAAAGAGTTTAAGTCGGACTGTAGGACTTTTCTGCACTTACAAAATTGGGGCATTTCAGGTCTCTGGGTCAAGATAAACTTTTAAAAAAGTGGGATTTTAACCAAGAGGAATTAATATGAAATGGAAAAGCCAAAAGATTCATGCTTTTGGGTGAACGCAAACATAAATGAACAGTATTAACACGGCGAATAGGCCATGGTGGCAGGGCAGTTTCATCCATCTTAGTGCCCTAGGCGCCTCCCCACCCACATGGGTGGGAGTGGGTCTTATACATAAACCATAGTTCTTTGGGTTGTTCCAAAAGCAGACACCATCTTTTTAGCGCAGTGCAGTAAGAGACAGTATAATGCTGTTTGAGGACAATGGAGTGAACATATAAAAAGGGTCTATATAGTACAATTACCCAAATATCCTCCCTTTCCTATATTTCAAATAAGCCATGTGAAAGACGGTGAAGAGTCACAATTACAGAGATGGCTGCACATTTAATGCTGGTTTTGAGAAAATAAACCTATACATTTCACATGAGAAAAACAGCCAAGGTAACCTATAAATATCACATGGCATCTAATGTGTTTTAGGTCACCTTTCTAGCCCAGGGAGGTGGCAGACACGTCTTCACATGACTCCATCTTTCCACTGTAGGATACAACGCGGCTTCAAATAAATTCTGCGTGGTTGATGTATCTGGTAGAATGAACAGACAGACATGTTACCACACGGTACAAGCTTACTGGATATTGTCATCTCCACCCAGATGCCTTCATTGTAAAATCATCATTTAATGTTACGGTTTCACTAGCATTTTTTGAGAGGCAAATCCCTTTAATTCCAGTATTTGACAGTTATCCTTTTGGGCGAAGCGATATTACCATGTTAAACCCTTTGTGGTATTTACTATCATTCTGTATGAAAACATATTTTTCATATAGCTATTTATAAGGAGTGTGATCAATGAAAAGCCCCGGCAAAGAGACAAATGTTTCCAGCAAAAGAGTTTTAATCCAAAATTTGGCTTACTATTGAGGCACACACACACTACAGGCTCAATACACAACATCAATTTACAATCAATTTGGCAATTTGATTGAATTGATCGGACCTTCCCCATATTTTAGATCGGTCAAACTGTGATATTGATCAGTCTATAGAAAAGTCTATGATTGGACAAGCAGAAAATTTTCCATGTACCCCATCTTCCAGAATCTATCTTCCGAAAGTTTTAAAGCGGGTATCTATGGAAAATGGAACTTCTGATCATATTTCCACTGACTGGAAAATCATCAGCCCCTGTATGGTTACCTTAAGATTATCCACATGAATCAAGTTGTGTTGCATCAATTTCCATTATCTCGAATTCTCAATAAAGTGAAAAAAATTTCTATTGATTTTCTGCTAATGCGATTCTTTAATGATTATCCAGCAAGTGTGCACGCTTCATCCAATCAAACAAGAATGCCAATCGAGATGTCACAAAAAACTGTCAGATTCTTGTACAATTGACTGAATTCAAGGTTAGATTTTAAGGCAATCAATAAATGCAATAGTCGATCAAAAATAAAAATTACCCCATGTATAGCAAGACTAACAAAATTAAAATTAATTAAGAATACAACCAATATTTATTTCGATACAGCTTGATGAAAAGCATTCTCTTAAATATGGCTAAAAGGTGTCTGCCTCCTTCTCTGCTCTAAGACTTATGCATGTGCAGAGGAGGCAGCAGGTGAAACAGAAGTCATTGGTTGTGATGTCAGCAGTCACTAGCCATGACTGACTGCATGGAGGGAGGAGCCAGCTTACTCTGCAGAATGAGTAATACAAGTGCAAAATATATTAGTTTGGGTTGGGAGCAGGTAACCCACATGTCATTTAAATAACAAGTATGCTGCCATTTCCGAATAAAACTTCAGTGTACATGGAGAAACAATATTAAAGGACAACTAAAGCCACAGAACAACACTGAACCAGAAGGCAGAACACCTTGATATAAACCGTAATCTGTGTCTTAACTCTAATGTGTACGGGCTGGGAAATTTACCTAAATAACACATGGTTTATGCTTTACTTCACAGCATTCTAGTTTCACACAGTTTGGTCAATGACCATTATGTTCTGCACATGCTCAGTCCTTAGCTATGGCAGAAACATGTTACAGTTGGTCACACCCATTAATAATCTCTAGCCAATCCTTTTACAGGACAGATAAAGCAAGGAAGCATGTGACTGAGGTCAGGAGGTGTGGTCTGACACTACACATACACAGATATGTCATCCCGTTCTTAACAGGCTTACATTTACTTTAATACAATTTACTGAAGTGGGATTTTATAGCTTGTTTATTAGGGGTTCTTTTCAGATCCTGGAGTATAAAAAAATTGGGTTCAGTTCTCCTTTAAATAAACTGTGATATTCCCCAAGAAGAACAATGTTCAGTTACATTTGTCGCTGCTGTGCACTCAGCTGATCTTCCTGGATCACTCGTAATAGAGGCCCTGAGTTATTGGAGATTTTTCTGCCAAACAAGAAAGACCTACAGAAAAAAAGGGCAAATGAGTCTACGGATCTTTACATTACGGGCAAAATCCCCTAAAGAAACAAAATATTTAACACCCGACAAATCATCTAAAAATTATAAACAAGATGTCAAATTAAAAAGTAGCTTGCCTAGTCCGTAACCAACTTACGTGCTTACTACAACACACACATAAAAGTAGCTTTGCCTAGTCCGTAACTAACTTACGTGCTTACTACAACACACACATAAAAGTAGCTTTACCTAGTCTGTAACCAACTTACATGCTTACTACAACACACACATAAAGTAGCTTTACCTAGTCCATAACTAACTTACATGCTTACTACAACACACACATAAAAGTAGCTTTACCTAGTCTGTAACCAACTTACATGCTTACTACAACACACACATAAAAGTAGCTTTACCTAGTCCATAACTAACTTACATGCTTACTACAACACACACATAAAAGTAGCTTTACCTAGTCTGTAACTAACTTACATGCTTACTACAACACACACATAAAAGTAGCTTTGCCTAGTCCGTAACTAACTTACATGCTTACTACAACACACACATAAAAGTAGCTTTGCCTAGTCCGTAACTAACTTACATGCTTACTACAACACACACATAAAAGTAGCTTTGCCTAATCCGTAACTAACTTACGTGCTTACTACAACACACATAAAAGTAGCTTTGCCTAGTCGGTAACTAACTTACATGCTTACTACAACACACACATAAAAGTAGCTTTACCTAGTCTGTAACTAACTTACACGCTTACTACAACACACACATAAAAGTAGCTTTGCCTAGTCCGTCACTAACTTACATGCTTACTACAACACACACATAAAAGTAGCTTTGCCTAGTCCGTAACTAACTTACGTGCTTTACAACACACACATAAAAGTAGCTTTGCCTATCCGTAACTAACTTACGTGCTTACTACAAACACCACATAAAAGTAGCTTTGCCTAGTCGGTAACAACTTACATGCTTACTACAACACACACATAAAAGTAGCTTTGCCTAGTCCGTAACTAACTTACATGCTTACTACAACACACACATAAAAGTGCTTTGCCTAGTCCGTAACTAACTACATGCTTACTACAACACACACATAAAAGTAGCTTTGCCTAATCCGTAACTAACTTACGGCTTACTACAACACACATAAAAGTAGCTTTGCCTAGTCCGAACTAACTTACATGCTTACTACAACACACACATAAAGTAGCTTTGCCTAGTCCGAACTAAACTTACATGCTTACTACAACACACACATAAAAGTAGCTTTGCCTAGTCCGTAACTAACTTACATGCTTACTACAACACACACATAAAAGTAGCTTTGCCTAATCCGTAACTAACTTACGTGCTTACTACAACACACACATAAAAGTAGCTTTGCCTAGTCCGTAACTAACTTACATGCTTACTACAACACACACATAAAAGTAGCTTTGCCTAGTCCGTCACTAACTTACATGCTTACTACAACACACACATAAATGTAGTGCTGCTTCAGAGATGCAAGCACAGACTTATAGGACAGAAAAGATAAAAATGGTCAAGACATGGTTTTCCAGCCATCAATACACCCAGAACTGCTGAACAAGAAAGGAAAAAGATAACCAGTCACATTTATGCAACATGCAGATAGCTTATTTGAACTTATTCCAAAAGGCCAAAGGAATTACTGTACCAAAACAGCAGTCTGAAAATTTTATAGACCATTCATACTATAACACAATTGCATCCACGGTTGTTTGTATAGTTGGGTAAAGGAACATATGGTGAGCTATTTACCCATAACATGATACTTGGTTATAATCTAAATAAAAGCCCTTAGTGAACAGAGTCTAATGGAATGTTTAGTAGAAAAGGATCAAAGTGTCATAAAGTACCTGTGAGTAGAAAGACCGATAGCTCTTCGATTTAGGGAAAAGTGCAAATGTGAGAAAGCTGCCAGGAACATTATAGTGAAAAGGTAGATGAGGAAGGAGGGAACTTTTAAACTCAACAATGAGGGCTGCTACAACACTGGTCGAATCCTGAAAAGGAAGCAAGTGTAACAAGCATTACAATTTAGGGAACATGCACATTGTATTATTTAAAAAATTGGATACAAATGCCAGTCTAATGGATTCCTAATCCAACCAATGATTGAACGATTAAGAATTTAAAGTGCCCGCTCCTTGGGGTAGGTACTTAATCCCAGTGTGCCTGGGTCCCCCTAAAGGCTGAAAGAGAAATTACCATTTCCTGACCTAGGAGACATTTCGCCAATCATGTCTCAGGAATGTGACCAGCTGCAAAGCCCTAATTTATAAGTAAGTAGTAATGTACACAAGCTGAGGTGTTTTAGTTATGCTGCTTATCTTAACTTTTCCTTTAACAGAAAATACTCCCTGACATTGCCAAGTAAAAGCTACCGTAATCTAGCCAATCACACAAAACAATGGAAAATGGCGACCTCCACAAATAGAATTTTTATTATTAGCTTATTTCCTGTCCGTCCTTAAATAAATCATCAGTTTTTCTCTCGTCTGCACTTTCCTGTGATAGGAGACCAAACAAAAGTACAACATATCTTACAGGAAAATCCAGCTAATTATAACAGGGTCAACCTGTCCCTCTTTCTTTCTACTAATACCATGTTACAGTCATTGTGAAACATTGCATATTGTCATAGCAGAAAATAACCAAATACCTGTTTTTATTTGTTAGGTTAGACTGTGTTATGCTATTTACTAAAGACTACAAATGTGTGTGATAAATCAACACAAGGTGGCAGCAAATTACAGGAACAATCAGTTGGTTAAGTTAGATGCTGCAAAACTGGCTGGGTAAGACCTGCACATCTCTGCTGGTGTAGGAGATGAACTGTGCGTCAGCTCTGTAACTAAGGACATACTCCTGTTCCAAACTGGAAAAGGGTGCTGGGAAATGTAGTACAATAACCGATGTGAGCCAGAAGGCTGGAGATTACAAGAATCAATGCAAAGAAGAAAATTAGAATTAGCCAATACAATGAGGAGGACAAAATTGCCGGTTCACTGGTTGGCTGCATAATAAAGTTTTGTTATAGTTTTAATTGTACATCAGGCACTGTACTACGAACAAACCAAAATGACCCAATGGCGCCATTATTACAGACAATTGCATTGGCAGGTATGCATACATGTCACATGACCCGTGGAAGCTGTTCCATAGAGCTAGTTAGTATATCCAAATACACGCTGGAAATGAAAAAGTACCCAAGAAGTAGGATTGATTATTCCTACCTCCCAATATCATTTTGATAAGGAGCACCAGCAAGTACAGTTTTTATCTGCCAGGTAAGTGTCCTGGACAGAGCACAGAGGAAGCCTGGCAGCTGCAGTTTTCTTCATGCTGGTGCTCCTCACAGAAACATTATTGGGGGGTAGGGATTACCAATCCTGCCTCAGGCTGCAGAGCCATTTTTTTGTCTATTACTGCTCTAAACTGCCTGGTAATAACACTAGATTCCGATCTTTCCTTCAAACCTCATGTCAATTGGCTTGCCAACTCTTGTCGACTCCAACTCAAAAACATCTCCCGCATTCGACCCTTCCTCTCGAAGGAAGCTACAAAAATCCTAGTCCATGCCCTAATCATATCCTGGCTAGACTACTGCAACACTCCTGTGTGGTTTACCAAACAACAGCCTGGCACTGCTTCAATCCATTCTCAACTCTGCTGCCCGGCTCATTCATTTCTCTTCTCGCTTCTCTAATGCCTCTCCTCTCAGTCAGTCCCTCCACTGGTTGCCCATCAAGCAAAGGATCCAGTTCAAACTGTTTTCTTTATCCTATAAAGCACTATCCAACACAGCCCCTCCATATATCTCAGAGCTGATCCACTGACACCATCCCAGGCGCAACCTCCGCCCTGCAAACTATACCCTCTTCTCATCCACCCTGGTCACCTCTTCCCATGCCTGCATTCAGGACTTTACTCGTGCTGCCCCTCTGCTCTGGAACTCCCTTCCTCCGTCTGTCTGTCACTCACCATCCCTTAACACCTTCAAACAGAACCTTAAAACCCATCTCTTTAGGCACCATATAACCTGGTCTAGACATTACCCATCTGACTACCCAATATGATCCAACCAGCTTCTCACACTCCACTGCCAATCTATTTACAGCCTACTGACTCCTGCAACCTTATGTCTCACCCCCATATTCTCTAGTCTGTAAGCTCCTTGGGCAGGGTCCTCTCTCCTATTGTATCACGGTATTGCTGTAAGAAACTCCTCACTGTTTACTTATATTATGTATTACCTGTGTATGTAATATGTATGACTTTATATAACATGTATTACCCTGTATGTAATGTATGACTATGTAATTGTAAAGCGCCACGGAAGATGCTGGCGCTATATAAATCAATAATAATAATAATTAATTAAAAAAAAAAGATGCAGAAATTGAACTAATAAGTAACTAATAGGCAGGTTGTCTTACCCCATCATACAGTTTCACAGCATTCAAATGATTCCTCGAAATCGTAACGCTGCCATGGTACGGATGGAGGAACAGAATGCCTTCAGAAAAGAAATATAATTTACCTGAAAGAGAACAAACAGAAAGGTTAAAATGCAAAAATCTAATTAAAGGGTAACTGTGATCTCAAATTCATCCAAACTAGTTAGAATTATATAAAAATCCTTCCATCGTACCTTCAAAATAAATCCTAAAATCACATCTCTACATAAAATTTGTGAGAAGTTATTGCTGGAAAGGTTCAGTAATATTACTTCCTGCTTGAACACTTCCATGTGACTAGCTAGTAGTCATGTGACCAGCCTGTCTGCATTAATAGGCTATCCCTTTCAACTGTCATTTTTCCCCCAGGTACTTCCTGATTTCCCCAGCATTGAGTCTTAACGGAGCATGCTTCTCCCATGGGACGGATGGGCGGAGCAGAGGTCAGATGATGTCACTCAACCTACTGGAAGCAGGAAGTTTGAACATTCACCCCAATGTAATTTCTCACAGGTTCCAGCCAGAGATGTGATTGTTGGCTCATTTTAAAGGAAATCCTGCAGCCTTTCATTTAATCCTAACTTGTTTTGAGACCACAGTTGCCCTTTAAATAAAGACACGATAAATAAACACAATGCTAGATGCACCGGAGATCCTACAATGGAGTAATAATGCCAAGTGCTAGAAAAGGTGTGTCCATTGGTGCACAGTGTTGTGTATGTGTCTCTGTATGTAAGTTTATGTTTTGATAACGTCCCCTCAAACTTATGCACTCATGTGTGCACACACAATATGCCAAGCACTGTGGTATGAAGAATTGGGCTGGACAAATTATTTTACACCAGCAGCTGATATGCACATTACACGCTCACTCCTATACCATACCAAACAGCATGTTGTGCCTCACACATAGAAACCTATATAATTATTCTTTGTTCCAGCCTCCAATTGGGATCTCAGACAGGGATAAGACATTGCAGCACTGATTTTGGAATACACAGAAAAAATTAAGCACAAAGATAAAAAGAGAAACTATACTGGCACAGAATGAGTTACAACCCCCCGGTATTTGGTTTCGGAACACACAAAGCACAAATAGGATGACAATGAAATGGTTAAAACTTCTTAGTACCCATTTGAAACAGACCTTATAGATGTAAAGCAATCCCCATAGTAAACTGGCAGGCAGGTAATATTTTCTCTAGCATGACACTTCACCCACATCGGATTATGTACTTAATAGAGTAATTTGTAATACTAGTAACACTCCTATTAATGACATGGGCCATGCCAAAATAAAATGAGAGATTGTTAATTTAATAGTTCTGTGCATTACATTTAATAGACATGCATCATTTACTGGCAAGAAAATGTTATGATTGGCTATCTGCAGTCATGTGGTATGAGGCATGTTTATAAATGATATTTGTAGCAGGCACTATAAAATGTTTTGATTGGCTATCTGCAGTCATGATTTTAAGCATTCTTGTTCTGTCATTTGAGAGAAATTCAATTTCCTCTACTAAGCAAACTATTTCTAAATAACCATACCAGATATACCATTAGCAAATAGGAAATGCTTTTTAAGACTAAGACCCCACCGTTTCTGTGTGCTTTTGCCATGTGCTTGTGTCAGCTTGCACTTCCCAGGTGATTATGGGTAAAATGAACATAGTATGTCCTATTGACTGTGTCTGCTTTTTACATTTAGGAATAAAATGTCATTGCAGATCATAAAGCGTGAACGGACCACAAAACACGGTAAAATATAGTCAGTGGGGCATATCCCTAAATGCTATTTTTTGCTTGAATGGCTGTAAGCAGATTTAAACACGTTTGTTGACTTTGTGTTTTCAATAATTATTAATCTTTTTACTATACTCCTTTTTCTTTCAGCCTAGGGGGACCCCGGCACAGCAGGGGTTAAGTACTCCACCTCCTGGAGCAGACACTTGAAATTTCAAGACTTCACAGGCTCAGGTGCTCCTCCCCTTACCTTATATAGCCCAGCACCAGGAGCCTGCTTCAATTCTTCAAGTGTCCGCTCAGGAGTGGGACTACTACTCCCAATACCTGCAAAAAACCTTGGAGGAGGTCAGGGGAACAAGTGGATCCTTTTCCTTTCCAGCTTTCCCCCCAACACACACACACCAAGCAGCAGTGGGCTATTCACCCACTCCTAGCTATACGGTACCTACCTGGGGATCGATCATCCCCCAGAAGTCACCATAGCAAGATTTGGCAACCAGAGCTGGGGCTCTCTGCAGGCAGGATTTCACTGCTGATCCCACTGGCTACACTTGCTATCAGGTACTGGAACCGTCCTCTTACCTCTGTAGAGATCAGATCCCATTTTTCCCTCAGGCACATCCCTGGCCGCATTAGCAGGACCTCGGGTCCTTAAGGAAGGGGACGGGAGCTTCTCCCGGCTGGCGGGCAATCTTCTTTGCTTGTCCCGCATCTTCCAGTTTTCCTCCCCGATCTCATCGGCCTGCCTCTTCTTCTCTCTCCTACTGTTATAATGGCCAGCAAGGCGTCACTCCCGTCCCGCCACGGGAAATAAGAATCCAGTCGCCACCTCTTATGTGTGTGCGATCTGCCAAACTAAATTACCCTCTGGCCATTCTGGCCCCAGATGTGCCTCGTGCAATACGGACCATGAAGCACCCTCTGCCTCTAGTGCTACTGACCAAGAGCCCAGCTGATTAAGGTCTATTTGCAAATCATTAGATTCGCTTAAATCTGCATCCACAGGGGCTGCTCAAAACGCATCCCCTCAGGACACTCCTCAGGAGCATGAGCCAGCATATGCTAAATCCCTGGCCTCTTCTGTGTCTTCTCGGTCTGCCTCTATTTCACAGGTCCTACAATCCGACAGCTAGAGACTTCAGACAGGGTTGATCTCAGGAGCCTACCTCCTTCATTAACAAGGATTCAACTCAAGAGGACAATGATGTCCCCGAGGAAGGTGGAGTGCGACACTCCTGAACAGGAGCCCCAGACAATGTTTACAGCAGAGGCTGACGACTCCCTGACAAGGTCAGTGCTTAGCGCTCTAAATATTCAGGATTCAGAATCCCAAGAGGATCGCTCCAAATCCCTTTTTTCCCAAGCTAAGAAATCCTCAGTACAGCTTCCTTCTTATGAACAGCTGGATAAGATCGTTCTTCAAGAATGGTTTTCCCCAGAGCGCCGCCTGCAACTTTCCCACCATTTCAATGTCAAGTTCCCTTTCCCCAAATCGGACAGATAGATGGTCCTCCCCACCCACGGTTGACCCTCCCGTAGCTCGGCTATCTATTGCCCTGTCAGATCCATAGTCTCATTCTGCGCGGTTATGCAGAAGCAGGAGCGGGTTGCAGCTCATTCGACAAGAGCTCTAGGTGCCTGATGGGCAGCTCGGTGCGGGGCCTCCATTGATCAGCTTTGCAAGGCTGCTACATGGTCTTCGATTAACACTTTCATAAAATTTTACAGACTGGATTTGTTCACTTCAGCAAAAGCGACCCTCCGTCGCTTGGTGCTGAAAGCTGCAGAGGTTTAAATCTTCTGCCCACCCTGTGCTGGTCGGGACTTTGGGACATCCCCTGCTGTGCCTGGGTCCCCCTAGGCTGAAGCCGAAGGGGGACCCAGGCACGACCCTCCCTTAAGTTAGTTAAACTAGTTTCTGGTTACTGTAGTTACTCGGTTTGGGCTTGTTACCACAAAAGTAATGTTTCCTTCTTACTTCCTCTGTTTCGCTATCTTTGGGACATACTGAAGCAGGCTCCTGGTGCTGGGCTATATAAGGTAAGGGGAGGAGCACCTGAGCCTGTGAAGTCTTCATATTTCAAGTGTCTGCTCCTGGAGGTGGAGTACTTAACCCCTGCTGTGCCTGGGCCCCCCTTCGGCTTCAGAGAAAAAGATTTTACAGGTAAGAACAAAATCTCTTTTTTTTGTACATTAACCCATAAAGTTTGTTTGCATCCATTTTGGTCAGTGTTGTGTGCTTATACTGTTCTTCTCAGATTTTGCTTTTGAACATAGAGCAGATACACACCTTCCTCAGGACCCATCTCCACACTGCCAGGGCACATGTAAGCACCATCACCCCCCGCAAGGAAATCACCAAGGAAAGATTTGGGTTCCTGCAAGGAAATTACATTGTTTACCATGGAATCCTTTAAATCACCAGCATGGGGATCTTTTAATAACCTTTACATGTTAAAGCCCCTGAAAGAACCTGGTCTGGAAAAGCAACCAGAGACTAGGAAGAAAATAACATAAAAATGATCAAAACCATGGAAAATTGACTCACCTTTACAGCGTTTATGGCTCTTTCTGACAGTTTCACTTCATTATCTTCTACCTGCAAAAATGACTTAAAGATTCAGTTAGGAAGAATGAGGACGCCGTCTGCTAAACTTCATTGTATGTAACGTTATGGATAAGAGAACTGGACATATTGATATTCATCCTTATAGCTGTAGCACCCTTTATCACTTGGTAAAGGGCGATTGTCGATCGAAACATGTCGTGTGTGCAGCATGCATTTTTTTAAATAAACACGATTATATTCACAGCCTAGTCTGTGCCTTTATTTGGTTTCTCCACATCTACCATTTGGAATCTAGTTTTTGCAGGAGATTGGTGGAATGCTCCTTTGATGTGGGTGGAAACCTCCATATGAATCAGTATCTAACCTCAAATTTATGCTATAGCATTCTACACCCCAACTTACTATGCTAAAGATTCCCCAATAAGAAAAAGTGTGGTTATGGTTTACTAACCAGCCATGAGAGGAAACGTGGCACAGCAGCAGTAAGAATAACATAGCTGGTATCTGTAGACATGCTGCCATCTGAGAGAAAGAATGACAGGAAGCGAGTAAGAAATCTGAACAAACAGATCAAAGCACAATATCCTTATTTATAAATTAGCAAAATATCCTAACAACCAAATAGGCTTAAATCGAAAAATCCCATACACTGTGGTTTACCTATTAATGTTCCAGACAACCTCATAGCCAGATAAATTTACAGCCAACATTGATGTAGCGTCAATGTTAAAGCGTCACTATACTCACTCAAACAACTTTACAGTTTCAGAACTACAGTAAATTGAGAGTAAAATAGTGGTACTCCCATATTTATCATTAAATTATTAATGTTTAGTTAATGTTTCTCACGGCCTTCTTGCAGTGTCATAAGTTCTGCACAGCCTCACCATGGACACTGCTCTGCTTACACATCTCTCCCCTCCCACCTTTTTTCTCTTCTCTGCTGATTCTCTTAAATGTTGCAGAAAGTGTGCTGACAGGCAGCCGAAAATCCTAGTAAGAGGTCAGGGTTTGGGAACATATTTCTGCTTCTGCTTTTTCCTGTAAATGCTGTGATTTCAAATGATGATTTCTCAGATTCTACAGCTCAGATTTAAAATCTGAAAAAAGTTTTGGAGTAGTGCGATCTTGCATTTTGAAAATTCATTTAGCGTAAAAATACCCCTTTTCTTTATCTGGCCAAGAAACATTGCAGGGATATTGGCAGGTAAGAACCACTTGCGCAGTGCATGTTACAGGCTGTAACAGCTAACTAGTGAATGACCTTGTGCATATTTTAGACAAATCTTGGCTTGGCAGTGCTTAGCCTTTCCCTAATGTTCACCTTTAGTTCACTTTTAACAGGTTTTTCTGCATCGGGTTATTTATTTTGAAATTCCCATTGGGAAAATCAAACAAAAACTCAGAACCGAAGAATTTAGGTTCATTAATTTTGACAGGAATTTTAGCCGAGAAGATCAAAGTCTCCAACAGACATCTTGGCCTTGCCCATAGTGCACACCTAGGGCATAATTGCCAATTACCTTTGTCGTTTAACAAAAGGGTTTATAATAACACAGAGTTAAACATTACCTTTCTCTTTCACATTGATCTGGGATGTCAAAAAAGATTCAGAAAAGACAATAGAACCTAATGTTCCTCTTCCATTATGAAGGTCTGGGATGTCATAGACAGTCATGCTGGCCTGTAATAAATAAACCAAGAAGAAAAAAAAAAAATCAATGGATTGTGAGCAGAAAGTTAGACGAAGCAATGGAAAAAGATTTGCAAGAAAGTAGAACAAAACAACTTCATTCAAAACGGAGGACTGAATGGGAGAACTATATAGAAATAAGCCATCATCTTAAAGGAATAGTTCACTGCCAAAGTTCAGGAGCAATGGCTTCCCTCCCGTTCTTCAATTAATAACCCAGGAGCTAGGGCCGAAGGTAAGTATATTTACCTCTTGTGGTGGTCCAGTGCTGCAGAACTCCAAATCTCCGACCGCTTCCTGTTCCAATATAGCGAGCATTATCACGCACGCGTGCTAAAGAGAATTAGAACCAGGAAGCGGTCGGAGTTCTGCAGCGGTGGATCGCGCGAAAGATAAAATTTACTTACCGTCAGCCCTGGCTCCTCAGTTAATTGATTGAAGAACAGGAGGTAAGGCATAGCTCCTTAACCTCCCAGGCTTCATTCGATAAATTAAAGGAAAAGTTAATTTTGGGAGTGAACTATTCCTTTAATGAATGTTTTCTGGCCTTTGTCAATTGCCCCTGAATTCCAAATAGCCAA
Source organism: Hymenochirus boettgeri (assembly GCA_019447015.1). Lineage (NCBI taxonomy): Eukaryota > Metazoa > Chordata > Amphibia > Anura > Pipidae > Hymenochirus > Hymenochirus boettgeri. The sequence continues at coordinate 25,196,137 of CM033469.1, forward strand.
CTTACTGTATGAACCAAATTTAACCCATCTTCCAAATGAACAGTCCTACGAAAAAGAAAAAAAGAAAATGGATTATAGCAGTGACACACAACAGGCATTCTTTTCATTATACAATTATTAATCATGGACTCATAAAAGGTGTAAGTAAACACCTACAAAGCGAGCCCAAATATGACACTTTGGTGTTTGTTTCTTTTAACAAGTCGAGCATGTTTGTTCATCTGTTTTCTGTTTACTGCAGTCAGAAACCTTTTCGATTGGTTGCTCAGGTTTAACAGCAGCTGCAAACTTTTGTAGTGAACATCCTCTTGATTTCTCAAAAATAAAAAACTTTAAACAGATATTTCAGCAAAAAATGCTTTTTTTTTACAATAATGGTTTGATACAGTACATTTTATAGTTTCAAAACTGCCAAAACTCTTGTGCTAATTCGTGTTCCTGTCATAGGCTGAATGGTAAAATTGTGTATGGATTTGTTGTTGGGAAAAACACTTCATACATGGTTCAACAAAGAGCCCACAGGAATAATGTTTACTGGACAGAGCAGTTACTGCTGATCAGAAATGGCCAATTAATTTGAAATAATGTAAACCCATCCTTCTTAGAATTGTATTTTGCCAGCCACTGAGACATCCATATGCAAAGCATTCATTAAATAAGGTCCAAAGGGACATAAAGCAAGGGCAAATTACTAAACAATGATACCGAAATACAGACCACTAAATAAGAACACCTATCTTTAAAGGGCAAGTCCAGCCATTAAATGAAAACTTACTTACAGGTAAATCACCCCCCAAAACTCTAAGGCTGAGGCCACACTATGACGCACAAAAAAAAAAAAAAAAAAAAAATCGCTAGATTTCTGTCCACTTTTGCCATCCGCTTTGGTCCGCCTTTACATAAAAAACCGCATGTCATAGTAATTGTGTCCGCTTCTATCCGATTTTTTATGCGCTTCCATAGACTTGTATCAAGTGTGATTTTGACAAAAACGGACCAAAAATGGTGATCACATGCGTTCTAAAATCACAACGGATCGCAGCGTACACAGTTGGGCCTACTTCCCGCGATTTACATTATAAATAAAATGCCATTGCAGATCGTAAAATGCAAACGGATCACAAAACGCAGAAAAAACGCGCTAGTGTGGCCTAGCCCTAAACGGTAATAGTTTGAAATCAGAAATATACAAGTCTAACCTGAAATGTCCTGTTGCCCCTGTTTCTGCTTCTTGGTTTTTCCAGTTAGTAACTGTCAGTTGGCATCACAGCCAATGACTGAATGCTAATCCCTTATCTGCCTCTTCTGAGCATGTCCAGGCTCCGTAAAAGGCTCAGTACAGGTTTCTGAATTGCTCCCATGAGTTTCCATGAGGCATCCAGAAGCATAGCAGGCATACAGTAATGAATTCATAAGACAAAGTAGGATATATCAACATAGTTTAAAGAGGCCATTCTTTCTAAATGATGTTCTTATGATGGTGGAGTTGTCCTTTAAATTAGAATATCCTTGCTTAAATAAGGATAACCCTTCATTAAATAGGAATACCTCTCCTTAAATAACACTACAGATCCTTAAATAAGAATACCAATGCTTACACAGCGATAAGGAGACATATTTTACAAGTTATTTAACACCCCCGCTTTATAAATGTGTACCTTGTTTTTAATATTGACCTTTATAAACTGTAGCTGACCTCAGGCCAGGAACACAATAAAAAGAGGACAGTGGTATTTGTGTGGTAAATAATTTTGAAATAATTATCCCCAGGAAGGACTAAATCTGTTTGGTTATAACAGATCACAGTACATGGATGACAAACTGTTCATAAGGTACATACACAACCACAAAAGGCAAATTTTACCTTCCAAGACTATTCACAGCTTCAATTTGAAATGTTACTTTGGACCTATTTAAATAAAAATAAAAGAAATAAATGTTAATATCCAGTGGGATGAAAGGAGGCGATAGAATAGGAACAAACTGGAGGAAGAGCACTAGTGTTGTTTCCTTTCTGCCTGATAATGATCATTAGCTGGTTCAGGAGAATCATACAGGGAATTTCAGTTTAGAATCGAGCTCTGAGAAAGTTCTGTTTGGGCAAAAATTTGCTTTTTAAAATTCTGTTTTATTGGTCAAAATCAGCTCCTTTACCTCCTGTTCTTCAATAAAACTAAATGGCAAAAAATTAATTTACCAGTGGAGATACCCTTTAATTACAGTTGGAGCACAACTTTATCACCCTCTTCATATATACATTATGCAGACAAATAAAAATACATCCAGTCAACTTTACAGGGAATGGCCATTTGGTAATGACACGTGCACAGCCACTCAGGTAACACGGGTAATATTATGGCTACATATCTCCGCAGCTTTAATCTTGTGAAATCTGAGTTCCATTTGACTGCAGGCTAAATTTACAGCTCTCCAGCTTCACCCCAGTTAAAGAATGTCGCAGACACATTTTGTTTAGGAGTTTCACAAAAATACTTAAAAGGACATGTAAACTGTGCCAAATTATTTTCCAACTAATCACAGTAATTAGGATTAATTACCACCTTAAATCTGCTTTCCCCCCCCCTTCTCTGGCCTTCCTAACCCTTGTTTTTTTAGCTCTGGGAGTTTAACTTTTTAAAGGGGACAGGGCACAGCAACTCAGTAAAGAATTTTCAATCACCCAGCCCCTTCCCCCTGGCAAACTACATGTAGAAACTATCCATTAGTTTAGTGACGTCCCAATGTAAAAAAATAAATCAATTACAAAGTCTCCCCCCCTCACACACACAACTTCAAAATCCTACAGCCAAAAGAAAATCTTACTTGATTCAAGCAGTTATTAAAGCTCCCAGTGCTGCTTACCTTCCCATAGCAAAGCAGTTTTACTTTCACTATAACACAAAATAACTGGGTGAATGCTATTGGCTGTAGTGAGGCACAGATCATCTTCACTGCACATGCTCCACACTCTATCTGTGCCCCAGTTTTGGGAGGGGGTGGATACATAGAGAGGAGACATGCATAGTAACCAGGAGTGAGCTGAACAGGACATGAGGAGATCTATTAACAGGGAGCACTGAGAGCAAAAGGGATCAAGTTCCCGACAGCATTAAATATATAGAAATGGATAAAGGCAAGTCATTTTTTTCACTTTAGTGTCCCTTTAATGACTGAAGATGAAACAAAGAAAACCAAAAACTAAATAAAACAGACCTTGAAGGTTTTATTGGCAGGAGGCTGAAGGAGTCCAGCTGTAACCAAAGCATCTGCTCTGCGACCTCCTTTGCCTATGTATAGAGAAGTGAACAGAACACGACATTAATGTACAGTTATATACATATTTCATACAATACACAGAGTAACCCCTCCCTCTCACTTTTTAATAGTCTCATTCTGATCTCCACAGCCTATTCTGGCTTGATCAACCAGTCAATGGCAATGCACTGTGGCTTTCTGTATAGTAAAGTATTTGAGGTTGAATAAAGACATATGTCTATCCAGTCCAAACCACCTTTCCTGCCTAGCAGTTATGACTGATCGTGTGGTCTATTGTAGATTTGAAATACACTAATATTTCAGGCCTCTGACTGAAATATGTGAACACAGCCTTACAGTCACCTCTCAACTAGTTTTCCTTTCTTCTGCACTCATAATGGCAGCGCTTAGCAATGCCAAGCTCACTGGCCCGATCACAACCTAATAAAACAACAGAGATTTTCCTTTTCATCGATTTGGCTGTTAATACCTTAATGGGGCTGGACGATTTGGCATAAGTTGCGATTCCAGCAAGCACGGCTTCTACCACAGCAGCATAAATCTGTGACAGCACAGCACTACGAGAGATTGGAAAGAGTTAGATTAATAACCTTTCAACTTTATATGGTTAATAGAGCGCATTAATCTAAAGCTGGTCATACATTGCACAATATTAGTTGGGCAATCTAGTTCCAATAAATCAATAGAATGGAAAATTGGTGTGTGATAAACAACACATATTCATATAAAGGTATTTTACAACAATATCATACTGTGGTGGCTGATGGTGTGTTATATGGGGGGGGGGGGGAACTATCAATGTGCTTGCATTCCATTTTCTTGAAACTTACATGTGCTCGTTCTTCTTTATTCCATCATTCTCATTTCCTAGAAAGAGAAAAGAAATAACCATCAACTGTGTCAGTAATAATTTACACATGATGGACATGTAGCAAACACATGGTCTTCGCCCTAGAAATGTGCAGCTATGACCATAGGAGAATAAAGGTAGGTACACACCATATAATAATTCGGCCCTACCGACCGGCATTAGTGTTTCGGTTGGAGGGGCCAAATTATTTTACTGGTTCCTTGTGGCGGCTGCGACCGACTGCCAACAGTTTGCTCGTCCATATCGGATGAACGCACAATCGGACAGGTCAGAAAACCACGGACAATCCTTAATGGGACCGCACACTCGTTCGTGGTGACTGTCGGACGAGGCTGCTTTTGCCGCGACCCTTCCTCCTGGACGACCTGTCGAAAGCCTCGATCCATCGGTCAGCAGGAAAGTTCTATGGCGTGTACCAGCCTTAAGGCAACGGAAGCCCTGTACACACAGTATATAATCGTCAGTTATTAATCAAAACAACCATGTGGAGTTTACCAAAAGCATGACAGTGTCCAAGCTGCATTGTGGGAAAAAAAAAAAAGACTGAGCCTTATATCCAAAGTTAAACAGAGATGACTAGCTCAGATTTATAGCGCTGTACATGCGTTTGTTGATTATCAGCCACAATAGCCATCAACATCGGTTTCCTTTCATAGTGAGGTCTTCTTAGAGCATCTGAAAGGATTAACAAATATAAAGCAAAGCCAGGGTCTGTGGTGACCCTTGTCCTCTGCCCCCTGATGTAGTTCTGAGAAATATTCATTCATTAGTGCTAAAAGCAATACCACACTCTGTCGTGTTTACCCCCTGCAAACTGGCACTACATGAAGCTCACGGTGTATGAGAGGCCTGGAAATCTGAAGGTTGCTTCTGAACAAGCCACACAAGCAGCGATACAAACATCTACTTACCCAAGTAAGGAACATGAGTACTTCCAAAAAAGTATGTCCTGGAGCAGGCCAAAGGTCCTTTCGGGGAGACACACTGGGCCACCTGTATGATGCAAGAAAAAGAAACAATTATTGATGTTAAATTATTAACCGCTGGTACACGTGAGTTTCTATTTCAGTCCAAGTGGAAGCAATATTTTTGCCAATCAAGATTAAATATTGTCCGTAATATCCAACATGACTGATCACACTCAATCAGGCAAAAAGGCCCCGTCCAAGCAATCAGAAATGTCGGAAAAAAATCACAATCAATCTTGGTCAGCAAGAGCAATCGAACCAAAATATCAGCACAGGCACTTTAATTTCAGATTGGTAAGTCTGTAATGGCAGGAATATCGGGTATAGGTCTGGCCATGTGTAAGAGGCTTAGCAGTCCCTCATCTGCAGCCTGAGTTGAATTGTCTGTTCCATCAAGGCCAGGCAGTGGCACTAAGCAGATTGTACATATAAATGGTTAAACTAGACTTCCCTTATAAACTAATATCTATCTAGCATCAAACATCAATAAAACTAAAGGATCTAGCAGGCAAAGTAATCCTCTATATTTACTTTACCAATCATTTGGGCCCTTCCCAGACACAAAACTATTGTTTTTAATAAGCTAGACGAGCTATACTGTGGCTTTCAATCACATGATTTCTTCTCATTGTTTTGCAATGTCCATGCAACATAATAACACAAACACTTGCAGGGAGATGTAATAAAAGTTCTATTTAAAATGGTGCTAATTTTGCCCCAACCAATCAGATGTTAGCTTGTTAGCTTTCAAATGGTAATTAACATCTGATTGGTTGGAGCAAAGTTAGCAGCATTTTAAATAAGAACTTTAATTACATAAAGTCATCGATGAGCGATGGACAAGCGTGTATAGCTGTATACCATGTGTTTGGCTGTGCTTCCTCCAGGACCAGTGTTTCTGACCAGGTGGCCTTCAGATGGAAAAATAAAATTCCCAGGCTTGAGGTTCTCTCTAGTGGAGTGAGTGCCGAACAGGACGAAAGGCTGTCTGCAGGGACTAAATAAACACCGAAACACTAATTAGGTTTTTAACGTTACCAGCACAGAATAGTCTGTATTATTCCATGCAATCAAATATGTTAATATGTTAAAGGTATCTGTAGTGAAAAAATAGCATTCGGTCCTGTAAGAGAGATGGTTGGATGCGCACTTATTTTAGAGATGAGGAGTGGCACTGACACTAAGTACCAGAGGGGAGTACGGTCCCCCACTTCACTCTAAATTATGCTCTTACATGCCCTAAATTTATTTTTCAGTAGATGCAATTAAATAGCAATAATTGTCTTTAGGTTAACAATACTGTATTATAACTTTTACATATTGTAGGAGCTGTAAAAGGTGGCCATACACCTTGATAATATTCCACAAATCCCATCAGATCCAAAGGGTTTTTCCCAATATCAGAAAGGTATATGGGCTTCTGCAGTTGGAATCTCAGCAGGTCAGTATGGAAAGAAAAGTTTCATTGTTCAGTCTTGGCTCCCTCTACTGTATGTAGAATGGGCCAATACAATTGTTAAGTGATAAGTGTATGGGGTTATACTGATCCCCACAAAGAGTATGGGAGGTCAGCTATAATTTACTTTGCTGGCACATATAGTTTTCCCATTAAGAAATCTTTTACAGATAGACAGAAATCTCCATGTCACATTATTTTAATTTTGCCGTTTGTGGCAACAGAAATAATTCCATGGTGCACACAGATCACATCTACACGGCATAGAGGAATAAAACCTTGCACGCCATAATTCCTGCAGGTTTTATCTTTTTGGTAACTGTTTTTATGAAAAAAAAGAATTGCTTAGGTTAACTTAAGTGCAAACTTTAAGTTCCCTTAGAGTTGCTACATTCACCAACATGATGTGTTTATGTTCTATTTATGTGATCACCAGCAATCCAGTAGCCATCATCATCTGAAGATATACAACTCTGGTTTCCATTAACTGCAAGATTCCTTTAGATTAACATAGGAACCATCTGGAAACAATACATTCCCAAACATGTTCAGTTTAGGTGATTCTGCAAAGGAAGACAGCAAAGTACTTCATACATAGCAGTCTGGGTTCTATTGGAAAGCCCTGAAGTCGAATTTTTATAATTACAGACAATTCTGATAATTAAATTGGCTAATAGACATACCTGTGCTCTGCAATATGGCTGGAAAGCATTCCATGGCTAAAGTAACTTCTGAATGACTAAAATGAAGAGACAAAATGGCAGTCGTTAGATGTACTTTGAACATGAAATAAAAAAATATTTGCCGTTTCGGACAATACTTTCTTGGGCAGAAACGTTCCTTAAACAGCAACATGGAAAAAATATCAACCCAAATAAAATTTCTTGTGACCTTACACAATGACTTATGGTCGTGTCCCCAATTGCTCCCTCAGTACAAGAATCTTAATTAAACAACTTAACCATCAGTGCAGAGCTGTAATTTAATAGTCACAGAAATAAAAACTGTATTTACAGCTGGGAGAGATGCGATTTAATTCTCCAATCTGTATGACCCTGTTTTTCCGGTTTGTTTATGCAATTTTATGTTCGGCTCAATCTTTATATCTGCCTTGAACTAGTGCATGCATAAATACCACAGGAGAGCATGGGACACACCTTTTATAAGAGATAATGCGCACCTTACAGTGTAATATAAGGATAGTCAGTCACAGAGCTGTTCCCTGACCACAGAAAAGCATGGGGCTGAACTTAATATCCTTAAATTATAATGTTATGGGGCTTATTATTTCTTACAATAAATAAAGTTTATTTTATTTTTTGTCTTAAGACTGTATAGCTTTAAAAACGACTAGGTCTTCTATACCATTGCAATGCTGTAATTTTAAAAGAAAATAAGTAGAAGAAACGGACTAGGATTTACTACCTTTGTCCAAGCTCAGGTCAACCAGGATTGATCCTATGTAACGCAGTGATAGTTTTTACCCACAATGCAGTCTGGTTGCTGAGAACAGAGTGTGCCCCTATGACTTATAGGAAAGGTATCCACTCTCTCTCTCTCTGCATCAAGCAGGTAAAAAAAGCAGTGAATTTTTTCACCTTTTCAATTTTTTCAACTTTTCTAAAACCATTATGGGGTTGGAATGGTGGATGGCCAGAAGAGTATGGAAGCTGCAGTGAAACATTTTCTTATTATAACCACTCAGTGACACAGCTGAGTGATAATTATAAGAAAATATTCCACTGCTGCTCCCATTATAATTTAAGCCACTTATGTATTATGCCCAGAGTAACTATCTTCCTTAAACAAGAAGATCTGTTTGTGACCAAAAAGAATGGGATGTGACCTAATCAATTTTAAAACGTTTTAAATATATACAGGGAGATTCAATAAAAGTTCTTATTGTTAAAAATGGTGCTAATTTTGCCCCAACCAATCAGATGTGATCAACAATTTGAAAGCTAACATCTGATTGGTTGGGGCAAAATTAACACCATTTTTAACAAGAAGAACTTTTATTACATCTCCTGTTAATATATAATGTGCAGTATCTGGAAAAGGCCTGTGCCTGCACAACTTCTCTATTAGCTGTATCATTTAATCACTTTTTTTTTATTTATAAGATACCCCTGTCTCGGTTTGGGTCTATGTATCTGTATGTTGTGCGTACCTCTCCCGCTTGAAACTCAGACAGCTCCAGGATAAAAGGAATTTCAGTTTCAAAGTGTGAAAATAAATGTGTCCACTGATGTACAAATGTTATGAAATCCTACAAAGGAAGCAAAGAGAACAAACCATAACAAGGTGCAAACAAACTCAAGTAAATTTACTACCCCCCCCCCCCACCGTCCTCGTCATTATTTCATTCAAACATTAGCCAACAACATTTTAGTATGAAGCTTTTCTCTGTTTTTCTTGTTTTAATTGTGGATAGATCCTACTGTAAACATTCAATAAACACATATTGGTATATTAATTATATTATAATACGGTTTGATTGTGTTTTATTCGTCCTTGTCTATTCTTTACATAATATTACAAGGTGGTTAAGGGTGAGTCATACCAGTTTTTCCATATTTTGCCATATTTCCCAGGGCGAGCTCTATTATTTTTTCATAGGAAAGAACATTGTTTATTAGCTTGATCTAATTTTTTATTTCTGGTGGCATCTGGGCCATCCATTTCATTCGAATTTCTTTACAGGCAAAGAAAAGGTTTTCGCTTAAAAAAAGTTGGAATTTACGAGAATACCCAGTATACAGGTTTCACCTTTAAATGCCACAGGTGGCTGAACAAGGGCGGATAATAACTGTACTATCCTGGACCAAAATTGGTTTACCACTGGGCACTCCCAGATCAGATGCCAGAAATAAACATTAGGATTTACAGACTTCGGGCACAGTATTTCCCTTCTCTGGGCAATATGACGTAGTCTGTTAGTGCACAGATATGTCTGGTGTATAATATTCAGTTGAATCAGCCTGTTATTGGCTGCAGGGGATACTGTTATGTGGGAGGTGGCAAGATCATTTTTACATTTTCAGAAATATGTTGTGTTGGAGATAACCCCAACTGAAATACACTTTCCCTGACTTTTAACCCAGTAAAGAAATCCTAACAGTTCCTGCCCTTCTCCTATTTCAGGCTCTGTATGATTTACCAGAGACTTTGTATTTGCCAGTTTTAACATTAGAGGGGAGTAAACCAAAAGTAAAAGTAACTGCAGGGTTTCCTGAACTAAAAGGTTTAACAGAATAAAAACAGGTATATCTTTAATAGAAGGCTATGTCTTCCCCACCAATGTGGGTATTACACATTCCAGTGGAGCTTAGTGTAAAACAGCTCTGAGTGACTGAGTCATGGCCTTTCCCCCCCATAAAGTCTCTATAATCTGCTTCATAGGTTGATTATTATAAACTGGTTTATAATGTAGGATTTACTGTACCTCTGTGAGCAAGGACTCCAAAGAAACTGGATCTATGATACTGTAAATCTTCCAAAGTGATTCACTTACATCCATTAACTGTAAAATAGAAAGGAACATAGGTATAAGGCTGGAAGGGTGTGAAAGGAATTAAACTATGGCAGTACTAGTAGAAACAGACACAACTCTTCATCTTTCCTCCCTTGCATACTGCAATGTGTTGCATGCAATGTTCCCTTAAAGGCGAACAGCATGCCACAACACACCAATCATTGGGCTAGCATGTCAAATTCTTACCCATCAACATTAGGCCCCACCAGAGCAGCAGGCTAGGGCCGGTAATCTTCATTAGCCTCCAAACACCAACACTGGCTTATAACCACCAAGTGTCCATGTTGCCCCCACCCTTCTACTAATTTAATAAGACAAAGAGAAAAGGTAGTGAGAAAAGAGAGAAGGGAAAAAATGTCAGAGAAAGATAAATAACCGGGTAGACAATGCGAGTGCACGCAGTGATCAGCACAAGCAAAGCGCCAGGGCTGCATATAAAGGAATGTATGGAAAATTCATGAGGAACAACAGGGATCTGGATCTTGCCATCCAGGGAACACAAACATGGGTGGGACTTTTATAGAACCTCACCTCGTGTTTCATTGTGAAGAAACCACCTTCACCTATACCCTCCAGTGCAAACGCCTGTACAATGGGCCACTTTTCAACAGTGAACATGTCGAATGTTTGTAAATGTCCTGTAAAAGAAACAAACCTAAATATAGTATATATAGAGCAGATTAATAGCTGCCTGAAAAAGGAGGATGATGGGGTTACACTAAAATTAAAGGCGATATCTATTTTCTGCTCAATCAAACTGTGTATAACTTTACATTTTATAAAAGAGAAGAAGAAAGCGCCCGCAGGGGGATAATATAACAATATTTGTATCCAGCCTCACTTCGACAATATTTCAGCTCAACCAATTGTGTGGGCTGTTTAAGACCTTTTTACAGACCTATTCAATGAAAAGTGTTGAACAGACAACACCAGTCATGGCAAAAGATCATACTGGGCAGTCAGGTTGAAATACCGACCAGTGTGTATACCTAGCCAAACAAAACAGAGATTGTATCCAAAAACAAACCAATCTGGTGGGGGATTTATAAGAACTGCCGTGATGTCAGGTGCTTTCAGGAATTTGTCACATGTCTGTTTCCTTCCCCCCCAATCCCAATGGGTATATTCAGGATAAGATGTATTATTAACCAGAGATTTAAGCATAATTGTTGCCTTTATTTTGGCAGAGTAAGCTGGCTCCCGTCTCCATGAATTTACTCTGCTGCTTTCATTGCTCATGCTCAAGCTTGTAGGAGGAGGCAAATACCTTTGCCAGAATGGAAGAGAACTTATTAAATAGATGGTTACAAATCCATGTAATAAATTGCTAAAAAAAAAAAAAAAAGCAGTTGTGGTTGCCGTTAGATATCCAACAAGTCACCAGCTTTTTGTTTTAAAAGGTGGACATGCCCTTTAATCATGGGAAATACGCACTGTAAAAGCCATATTTACCCTTCTTGAAATTTCAAAAATTATAAATAACTGCTGCAAATAGTAATAAAAGGACAAATTGCTTATAAAACAGGCAAACCTGACACCATGGGGTATCTTTAAACTATAACAATTAAATTAGTTAAATTATAACGTTTAATCAAACAATGCATTTTAGAAGGGAAAAAAATTAACTTGAAAAAACTTTAAGAAGACTTAAAATATCAAAGAGACCCCAGCAGAGAATCTATGGAATCAATAGAAGGAAATAACCTTGCTCAAACGCTTTCCTGGTTTTATCTGCATAGCAGGATGCAAAATCGCCTATCACAGTTGGCTGCTTTCCAGTCATATTATTAAACTTATCTACCTTCCTGAAAAGCACTGCCATGAACTGGACAGCAGATAACGAGACTGAAAATAACCTGTACGGATCTTCTTGCCTTAAAGTCACATAAAGTCCACTTGCAAGTAGAATGGCTGCCCCAATGTAGGGACAAGGGTGGGGATCTCTCATTACAAAGTTCTCTGTATGTGTATCTGCGTATCTTCCACTTTTTAGGCAGACACAGTTTCACAGACATACATTTGGGGGCTTACATAATTAGAGGTGCAAAGCTGTCAGTCCTAATAATTTGTAGCATCCAATCAGATGACAAATATTTGCAGCAAGACCAGTTAAAACCTGAACTACCTGACTAATTGGCAGATTAATATCACCGACAAACATTTCCACTTCTACATAATCCAGTATGTTTTAATATAGCAAATGTCAAAGAAGGGGAGGGGATTCATTAAATAAACCTAACAGTTTATTTTTTAAAGAACAATTCCTGTTTTATAAAAGGATAAGTTCAGTAAAACATTTTTCCCGGCTTAAAGCCCTGCTGATTGAAGCAATTTATGTAACCTAATGGTGTTTATACATGCAACCATCCTGGTCATAGGACATTGTGATATTCCAATTTCGTACATTATATCTGTCCTAAATAAATCAATAAACTGGTAATGCAACAAGCACAGTTTATAGGAGAACAAAATGAAATACAAATTGGCAATTGTTACCAAATGACATTGCAAATTGTATGCAAAAATCATCATGGAAAAAAAATAAAAAGGATTGCCAACTGGCCCATAAGGAATAATAGTTTTATCTCTAACAACATTGGAACTGATTAACCAATATCAGGTACCATCTGCATTAGAGGTGAGATTTCAGAATGGCTATCCAATCTTAGCCCTATAACCATTATCGAACTACTTGTTCAACCGTCAGGAATTCGGGGGAATTTTAGTTTAAAAAAAACTGCTGGAGGGCCACTATTGGACTGTTCTGTTTAATTCTTTAATTAACCCGCATCTCTCTATCCCAGCTCACACACAGGTTAAACAACAATAAAGAATTATTACCTCTGCAGCTGTAAGGAATTCCTATCCGTCTGCAATCTCGGACCATGTTCACAAAGCTGGTGATCTTAAATTCTTCAGAAGCCTCCTCATCTTCGTACTGGAACGCAAAACAAAAGGATTTAACATAGAGAAATCAACTGCTGAATGTCTACTGCACAAGTATCTAACAACTTGCAGAGAACAAAAAATTCCTAAAGGGGGCCAGTATATAAAGATATCAACGGTACTTCTACCACAGCTGATGGTAAGGAGTCTCTGGTTCCCCCTATCAAGTGCATCCCTAAAAATTACTATGCTAGTAGGTCTCTACTGCAGGACTACAACTTTACGAACCAGCACACAGCTGATCTCTGTGTTCTAATATTGTTTCAGCAGCAGGGAAATAGAATTATTTAAATCAGAATGCTTTGGTTAATTCGGTTTACTTGCACCTCGGATGGCAATATAGACTAGACAGAACCAGCCGATGGATGACTGTGCTCCCTTTACATGACCAATCAATAGGTTACCAATTTAGAGTATAACCCTGGGCATTTGACTTCATGAAGAAAAATTCATAAAATGGCATTCATTCTTTACTTTCCAGTGGTAGTTTAAAGTTATCTACACTTTTTTTTTGTTGCCAATTACTGGAAACTATCATTCTTCCCAATTATCACTGTACCATATTTTTGTTTTTGATCTGTTCCCTATTTCTTTAGATATTGAATCTGAAACACCTTACATTTCAACTGTCAATCAAGTATTATCATAAACTCTTCTGCTGTGTGCAGTTTTGCTGTAATTGAAATGGTATGTGTGTTATAAAGGAGGCATTGGTTAAGACAGGGAGAAGACTACTTTACCTGAGCAAAAAAAATCACCGGATTGAAGTCATGCAGCAACACACACACACCTAAGTGCTGCGTACGTATATTCATTCATAGATTAAGAAGAGGCATTTTCACTCTACATACCCTATCTGAGAGATGGAAAGCCTAGGAAACTAACCTCTATGTCAGTCAAACAGTGGAAATGCATGTTCCTCCAGCAGCCCACATATGGAAGCAGGTAAGTATAGTTCACAGGATTACAGTAAAGATGGACGCAGTCTGATTTGATCAGTATTATTACATCTGCAAAAAAAGAATATAACAAAATAACTATAGGAGTGCAGCAGTGGTGTATGGGGCCACAAATAAACACGCTTCAAGGGGTTTACCAGAATCAGCATACAGAGGGGACAAGACCAAAAAAAACGATGAAGGGTATTGAGTGTTGAAGAGGGACGAATTGGGTTTTTTTGCACAAACCCTCACAAAAGGACACAGTGCAATCTCTCACCATCTAGGACTTCCTCTGGAAATCCAGTTCTTTCAAAGTCAGTGTTTCTTTGGCTGTACAAGTCAAACAGCAGATAGTTTGCAAGCTCCTTGCACCCTTCGTTATACCGGCTATCGATACCTGAAAAATAAAAAATATAAACAAGTTAAGAACTCGCAGCAGTGATTGTCCCACAAACAAAATATAAAAAGGTACATTTGTATATATAAAGAGATCTGTGTGGAATTCTAGATGCATCACTAATTTACATAGTTACAAAATATATCTATATCTATGCGATAATGCGCGCTATAGAGGATTAGAACAAGGAAGCGTTCAGAGATTTTCATCATTGCTGCAGTGGATTGCACAAAAGATAAATATACTTACCTTGGTCCCTGGCTCAATTGATTGAAGAATAGGAGGTAAGGCATTGCTCCTTGCCCTCCTGGGCTACAATCAAAACATTAAAGGAATAGATCACTTTGAGTGAAGTTTTCCTTTAAAGTTTGTTAGTGGGACTCGCCTATTGCTTGTGTAGGTCATACAGTAATTTATATTGGAGAACTGCCATTAACAATGGCTAATTTTTTTCCCTCTGTTGCCGAGATCCTTTAAAAATGGTAAAAAAATGAACAGGTTTAAGCCTTGTACACACATGCGATTGTGGGGCTTTATGGCCATCCGTATCGAGTATGGGTGCTCAGTAGGGCCTCTGAGCAGCCATTTTGCCCATGATCACATGTGTGTACTTTATTCAATAAGAGGTGCATAATTTGCTTGAGATGTAAATTTGCCTCAACCAATCAGATGTTACCTTTTTCCTGGTCTAATACAGCAAGAAATCATTTGATAACATCTGATTGCTTGTCGCAGATTAAGAACATAGGCAACATTTTGCAGCTACTATTAAATAAGGGTTTGGAATAACCTTCATAGTCCCCAGCATTAAAAAGGTATGAATAACTGTACAGCACTCTGTAAAATGCATCCCATAAATAGGTCAAGGAATAATAGGAAAACATTCTAATGGACAGAGACATTTACGGTAAGTTTTTTTAATAAAAGAAAACTAAAGTTAAAATGTAAATTGCCCGATTGTAAAAAATTACATACGACTTCAAAGGCAAGATTTAGTGTAATTTTAGTTTTACTACGACAGTGAACTAAACAACAAGCATTATTGTTACCTTCATACTATATGTAGCATATACAAGGGAAGAGTTCAATTTTGTTCCTTTTAAAAAGTGCTGCATTGCAGAGACCCAGGTTGTAGCAAAAGAGCAATATTACCTGTCCAATCAGTTTATTAAATCCTTGTTTATCAGAATGTATTCTGCTAGTTTGTATTAACCCTTTCATTGAACCACCCAGTTAGTTGCACTGTCTGATGCTATAACACAAACCGTGCAAAAAAAAAAACAGCACTGACCTAAAATACAGAGAATCCCATCCGGAGTGGATTTGCCGTTTTTGCGAAGGATCTCTTGTATTCGTCTCAAACGACTGCAGCTGGAAAAAAAAGTTGGCAAATTTAAACAAAAAATGTACAAGCATGATTCTTAGTACGATTTTACAAATAAACATTGGGCAGGAGCATTTCTGGCCTAAGTTTGTTTACCTTGCAACTACAGATGTTATGAAAACTACAACTCCCAGCAAACAAAGCATGCTGGAAGTTGTAGTTTCTAAACATCTGGAGTGCCAAGGTATTGGCTGTTATCGACTTTATATGGGGCTGTGTATGAAAGAAAGTCCGCTTATACTCAGGTAAAAATAGATACCTCCTCTTATACCCGAGTATATAAGGTACTTGATTATCCACCCATAACATCCAACACCCAATGTGCTTGTCATATGGGTTATTTGAGGTAGTAACAAAATGCAGATATTTTGCCACCTCCCGTTCTTCAATCAATATCTCAGGAGCCAAGGACGAAGATAGCAGAATGGTGCGATCCACCACAGCAGCACTGAAAATTCAAGACTGCTTCCTGGTTCTAATCAGCTATAGAATGCATTATCACGCATGCGCGCTATCAAGGATTAGAAATAGGAAGCGTTCAGGACCTGTTAGTTCTGCTGCGGCAGATCGCACGTAAGGAAAGTTTCTGCTATCTTCATCTATAAGATATTGATTGAAGAATGGAAGGTAAGGCATAGCTCCTTAAACTCCCAGTCTTCAATAAATACATTAAAGGAATAGTTCACTTTTCAAGTGAATTAATCCTTTAAACGAATCCATCCTGATTGTGTTCCTGGCCCTTTGAGAAATCATATTTGCCAATCCACACAGAGGATTATTCAAATTTAAGAGTAAAATTACTTTTAAGCATCTAATAGTTTAAGTGTCACAGTAGAATTATTTTGTGCAAACATTAAAGGATATGAACACTGGGAAATACGTTTTTTGTTTTTTTTTTTAATTGCCCATTACTGGAAACTATAATTCTTCCCAATTATCACTACTATTTTTTTGTTGATCTGTCTTTCTTTAGATATCAAGTCTGAAACATTTTACATTTCAGCTGTCAATCAAGTGCCTTAGTATCATAAACTCTTCTGTTATATATAATTATACTGCAACTGGAATTGTGTCAGTTGGTATGTAAACTGCATGGTGGGAAATTCCCTCTCCCAATGCTGCCTCAAAGGGACTACTGAGCATGCTTTCCCTCAGAGAGTCAGATAGTCTGGCAGAGGGCTGGGTTACTAAAGTACCCAGAGTAGTAAAAGTAAAAAATTTTGTTGTTTACCATATTATGTCCAACAACACAGAGTGTGCCTGTGGGGAAGAGCCAGTTACATAGACATCCATAGAAACCCCCTTTTACGTTAACTCCTGGGATAAGTCTATCCCCCAGAGCTGCACAAAATGCATTTAGGTAACCATAAATAGAAACATACACTAGAATAAATCTTAACAGATGGTAGAATTGTTCCCCACTACCTGTTGCCCATTTATTTCTCCCACTACCCAATTCCATATATCAGAGATGTGTATTCCCTTGCATATCATGCAGTTTGAGTTCACACAGGAAGCAGCTTCATTGACCGTAAACGTTTATGGGCCAGTGGAGGATTTTTCCTTAAGAATCTTGATGATGTTCTTTAGAAGCCAGTCTGTTTGTAGGGCATGGGTCTCTACCTCATGGAGGCTAACAAATGACATCAGTTTATAAACTACCCTAGGAATTGTTATTATGATTATACCCAACATTCCACCTTGTACTACCTATTACTACTGTCATGGTAACAGCCCCAATACATCATTATTCTGCAAACGTCTCTCCAGGCCCAGGATTCTATATATAGGAAAATGCTCCTGGCAAAAGAATTTTCCATTTAAAAAAAAAATCTTCTCTTGTACGTACATTGTCTTTGTACTATAAATAGATGTTCATGTTCTTAAAGTTTACTGTAGTTTATTACACTAAGAAAAACAATCATGATTTACTACATAATCATAAAATCTGAACCCTCAATAATAAAAAAAAGAGGAACCTAGTGAAACTGTTATAATAATGTCCTATTCCAGTTCCATGTCCTGTATAAACCATCCAGTGCCATGTGTTTTTATAAAGTCATTGAGTTTCCTGGGAAATATCCATACATAAGGAACAGGGTTAACTATTTAATTAGACAGTGGTGGAGAGGAGATGGAGTGCTGCAAGGGAGATGGAGGCTGCCAGCACATTAGCCTTCGTACCCCTGGTTGTAAGTTGGAGAAGCAACAGTATGGTAATGGTATGGGTGTAGACATAGTATAGATTTAGACAGTTTGAGAGTATCCAAATATTTATATGTCTGGCACTTTGAGGTTTCACATTCAACAATCACTGAAAATGCACCATGCTCCCATCACTTTACAATGCCAGCTGCTATCTTTTATACCTGCCCTTCAGGTCCCAGCTGGGGATTAGTCCCCGGGCTACAACTCCATCCAGCTTAATTATGCTGCTTAGTCAGCCATGACAGGTCCCTATTTGCCAAAACTGAAAACATTGCTGACCTGTTCCAAAAGACAAGTAACTATGCCACAAAGTGCCAAACCATTGAAACAGACAAACGGTCAAGCAGTTATATGCGCTGTGTGACAGGTCAGAGGCATATTCTTAAGATTAGAGAATTAATATTTTTTTACTGGACCAGTTGTATGTATGTGTTTATTTATATTTAAAAATAAGAGAATGGCGACAAGCTTTCGAGGGCTATACTCACATCAGGTCAACTTAATAAACGCTTAGTCCTTAGAAAAAGTATAACAGTACTCTTATTTTTTTATATCTTTATATTGAACTAATATGGCACTACAATAATTTTCTGTATTATGTTTATTTATAAAGTATAATAAAATATAACAAAAAGTCATACGAGGACAAAAAACAATATATAAATAATTATGTACATTATTAATTATACAAGTGTTCGAACCATGCGACAAGATGAAAGAGGTCCCTAAAAAACTTACAATACAGTATATAGTGTGATAACCTGTTGAGGTTTGATTAAGCATCCTGCGTACCAGCTTTAATGTCTATACACACACTCACACTCAATAGACACCACAACCTCTGACAAATGAGTAGGCGATTAACTGACGCTTCAACCAATAATCGTACATGTGTCGCCGTTCTGTTCATTGTTTGTTGATCCTTCAGGTCCAACCACCCCACCCAACCAAAAGATCACTGGTGCAATTATCGGGTAAAATGGGTTTTAATCACCCACTCATTCATCGGGGTTGTGGTGTCTGCCGAGCTTGTGTACAAGGCTTGAGGCTGTGTACAGACAAATCAATGTTTTGTATGTATGCATAAATTTATTTATAAAGCACCACTAGGGTACGCAGCACTGTACATTAAAGGCTATGTCCACCCTGAAAAATTTTTTTTTATATATGGTCCCCCCTGGGCTCCCAGCCCCAACCGCTATAATTTTTTTCTTAGAAAGCCCCCCAAACTCTACTTACCTCCCCTCGATCCTCCGCCGTGCTCCCGGCCCTCTGCTTGCAAGGAAATGCAAGCAGAGGGGCGGGACCGGCAGCCGCGTCTGTGATTGGCTGCCGGTCTGTGTATGGGAGAAGTCAATCAGTTTCATTAGTTTTTTTTAGGTAAAAAATAAGTTACCAACTGATTATATTTGGATTGTTATATACAGTATGGTCTGACTGAGGGTGAATAGTGATCTGACTAATGTAATTTGTGCAATTCACACAGTGGGTGAGGTTCACTATTTAAAAGATTGCCTCTATTTTAAGCACATTATAAGTAGGACAGCAACAAAAGTAGGGGTAGGTGCTTAGAGACTGAACACTACTATAGCAGGTTTTTTAATACCAATGCAAACCCAGATGTTTTGAAAGACATCGTCTTTGTTTGAAGACTATTGCATAGTTTTCAGAATGAAACCACAACAGTTGAAGCTCTGTTAAATTATACATGTGAACCTGTTATATAAAACCTATTATAAACTGAGAACTGTTTGATAGGATTAAAACAGTAGCTGCACCAACAATGGCCCAGCACAGAAGAACAAATTTCCCTGTTTGACACCTTACCCTGGGCAGTTTTAAGAATAACACCTCTTGGTCACAATGAAATCAACACATTGCATTCAGGAGGTCCCTAACACCGGCTCTCTATGATTGGGACTTTCCAGGGTACTTATTGGCAAAAGATTTTGTTGTTCATTCTGAATGTGAGAAAGCTGGCGATGTAGTGCCGTCGCATATTAAAACTCGGGGGCACATGCCCCAGATCTTTGGCAAGTGCCCTGAATGTTTTAATTACAACCCTAACCTAATAGGAGGCCCCAAATCTCTGGTTCCCAGTAGTAGTACTCTGGCAAGATGCACTCATGGCGCCATGATGCATCCACAGCTGTGTCGCATGTGTACTATTGGGAGAATGACACCCTCGCATTACTTCTGCCACTTTACCTTATGCGTCGGTGGGAACGTCTGGTAGTAGTAGAGTAGCTCGTTGCAGCCATCATAGTCTGCACATGCCACAATTCCACAAGTGCCTGTATGCCCTAGTGAGTGCAGTTAGAGAGTGAATTGCACCGCACGTAGGTAATAGTTCCATTAGGCTATTACCTATCCATGTGCAATGCAATCCACTTAATCCACTGGCAGTGGCCGCATTGGGTAATGTGCACTTACTACAGCAGACAGGCACTTTACGTTCTGCAAATTGCACATTGTCTGGAAAGTAGCTGGTTTTATACACAAAATTCCGAATACCAAGTAGTGCCTGTCTGCCCAAGAGATATCACCAAATGCTGCCACTGACTGCCCTAATGGAGCTATTACTATATAGCTATATGTGATGAAATTGCCAGTTTGCTACCAGTATGTGTTGAAATTCCCAGTTTGCTTCCAGTATGTATTGAAATTGCCAGTTTGCTACCAGTATATGGTGAAACTGCCAGTTTGCTACCAGTGTGTGATGAAATTTCCATTTGCGACCAGTATGTGATTAAATAGCCAGTTTGCAACTGGTAGATGATGAAGTTCTCAGTTTGCTACCAATATATGGTGAAATTGTCAGTTTGCTACACGTATATGATGAAATTCCCATTTGCTACCAGTATGTAATGAAATTGCCAGTTTGCCACCAATATATAATGAAATTGCAAGTTTGCTACCAGTATGTGATGAAATATGCTACCAATATAATAGAATACTGTGCCTCTGTGTTATTAATTTGTATATGTCTGTCTCTACTCCTATCTCTATCTCTGTCGATCTATTTCTCTGTCTCTTTAGTTGCTGGGTGTGGCTTAATTTGGCTTAATTTGGCAGGGGCATCTAGAGACGCCCCTGGTCAGGTGACTAGCGAAACATCTTCAAGAATAAACTTCAAGTTCACTTCATAACGGAATACAACAGATATTTTTAGAAATGTCTTTGTTTGGACCTTGGGCTAAACAGTACATAGTACAAATAGTATTGGAGTTGAATAAAGACATCCATCCATCTAGTCCAACCTTTATACCTACCCATAATGCCTGTCTAACGTTAATAGTAAAATAGAATTGGAGGTAAATAAAGACATCCCTCCATCTAGTCCAACACCTTTATACCCTCACCCATAATGGCCTGTCTAACTAGTTACAGTAGTAACATAGAATTGGAGGTAAATAAAGACATCCATCCATCTAGTCCAACTCTTGTATACCCTACCCATAATGCCGTCTAACAGTTACATAGTAACATAGTATTGGAGGTTGAATAAAGACATCTTCCATCTGGTCCAACCTTATACCCCTACCCCATAAATGCTGTCTAACTGTTAAATGTAAAACATAGTTTGGAAGTTGAATAAAGACATCCTCATCTTGTACAACCTTATACCCTACCCATAATGCCTGTCTAACTGTTACATAGTAACATAGTATTGGAGGTTGAATAAAGACATACGTCCATCTATTCCAACCTTTATACCCTATTCATAATGGCAGTCTCACAACTGATCCAGAGGAAGGTTGCCATATACTTGTTAGTACAAAACACATAAACAAGAAAAACTGAAACATTTTTCCATTCTGTGGCCATCTTAAATGACTTGTCCAAGTTTGCTTGCTCGATGCAAGCCGAAAGGCTGGAGTTAAATTTTCTGAGTTAAAGGGCATGTCCACCCCCAAAACTATAATCCCCCCACTACTGGCCCCATTGTGTAGTGTAGTTTAATCCTTACCTCACATCCCAGCTCCATATGGTTCTCCTGTAGTCCCCCCCCCAAAGTCCCAAAAACTGCCCACCAGGAGGATAGCAGAGTCCATATAGGACTCTGCCTCCTATCTGGCCTCCGAGAGAAGTTTGCCATGCGTACTGCAGCCCTTCTCCCTCTCCCTCCCCCTCCCTCTCCCTCCCGATTAGGATACCCTCCCCCTAGTGTAAAAACCTTTTTACATAACATTCCCCCTGTCCCCCCAGCCCCAACCGCTCTATTTGTATTATCAGAAAATGTCCAAAACATTACTTATTTTTCCTCTTTCCTCCACTGCACTGAACTCCCAGTAGCCACGTCCGTGATTGGCTGCCGCTCAGCCAATCACAGACGCGACTGCCGGTCCCGCCCCTCTGCTTGCATTTTCTCGAAAGCAGAGGGCCTGGCAGCGCGGCGGAGGAAAGAGGGAAGGTAAGTAATGTTTTGGCCATTTTCTGATAATACAAATAGAGCGGTTGGGGCTGGGGGGACAGGGGGAATGTAATGTAAAAAATTTTTTAGAAGGGTGGACATACCCTTTAAGAAATATATCTGGTATGCCATAAGATTGCCGCTCATAGACCAGACAGTAATATAAGGACTCAGAACGCATGAGACCAGACTCCCCCCTTGTGCTGTTGATAATAGATAGTTAACATGCAGTGTGTTTGTCCAGATACATCAGAAAGACAGAGGCTTCCTGCTTTATAATAGCGTGCACTTTGTCATCAGATCATAAGCCCTGCACTGTGATATTTTCTAATTATCACTTCAGACCAAATTGAAGATTTAATGTGTGGGAAGCCTATGGCTAGGCAGTGTGCCTGTTTGCACTTCTGCAGAAAAGTAATATACTGCAAGATTTCTTCTTTTATATTTCTAACGAAAATACCATCCATCATTTTTAAAACCACACAATAAAAATAATCAAGCAATCAATCATACACAAGAGCTTGAGATCCTTAAAAGGTCAATAAAAAAATACAAGGAAAAATCCCTACTACTAGACATGATTGCAAACAAAATAAACAATGCATTAGCAAACTTGCAACCTGGGAACAGGGACTGTAAGAAATTAATTGTTTTCAATGCACATCAGTACAGTGTTTGATATGTCAATGAAATTGTTTTTAAAATGGATTAATCCATCGTTAAAAACATTTACAAACTTCAAACTTTAAAATAATTCTGATACTAACAAATACTTGGTATAACAAGTATTTTTGCTTTTTGCATCTTTATGTGTAACCTAATTTGAAGTTCATATCCTCCAACTAGGATCTTAAGGATGTGTCCCAGTGTCCTGGGACCCCCGGCTTTGCCCTGTGGGGGCGTGACTGCAAATCCATGGGCATTGACAGGGACTCTCTTTGGGCATGACTGGTTGTGTCAGGGTGGAGCCAGATGAGGGGTTAAATAGGCTCTATTCCATACCAGATCTGGTTCCCCATGTATTGGGAGGTACGGAAGTTGACAGTTGCACAGCCAACCAACTCCACATGAAGGCCATACATGAGTTGGTATGCAGTGCAGTCAAAGGGAAGACGCGCCTCCTTGCAGAGTGTGTCTTCCCATTGGTTGCATTGCTGAAAGTGAAAGAGAGGAGGAGCAGAGTGGAGAGCGGAGGGAAACTTTGAGTAACTATTGCAGGTGTTAGGTGTACACAGAGGTGTGGACTTTGCGATTTAGGTTCTCACCCTGGGTCTCTGTCCCTTTTAGGTTGTTCAGTAGAGATTTGAGCATGTTTGATCCACCTAACAGCCAATCAGTAGAAATAACTGTTGGGAACATTCCAGGGAAGTGGTGCGTCCTGGGAAGAAGCTCAGTACTGACCACAACAAAGCAATATTGAAAAAATGAAGACAATTAGTAGAATACCTAGGAATGGGTAATACAGATAATGTTTTTTTCTACTGAACTTCCCTTTTTTGTTGAAACATGGTGTGTGTGCTTTTGGTGTTTTGCACAATAGCAATGGGAGCACCCTACTAACAGCTGATTGTGTTTGGCCTCTATTCTTCTGTACAGAGTGCTGTATTCATTTGAATGGATTACATCATTCACCAACATGTCTCAATAGAGCTAAATATCTCTGCGTGTTTCTCAGAGTTAAAGTTACATGGTTTAAGGCACCTTGTACTGCTTCTATCCTTACATTAAATGAATCTAACAAAGCTTCAATGAAGAGCACTGGAGAGAGCTGCTGCCTTGGAATCTCAGTTTTCAAAAGTAGATTAAAGGGCATGTCCACCCTTATTAACAACTTTTAGCCTCTAATAGAATACCGCTATAAAAATAATTTAAGAAAGTGACCAGATGTTTACTTACCTTCCCTCTCTCCTCCGACGCCCGGCCCGGCCTTCTGCTTGCAAGACACTGCAAGCAGGGGGTGGGACCAGCAGCCGCGTCTGTGATTGGCTGAGAGTCAGCCAATCACGGACGCGGCTGCCGGCTTCTCAGAATGCCGGTGGAGAGAGGGAAGGTAAGTAGAGTTCTGGTCACTTTCTTAAAATTATTTTTTTGCGGTTGGGGCTGGGGGAACATATTCAATTATGTGGACAAGGGGTTTTATGCTAGGGGGAGGAATAGCAAAACGGGAGGGAGAGGGAGGGAGAGGGAGGGGGAGAAGGGCTGCAGTACACATGCCAAACTTCCCCCAGAGGCCAGATAGGAGGCAGAGTCCTATATGGACTCTGCTATCCTCCTGGTGGGCAGTTTTTTGGACTTTGGGGGGGACTACAGGAGAACCTTATGGAGCTGGGATGTGAGGTAAGGATTTAACTACACTACATGGTGGGGCCAGTAGTGGGGGGGATTATAGTTTTGGGGGTAGACATGCCCTTTAATCAACACCAGAGAGTCATTGCAATGTTTACTTGTTGACTGTGGTTTAGTGAGAATCCTTGTATCACCTCAACCTCAACCATTTTATTGGCTCTGATCTTACAAAACTACTATAAAAGATATTTTATGTAACCCATTTAAAAGAATAAAGCAAAAGTACATACAGTATATACCGACCCAAGTATAAACCGAGGCACCCACTTTTACATTTAAAAAGGAGTAAAAGTGGTTGACTCGAGTATAAACTGAGGGTAGAAAATAGAACCACAACTGCCTTCTGATTCTGTATTGTTTTGAGGCTTTAGTTGCCCTTTAAATGGACATCAGAATTCCCATACAGCAGTCCCATACAGTAATAGCCAAATTCAGTATGGCAACTGTATGGGACTGCTGTATGGGAATTCCGCTGTCCATTTAAAGGGCAACTAAACCCTCAAAACAATACAGAATCAGAAGGCAGCAATAGATCTCATCCTCCCTCTAATTCTGTATTGTTTTGAGGATTTAGTTGCCCTTTAAATGAACATTAGAAGTCCCACACAGTAATAGCCATACTGTATTTGGCTATTACTGTATGGGAATTCTTAGGTCCATTTAAAAGGCAACTAAAGCCTCATTCCTTATCACTGCAGATGTTTGGAAACTACAACTTCCAGCATGCTTAGCTGCTGGGAGTTGTAGTTTCCAAACAACTGCAGTAGCAAAGAATTGCCACTGCAGAAATTACTCTACTTCTCCCCTTCCTTCTGAAAGTCCCAGTTGCCTTCTCCTACCTGCTCCACATATTCCCCTGCAGGCTGCTCTGGATCCTCTTCTCTGCTCCGGTGGCCGCATACTCCACATTCCTCTGCTGGCTGACGTCACTACTCAGCGCCGGTCTCACTTCCCGGCCCCGAGTAGTGATGCCAGCCAGCAGAGGATGCGGAGTGTGCAGATGCCAGAGCAGGTAAGTGCTTGTCTCGAGTACAAACCGAGACTCGATTTTCAGGCTACTTTTTTAGCCTGAAAATCTCGGTTTATACTCGAGTATATACGGTAGCATGTTAACTCCTAAAGGGACAATATGGAGAACTGTTGAGTTCTATGCTGTGTTCAGTTTGGAGACCACCCACTGTAATACAAGCTCAGAGGGTTTAGAAGAGACAACATGACATGCCCTTTAACATCCCCCATACAAACAATAGATGACTTTACATTTTAAAGGTTTGCTAAACTCTAAAATGTCCACCCTTAAACAACAAACTGGTAACTGCATTTATCTGCCCCTTAACCTATCAGCTGCTATATAGCACAATATATTACATGTATTCGTAACCAGCTGTTTAATGATAAGTTCCCTTCCGTTCTGGCAAAGGTAACGCACAATCACGCTTCTCCAGTGTGTAGCTGAAGCTGTATAAAAGTGAAAGTGTATAAAGCAGGTATGAAAATGTTCAAACAAGTAAGTTAAGTAAAGAATGATGATCAGGGTGGATTTGATTTAAAACAAAACACTAATCAATAAGGCTTGATTTAAATCATAGGTTTCTACATAAAGACTAATTCTTGCTAGTATAACTTTAATATGCAAGTAGATGAAAATTTTTAGAATAAATAATAATAATTAAAATAATTTAAATAGATTTACTCAGCTGAAACAATAACAATGACAGCATTTCTTTTCACTGAACTGAAACTTCTTGAAACTTATCACTGAAGAGGTTGAATGGATTAATGGAATTTATTTACCAAAAAAATTAAACATATACAGCCTTATTCTTCATAATTAAAAAACAAATCTTTATTTCATGATGGAATAACCTTTGGATGGCAATATATTTTCCTCAAAAAGCATTTTATTTAAGAAAAATCCAATTTAAATCAAATAACCCAGATTTAAATAAAAAGAAATCAGATTTAAAAAAAAAAAATCATTGATTTTTATCCACGCTGATGATAGGGCAATCATTCTAGTCTCATTAAGATGTAACTGGGTATAAAGACTGCTTTATCACATGGCTTTGTAATTAATAAACACATTATTTCACTGATGTACACTTTCTCTTATTCTGTTCTTCTCTGTGCAAAATACTTTTGAGTCTGTACTGTTTGCACCTAATTACTGGTTGATATGAATAACACCCAACACTTCTACAGTACTATGATGAATCAGCTTTAATATGCCATAGAAAGACTGAGAACCATTTCCTCCTAATATTCAGTTACTCATTGTTTGAAGGCCCCAGTTGCTGGATGCACGTGACTATAAAAGAAGGATTAATCCCACATACTGTACCTTGTACCTAGGACCTCCAGAGTCTTACTGTTATATCAAAATACAAGGATGCAGGGGACTTTGATAGATTTTAATGTATGGGGTTTTATGGGACGCAGGTGATAACATCTTTAATCATTTAATAGACATTTTACAGGATATCCTTTTGTAATCTATCTTTAATTCCTCTACTTATTTTAATATCAAACGATTGAACAGATGGGCCATGCAATGAATCATTTCTTTCCCATTAGCTGTATGTACATTGTAAAGTCAAGGACATGGTTTATTCTATGATCTTGTGATCTATGACATGTAGAACTCATCTATATCAATTTTCAGGGTGACTCAGGCATCAAAAGATAGCAGGTAAATGATCTATTTGTCCCTAAATGGCCATACTAACTAGCTATAAACGGATATCATTAGCAAGCAATTACCGAGAAATGATGTGAGACAACTGAATTTAGCCAAGTGAAGGTTTTCATTTTCCTCACAATTACATTCATTGAAAATATCTCTAATGATATATATATATATAAACAAACACATAATTTCTTACCACATACTGACCAGTCTGATCCTATTCAATAAAAAGCCCAAAATGTCTGCCCTGTCAACATTATATGTGGCAAAAATAAGTGGCAAGTTTGATAGAGTAGTCCAATGGCCAACAGGTCAATCAGTTCCATCAGAATTGCTTGCGGGAACGTTGGAACGTAAGTTTTAATATATGGGCACCTAATTTATATCCTAGATTGGTGGATGGCAGAGAGCTTCAGAGACAGATCCCAACATAGGATTCCCTGTCTGAAAGGGCACTTTTGTATTATTTTGTACAAAAAAAACACCCAAAATAATAAATATAAATGCAGCAGAATTATATGGACAAAGCTGAACTACGGTTACTCCCAAGCACGAACACCAGAGGGCGCTGGTATGCGACAAAAGTAGCAAATTAGCAAAATCAAAAGTTTAATAACAAAATATATAATACAGATTAACCTCCCACCCTCCCACATTCTTTATGTAAGACTGGATGCGCATACACATCCTGATCACATCGGTGCCCTCTACTTAAGTAAAGGTAGCCAATGCAGTCCAAAGTAAATTTTCCCTCTGAACCGATCCTTAATGACTACAACAGCAGTAGTTCATAGCTCTAGGCTTTATGGAGCCCCTCTTTACCTTGCCATATGTTGTTAATACGTATAGCCAGCTTCACTGTGCATTACAAAGCGTATAAAAAGTAACCTTGGACCTATAAGTACAATTGGTTTGGACTTTTCGTTTCTATGTTTATGACACTTCTTATAAACTTATAAGAAGCTTATATTATGTAACAGTAAAGCAATATGGAAGATATTGGCGCTATAGAAATCCACAATAATAATAATGATGATAATATTATACAGTATTACAGTATTATTTGCTTTAATACAAAAGCTACAATAAGGCAATCTTTAGCAGTGTCTTTGGTACCATTCGCAGTTATCTTCCTTATGTCATATTTTGGCTGTAACTTTGCTAATAGAGGCTGATGGGAGATGTAGTCCTGTAATGGCTAAACGTTTTCTACCCCATTGACATTTACAGAATTGATGTTACGATCATTTTGTCTTTATATGTTTTTTTGCACATAGATCTTCAGCACAAAAATTTAAATTCCTAAATATTTATTATGACACTAATTAAAGAAGATCTATTACTTATAAATGTTAATAAAAAGAACCTATGGTCACATCTGTGACTTTTATCACTGGATGTAAAAGAAGAAGAATGTGATTGTTTGTTTCTATAAAGTCAAAACAGCGATCAGACATGAATGCGAACCTGACAAAACAAAAAGGTTGTCTGTCTTCACTGCAGGTACACAATATAAAAAAAGAACTCAAGAGAAAACTTGGACATTTTGCTAGTCATCCTAATACCATACAATAGTGTTATGGTGCCATCTAGTGGCAAACAAAAATAAAACATGCTTATTTTCAGTTACGGTAACTTGTAAATGCAAGCAATATTTGTGTCAGATAAGGTTTCAAATGTTTTCCTCTAAGCTGTTTTGTACTATTGAATAGCCTATGTAAAAGCATATAAAGAAGGATAGACCATAACAAGTTATCAGCACTTTAATCATCATGTCAAAAAAATTTGTTTTAGCCTTAACATTACCTTAAAGGGTAACTGTGGTCTCCAATTCTTACAAATTAGTAAGAATTATATAAAAATCCTTCCATCATACCTTCAAAATAAAACCTAAATCACATCTCTAGATAAAGTTTGTGAGAAGTTATTGCTGGAAAGGTTCAGTAATATTACTTCCTGCTTGAACACTTCCTGTTTTCAGCCATGCGACCAGCTTTAAGTCATGTGACCAGTCTGTCTGCATTAATAGGCTCCCCTTCTCAACTGTCAATTTTTCCCCCAGGTACTTCCTGTTTTCTCCAGCATTAAGGCTTTACTGAGCATGCTTCTCCCCCGGGGCAGACAGGCGGGCAGAGATAAGGTGATGTCACTCAACCTACTGGAAGCAGGAAGTTTGAACATTCACCTCAATATAATTTCTCACAGAGTGAAGCCAGAGATGTTATTGTCGGCTCATTATAAAGGAAATACTGCAGGCTTTCATTTAATGCTAACTTGTTTGGAGACCACAGTTTCCCTTTAAATAAATAGTTTGGCATTTCTGCAGTTATCTGTATTACTTACTTAACAAAGGATCAAAAATATTGTTTGAATTTCAACCTCCAACCCAAGCTAAGGAAGCAGTTTTTACTTTTCCAATAGAAGAGAGTTTATATTAAACTAGAAAGGGAAAGTTTAAGTATAAACTTTGAATTTGGCTTGAAAGACTGCATTTTGGAAGGGAATAAGTGTGTTTGTGCTGTAGATTTTAAAACTCAATAATGTCAATGATGAGGACATTGTTGTTTTTTACTTACCCTTTAAATATGTCACATGCATTAAAGGTAGGTCAGTTGGTGTGTGTTTTCATATCAGGTTGGGGGATAAAATACTAACTTTTTTGATGATTGGTCAAAATGAGTTTTTTTTACTTTAGTTACCCTTTACATATGGCTGCCATAGTAATGGATAAGTAGATCAGTAGATGTGTGTACCCGTGTCGGGTTGAGAGTTAAAAAAAAAACCTTTTTGATGATTGGTTAAAATTAGTTTTTTTGACTTTAGTTACCCTTTAAGTATGGCTGCAACAGTAATGGAGGGGTAGATCAGTAGCTGTGTATACCTGTATCACGTTGGGGGTTAAAAAAACAATGTTTTTTGATTATTGATCAAAATTTGCTTTTTTGACGTTGTGTTTACAACCATAAAACTATTTTTTATTGAGGATAAATCTAAATTAGTTTTTTTACTTTAGTTACCCTTTAAGTATGGCTGCCACTGTAATGGATAAGTAGATCAGTAGGTGTGTGTACCTGGGTCTGGTTGAGGGGGTATGTCTTTTTTGTGTTTACAACCATAAAACTATCTTTTATTCTATCTGGCCTCCGGGAGAAGTTTGGCATGCGTACTGCAGCCCTTCTCCCTCTCAATCAGGATTCCCTCCCCCTAGTGTAAATCCCTTTTCACCAAAGATTCCCCCTGTCGCCCCAGCCCCAACCGCTATTTTAGTATTAATAGAAAATGCCCGAAACATTACTTACCTTCCCTCTTGCCTCCGCCGCACTGAACTCCTGGCAGCCGCGTCCACGATTGGCTGCCGCTCAGCCAATTTAAGGTGCCCAAACACTGGCCCGATATTACGATCAATCTGACATTTCCATTGATAGGCCCCAGAATTTTACATTTTCCTGATCTTATGATACCTATATGCGATCCTACAAATGATTGTAATATGATTGGGAAAGTCGTTGTTTTAAGTTGATCGTTTTAATGATCTTACAGGGTTATTCAATATATGTTCTTATTGTTTAAAATGGTGCTAATTTTGCCCCAACCAATCAGATGTTAGCTTTCAAATGTTAAATAAGATCTGATTGGTTGGGGCAAAATTAGCACCATTTTAAACAATAAGAACATATATTGAATAACCCTGTTAGTATTTTCTGAATAAATGTAATGCAACCTAACAATAGATGACAGATATTAATTGAAAAACAAATTGAATTTAGAACAATATGTAAGATATATCTACATAAAATGAACATTGTACATCCGTCTATCAGAGTATCGGTCGCTTTTACGATTGCAATTACCTTTTGTAGTGTATGGCCACATTGAAAGGATATCTATACTGTTTAAAAATTGAAAAGTACCTGGGGCAGGGAGGTCGGATTGATTATTCCTACCTTACAAAATCATTTCATTAAGGAGCTACAACACGAACAGTTTTCATTTGCCAGGTTATTCCTGGACTTTTCCTGTATTAAAGATAGTGCTGGAGCCAGGAGGAAGACTGGCAGAATCAGTTTTCTTTGGGCTGGTGCTCCTCACAGA
Organism: Hymenochirus boettgeri; assembly: GCA_019447015.1. Classification (NCBI taxonomy): domain Eukaryota; kingdom Metazoa; phylum Chordata; class Amphibia; order Anura; family Pipidae; genus Hymenochirus; species Hymenochirus boettgeri. The sequence continues at coordinate 25,227,657 of CM033469.1, forward strand.
AACAATATTGGGAGTTAGTAATTACCAGTCCTATATCCCTGTCCCATGTTTTTTAAATAAACTTTATACACCATATAGTTATCCTTTAATCTATAAATACATGTATTTAGCCCTTACTCTAGGGAATGCGTGTTGCTGCATGCCTTCAATTCAGTACTTGTTTAAGATGTCCATACATTAGAACTTACGTGACGACCAATCCAGCGACATTCAATCAATTCTCCCGGAAGCTCCTTTCCTTCTTCGCGACCGACATACAATCACAAAATGAATAGGCCAAATGGGACCCCGCGATCGTATGTGCGTCGCGAAGAAGAACCGGAAAGGAGGTTCCAGGAGAATTGATTGAACGTCCCTGGATCAGTCAGCACGCAAGTTCTGTCTAGGCACCTTTAGGCTCAGTATCTCCCCTAGCTCTCTTAAAGGGCCTATAAACGTGCCAATCCCTGTCATATGATATCAGGATCATGAATGGCCATTTGTACAAAAATCGTATGACTCTTCCCTATCAGATACCGATACCATTGTACGATGTATTGATCAGACAATCGGTATTGCTGTGTGTATGGGCCCCTCTTTTCAACCCAGACTATGTGTGAGGGTAAGCATGCTCAGCGATCAGTATTAGTCAGCCATGAGAGAGTAAATTTCCTAACATGCAATTCACGCATACCAACTGTCACTATTTTACCTACAGCAAAACTGCACATGGCAAAAGAGTTTATAACAAGTCATTTAATGGACAGCTGAAATGACGCTTGGCAATCCCCAGTTTGCTGTGCCGTACCGTCTCGCCTGCTCAGGATTAGTACACACTGTTGTACAAGGATTTACATAGCAAAAGGAATAAAGCAAAAGTGAAAAGCCATCAACCATTTCATTATCAGCCACACCATAAACTTTATGGTCCGCCTGCAATATAAATTCAACCAAATTTATGGTATTAGGCCTTGTACAAGCAATAAAAGGACAGTGGGAGCACACACACACACACACACACACACACACACACTCTTAGGCTAATTTACAACTACATTTAGCAGAAGTGCTACTGATCTGGACAATCATTTATACAAACATAGAAATGCACATTCCTGGGCCCAATACAATATCACATCTGCACACTGGCATAGATTATAAACAAAGGGGTTTTTAGTATATACTAGTAAACCTCACGGTGTACACCCCTTTCCCCCACCCCCTTCCCCCACATTGTAGGAGGTGGCTGAATGACACAGTGCTCAAGAAATGCATTTGTGATCCGTGCATATTTATACCTCTTGATTAGTATATAAAATTACTGTGATCACATGAATGAAAAGCCTTCCAACCATGTCAAGGTAACCCAAGTCTGGAAGGCCTAACTTAACATTTTTGGACCCTTGTATAAGGGTCCAATACCCTTGACTAATTTGAAGCAATTCTATCAATGGACATTTACAGCTAGATTTATGTTATTATATCATCTCTTGGTTTGCTAAGGTTTGAATTATACTGTGAGGTGGGTCATGAGCAAACAGTAGGGCGAGATCATAGAGGAACACAATGATTTCATTCTCTTTGCTGTGACAAAGTTCCACAAGCATTCAACATATCAGAGTAAGTGCTACTTACATGTATAAAATTATAGATTAAGATGAGGCAAAGTCATTTTTTCAGTATAGTGTCCCTTTAAGTCTTTTTTTTTTTTTTAAAGGACAACTCCACCATCATAATAACATCTTTTAGAAAGGATGGACTCTTTAAAATTTGTGGATATGTCCTATTTTTTCCTCTGAATTCATTACCGTATGCCTGCTATGCTTCTGGATGCCTCATGGAAACAATTTAGTGATTTAGTGACCTGTACTGAGCCTGGGCATGCTCAGAAGAGGAAGCTGGGGGATTAGCATTCAGTCATTGGCTGTGATGTCAGCTGTCAAATCCATAACTGACAGTTGGTAACTGGTAACCAGGAAGTAGAAACAGGGGAAACAGGACATTGTGCAGGATTTCAGGTTAGACTTCTATATTTCAGATTTCAATCTATTACAGTTTAGGGTTTTAGGGGGGGATTTACCTGTATGTAAGTTTTCATTTAAGCCCTTTTATTTTTAACGTTCACATTTTGTATTGCTGCGTTTAAACCTGCAGAGTTCTAAATTCAGCCACGAAAAGTTTTGTTTTGTATTTCTATGGAGATTCTACAAAGAATCCACAAACTGCTCGGGTGCTCAGCAAGAAGCATTCACATCAATGAACAATGAGGACAAGTTCGCTCACGTCTCTGACTTTAGGTGACATAAGTATAAATTAGCACCTTAAGGAGCGTTATACACAATTCAACTACTGTGTTATGTCAAGACTAAAAATGATAATTAAAATAACTTATAACTATAAAAACCAAACAATATAGTGTGCTAAATAACAAACTACATAGAAATGCTTCTTCATTCATGACACAATCAATAGTTATACCACAACTCACTGTAATCTTATCCACCAACAATACATACAACACAATGTGCATGGAAATATGGAGAGAACAAGGGAAAAAACTTTAACAAATATTCCGCTCCAGTTCTAACAAAAGTGCTTTTGTTTATGCCGCTATTTATTAAATGTCACCAGGATGGAACGGTCTGCTCTTGTGTCAGCTACTTGGGTAGGAAAGTCCCTTTTAGGCTTTTGTTTGAATCCAAATGCAGATTGTTTGGTTCCAAGAGGAGGAGTGAGAGTTTCATTTCCAACCAATGAATTCATTGGGAAGAGGATTTCCCTGCAGCACAGGGCACTGATATTTCCCTGACAGTCAATATGAGCTCATCCAGATACATTCACATGGTGCTAATTGATGACTTCCTCTTGTTCCTGCCTACCCCCCACTCAAAGCGCTCTCCTCTCTAACTGCAAAATACGATTTTTTTGTCTGAGGCCTGTAGAAAATCATGGATTTCAAAAAGCATTTCAAATCATGTCTAAACAAAGAAATCCAAGTGTTTCAAAGATTGTATTTTTCAATCCTTTTTATCAACCCAGCAGTCTGAAATACCAAGTTATATCTGGGAAAGTGATTAACAGCAGAGCGAGAATTTAAAGGACCAGCAATCACAAAATAAAACCATTTATAAGGCCAACTCATCGGGCTTACTACATCTATTTCTGTCTGTTTCCGGATAGAAACATGCAGTATGTTTCTAAAGAATCCGATTAAAACCAAAAATCCGATAAAAACAACAACAACAAAAAAATCGCACTGCTGCACGCAATTGTGTCTGGAAATGGAGCCTTCCAGACAGGCTAGTTTGCATAGATTGATCCTAAGGATCCTTGCAGACCACTTATTCATCCTATTGTTCTTTAATGCTTAGTGAAAATTGTCAGTTTTTAGGTTTAGTTTCATCCTTATGTTAAACAAGGTAATTCATGGCAATTAGACTACCCATTAGTGACAAGAGCGAGTTTCTTTTTTATCAATTTCAGTTTACAGCACAAAGGATCTAGAGCTTTTTAAAATTCTTCTTTAAGTTTGAAACAAATGACTTTATGAAAGGCCAGTCTATAGCCATCTTTAGAATAGTAAAAAAAAATAAAAAGAATCAATAAAGGCCAATTACATCTAAATGAAATGTAATTTCTTTATTTTGAAAATAAATTGTTGCTCAAATAGTTAAATAAAAACAATAGGGCCAGCATTTGTTATTCAAGGACTGACTTACCGTATATACTCGAGTATAAGCCGTTCCGAGTATAAGCCGAGGTACCCATTTTTGCCTCCAAAATTAGAAAAACACGATTGACTCGAGTATAAGCCGAGGGTATACAGTAACCTGAGGAAGGGGGCACGTATCCCCCGAAACGTTGTGAGATGTTGTTTGGTCTATATTGAATAAAATTACTGTTTGGAGTGCCACCCTTGCCATTTCATTATTCTTATACAGTAACCCTAATACCTTTCCACTGTAGATGTTTGGAAACTACAACTCCCAGCATGCTTTAGTGGCTGGGAGTTGTAGTTTCCAACCACCTATAGTAGAAAGGTATTGGTGGTTACTGTATGGCATACTGTCCCCCACCCTAATACCTTTCCACTATAGATGTTTTGAAACTACAACTCCCAGCATGCTTTAGTTGCTGGGAGTTGTAGTTTCCAACCACCTATAGTAGAAAGGTATTAGGGTGGGTTACTGTACTGTCCCCCCAGCCACCCCCCCCCCCCCCCCCCCCCCCCCCCCCCCCAGCTCACTTACCGTACTTGGTCTCAGTCTTCATCTCTCTGCCGGCTGCCGCTCGCTCTGTGCAGAGCCGGCAGTTCCCAGTACTGCTTCGCGGCTGCGCGATGACATCATCCCGCCAGCGTGCGCGATGACATCATCGCGCACCCGTGAAGAACTACTGGGAACTGCCGCCCTGACTCGCGGCTGCTTCTGGATTGAAGGCAAGTTTACTATTGACTCGATTATAAGCCGAGGCAAGGTTTTTAGGTTGATTTTTAAACCTAAAAACCTCGGCTTATACTCGTAGTATATACTGTAATTTGCTTAGTATCACCAGCACTAAAGTTAAAAATATAGACATAATGTAATGCAAATTATTACTAAATGGGCAGCACAGTGGCTCAGTGGTTAGCACGGATGCCTTGCAGCGCTGAGGTCCTGAGTTCGATTCCACCCTTGGACATATCTGCAAGGAGTTTGTATTTTCTCCCCGTGCTTGCGTGGGTTTCCTCCGGGCACTCCTGTTTCCCCCACAATCATAAAGACATACTGATGTTGGTGCTATGTAAATCCATAATAATAATAATACCATAACTATGCTTGGAGGCTCAGCGAATATCTATCTAATTAAAAGATTAAAAATCTAAAGGCTTGTACACACTAAATTGAGTCCAACGACCAATAACTTCAGCTAAAAATCTAACATGTGTGGCAACTCCAGCCATCATTTAGTGATTGGTCATGTCAGATTTCATAACTTATAACTTAAAATATTGGCTAAATATGGGGGTCGAAAAAGATGCAGACATTGCTGTCGACATCACAGTTGGCCATTCCCTACAATAAATCCCAGTCGGTTGGTATCGGCTGTAAAGGGAGCTGATGCGATCAGCCCAGTGGGTGGGCTAGAGTCAACCTTTGTACCACATAGGCTAATTAATGATCTGACTACAGCAGAACTGCAAGATCAATCAGTTTCTGTATTCAATTGCATGTGCATCAATGATTTCTGAAGTTTAAGACAAATGCGGGAAAGACTGACCCTTTCATTTTTTGACAATGTGGAACTGAATTCCTGATTCAAACAAAAGGAGATTGCTTAAAGGACAACTCCATCCTCATAAGAACATCTTTTAGAAAGAACGGCCTCTTTAAAATATATTGATATATCAGAGTTTATCCTATGAATTCATTACTGTATGCCTGCTATGCTTCTGGATGCCTCATGGAAACTGAGCAATTTAGAAACCTGTACTGAGCCTGGGCATGCTCAGAAGAGGCAGACAGGGGATTAACATTCAGTCACTGGCTGTGATGTCAACTGTCAAATCCATAACTGACAGTTACTAACTGGAAGGACCAGGAAGCAGAAACAGGGGAAACAGGACATTGTGCAGGATTTCAGGTTAGACTTATATATTTCAGATTTCAAACTATTACTGTTTAGGGTTTTGGGGGGTGATTTACCTATAATGTAAGTTTTCATTTTCGGGCTGGACTTGCCCTTTAAAAAAAATACTATGCATTGCAATAAAGCACAAAAAATTCTTAACCCTTGTCCCCTATATTTTTGTTTCAATTGTTTTTTTTTTTTCTTTTCTTCCCAACAAGTTTTAAGCAAAATCAGTTGGTTAGAATGTTAGAGTAACAGAACCCTATGATAGATTGCAGACAATCATGTGGTCTTCAATAGATACACTTGTATTTGGGCTGAAATATCCACTGTGGCATTTTAATTCCCAGCCCACAGACTACAGTGTTTACCAGGCCATAAAGGAGTTTACGTGTACTATTTAGGGGAAGAACTAAGATACGAGGTGACAGATTCAATTAAATGGTACTAATAAGGTTACTCCCATAAAAAGCATAAACATACAAACCTCAAAACCACACACCTACAGTAGAAACACACCCACTTTTCTGAACACATATCTACTTCCAGTTTACACAATGTGCTCAAACAGAGACAAAGGCAGTTATTTATTCTGAGATGGATACAACAGTGAAGAAAATAAGTACCGGTATGCAACTATATAGAACAAGAAAGATTTTTAACACAAATATTACTTTTTTATGGTATAGTAATTATCTTTGTAACTGTAAGAGGGTTAATTGCGTTACCAAGCGACCTCCAATAATTGTACAGGTAATTGCCAAGGTAGAAGTAAAAGAGTAAAATGAAGGATATATACTGCATTAGACTGAAAAGAATCATAGAATTGCACATCTGTTCTGCATGTTCAAACTTAACTCTATGACCTTGGGGTCACATATTTGGTAAAGCATGTTAACCAGATGTGCAATGCATTGCCTGTAGGGTTATACCAGTCAAATGCAGAAAGCAACATTAAAGTTTGGATACCACTTAAAGAAAAAATATACTCCCCTCCCCATTGTACCCAAGTTGAGGACCTTAACCACTAGGTCCTCACCAGTAGGTTCTTCTTAGTTAAGGATCTTTACTTTCCTAAAGATTCCTTCACTGATCCGATCCTCTTCGTCCCCATCTATCTATTGGCGATGAGGCCAATGTGAAGAGCCTTGTAGAGCCCGTCTTTCTACTCCATTGCAAAGCCAGAACAACGTTAGGTAGGAGAGTATAAATGTCCTTTAATAACTCATAAATGGTCAAGCAACAACCAAAGGAAACATTTCTGTTATAGGTTATAAGTACAATGGCCAAAAGTTGACAACTGTACGTACTGTAGCTCCTTATTGTGAGGAATAATCAATCCTTCCTTCCTGCCCCAGGTTCTTTCCATTTTTAAAAAGTAAATTTCTAGATCATAGTTGCAGCAACCAATCGTATGTTATCTTTTTACTGGGTAAATGCAGTTAGATAACATCTGATTGGTTGCTGCAGATTATTAGCACAGGCAGACTTAAGGTTCGTACACGTGCAATCGCGAGTCCCGACCCGCGACGCACGATGTGTATGACCTTTAAACTAGATGGACCTTCAATGTATAATTTTAATGTGTATACACTAGCCAGACAGACAATTTATAATATAATTGATATAAACACTAGACAATGTATAATATAATCATTATATTATACATTGTCGGTCTAGTCAGTGGCTAGCCGAGTGTAGATTATAATGTATATACATTATAATTTATAAACATATATTATAATGTATATACACTGGACAGACAATGTATAATATAATGTATATACACTAGCCGGACATACACTGTATAATATAATCATTATATTATACATTGTCTAGATAGTGTATATACATTTTATTATAATGTATATACACCAGCCAAACAATGTATAATATAATGTATATACACTAGCCAGAGGCAATGTAAAATATAAGTATTACACTGGACAGACAATGTATAATATAATGTATATACACTTAGACAATGTATAATATAACTCCTATATATTGTCTGTCATTGTATATACATTATAGTATGCATTGTCTGTAGGGTGGCTCAGTGGCTAGCCGAGTGCAGATTTTAATTTATATACATTATAATATATAAACATATATTACAAAGTATATACACTGGGCAGACAATGTATAATATAATGTATATACACTGGACAGACAATGTATAATATAATGTATATACACTGGACAGACAATGTATAATATAATGTATATACACTAGACGGACATACACTGTATAATATAATCATTATATTATACATTGTCTAGCTAGTGTATATACATTTTATTATAATGTATATACACCAGCCAAACAATGTATAATATAATGTGTATACACTAGCCAGTCAGGCAATGTAAAATATAATGTATTACACTGGACAGACAATGTATAATATAATGTATATACACTAGACAATGTATAATATAATCTCTATATATTGTCTGTCTATTGTATATACATTATAGTATGCATTGTCTGTACGGTGGCTCAGTGGCTAGCCGAGTGCAGATTATAATTTATATACATTATACTATATAAACATATATTACAAAGTATATACACTGGGCAGACAATGTATAATATAATATATATACACTGGACAGACGATGTATAATATAATGTATATACACTAGCCAGACAGACATTGTATAATATGTTTATATACTAGCGAGACAGGCAATGTTTAATATAATGTGTATACACTAGACAATGTATATTATAATGTTAAAGAGTATGTCCACCTCCCAAAAAACTTTCTATATTTGGTTGGCACACAGCCAAAACCTTGACCTTGCGAGGTTTATAAAATCCAAACATGCTTCTAACAGTACTTACCCAGCCTCCTTTCCCCCAGTGTGCTTCTGCGCCATTTATATAGTTATATACTGAATTATTTATGTATTTGCCCCCCTTGTATAAATTTTTTTGTATTGTTATTGTACGGCGCTGGGCCCCAAGTAGCGCTTTATAAATAAACAATACATTCAAGCTCAATCCCCCAGCCTATCTGACTCTATGAGGGTAAGCATGCTCAGTAATCCCTGCGAGGCAGCATTGGGAGAGGGAATTTCCCAGCATGCAGTTCACATACCAACTATCACCATTCCAGCTACAGCAAAACTATACATAATAAGGCACTTGATTGACAGCTGATGTATAAGATGTTTCAGACTGTATATCTATAGAAATAGGGGTTAGATCAGTAAATAAATGGTACAGTGATAGTTGGGAATAATTATAGTTTCCATTAATGTGCAATTTAAAAAATAATTACAATTCCCAGCATAAATTTCCTTTTAACACCCATAATTCACGTGCACGTTGCGCGCCCCCTTACCTTCCTGCTGGGGTGCAGCGCTGGTACCGGCGGATTCTCCCCACAGACTGAGGGCGGAGAAGCGACATGATGCCCGGACCTTCCCCACCTCCAGTCTTCCCGGCTCTGCCAATCCCAGATACAAACACAGCCTGTCCTCTTGTTCCCGGTACCGCTGTCTACCCCCAGGGTTCGGTCCGTTACCCAGCAGCGAGCACTTCGACCTTCCGACGCGCGCACTTTTCGTTGCCTCAAATCCGTGCGCGCAACCATTCCCTTTCCCCGCCTACTTATTTACTAGGCGCGCTCACTCGGAAGAAATGACAGCGTCTTCTCGTGCACGCGCACATCGATCTCTCACGCGCCCCCCAACGGCTTAACCCAACGTTCTATAAACAGTGTAACCCCGGGCAACGGGCGATACCAAATCCCTTTATATTCCAGGTTTATGTTTTATAATGTCACCATAGGAAACTGACCCGGACTAACATCGCCGTGAAACCAAATCTGTTTTGATGTAAAATGGTGAATGGAATCCATAGTACAAATCGTGAAAGCTTTTTATACACACAACCCTTACTATGCGGATGGTAGGTTCTGCCTTTGCATAGACACATTGCTAAACGCAGCGTTCACTAAAGTAACGCACTTGGGTGCTGAGTCTCCTCTTAAAGGGACACGGTCACATGGCAACGCACCATAGCAGATATCCCACCCTGCCAAAACTCAATTCAGGGAGGGTACCCACACATTTCAGGGAGGATACCCACCCCCTAAAGCCCCACCCCAAGATTAACACATAATACATGCATACAGACACACATGTATACAGTCAGACACTTTTGCACACAAACATGTATTTCAACAGACACACACTCCTGAAAACAGACACACATGCATACAACAAGTCGTCACTATTAAGTGTTTTGTCACATGTTAACCGCTAAAAGACTATCACATCATTGGGCTCCCTCATTCTAATTCATAACAACACATTTCCAGGTATCCCACTACTCCCAGATCTTCCGGGAGTCTCTCGCAAATCTGGGTGGTCTCCTGTGAGACCACCCCCATCTCCCGCAATGGAGAGGAGTCCTGAATCTCCGCCCTGTTACGCCCCCTTTATGTGTGTCATGCCCTCAGACTGCCCACACCCCTAACCCCGCCTCCCCCACCCCCTAGAGCATATGCCCCGCCCACTGTGTGACATCAATGACATCACACAGCGTAGCCATGCCCCCTCGCCCATCCTGCCCAGAAGGACGAAGAGGCAGGATGGGATGTCTGCATTTCAGGGAGATTGTATATTATTTCAGGGAGAGGTGGGATGCCTGCCATAGTTGCACACGATTCCATCGCGATTATGGGAATGCGTGCGATTGCGAAAATAAATGGCGATCACCTGCATAACTAAAATGGATGGGCAAAGAGCAATGCATCCAAAAATCGCAAAATTGTGTTGCGTTGCTGCGACTTCAATACTATTTGACAAACTGCATGCACAAATGCGCAAAAATAACACTCACGCAACGCACCAAATCGTGCACGTAATCGCATGCATTATCGCATAATCGCGAGAGCAAAGCGCAATAGCAAGCACATGTGTTTCTGGCGTGCTCTTGCACGTCGCTTTGTGTTGCAACTGTGCAATGTTGGGCAATCGGAGCACATGCTCCCGTTAACGGATCGCAGCGCAGATGCACAGCAGAGTGCTAGTGGACCACATCAATTGGGATACACTAGTGTGCGCTTTTAAAAGGGCGATTGGATTATGCTCAAAAGTGTGGCCTAGTCCTTAGCGTAAGAAAACTGCGGTGGCGGCTGAGAATTTGCAAAAGTCGCATTAGTCGCAAGCAATTTCATCTTGCATGAAATTTTTAACATCAGCGAATAGCTGGGAGGGTTATAACCAATCAGAACGGACACAATTATAAATCACTACATGGATTATTTACTTATTTACAAACAAAATAAAATCAATGCACGTTGTAGGCCCCATACAATACTATACTACCTATGCACTTGTAAACATTGAAAACTAAGAGGTTTAGCTAAATATTTATGATCATTAGAATGAAAATGAAAGGGCCTGTTTGGGGGTGCTGCTACCACAGCCTGACAGTAACCTACTGTATCTCCCTTATAAATGACATACATAAAAGGAACACTTCTTAGGCTAAATTACAATTAAAACTGTAGAAGTGCTACTGATCTGTGTAAAGGATCATACAAAAGCTGGGTACACACAGTACAGATCACTGAAAGATGACAGACAAGATCTGCAAGATCCTGTCTGTTATCTTTCAAAGATCTGCATACACACAGTTCCGAGCGTTCTCCCTATGAACATCATAGGGAGAACGCTCGGGACTGTGTGTTTCCATCGGCCGCGCTAGACTCCTCTATAGGGAGTCTAGCACGGCTGATGGAAATTTTCGGTCTTTCCCGAACGAGTGTTCGGCCGACCAGATTGTTCGCCGGCCGCGCGCTCATTCGGCAAAACGAAGGTACACACAGTAATGATAAAGCCCCGATACTGTTGGATCCGACGTTATCGGGACTTTATCGTTATTATGTGTACCCAGCTAAAGACTAGATAAGTAGCACTGCTATCATTTTTAATTTATCTGCTATAAATCGCCTAAACACATTCCCATGCATTAATTCGATATTATATAGATAAGACATTCACTTAGAGACAAACGTCTATCTAAGGCGGGATCATCATTTCGAGCGAGCCAATCAGATTTATCGGATCCCTCAAAATGTTGACCCCCATCTTAAGTGCCCATTACGCCGCAGATTTCAAGTAGAAATCCGTTCTTTTTTGCAATCAATTTAAGATCACAAAATGAATAGGCCAATTGAATTATCTGAAGAGACAAACTGCTGCTTGTAAGGCTGGGTACACACCAGAAGATATTTTCTGCCAATTGGACGTGTCGGAAATCTCTAATCTATCTAATGTTTGGCCAGCAGTAAAGTAAGTGGTTGGGGGCCGTTCGTCAAGTTCTACATTGTACATGTGTACGAGACTTAATGCATTTTTAAGGACCCAAGGCAAATACCTTATAAAACCCTGAGATCTGTTGGAATCCCTGCCCATTTCTAGACATAGCCCCTGTATATGTAATGGAAATTACAAGGTAAAAAATGTATAGAAATGTCTTGTTTTGACTCAACTTGCTTGAAGCTAAACTACAATCCCCAACATGTTTGTAATTACAGCAACTGTATGAAAACGCTTGTGGTTGGGGACGATTGTTTGTTGTGCGTGTGTGAGCTGGAAAATATGCTAAAAGTCAAAAGTCATCATTTTTCTTTTCAGATGTTGGTGTTTAATGCAACAACAATGTAAGCTGTAAATGACATGTCTGAAAATGAAATAAGGAATAGTTCACAACACTGCCAACAATCTTTAGGGACAACGTTGTGGTGCCCACTACTCCAAAACTTGTTTAAGATTTTAAATCTGAGCTGTAGATTCTGAGAAATCATTATTTGAAATCACAGCATTTACAGGGAAAGACTCCAGAAGCAGAAATGATAATATGTGTCCCATCCCTGACCTCTTACTAGGATCTTTAGCAGCACGCTTTATGCAACTTTTAAGAGAAATGTTTACACTCCAGCACACCGATGTTGGCTGTATGCCAGACAAATAAATAGGTGCTATCCCCCTAGCCCTCCACTCCAAGGGCCAAATAGTTCTATAACACAAGAAAATTGATGGGGGAGCACACTAGTCCGGTGAATCCAAATGTGTATATTGAAACAACATACACGACGTTTCGGGACGCACTGTCCCTTCCTCAGGTACAATCAGTGTGAGTAAAACATCAACCATTTAAACCCTAAACCCCACCTACATATCATGTGATATCATGAGTGACACACAGGGGCCCAACAGGAGGCTGCCCATAAAGTGTATCAGAAAAAGTGCAATGTTAGAAAGTGCATAATCATATGAAGTGCTAAGTGCCATAAAAACATAGATTATTTTAAATACGTGAAAAGCATCAATAAAATCATGTGCTTCACAATTAAAATGGCAGGTTTTAGAGGTGGTTAAACCTACAATCAGAGGGGGTGATTACAGAAAAACCCTTCTGAGAAGAGAGGCAATTTGGATTGATAGATTACAAACATTACATCCTATTGGTATGAACGAGGAAGCAGGACTAAGTAGTTTTATATAGACCTTGGTTTGCCTTTTTCAGGCCTTATAATCAGTTCTTTTACTATTTTATTATAGGATTTCCCACATAGTTATTGAATATTACGGTTATATGTTTTTCTCTCAGGCCCCACACTGCCATCTACAGGACGCAGACAAGAATAAAAAGTATCATTCTGGGATGGTCTTGAACAAATTATGTAACATTGATATGTATAAGTAACTTTATTATTGCTCTCGTGTTTTTACGATTGTATTTATGCATCTCACATTAACCATTTGGTTACAAATCACTTATCCAATGTCATATTACAATTTATTGATGATCTGTTCTATTTAGCAGATATGAATAGCACTTGATTTTATTGATGCTTTTCACGTATTTAAAATAATCTATGTTTTTATGGCACTTAGCACTTTATATGATTATGCACTTTATAACATTGCACTTTTTCTGATACACTTTATGGGCAGCCTCCTGTTGGGCCCCTGTGTGTCACTCATGATATCACATGATATGTAGGTGGGGTTTAGGGTTTAAATGGTTGATGTTTTACTCACACTGATTGTACCTGAGGAAGGGACAGTGCGTCCCGAAACGTTGTGTATGTTGTTTCAATAAACACATTTGGATTCACCTGACTAGTGTGCTCCCCCATCAATTTTCTTGTGCTATAGAACTTTTAAGAGAATCAGCAGAGAAAAGAAGGCAGTGTCCATGGTGAGGTTGTGCAGAACTTATTAGTGTCGCAGACAACACAAGAAGGCCGTTTACATCTCTCAAATTGCAGTTTCAGATAATGTAAAGTTGTTTGAGTGAGTATAGTGACCTTTAAAAGTAAACATTATGTATATTTCCCTTGTTATAACTGTGAACTGTGAGTACCACCCATATGTGCATATGGCAGTATTTGGGTATAAACAGATGATTGTGCCTTATTGCTTTGTCTTTGGTTTAACCATTGACTTTCATTTCCTGGTTTATGTTCAATGTCCCAAACTGATTATAATTTTGAAAATTAAATTTTTTAGAGTTTAGATAAACACTATCAATAAATCACATAACTTAAAGGGAAAGTTTAGTATTTTTCCATCCTAACCCCCTTAACCTGCTCATTCATTGTGTCTGTGTGCCTGTATAAATAAATACTTCCAAAATACTGACTTCTTGTTTGCAGTACCCCTAATAGAGACCGTTAGCCAATAATAATGTTCGTAAGCACTAGGCCACACTGCTGCGTTTTTTGTGTTTTTCGGTTTGCGCTTTCGTTTGTGTTTTTTCAGATCATTGAAAAAACGGCAACACACCGAAAACGTGCATTTTTGGGTGCGTTGCGATTTGCGTTCCGCATTTTTAATCAATACCTAATGAAGAAAACGCATGCGCAAACACAATAAAATTGCACATGAAATAAGGAAGGAAGGGTTAACCATGGCATCGGTTAACTGCAGTATCACAACCAAGTATGTAAACTGCTGTTCATCCATTTTGTTTTGGACACCTTCAGTGGCAAACATTGAGAAATGTGACCAGTACACAGACTGCTTCAGCTGCACCTTTAATTCCCATGGGGGTCAGTGGTGTAATGATCAGTGTATATCACTAAACAGCAACTGTACCGGATCACAGGTTAGTAATGTAAAGACATTGGCCTTTGCTGATAATCCTATGGTGTGTGTACACTAATCCTTCAGATATCTGGTAGATTCGGCAATAAAATTATACACATTTTAAAAACAATTTTGTTAAATTGAGAACTCGATTCTGATTGGTCAATGTAGTACTTGTATTTTATGTGACCTTATGTCATTGCGTTGTCTGGAGGAGAATTAGCCTTGTCTTGTGTATATTTTAGGAGAATTATAGGGCAGATCCCACATATATAAAACAGCTTATGGCAGATTGAAATGCTATTGCAAGAAAATAAATTGGTGCAGATTTGTAGCTGGGGAAGGAGTTTCCCTTGAAACGTTGTTTGTGTGTGAAGCTGTTGGTGGAATAATAGTCTGGTGTGCTACTCTCCATTATTTATACTTATTATGGCTACGTCACATGGGAGGGGTGGTATGGAGGGTTTCATTCCTGTTCAATAACACAGTATTATTTATTTTTATATTTGAATCCAGGGCCCTATTGTTCTTTATGAGCAGTGTCCGAAAAATAACCCAGGATTTTACTGCAACAATAAAAAACAGCTGCAAGAGCTGCGCTATGGATCAGAACTGCCAGTGGGAGCCCAAGAATCAAGAATGCATTGGCCTGCCAGCTGGGTGGGGTTTCATTCATTCATAGAATTAAATGGAATCCAGGTGGGTTGTCTGGGGATGTGCCGCTGGATTGGAAAAAAGCCAATGTAATACCAATATTCAAAAAAGGTAGTCGTTCACAGCCTGGTAACTATAGACCTGTAAGCCTAACATCAGTGGTAGGGAAGGTGATGGAAACTTTGTTAAGGGATCATATCCTTGACTTTGTCTCCAGAGATCATCTTATTAGTAGTAGTCAGCATGGATTTATGAGAAATAGATCATGCCAGACAAATTTAATTGGTTTTTATGAAGAAGTGAGTAAGAAGTTAGATTCAGGCACAGCTGTGGATGTGGTATATTTGGATTTTGCAAAAGCCTTTGATACGGTGCCACATAGGCGACTAATGTATAAACTGAGGACTGTTGGCCTTGAAGAAAACATTTGTTCATGGATAGAGAACTGGTTATTGGACCGCAAACAGAGAGTGGTGGTTAATGGAGCTACATCTATGTGGGCTAAAGTTCTAAGCGGAGTTCCTCAGGGTTCTGTACTGGGGCCGCTTCTGTTTAATCTGTTTATAAATGACTTAGAAGGGGGCATTGAGAGCAAGGTCTCTGTGTTTGCTGATGACACTAAATTATGCAGAGCTTTGGAAACTTCCAATGATGTGCAAGTGCTGCAAGCAGACCTAGATAGATTATCAAAATGGGCAGCAGAATGGCAGATGAGATTCAATGTTGATAAATGTAAGGTGATGCATTTGGGATTTAATAATCCCTGTGCCACCTACACCATAAATAACTCTGTGTTAAGTGCATCTGAAATGGAAAAAGATTTGGGGGTTCTGGTAGATAACAGACTTAGCTGTAGCAAACAATGCCAGGTAGCAACAGCTAGAGCTAGCAAGATATTGTCTTGTATAAAGAGGGGAATGGAATCAAGAGAGAAAAATATTATTCTCCCTCTTTACAAGGCACTGGTAAGGCCACATTTGGAATATGCGGTGCAGTTTTGGAATCCCATATACAAAAGGGACATCTTGGAAATTGAGGCAGTTCAGAGAAGGGCAACTAAATTAATAAGGGGAATGGAGGGGCTTGAATATGCAGGCAGATTAGAAAAGTTAGGGCTGTTTACATTGGAGAAGCGGTGGTTGCGTGGGGACATGATAACCTTATACAAATATATTAATGGCCCATACAGTGAACTCTCTGGTGCATTGTTCACTAATAGGTCATATCAGAGGACTCGTGGACATCCTTTAAGGTTGGAAGAAAAGAAGTTTCATCTTCAAGTTAGGAGAGGTTTCTTTACAGTGAGAACGGTGAAACTGTGGAACTGTCTTCCAGCAGAGGTGGTAATGGCAAGTTCATTGAATAACTTTAAAAAAGGCCTGGATAAGTTTCTAAAACTAAAAAATATTGAGAATTACTGGTATTAATGCATATAGATCTGGTTGATCCAGGGATACTTTCCGATTGCCGTTTGGACTCCAACCTAAACTCCATCTTCAACCTACAGTCAGTCTCCAACCTAAACTCCATCTTCAACCTACAGTCAGTCTCCAACCTAGGCTATTCCATGGCTAGAAGAACCAGTCGAATAGTAGCATTCAGTTCTGGTCAGTAAACTGACTAAAGCGTATGTAGACATTCTAGTTCTAGAATACCCCGCAAGTCTGCATGATCGAATGTAGCCCATTCCGTGTCTAGTAACCTCGAGATTGTTAGCATTACTTTTTTCAGTAAACCGTTTGAGAATACTGAAAGTATGGAGACAGTCCTTTTCAGTAACCCTCAATGTTCGGGAGTAATACATTCCTTATTATAGTAACCTCGAATTGTACAGTTACTGACGCTCTTTACAGGTGATTACGGCGAATAGAAGATGTAGCATTCGCCTATTTCAGTACCCTCGAAAGTGAACTGAAAAGAGAGCAGTCCTTTTCAGTAACCAGTCGAAACCTTGTAGCATCATTTTGCAGTTAACCCTTGAATACATTCGAGGGTTAGGGTTACTGCTTAATTCGGGCGTAGGGTTACTTCCATGGCCCATTAACATTCCTTTTTCAAAAGTATACTTACACTCGTAGAAATGATGCTACGCACATGATAACTTTCGTTTCTATTTGCTGTAATACAACCCTCAGTATACCCTGTCTTCAGCAATTCTCTTGTTTTACAGTCAAACCCCTTTCAAACGTAGCATTCGTTTTCAGCTAACTTCCCTCGCAAATTCGCAGCGATTCGTTTTCCCCAGTAACCCTCGAACGTGCATTCGTTTTCAGCAAACCTCGAAGGTATGAAGCATTCGTTTTGAAGTAACCCTCGAATAATTGTAGCATGTCGTCTCTTTCTTCCCTTTACTTTCGCACGTAACCCTCGCAACAGGAGCATTCGTTTTCAGTAACCCTCGAACGGAGCATTTTGTTTTCAGTAACCCTGCCTTCAGAACGTAGCATTCCTTTTCAGTAACCCGAACGTAGCTCCTTTTCAGTAACCCTCAAATGTAGCATTCCTTTCAGTAACCCTCGAGTGCATCCTTTCGTACCTCGAGGAGCTCCTTTTCAGTAACCCTCGAATGTAGCATTCCTTTTCAGTAAACCCTCGAATGTAGCATCTCTTTTCAGTAACCCTCGAATGTAGCATTCCTTTTCAGTAACCCTCGAATGTAGCATTCCTTTCCGTAACCCTCGAATGTAGCATTCCTTTTCAGTAACCCTCGAATGTAGCATTCCTTTCAGTAACCCTCGAATGTAGCATTCTTTTCAGTAACCCTCGAATGTAGCATTCCTTTTCAGTACCCCCGAATGTAGCATCCTTTTCAGTAACCCTCGAATGTAGCATTCCTTTCAGTAACCCTCGAATGTAGCATTCCTTTTCAGTAACCCTCCGAATGTGCATTCCTTTTCAGTAACCCTGAATGTAGCATTCCTTTCAGAACCCTGAATGTAGCATTTCTTTCAGTAACCCTCGAATGTAACATTCCTTTTTAGTAACCCTCGAATGTAGCATTCCTTTTCAGTAACCCTCGAATGTAGCATTCCTTTTCAGTAACCCTCGAATGTAGCATTCCTTTTCAGTAACCCTCGAATGTAGCATTCCTTTTCAGTAACCCTTGAATGTAACATTCCTTTTCAGTAACCCTCGAATGCAACTTTCGTTTTCAGTAACCCTCGAATGTAGCATTTGTTTTCAGTAACCCTCAAACGTAGCATTCGTTTTCAGTAACCCTCGAACGTAGCATTCGTTTTCAGTAACCCTCGAACGTAGCATTCGTTTTCAGCCACCCTCGAATGTAGCATTCGTTTTCAGTAACCCTCGAAAGTAGCATTCGTTTTCAGTAACCCTCGAACGGAGCATTCGTTTTCAGTAACCCTCGAACGGAGCATTTGTTTTCAGTAACCCTCGAACGTAGCATTCCTTTTCAGTAACCCTCGACCGACATCCTTTCAGCCTCAGTACATCCTTTTCAAACCCTCGAAGGTAGCATTCCTTTTCAGTACACCTCGAATGTAGCATTCCTTTTCAGTAACCCTCGAATGTAGCATTCCTTTCAGTAAACCTCGAATGTAGCATTCCTTTTCAGTAAACCCTCGAATGTAGCATTCCTTTTCAGTAACCCTCGAATGTAGCATTCCTTTTCAGAACCCTCGAATGTAGCATTCCTTTTCAGTAACCCTCGAATGTAGCATTCCTTTTCAGTAACCTCGAAGTGAATTTCTTTTCAGTAACCCTCGAATGTAGCATTCTTTTCAGAACCAGTTGCTCCTTTTCAGTAACCTCGAATGTAGCATTCCTTTTCAGTAACCCTCGAATGTAGCATTCATTTTCAGTAACCCTCGAATGTTGCATTCCTTTTCAGTAACCCTTGAATGTAGCCTTCCTTTTCAGTACCCTTGAATGTAGCATTCCTTTTCAGTAACCCTCGAATGTAGCATTCCTTTCAGAACCCTCGATGTAGATTCTTTTCAGTAACCCGCGAATGTAGCATTCCTTTTCAGTAAACCCTCGAATGTAGCATTCTTTTCAGTAACCCTCGAAGGTTGCATTCCTTTTCAGTACCCTTGATGTAGCATTCCTTTCAGTAAACCTCGAATGTTGCATTCCTTTCAGTAACCTGAAGTAGCATCGGTGACATCCGCAATTGGCCCTAACCTGATTGTAGCTTGTGGAAATTGTTGGATCATAAGAGAAGGAAGTGTTTTAAACAAGGTTTGGTGACAGGTGCATGTTCCCCAGATAATTTCCCAGGTGTCAGAGCCGTTAATGTAAGTTACCATTCTATTTTAACTGTTATCACAAGTCACTATTAGTCTCCCATAGACTATAATGGGGAGTTTCCGAACTACCGAACTTTACTGAAGTTCGGTAGTTACTAAGTTCGCCCATCTCTACAACAAACTAGACCTGACGATTTATCGCTACACACATGGCGAAAAGACACATTTATTGTTGTGTAAACAAAAATTACAATATGCCAACAGCACAGTAAGAATGCATGAAACTGAAATTCAAGCCAAAAAAAATTTTAATTAAAAATACCGTAAAGCCAATTAGCGAGCACATTTCCCCAAGCTTGCGTTTTGCAGGTTAATGCCTAGTGTTCTGATTGGTTTCCATTTTGGAAGGCAGGCATGTTCCCACAACATTACAGATTTAAATTAAAGACTGCTGTTACATAATTGTAAGAAGTAGCTGCTTAGAAGGAAAACATTACAGGCACGGAATTAGAAGTGGCTAGAACAATACTGAGGATTCCGATGCGTTACTGGCACCGTGCCCACTGTTTGCGCAACTTTACAAGGTAATCGTGCATTTACCTGTTTACAATTCACAGGGAAGACAAGAAAACCCTGTAATTAGAGTCTTAAGGGGGAGAGGGCGATATTTAAAGGAGAAGCGTTTTGTACAGTGACGTGAGTACCAGTAGGATAATGGTTTGAACAGTCCTTGACATCGAAAATTTATTCATGTCACTAAATAATTAAAGGATACGCTGCAGCTAGATCTAACGTCTAGATTCTGGATGTTTCTGTGGTAACATAGGATTCTGATGAGGGCAAACTTACCAACAGTCCCAGAATTGCAGGACAGTCCCATCGAGGGATTTGTTACAAATATAGAAATTATTTGAACTATGGAACATAATAGATGTCACTGTCTGCTGAAATTGTATTTTTTTTTTTTAATTTTGAAAAGTGGTGCAGAAGAAGTAAATACTAAAGGGAAATAAATGTCCTCCCCCTCCAGTGAAAGTACCCAGCATAAGGACCTAAACCACGAGGTTATTGAGCTGAACAGCCTTCAAAAGTTTGCTCCTTAAAGCTGCCCAAACCCCACTCCCACAAGGAGCATAGAGGGTGTTCGTTCCATTAGTAGTCCAGGAATGCCCTGGTTTACCTATCATGTGAGGGGGAGGTTGTTTTTTTAAGTATTAAAGGGTATCTATACTCTAAAAAATTAATTTTCAAAAAGTATACATTAGATCCCACTACGTCAAATCTGTTTTCAGATTTTAAATCTGAGCGGTAGATCCTGAGAAATCATCATTTGATCACAGACTTGTCACTCCAGGAGCAGAGTTTGTAATATGTGACCCATCCTGACCTCTTTCTAGGATCTTTAGCTGTCTGACAGCACACTTTCTGCAACAATTATGAGAATCAGCAGAGAAAAGAAGGAAGGGGGGGGGGGGGAGATGTGTAAGCAGAGCAGGGGCTATGGTGACGCTGTGCATGAACTTATAAGTGTCACAGACACTACAAGGAGGCAGTGAGTAAGGGAGGGGGGAAGGAATTAGGAGCACTTATTAAACATAATAATTTAAGACAAGCAAGCACAGTATAAATATGTGAGTACCACCATTTATCTTCTCTCAAATTGTAGTTTCAGTAATCAGATAAAGTTGGTTTAGTGAGTATAGCGATGCTTTAATTGCCCTTTAAAGCAAATTCACATACTATAAAGCTTCATACACACATAGATCATTTTAGCCCGATTTGCCAGGCAAACGACCCACTGTGCAATAGGGTTATTAATAAGGGTATTTACAAGTCACCCAGGAGTTCCATGACTCTATGTCGTTTTACCTTTTTCCTTTCTTACATTTTTAAATTTTATTAATACAGGTTTGATACAATAAGAGAGATTTTAATCTATTCCTTAACCCTAACCTGGTGAATAAAGGCATCAATTATCACTACTGCTTTTAATTAACAATACTTCCTACTGTAAACAATTAGCTTAAGGGAATTTAAAACAACTGTGAATGTAATTTGTAAGATTTCCTGAAAGTAACACAGCCCCAGCTAGTGGACATTATAGGCATTGAAATGTTTGGAAGTAACTTTTTCCCATAATGAAATGCTGCAAAACAACCGAGAGAGGGGTAAAAGACAGACCAGGCTAAATGAGTACAGTGATGTAGCTTTTGCTTGAAATAAGTAAACATACCCCAACAAGTGACCAATAAGGGGCCAAGAATCCCCAGTCCCAATGTTGGGAGGTATTATTAAATTACTTATTTTATTATTTTACTTTGGCTTTTCCAGTAGTAACTACAGCTTAAAAAGCCAGATTATAGCACCCCTAGTGGACAGGTGATATAAGGCTGGGAAAGAACCTACTGCTTCATTTAAATAAAATCAGAAAAATTGAGCTGCAAAGACGAAGACCAACTGGCTTCCCAGATTTTCCAAATGTTTTGCAAACTTCCCTGCTTTGCTTTAGACAGCGATGGGCTCAACATTCCATAGCACTAGGATGTTTGCACAATATCATTTTCCAACATGTTGCATCATAGTTACATTTTGTATGCCCTCGGTCTGCAGTACTAGTACAGAATATGTAACGTATCAGGACTATCGGAACGATGACTGTATCTTATCTGTTGTTCTGTTGCTTGGATGATGCCCAAGAAGCAAGAATTTATTTTGGCTGCTACAATAATGTCTAATAAGATGGTATGGGTTACAAGGAGCCTTGACATAACAGCAGAGTTTTAAGCAGAACTAATTTGAATGCCATCAACTGTTAAATTGTTCCCAAACCCCTGAATTTTTTATGATAAATTATAATATATGTAAATGCCCTATTGTTATGCAGTAAAATTTTAACCAGTTTAGTAAGTGGCATGATTTCAACTGTCACATCCTTGACTCGCAGTTTTTAACTAGGAGAACCAGAAAGATAAAGAGTAGTAACAGATCAATGAACAGTATTTCAAGTTAGTCTTACATCTCTCAGTTTATATACCAGGCAGCTTTATGTTAAGGAGAGGTGGGCCAAAAGGTGCAAAAATGGAGCAGAGCCTTCTTATAACAGAAAGTATCTTGCAGTCTCATGCTATATGAATGCATACCCCAGAACTAAGAAACAAGAGTCATTTCTTATCCCAGGTTCCCCAGAGTAAGGGGGGAGATATGCAAATTTCTCCTTTATGTCCTATGGCTATGCATGTGTCCAGAACCACTGGCCTATTAACATGGATCTCTCAGATTTCAAACTGTGGAGGTATTGGCAGAAGATTACACTCAGTCTTATCTATAAACTAAAAGAAGGCTGTCGATATGGACGGACAATGGAGCCATGCTCGCACTGGCCATGAGACATCTTCTAGCCAATGTCCACAGTTAAGTCCTGAACGCCCGCCGGGGTGGGGGGGGAGATACGCCCCTGAGGTGTGTGTGCACGTGGGGGCTGGGGTGGGTTGCACAGGGACAATTCTGTACAGAATTGGAGGTTTGCTGAAAATACTCAGGGCAAACAAACCACCTTAATCTATTTTAGCTGAATGGCTTCCCTGTATAATGGGGATCAGAACTGATATATTTACACATTATAACAATGTGAACTTAACAATAATATATGATTCAATCTTGGATCTGACCCCTTTAATCACATGGTAAATATTGAAGGTTCTCTTCTGCACAGAATCAGCTAGAGGAAGTTGTTTTTAACCTTTTCCTTTAACTTCTTATAGACCTACAGCCTGAATGTTATGGTCAGTGCCCCTAGCCACAACACAGTGACTAATAGAGACGGTCATTGTTGCAGAAAAATATGAAGCTCTGTGGAAAAGACAATGTGGCAGAGTTGTAGGTATTTACATTTATCTAAATAACCCCATAACCTTGCACATAGTATACAGGTGGCCCTACATAGGTAGGGTTAAATATGGACCAACCAATTATATTGAAAGTAAAAGTTAGTCTTCTAACACCTCCGTGTGTTCCCACTGTGTATTCCCAAAACTCTCCTATCAAAATAAGCTGATAGCATTGGTGGTATCGCTTTCTATATCTGTACGGCAATGGAAAGAGTGTAACAGGCCTTTGTAGTATTTTTAGAACTCTCAGATCAATGAGGTGTGGGTGAGAAAAGCCCAGACCCTGATAGAAAGGGTGGGATATATAAAGACCTCTCCGCCTTTGTGTTAAAGCACTCAGATTGCTATGAGAGCACAATCTCCAACCTATGCTCCATCTCCAACCTACATTCTTATCCAACTACAGTCAACCTCCAACTAAACTCCATCTTCACCTACAGTCTGTCTCAACCTACATTCTATATCCAACCTACAGTCTATCTCCAACCTACAGTCAACCTACAACCTAAACTCCATCTTCAACCTACAGTCAGTTCCAACCTAAACTCCATCTTCAACCTACAGTCAGTCTCCACTAAAATCCATCTTCAACCTACAGTCAGTCTCCAACCTACAATCTATCTCCAACCTACAGTCAATATCCAAACTACAGTCCATCTCTAACACATTGCATCTTCAACCTAAAATCTCAAACCTGCAGTCTACCTCCAACCTACAGTAAACCTCAACCTACAATTATCTTCAACCTACAGTCCATTTCAACCTACAGTCTGTCTCAACCTACAATCTATCCCCACCTACAGTCCATCTCCAAGTCATCTCCAACTACAGTCCATCTCCAAACTACAGTCCATCTCCAAGTCTATCTAACCTACAAGTCCATCCAAACTACAGTCCATCTCCAAGTCTATCTCCAACCTACAGTCCATCTCCAAACTACAGTCCATCTCCAAGTCTATCTCCAACCTACAGTCCATCTCCAAACTACTTACAGACCATTTCTGACCTACAGTCCATCTCCAACCTACAGTCCATCTCCAACCTAGTCCATCTCCAAGTCTATCTCCAACCTACAGTCATCTCAAACTACTTACAGACCATTTCTGACCTACAGTCCATCTCCAAGTTATCTCCAACCTACAGTCCATCTCCAAACTACTTACAGGACCATTTCTGACCTACAGTCCATCTCCAACCTACAGTTCATCTCCAAGTCTATCTCCAACCTACAATCTCCAAACTAATACAGACCATTTCTGACCTACAGTCCATCTCCAACCTACAGTCAATCTCCAAACTACAGTTCATCTCCAAGTCTATCTCCAACCTACAGTCTATCTCCAACCTACTACAGTCCCCTTGACCTAAAGTCCATCTCCAAACTACAGTTATCTCCATCCTGGTCCTGTGAGTATTTCTGTGAGTATTAAGTTCACATGTTCCAAAACTTAAATAAACATGTTTAATGTAATATTTAAGTATATGAAATTTAAAAGGAATATCAGAATTGGGTTTAATGCCTCAATTCAATTACATTGGCTGGTTTTAGATTGTATGAATATAAAGGGGTAACGTGCAGATAATTCAGGATATTTAGTAGAAAAGTAATTTGCATGCTAAAACCATAACAATAATATGAAGAAAATGTTCTAATGTTCCATATGATTAATACTACATGGCACCACAGTCAGAAACATAGACATCCCAGGGAAATCCATAATAAACTGAGTTTTGGAATTAATAACTTGTACACAGCTCTATTGTCGTTTCACACAGCCAGTTGAATACACACAGCCTATTGATTATTTACAATATGATTTGCAAGGCTTTTCTTCTCAGGAAACAGTCTTGGGAAATAAAAACCATTGCTTGTTCAGTTAAGCAAGCACTCTACATGTTTTCTACAGGATTGTATGGAATACTCGCCCTTGGCATGTTATATCTGAAACAATATGCACAAATGTAAAATAAATATTACATTATAGGTGGGAGGGCTGTGTGTGCACATTTATATATATAAATCGATTTGTATCAAACATTAGTACCCTGGTACACTGCATAGGGATAAAGTAGCCTCTAAGGGAAATGATAACATTAGGGATATCAGAACTCTGAGGAACTCTAGGTAAGTACACACTGTGCCATATATGTAAATATCTACTAATGGTGTGAAGAAAGCATCTATTTAATTCTGCAGGTATCAGTTTTTCCCTAAGTTCTTGCAGCCCTCCCCAGAATGTGTCCTGGACAAATAAACATAAATGCACATGATCATTCCATTTTTCTTTAATCAAAAGAGCTTATTCCTAAACTGAGGATAAAAAAATCAGGCTATGATTGTGGAGAAACATGTCTGTAAATAATATATTCAGTAGGTATCGCTATTATGTTAGAAGAACATAGGTTAGTAGAATACATTTCAGGTCGCAGTATTGAATAATAATCCCCCATCTGATTGGTTGGGGCAAAATTAGCTCCATTTTAAACAATAAGAACTTTTATTGACTCTCCCTGACTGTTTGCCATTTTGTCCCCTGCAGTACCACTTCTAACCTTTCAACCTCTCATTTTTTAACTACGGCTTATGCCGCATTAGGACAGCGCCCCAGTTCTTAATTGTGCTGAGCATAACAAAACAGAAACACTTTTAAATCTAACATTAACCAAATTCAACAAGATCAATGGCTCGTATAATCTGAACTAGTTCTACAATATATATTTTCGTAAAAAACTACCCTATTGCATCTACAGGATGGGGGGGTCAGGAAATGCACTGTAGTATTGTAAAAGTTAGGTACTGGGGGTCCTGGTTGCAAATATAGATTTTATTTTGAGGGTGGACTTGCCCTTTTTTCAACTGGTCGGAGTTTAGTCCTACTTGGACGCACAGCAACACATGCAGGATTTTTGAAATCGGCTGCCATGCGTTTTTTGTGCATGATGCTTCAATACAATCTGTAATATTGGAATATGCACAAAAGAATGTGCATACATGCATTCTAAAACAGATCAGAGCACAGCAACATGTGGGGCCAATCAGATTGCACAAAAGAATGTGCAAGCAGCATTCTAATAACAAAGATCAGAGCACAGCACAATAGTGGGGCCAATCAGATTGCACAAAAGAATGTGCACGCATTCATTCTAATAACAGATCAGAGCACAGCACACATAGTGGGGCCACTCAGATTGCACAAAAGAATGTGCAAGCATGCATTCAATAACAGATCAGAGCACAGCGCACATAGTGGGCCAATCAGATTGCACAAAAGAAGTGCATACATGATTCTAATAAACAGATCAGAGCACAGTGCACATAGCGGGGCCAATCAGATTGCACAAAAGAATGTTCACGCATGCATTCTAATAACAGTCAGAGCACAGCGCACATAGTGGGGCCAATCAGATTGCACAAAGAATGTGCAAGCATGCATTCTAATAACAGATCAGAGACAGCAACATAGTGGGGCCAATCAGATTGCACAAAAGAATGTGCACGATGCATTCTAATAACAGATCAGAGCACAGCGCACATAGGTGGGGCCAATCAGATTGCACAAAAGAATGTGCATGCATGCATTCTAATAAAGATCAGAGCACAGTGCACATAGGGGGCCAATCAGATTGCACAAAAGAATGTTCACGCATGCATTCTAATAACAGATCAGAGCACAGCGCACATAGTGGGGCCAATCAGATTTTCACAAAAAGAATGTGCAAGCATGCACGCATTATTCTAATAACAGATCAGAGCACAGCGCACATAGTGGGGGCAATCAGATTGCACAAAAGAATGTGCATACATCTTCTAATAACAGATCAGGAGCACAGTGCACATAGCGGGGCCAAAGATGCACAAAAGAATGGGCAAGCATGCATTCTAATAACAGATCAGAGCACAGCGCACATAGCGGGGCCAATCAGATTGCACAAAAGAATGTGCACGCATTCATTAATAAACAGATCGAGCACAGCACACATAGTGGGGCCACTCAGATTGACACCACAAAAGAATGTGCATGCATGCATTCTAATAACAGATCAGAGCACAGCACACATAGTGGGGCCACTCAAAAAGGGACTGTGTTTTCAGGATGACCATAAATGGACTGTATGGACTTTTCCTTCAGGGTTACCATAAATGGACTCTGTGCCAGGATGACCATAAATGGACTGTGAGTTCAGTGTGACCAAAAATGAACTGTGTGTTCAGTGTGACCATAAATGGACGTGTGTGTCAGGGTGACCATAAATGGACTGTTTATTCAGAATGACCATAAATGGACTTTATGTTTAGGGTGACCATAAAATGTACTTTTCATTTAGGATGACATAAATGCACTGTGGTTTCAGAATGACCATAAATGGACTTTTCGTTCAGGATGACCAAAGGACTGTGTGTTCAGGGTGACCATAAATGGACTGTGTGTTTCAGGGTGAC
This sequence comes from Hymenochirus boettgeri, assembly GCA_019447015.1. Taxonomy (NCBI): domain Eukaryota; kingdom Metazoa; phylum Chordata; class Amphibia; order Anura; family Pipidae; genus Hymenochirus; species Hymenochirus boettgeri. Next base: position 25,255,556 of record CM033469.1, read on the forward strand.
CATAAAGGACTGTGTGTTGGAACAAGGAATCCAGAATAGAAAAATAGAAAAAAGTGAGCCCAGGCTGTGTAAGAGAAAATATACCTGTATATTTGTACAGTTTCATATTGACATTGAGTTTTCCTCATCTCTTCAGAATACCTGGCAAACACTTTCTGTGCAGGAGACTGTACTTGGCATCACAGAGAAAGCCAAAGTAACATTGAAAAGATACGAAGCATTTGGATTTGGCTTTGTCATAACATCAGTAAGTCTATTTCTGATTTAAGGAGACTCTGTTCAGTGGACGGCTTTAAGGCTCTTGTAAACCACTGGGAGTAATGTGCTGACTCATATTAATTCATAGGATCTAACATTACTTTGTTATCTCTACAAGTTGGAGAAATTAATTAAATATATTTACAAGCTGATGCAATATTGGCCCTTTTTGTCTGAAACCCAAGCATCCAATGTAATATCGGGTTAGTGTGGGTTTTGCGGTAATTTTGTTCTGGCCACACATTAACAACAATTTTGGAAATAGCGTGGCGTGTGTGTAATGGCTTGATTAAGGTTAGTGCGACAATTTTGCGCTAATCTTAACGACATTACTACTGTTGTGTACAGGGCTGATTTAGTACTAAAAGAGGTACGTTTACTGGAACAGGATTGTCAGTTAAGACGGAACTTTTTTAGCTCTACATCGGCCCGTTAGTCTTTTGTTGCAATGTTACAATGCCAGTGATGTTACACACATGTTGCAATGTTCAATGACGTGATGTTACACCATGTTTGCAATGTTACAATGCCAGTGATGTTACACACATGTTGCAATGTTACAATGCCAGTGATGTTACACACATGTTGCAATGTTACAATGCCAGTGATGTTACACACATGTTGCAATGTTACAATGCCAGTGATGTTAACACATGTTGCAATGTTACATGCCAGTGATGTTACACACATGTTGCAATGTTATACATGCCAGTGATGTTACACACATGCGTTGGTCAAAGAAACATAAAGGAGTACTTTCCATGTCCCCATTTAATGGGCAATTTAACTTTAAAATTACACCCCTCCTTTTGATGTACACAGGGGGAGGAGCTAAAACACTAGGTAATCACTTTGGGGGTTCAATAAAACTTTAATTTACACCCTCCATACTTGTCCAGCCCTGCCCCCTCACTTTGCCTGGACCTGGCTTATGGGAAGATACACCATTGATTCTGACGGTGGCACAATGGAAAATGCACAAAAATCTGTTGTGGCACATCATGGATTTATTTTTTTTTACCCATAAGTCAAGGGGGTATGGTTTAAACATTTAACATTGTATATAGTCATAGAATAAAACTAGTTCTCCAATAGAACATGTCAGAGGACACGTGGACATCCCTTAAGACTGGAAGAAAAGGAATTTGGTCTTCAAGTTCGGAAAGGGTTTGTCACTGTGTGAAACGGTTAAAGCTATGGAACTGTCTTCCAGTGGACGTTGTTATGGCAGGTTCATTGGTCAGTTTAATAAAAAGCTGGATGAGTTCTGCATACAAGGAATGTTACAAGTTACTGGTTAGATACATAAAGTAGAGTCGGAAAGGGTTTGTCACTGAGAACGGTAAAGCTATGGAACTGTCTTCCAGTGGACGTTGTTATGGCAGGTTCATTGGTCAGTTTAATAAAAAATCTGGATGAGTTTCTACAAACAAGGAATGTTACAAGTTACTGGTATTGATACATAAAGTAGAGTTGGGAAAGGGTTTTTCACTGTGAGAACGGTAAAGCTATGGAACTGTCTTCCAGTTGACGTTGTTATGGCAGGTTCATTGGTCAGTTTAATAAAAAGCTGGATGAGTTTCAAACAAGGAATGTTACAAGTACTGGTATTGATCATAAAGTAGAGTTGGGAAAGGGTTTGTCACTGTGAGAACGGTAAAGCTATGGAACTGTCTTCCAGTGGACGTTGTTATGGCGGTTCATTGGTCAGTTTAATAAAAAGCTGGATGAGTTTCTGCAAACAAGGAATGTACAAGTTACTGGTATTGATACATAAAGTAGAGTTGGGAAAGGGTTTGTCACTGTGAGAACGGTAAAGCTATGGAACTGTCTTCCAGTGGACGTTGTTATGGCAGGTTCATTGGTCAGTTTAATAAAAAGCTGGATGAGTTTCTACAAACAAGGAATGTTACAAGTACTGGTATTGATACATAAAGTAGAGTTGGGAAAGGGTTTGTCATGTGAGAACGGTAAAGCTATGGAACTGTCTTCCAGTGGACGTTGTTATGGCAGGTTCATTGGTCAGTTTAAAAAAAAGCTGGATGAGTTTCTGCAAACAAGGAATGTTACAAGTTATATGTATTGATACATAAAGTAGAGTTGGGAAAGGGTTTGTCACTGTGAGAACGGTAAAGCTAGGGACTGTTTCCAGTGGACGTTGTTATGGCAGGTTCATTGGTCAGTTTATAAAAAGCTGGATGAGTTTCTACAAACAAGGAATGTTACAAGTTACTGGTTTGATACATAAAGTAGAGTGATCCAGGGAAATTTCCGATTGCCACTTGGAGTCAGGAAGGATTTTTTTTCCCCTTCATAATTTGGTGGGGTGTTTTTGCCTTCCTTGGTCAACAGTTAGGCAGGAAATGAGGATAGCTAGATGGGTTGGACTGGATGGATATACTGTACTATACTATACTATATTGTACTATACTATACTATACTGTACTAACAATACTATACTATACTAGTAAACACTGACTATATTCCAATGCTATTCCAATGCTATTACAATGCCCCTCCCTCATATACCAGGATGTTGTATTGTTCCACCATGAAATGCCCATCATAACTTAAGCTCATATAGAAGGGGCAACGATGAGCTGCCCTGGGAAGATACACCAGAGATCCGCTATAGCCAGTAGCTTGCAGTTGGCGTGACGAATAACTGTTGTCGCGGTGAATTTCGTTGTGGTCGTCAGTTTGCCGGTGGTATTTTTCCGGCAAGTCCCGATCCACAAAAAAATCTGTCTGTGTTACCCAGCCTTACACTGACATCTGAGCGTATATGAAAATATTCGTCTACTTTCCCTCAATGTTGTAATGCTGGATCGTTCAATAGGAAACAATGTGCCATCCACTGTGGCTTAGGGTTCAGAGAATCGCTGCTGGCAATAAGAATGAACAAAGCCTACCATAAATTAACATGAGCTGGTTTTTCCGAATTTCCATATTTGTTCACTGACTTCTACCTGGAGATTTTCTCTTACAGGTCTGTTGTATTTTCCAATTCCAGGTTACGACATTGAAGGTTACCTTGGCTTGCACAGAAGGTTTTCAAGCCTGAAGACGTATGTTAATGGGGAAAGGGGTGGTTCTGGGGAGCCGGCCTGTTATGAAATGTGCAGGTACCTATATATAATTATATGTGTTTAATTCCCACTTGGCCAGGGTTGACTTATGAGTTAATAATAAAGGTTTAATCAATAAAACTGATGGTCTATAGGGTTTTGTTCTGATATAATGGGAATCGAATATGCGAAAGTTTTGAAAAGTTTTGGTTTGAAAATATCTGAAAGTTCGCGGCAGTTTTGAAATGGAACCAGGTTCCAAACTAACCCTAAACCCATCCCAATAAAAGACCGATGTCCATCCAGTCCATCGTACCCATGATTCCTACCTATAGTTCATCCAGATAATTAGATTTGTTAGTTAATTAAATGTAATATGGTTGTTTTTAATTCATTTGATTATTGGCACGTGAAATAGTCAGGATAATCCCTTCACTATATTAATACTATTAAAACTAGTGATTAGATATACTGAAGCATTGATGGTACATCTTAAATGTAGGAGTTGTTAGCTATTATTTAGATCCTTCATACTGGTAATAATAGATAGGGCTCAGATTCATCCAGGGGTCCCCCACCAGACATGGTATTTGCGATGTTGTGGTGAACCATTAGATAGGTACAGATATAATATTAATGGTAAGACATTGACAGAGAGATGTTGGAATGAAAGCTACACCTTTCATTGGTTAACTTGATTAAAAATCCTTCATAGCTTGTGTTTTCATTCCACTAATTCATCTGTAATTTCAAAGCTTTATTAACTGTAATCCAATCCCTTTTATTTAATTGTGGGCCCTATTATGGAGAAAGGTGTTTTCTCTACACTGTGTAGTGTATATATTCATCTACAGAAATATCACGTTCTTCTGAAAGTTTATATATATATATATTATACACCACACGTCAGGGGCATTTTTGAGGGGCAAACAGGGTGATTTCTCAGGGTTCCAATTCAAAATGGTTCCCCCAGATATATGGTGAGGAAGAGTAGGATTTCCAGCGTAATACTTTAAAATCCTTTTGGGACATTTGTGAGGTCACTGTTCCACAGCTTTCTGGATAATCTTCTTGCTCAACCCAAAGGCTGGGTGGTGGAGGTGGCTTAAGATCAAATTTGTCCCCGAGCTGGGCTGACAACACACTGTTGTTGTATTGTGTGGGCTGTAGTACTGAAACTGCTGGAGCCCAGTTGGGTCAGTACATACATCTGAAATAGCAGTCATTGTATTTTTTAAATCATCTCTGTTTTTCCAAACAATGTTTCTGTCTAAAGGAACCATTAATCACTTAGGAAGAATGTGTAACTTTATGTGTCAATAAAGTTTTACATAAGCTGAGCAATAAAATGGCAGCTCTCACCAGTATCAAGAAATACAGTGTCCAAAACAATACTATATGCATTGTTTTTCTTGCAGGATTCTAGGGATACAAAGCAGGGAGATAACAGGGTCCAGCCGAGGTTTGGAGTCCAGTGAAGGACAGAAATTCCAAAGGACAAAATCCAACCACATGTGGAATGCAGTGAGTGAAACTGATATGACTGGTACCTCCTGGATGCCTGCTGGGGAGCCGGCACAGTGGATTTACCGAAAAAAGCATTCATACCAAGGTTAGGGCCTTATTCTTCATTTGATGTTGCCATATCAGTGGGTCAATATCTGCAGAAGAAGTTGGGGTGTCAGGCTCAAAGTTCTCTTAATTATAGAAGTTTAAAGGGGAGGATTTAATAAATTATTTTTAATGATTTTCCCACGCAGGATTGCCTACCTGTACCACCCATGTATTGCCTACCCAAGACCACCTATGGATGCCTACCCAACCCCACACATGTATTGCTTACCAGGCCCCACCATGATTGCCTACCCAACCCCACACATGTATTGCTTACCAGGCCCCACCATGGATTGCCTACCCATCCCTCCTATGAATTACCTTTCCAAATCCACTTATAATTGCCTACCCAACTTCACCCATGTATTGCCTACCCAACTCACCCATGGATTGCCTACCAAACACACACATGTATTGCTTACCAGGCCCACCCTTGATTGCCTACCCAACTCCCATAGGATTGCCTACCCAACTCCACCCATGGATTGCCTACCTGTCACCACCCATGTATGCCTACCCAACTCCACATATGGGTTGCCTACCCAACACCACACATGTATTGTTTACCAGGCCCCACCCATGGATTGCCTACCCAAGACCATACATGGATTGCCTACCCATCCCCTCCTATGAATTACCTTTCCAAATCCACTATGGATTGCCTACCCAACTCCACCCATGGATTGCCTACCCAACCCCACACATGGATTGCCTACCCAACCCCACACATGGATTGCCTACCCAACCCCACACAGGATTGCCTAGCCAGCCCCCACCATGGATTTCCTACCCACCCCACACATTTATTGCCTACCAGGCCCCGCCGATGGGTTGCCTTCCCAACCCCACACATTTATGCCTACCCGGCCCCACCCATGGATTTCCTACCCACCCACCACATGGATTGCCTACCCACCCCACCCTCGATTGCCTACCGGCCCAACCCATGAATTGCCTACCCATCCCTACCCATGGATTGCCTTCCAGTCCCACCCATGGATTGCCTTCCAGTCCCACCCATGGATTGCCTACCATCCACCCATGGATTGCCTACCTATCCCCACACATGCATTGCCTACCCATCCCCACACATGGATTTCCTACCCAATCCCACATATGGATTGCCTACCTGGCTCACCCATGAATTGCCTACCCACTACAACCATTGATTGCCTTCCAGACCCACCCATGGATTGCCTACCAAAAAAGTGCTATACATTAAGATTTCCATTAAGATTTCTGCAACGTGATTTTGCAACGTTTTGGAAATGGCGCGGCCACTGCAAGATTAGTGAAAAAAACATACGCACAACGATATCAGGTAGTGGTGGGTTTTGCACTAATTCAGACAATTCAGGATAGTGGACAACCCATGGACTGGCTGAGACATTGTACTAAGCCTTGACAGTCTGACTGTACTGGGTTTGAATTTCCTTTCCTGTTATATGATTCCTTTCCAGATATGATGATTTCTTTTTCCTCAATGATCCTGAGGATTTTATTGAAACCCACTTGCTGATGACCAGCATGGCAGCTCCTTGAACCGGTGTTACATTTGGAGAATTTGAGCAGAGAATATTCAAAACCTCTGAGTTTTTCAAGCTTCACTCTTCGTTATTTCGCCCAAAGTTTTCTGCATCCAAACAGGTACCAGCAGTGTGTGACTATGCAGATGCTTCAGATAGATACTATATTTGGATTTATATGCAAAGTAGGAGCTGCCATACGTTCCTTTCCTTCCTTTTGCACAGTTTATAGCTTATTCTTTACAGAGAGCTAGTTAAAAGGTGCAACTGTCTGTTTACAAAAATTTTAGGCTGTTGTATTAGTGAGTTGTGAATAATGACCTTGTCTATGCAAGCAGTATGGTAGCTCCTCATTCTCCAGGCAATGACAGCTAAGGCAGTCATGCCAGATTCTTCAGTAAAAATCTAATTCCTTACAGAACCTGCCTGTTAATAGAATAGATTCCCATACGTTATTTCGGAGCTCTGTCTGAGAGCGACAAATAGACTTACAGGCTCTTGTCTTGACATATTTTATTTAAAGCAAACAAGGAATAAATCTGTGCTCCTAGCTAGCTGGCGGCCTATAGCAAGGAGGGATGGAGATTATAAATATACCATACACTGGGTATGTTTCACCCTAATCCTACTCTTGTAGAAATGGATTTCTTTTATGTTTTGCTTTGAATGGAAAGAAAAAATTGCCCAATCAATGTAGTGAGCTGAAGGCAACTAAAAGCTTCGGGATTCACATGGATTTTTCAAAGATAATGTTTGTTTTTAAAACCTGGTAAATAACAACGTCCTTTTAACTGTAATGACCCCAATTTAGAAAGAACAAGATTAGGGAGAGATGGACAAAGCATCTCGTGAACTTTATTCTCTGATAGTTACTAGAAATGAAGTCCAGTTCCGAGTCGAACCCGGTTCCGGGAAGGAACTGACGGTTCTGAAGTTCTGATGGCACTCGGAATCGCAGAACTTTAACTGTATTTTTCCATAATAATCAAATTTTTTAATCGCATATTTAAAAGTAATTGAATATACATGGGGATTTTGAGAAATATTGAATACTTGGATCCTTGATTTGGAATTGGAGAAAATATCGAATACGTGGATCCTTGATTTGGAATTGGAGAGAAATATCGAATAAGTGGATCCTTGATTTGGAATTGAAGAGAAATATCAAGGATACCTCCAGGGTAGTGATTTCAGAAATACTACCGCAGCCACGTGCTACGTAGGGGAGGCAACGGGAGCTCAGGAGTATAAATGCATGGCTAAGGGAGTGGTTGTAAGGAGATGGGGTTTGGGTTTTAGAGAACTGGCTGACTTTTCTGTTGGCTACAGGCTCTTTAGTAGAGACGGATTGCACCTCAATGGTGATGGTGCAGCTGTTTTGGGAGAAGAGGCTAGGGGGTTGGAGGAGATTTTAAACTAGGTATGGGGGGGGAGGGTATGTTGAACACACAGGGGTAGATAGAGAAGTTAGTGATCAGGGGGCTATTAACACAACGAAGGGAGAGAGAAGGGGGAGGGGGGAGCATAGAGGATAAGGAGGCATGTACGATCATGTATGGTAGTAAATCAATTGATAATCTAAAATGTATGTTTACAAATGCAAGAAGTCTGGCTGGAAAAAACGGGGAACTTAAAATAATAGCGTTAAAGGAAAGTGATGATATGATTGGTATAGCAGAATCATGGCTTAATGATTCACACGATGGACAGTAAATATTGAAGGATACTCCTTATTTAGACATGACAGAGTTAATAAGAAAATTATTATGAGCATTTTCTTTCACAGATGGTAGAGTTCCTACTAGACAGAATGCGTGTTTGGATCTGGTGATATCTAATAACACTGAGCTTATTTTGGAGATGAAGGAATGGGAAGCTTAGGGAATAGTGACCATGATATAGGGCCTATTTATAAAAGAGCGAAAAGTAGCGAAATGTTTTCGCATTCGCTTTTCGCATGGTTTTTCGACAAAAAGACAGTTAACGCTATTTATAAAGGTCACGTTAACGAATGGCGAAAACGTTTCCGCGAGAGCTATCACTAAAACCCTTTTCGCCTTACTTCGCAAGGGTAATTTTACGAAAAGGGAGCGAAAAGGCATAATGCGATTTATAAGAGAGAAAAGGTGGTTTTGCGTTAAAAAGAGTGAAAGATTAGGCAACCCTGAAGGTGGTGAAAGTCATTGTTTGAGCGAAAAGGCATTCTAATGGGTAATATGTCTTGAAAAAGCGAACGCGCATTAGAAGGGCGATCGCGCATTAGAATGTAATATGCCTTGGAAAAGCAAACACGCATTAGAAGGGCGAACGCACATTAGAAAGGCGACCGCGCATTATAATGGAATATGCTTGGAAAGGCGATCGCGCATAGAAAGGCGAACGCACATTAGAAAGGCGACCGCGCATTATAATGGAATATGCCTTGGAAAAGTGATTGCGCATTAGAAAGGCGAATGTGCAGTTCAAAAGAAAATTGTATTCCAATTGAGAAATTCTAAGAAGATTGACTAAATAAGACATGGCTGACTTCTTGGTAAATGTGAGGTGGCCATTTTGAACGTGAAATCATTTTCAGTGGGCTTTTCTGGTTCGAATGGTTTTCGCAATGCAGTCTTCTTAGATGCGTTAAGTTTTCGCTGCGATACTTTTCGCTCTCTTATCGCGCCCGCCTTTTTCAAGCCGCAAAGTGTGGGTTTTTGCTTTTTTTATAAAATAAGGCGAAACGAAGCCCCAAATGGCGCTATTTTCGCTGCGATGTGCTGCGCTAATTATTGGCGAAAAAGATAATCCTTTACAAATATGCCCCATAGTGTCATTTAATATAGGTTGCAAAAAAACTAAGTGCACTGGTTAACAAAAACTTTTAACTTTAGGAAAGCTAATTTTATGTTGTTAAAGGAATCACCCTCCTCATAAACTGGGGGGAATTGTTTCTAGGCAAAGATACTGAGCAGATGTGGACCACTTTTAAAGAGATATTAAACATTACATTTCTAAATCGGTACCTTTAGGGAACAAGTGTAAAAAAATGAGGTCTCATCCTGCATGGCTTAATGCTCAGTAAAAAGGGAAATGGAAAAAAAGAAAAAAGGCTTTTAAAATTTTGAAAGCAGAAGGAACAGAACAGGCTTACAGGGAGTACAAAAGCTGTAAAAAGCTAAAATAGAAAATGAAATACGGATTGCCGAACAAAGCAAGTCCAACCCCAAATGTTTTTTAAGTATATAAATGGTAAAAGATGAGGAATGAGAATGTGGGACCATTAAATAATGGGGCTGAGGTGTGGTGTAGAGGATGCCGAAAAGGCTAATCTGCTGAATGTTTTTTTACATCGGTTTTACTGTTGAGAATCCTTGTCCTTACAGTAGGGATTGTAATAAAATGCAAGGGAAGAAATGAAGACTATTCACATTGGCTAACAGAGGATATGGTACGGAAACAATTAGACAAAGTTAATATTAATAAAGCCCCAGGACCAGATGGATTGCATCCTCGGATTTTAAAAGAGCTTAGTTCATCTATCTAGACACTGTTTCTCATCTTTTCAGATTCGCTTTGGTCTGGGGATGTGCGGTGGATTGGAAAAAAGCCAATGTAATACCAATATTCAAAAAAAGTAGTCGTTCACAGCCTGGTAACTATAGACCTGTAAGCCTAACACAGTGGTAGGAAAGGTGCTGGAAACTTTGTTACGGGATCATATCCTTGACTTTGTTCCAGAGCTCATCTTATTAATAGTAGTCAGCATGGATTTATGAGAAATAGATCATGCCAGACAAATTTAATTGTTTTTATGAAGAAGCGAGTAAGAAGTTAGATTCAGGCACAGCAGTGGATGTGGTATATTTGGATTTTGCAAAAGCTTTTGATACGTGCCACATAGGCGACTAATGTATAAACTGAGGACTGGTGGCCTTGAAGAAAACATTTGTTCATGAATAGAGAACTGGTTATGGATCTCAAACAGAGAGTGGTGGTAAATGGAGCTACATCTATGGGGGCTAAAGTTCTAAGCGGAGTGCCTCAGGGTTCTGTACGGGGCCTTCTGTTTAATGTTTATAAATTACTTAGAAGGGGGCATTGAGAGCAAGGTCTCAGTGTTTGCTGATGTCACTAAACTGTGCAGAGCTTTGGAAAACTTCAAGTGATGCGCAAGTGCTGCAAGCAGACCTAGATAGATTATCAAAATGGGCAGCAGAATGGCAGATGAGATTCAATGTTGATAAATGTAAGGGAATGCATTTGGGATTTAATAATCCCTGTGCCACCTACACCATAAATAACTCTGTGTTGAGTGCATCTGTAATGGAAAAAGATTGGGGGTTTGGTTGATAACAGACTTAGCTGTAGCAAACAATGCAGGTAGCAACGGCTAGAGCTAGCAAGATATTGTCTTGTATAAAGAGAGGAATAGATTCAAGAGAGAAAAATATTATTCTTCCGCTTTACAAGGCACTGGTAAGGCCTCATTTGGAATATGCGGTGCAGTTTTGGAATCCCATATACAAAAGGGACATCTTGGAAATGGGCAGTTAAGAGAAGGAACTAAAATAATAAGGGGAATGGAGGGGCTTGATGAATAGCCGGCAGATTAGACAATTAGGGCTGTTTACATTGGGAGAAACAACGTTTGCTGGGGACATGATAACCTATACAAAATATTAATGGGTCTACAATGAACTCTCTGGTACATTGTTTACTAATAGGTCAATCAGAGGACACGTGGACATCCTTAAGGTTGGAAGAAAAGAAGTTTCACCTTCAGGTTAGGAAAGGTTTCTTACAGTGAGAACGGTGTGTGAAACTGTGGAACTGTCTTCCAGCAGATGTGGTAATGGCAAGTTCATTGAATAGCTTTAAAAAAAAGGCCTGGATAAGTTTCTAAAACTAATAATATTGATAATACTGGTATTAATGAATATAGATCTGGTTGATCCAGGGATACTTTCCGATTGCTGTTTGGAGTCAGGAAGGATTTTTTTCCCCTTTTAGCTGGGGTTTTTGCCTTCTCTGGATAACTGTTAGGAAGGGTTAAAAAAATAAAAAAAAGAGGGTGTTAGGTTGGACTTGATGGACGTTTGTCTTTATTCAACTTAATCTATGTTACTATGTACGGGATCTTTGATTTAGAATGAAGAGAAATATCAAATACGTGGATCTTAATTGGATTTGGAGAGAATATCGAATATGTGGATCTTGATTTGGAATTGGAGAGAAAATCGATACGTGAATCCTTGATTTGGAATTGGTAGAGATATCGAATAGGATCCTATTGGATTGGAGAGAAATATCGAATAGTGGATCCTTGATTGGATTTGGAGAGAAATATCGAATACGTGGATCCTGATTTGGATTGGAGAGAATATCGAATACGTGGTCCTTGATTTGGAATTGGAGAGAAATATCGAATAAGTGGGATCCTTGATTTGGAATTGGAGAGAAATATCGAATACGTGGATCCTGTGATTTGGAATTGGAGAGAAATATCGAATACGTGGATCCTTGATTGGAATTGGAGAGAAATTCGAATAGTGGATCCTTGATTTGGAATTAGAGATATGAAGGTGGAATACGGGGAGAGGAGAGAAAATCGAATACGTGGATCCTTGATTTGGATTTGGAGAGAAATATCGAATATGTGGATCCTTGATTTGGAATTGGAGAGAAATATCGAATACGTGGATCCTTGATTGGATTGGAGAGAAATATCGAATACGTGGATCCTTGTTGGAATTGGAGAGAAATATCGAATACGTGGATCCTTGATTTGGAATTGGAGAGAAATATCGATACGTGGATCCTTGATTGGAATTGGAGAGAATTAGCGAATACGTGATCCTTAATTTGGAATTGGAGAGAAATATCGAATACGTGGATCCTTGATTAGGATTGGAGAGAAAATCGAATACATGGATCCTTGATTTGGAATTGGAGAGAAATATCGAATACGTAGATCTGATTTGGAATTGGAGAGAAATATCGAATACGTGGATCCTGATTTGGAATTGGAGAGAAAAAATACGAATACGTGGATCCTTGATTTGGAATTGGAGAGAAATAGAATACGTGGATCTTGATTTGGAATGGAGAGAGAATTAGCGAATACGTGGATCCTTAATTTGGAATGGGAGAGAAATATCGAATACGGGGATCCTTGATTAGGAATTGGAGAGAAATATCGAATACATGGATCCTGATTTGGAATTGGAGAGAGAATATCGAATACGTAGATCCTTGATTTGGAATTGGAGAGAATTATCGAATACGTGGATCCTAATTTGGAATTGGAGAGAAATATCGAAAAGTGGATCTCTTGATTAGGAATTGGAGGAAATATCAAATACACAAACTTTGATTTGCGAAAAGGTTCTATGTAGTGTTCCCCAGACCATTTCCCAGATCCCTGAGTCACAAACATGACTTACTATTGCAATTTTATCTTAAATTTAATCATAACTTTCAGTTTTTTAACTCCCATTGATTTCTATTGGAAAATCAGTACAGACCTCCCCGTTTGGAACCACACAGCGGCAGTTACTACTAGTAATAACTAGAGATGGCCGGCTTGCTGATGTTCGGGGTAGTTCTAAACATCCATACTTTATAAAAGTTGGAAACAAAACCATTAAAGGACAACATATCAAGAAAAAACATTCTCCCCATTACATGTCCACACTTCCAGAAGCTGGAATCACTTACTACATTTAGAACCATAGCTGCCCTCCTTAGATACCCACAGCATAGATGAGTGCTAAAGGCCTGCCTCCTAGAGGGGCCCAAGCGCATGGTTAACATAAACACTTGTCATTGGCTGGTGGGAGGTGTCTGTTACAACCCCTCTCCTCCTCCTCTGCCAGTCAAACAAACTTGAAATGTCCTGTTGCTAGGATACAGCCTACATAATCAAGCTGATCAAGGGTGGGTGAAGGAGCGTTTTCTCACATGCTTGCTTTGAGTGACAGAGGCAGACAGAATTGTTAAGCCCCTTCACAGCATGTCTAACTGAAGGCAGAGAGAGGCTTGAAATCAGGAAAAAAATGTATGGGGAGGGCTGCACACCTTTACTCTTTTAAAGAATTTTTTTTTAAAAAATGCATTGAGTTATCCTTTAAGTTCATGGAAGGAAATAGTTTGAAAGGTTGGATAAATTACAGTTAAAATAACAATGGTAACTTACTGTAAATGGCTGTGGCACCTGGAGAACATGTCACTATCACCAAAACTTCTTTAAACAAATCTTCCCCCACAATCGGGCAATTGTCGGGTTTTCCGCATGCTAAATTCAAGGGTTTACAGCCAATAGGAGGGCTACCGAATGATACATTCTAGGGTTACCGAAATCTCCAGCTACATTCAAGGGTTACAGCCAATAGGAGGGTTACCGAACGATACATTCTAGGGTTACCGAAATCTCCAGCTACATTCAAGGGTTACAGCCAATAGGAGGGTTACCGAACGATACATTCTAGGGTTACCGAAATCTCCAGCTACATTCAAGGGTTACAGCCATAGGAGGGTACCGAACGATACATTCTAGGGGGACCGAAAATCTCCAGCTACATTCAAGGGTTACAGCCAATTTGAGGGTTACGAACGATACATTCTAGGGTTACCGAAATCACCAGTACATTCAAGGGTTACCAAACGATACATTCAAGGGTTAACAAAATCGAATATGTCCGAATCCGGACATATCATCCAGATTTCCGGACTTTGGAGCACATTTTCGATAATTTTTGAAAGTACGGAGCTGTTTTTGATAATTTTCTAAAATAGCATCAAACGTTCAAAAATACGATCGGAAACTCGAAAATGGTCTCCGATCGTATTTTCGAGAATTTACGACGTTCGAGGCTATTTTTGAAAATTATAAAAAAATAGCTCCATACATCCGGGAATCCGAAAATGGAACAAAACTAGTGAGTTTCGGCCATCCCTAGTAATAACCAACGAAACCAATCAGAATTCTTCTTTTATTGCATTATCCTATAAATTGACCAGACCTAATTGCTGATTGGTTACCATAAATTAATACACAAATAGAGTATCATTTACACCCATTTTGTGAATACCCCTCCCCATTATGTACTGTTGTATTCTAAACTGTGCAAAACCATGGGGGCAGTCAGATAAAGGAATCCAATTAGAGTGTATCAGGTTGAAAGCCTAGATCTGTATGTTGCATACTTTGACTATACGCCATAAACTCTTGGTCAATACATTGTGCTACAGGCCATAATGATCTCTAGACGAGAAGTACCTTATCCTATATTCTCGTGGTTCATTAATGTCATGTTCCCCTACAATATTCTATCAGTCTAGGTCCCTTCCTGACTTGCATTAAAGGCATTTAAGATTATCCAGCAACCTGCAATTAATTAATTCTTACTTCACAGAGGAAAAAGATAAACGTTAAAAATATATATCAATTCCCTGGTCTCGGGGTTTGTGATTGTGGTTTGTAGATACTGCACATATAGTATAGTTGTATCGTATCAGTAACCATAAATGGACTGTGTGTTCAGGGTGACCATAAATGGACTGTGTTTTCAGGATGACCATAAATGGACTGTATGGACTTTTCCTTCAGGGTTACCATAAATGGACTCTGTGCCAGGATGACCATAAATGGACTGTGAGTTCAGTGTGACCAAAAATGAACTGTGTGTTCAGTGTGACCATAAATGGACTGTGTGTTCAGGGTGACCATACCCTACTGTAATTATAGGGATATAAGACACTTAGAACTTATCCATAAACATAATATCACATGAGGTTAGCAAACAGGTCGGAGAAGTTTGTTTCCAATATCTACCATTGTAATGAACTGTGTGATACCTGTAACACCTCTAATCGTCAACCATAAGCGAAATGGTGCATTGTTTATATATTGTGCAGGATACTCAGGCTCTTTTCCACCATGTTGTTCACTAACAGGATTGTCCATAAATTCACTGAGACAGCTTTTAGGGTGACCATAAATGGACTGTGTGTTCAGAGTGACCATAAATGGACTGTGTGTTCAGGGTGACATAAATGGACTGTGTGTTCAGAGTGACCATAAATGACTGTGTGTTCAGGGTGACCATAATGGACTGTGTTTCAGAGTGACCATAAATGGACTGTGTGTTCAGGGTGACCATAAATGGACTGTGTGTTCAGAGTGACCATAAATGGACTGTGTGTTCAGGGTACCATAAATGGACTGTGTTCAGGGTGACCATAAATGGACTGTGTGTTCAGGGTGACCATAAATGGACTGTGTGTTCAGGGTGACTATAAATGGACTGTTGTCAGGGTGACCATAAATGGACTGTGTTTAAGGGTGACCATAAATGTACTGTGTGCCAGGGTGACCATATTGACTATTTTAGGGTGACCATAAATGAACTGTGCATTCAGGGTGACCATAAATGGACTGTGTGTCAGGGTGACCATAAATGGACTGTGTGTCCTGGATGCTATTAATAGACTGTTTTCATGGGTGACCATAAATGGACGTATTTTAGGTGACCATAATGGACTGTGTGTTCAGGGTGACCATAATGGACTGTGTATTCAGGGTGACCACAAAAGGACTGTGTTCAGGATGACCATAAATGGACTGTGTGTTAGGGTGACCATAAATGGACTATTTTTAGGGTGACCAAAAATGGACTGTATTTTCAGGGTGACCATAAATGAACTGTGTGTCAGGGTGGCCAAAAATGTACTGTGTTTCAAGGTGACAATAAATGGACTGGTGTTTCAGGATGACTATAAATGGACTATTTTTGGGTGACCATAAATGCACTGTATTTTCGAGGTGACCATAAATGACTGTGTGTCAGGGTGGCCATAATGGACTGTATTTTTAGGGTACCATAAATGAACTGTGCAATTAAGTGTATGTTCAGGGTGACTATAATGGGCTGTGTGTTCAGGATGACCATAAATGGACTGTGTTCAGTGTGACCATAAATGGACTGTGTGTCAGGGTACCATAAATGGACTGTGTTTTCAGGATGACCATAAATGGACTGTATGGACTTTTCCTTCAGGGTTACCATAAATGGACTCTGTCCAGGATGACCATAAATGGACTGTGAGTTCAGTGTGACCAAAATGAACTGAGGCCCCAAACACACCTGGAAATACTTACAAAGATAAGGATGTCAATGGTAAGAAGTCCGACGTGGGCAAACCCAAGAGGAGGGAAAAAAAGGACTGAGATGTTTTCTTCTGTTTCTTTCATTCATATCGATAATTATGTCCTTAACTGGAGTGGACAGGTAGGTGGGCTCCATTCTACAGGTTGCAGGATTGTTTGACATTGCATTTGAAAGTGAATGAATACATTTTGGATTTTTTGGACCCAACGAAGTTTAACATGAGTTACGGCTCAGAAGCTTTAAAATGACCCCATATATTTTGTCCCACGGTGATTTACAGGGATGAGCCATATGATTATATATAATCAGTACCGTGCTACATAGTCTGTTGTATTCAATTAGATCAACTGGACTTGAAATGTAGTTGAAGACGTTTCGCTAGTCATCCGACTGGATCTCTCAATTCAGAATGACTTGTACAAGATCTGTTGCAATTATGTACCCTGGAAAGCCTAAATAGAGGTGGGGGGTTCGACACCAACTGTCGCCATGTACAATGCTGTTTTAACACCTTACTCTGGGCGTTCCTATAACACCTCTTAGCCACATTCTAATCACAACCTTAACACCTGGCTGTGATATGCTAATTGGGATTTTCCAGGGTACATATTGCCACAGATTCTGTACAAGTCATTCTGAATTGAGAAAGCCAGTCGGATGACTAGCGAAACGTCTTCAAGAACTAAACTCAAGTCCAGTTGATCTAATGAATACGACAGATATACCAGACCTGGATGGATGAATATTACAGATATACCATGACCTGGATGAATGAATATTACAGATATACCATGACCTGGATGAATGAATAACAGATATACCATGACCTGGATGAATGAATATTACAGATATACCATGACCTGGATGGAGAATATTACAGATATACCATGACCTGGATGAATGAATATTACAGATATACCATGACGGATGAATGAGAACCTTCACAAACATGTGCTACATTGCAATAAATACCAGGTTCTGTACCATGCAAAGGCTTTATACAAGGCACAGTTCTAAAAGCATAATGATTACCATGCACATTTCAGACATACAGCTAAATCAATGTTCCATCCGATGAATGTCAAATTTGGCTGTAATTTCTACTGCCCCAGCAGTTGCCACATGCTGATGTTCCCCGGTCATGCTTTACAACCCCGTTACACCTGTATGTATTCGGGCTGGTCAGTAGTCTGGAAAGATGACAGGTAAGCTGCCGTGAATGAGCATTTTTAGACTGCAAGTTTAATTACAAATCTGAGCCCACATACGTATCAAAGGGATAAGGGGGTATTATAAAGGTTTGTTCTTGGCAAATAAACCGTAAGTATCGGTCGTGTTAAGGGGCAATATGCTTCTTGATGAGAAAATTGTCACTGCAGCTGAAAAGTCGATACCGTACGGTTATCTCCCAATGGGAAGTACTGGCTGGAATCCACTGCAGCATCGATTTACTCCTCAACAGAAAAGGAACTTTGCCATTGTGAAAACAGCCGCTACTGGCGGTTATTTTGCTGATAATGAACTTTATAAATTGGACCACTATAACTTAGACTATCACACAATGTATACCCTACTGTAAATTATAGGGATATTAAGACACTTAGAACTTATCACATAAACATAATATCACATAGGGTTAGCAAACAGGTCTGGAAGAGTTTGTTTTCAATATCTACCATTGTAATGAACTGTGTGATACCGTAACACCTCTAATCGTCAACCATAAGCGAAATGTGCATTGTTTATATATTGTGCAGGATACTCATGGCTCTTTTCCACCATGTTGTTCACTAACAGGATTGTCCATAAAGTTCATGAGACAGCTTTTAGGGTGACCATAAATGGACTGTGTGTTCAGAGTGACCATAAATGGATGTGTGTTCAGGGTGACATAAAAGGACTGTGTGTTCAGAGTGACCATAAATGGACGTGTGTTCAGGGTGACCATAATGGACTGTGTGTTCAGAGTGACCATAAATGGACGTGTGTTCAGGGTGACCATAAATGGACGTGTGGTCAGAGTGACCATAAATGGATGTGTGTTCAGGGTGACCATAAATGGACTGTGTTCAGGGTGACCATAAATGGATGTGTGTTAGGGTGACCATAAATGGACGTGTGTTCAGGGTGGCTATAAATGGACTGGGTGTCAGGGTGACCATAAATGGACTGGGTTAAGGGTGCCATAAATGTACGTGTTGCCAGGGTGACCATAAATGACTATTTTTAGGGTGACCATAAATGAACGTGCATTCAGGGTGACCATAAATGGAACTGTGTTCAGGGTGACATAAATGGACTGTGTGTCCTGGATGCTATTAATAGACTGTTTTTCAGGGGTGACCATAAATGGACTGTGTGTTCAGGGTGACCATAAATGGACTGTGTATTCAGGGTGACCACAAAAGGACTGTGTTCAGGATGACCATAAATGGACTGTGTGTTAGGGTGACCATAAATGGACTATTTTTAGGGTGACCAAAAATGGACTGTATTTTCAGGGTGACCATAAATGAACTGTGTGTCAGGGTGGCCAAAAATGTACTGTGTTTCAAGGTGACAATAAATGGACTGTGTGTTCAGGATGACTATAAATGGACTATTTTTAGGGTGACCATAAATGCACTGTATTTTCAGGGTGACCATAAATGGACTGTGTGTCAGGGTGGCCATAAATGGACTGTATTTTTAGGGTGACCATAAATGAACTGTGCAATTAAGTGTATGTTCAGGGTGACTATAAATGGGCTGTGTGTTCAGGATGACCATAAATGGACTGTGTTCAGTGTGACCATAAATGGACTGTGTGTTCAGGGTGACCATACCCTACTGTAATTATAGGGATATAAGACACTTAGAACTTATCCATAAACATAATATCACATGAGGTTAGCAAACAGGTCGGAGAAGTTTGTTTCCAATATCTACCATTGTAATGAACTGTGTGATACCTGTAACACCTCTAATCGTCAACCATAAGCGAAATGGTGCATTGTTTATATATTGTGCAGGATACTCAGGCTCTTTTCCACCATGTTGTTCACTAACAGGATTGTCCATAAATTCACTGAGACAGCTTTTAGGGTGACCATAAATGGACTGTGTGTTCAGAGTGACCATAAATGGACTGTGTGTTCAGGGTGACATAAATGGACTGTGTGTTCAGAGTGACCATAAATGACTGTGTGTTCAGGGTGACCATAATGGACTGTGTTTCAGAGTGACCATAAATGGACTGTGTGTTCAGGGTGACCATAAATGGACTGTGTGTTCAGAGTGACCATAAATGGACTGTGTGTTCAGGGTACCATAAATGGACTGTGTTCAGGGTGACCATAAATGGACTGTGTGTTCAGGGTGACCATAAATGGACTGTGTGTTCAGGGTGACTATAAATGGACTGTTGTCAGGGTGACCATAAATGGACTGTGTTTAAGGGTGACCATAAATGTACTGTGTGCCAGGGTGACCATATTGACTATTTTAGGGTGACCATAAATGAACTGTGCATTCAGGGTGACCATAAATGGACTGTGTGTCAGGGTGACCATAAATGGACTGTGTGTCCTGGATGCTATTAATAGACTGTTTTCATGGGTGACCAAAATGGACGTAGTTTTAGGTGACCATAATGGACTGTGTGTTCAGGGTGACCATAATGGACTGTGTATTCAGGGTGACCACAAAAGGACTGTGTTCAGGATGACCATAAATGGACTGTGTGTTAGGGTGACCATAAATGGACTATTTTTAGGGTGACCAAAAATGGACTGTATTTTCAGGGTGACCATAAATGAACTGTGTGTCAGGGTGGCCAAAAATGTACTGTGTTTCAAGGTGACAATAAATGGACTGGTGTTTCAGGATGACTATAAATGGACTATTTTTGGGTGACCATAAATGCACTGTATTTTCGAGGTGACCATAAATGACTGTGTGTCAGGGTGGCCATAATGGACTGTATTTTTAGGGTACCATAAATGAACTGTGCAATTAAGTGTATGTTCAGGGTGACTATAATGGGCTGTGTGTTCTGAGGATGACCATAAATGGACTGTTTCGTGTGACCT